>CARXXK010000005.1:11791992-12991992 GCA_949089665.1 Macrosiphum euphorbiae
AGGTTTTAGTCCTATACGAAATAGTTTTAAGTAAAGTTCATGGTGTTCAGAAATTAAACATTTAAGTAAAACCGTATCCTGCTGTCTGATCCATTTATGAAATATAATATCAATTATTTGTTTAAGAACAATATATAAAGACCAAACCTCAGATTTTTCAGGAATCAGATCACCTATAATTAAGCCAAGATATCTAGTGAAGCATAATGATTCTGCAGCTGACATTTTTATAACTCCTAGTTTTAAATTTTCTGTTGATAGTAATGTAGGCCTGTTACGGATATCAATAGGACCATAATTAAATGTTTCAATCCTATTGTTTAATGTATCTATAGTAAAATATTTAAATTCAAAAATCATATATTTTAATATCAACCCAATATCATATTTACAAACACCCTCAAGCATGTCGTGCATAATATCTACACTATAGTTGTCTGTTGCTCTGAAATAATTCAAATCATTCCAAACACATTTTTCTTTTATGCCTGTTTGAGATACATTATTAGTGATAATATCACAGTTATAATTTAACGAATCTCTTAAACTATTATTATTTTGCACTAATTGATTTTGACATTCAGATCTAGAGCTTTTGCAGAATCGACAGGGATATTTAGCAACAAAACTTTCTACAAATCCCAATATAGAATGTAAGCCAAGATTGTCACCCAAAATTAAACCAACTGAAAAAAATATTTTGTATATTTTATTATTTATTGTTATTTCAATCCCAGTTGTCTCTAAATAATTAAGTTCTGAAATTAAATCTTTAAATATTTTATTATTTCCATACTGTTTTTTGTCATCTGTTTTAAATAAAGAAGCAAGCAATATATGATTTAAGGAAGATGCTAGTTCAGGTGGTAAGCAAGCCAAGGAAATGTAAACAGCACCAAGTTTTTGATTTCCTGCATGAGATCCAAGTGGATTATTAATACCCAAATCATCAAAGTACAAGAACAGAGGAAAAATAATTTTATTTTGGTGAAGTCTTAATTTTGCTTTCCACATCTCCGACTGAACAAAACTGAATATTAATTTACCATTATAAAATTCAAGTTCCTTAGTGTAAGTCAATAGCACATCGAAAAAGTTAGAATGTTCAAATATTTTTTTCAATATATATCTTAAAGGAGTCAGAATTATTTTGACAGGTTTTGGTTCTAAAACAACAATACCATCATGAAGTCGATCATCTAACCTATGTGCTATAACAATTTGGTTAGGCCGAATTAGTAAACCCATTTCTTCCAAAGTTTGTAATCAGAAATGTTCTGTTTTTAAACTATCAAAAGAGTGGGAAAGAGTTTCAAGAGAATTTAAGACTAGAGTTAGATCTTTAACTGTATCAACATAATTATTATTTTGAATCATATTTTGGATTTTGTCTTTTATATTTATTAAAATCGAGTCATTAAAGTTTTGAACATCATCAAGAAGGATTTGAACCATTTTCCGTGGTATTGCACTATTGCTATACCATTTTGAGACCAATTTAATTGCATTTTTTTGTAAAATGTTTTTAAAATTTTCAAGAGTAAAGAAATATGTACATTCTAAATTATCCTGAATATTATCTACTGTTTCCTCAGAGTTGATATCTATATTAGTGATTATGGTTGGTGAATGTTTGTCAACATTAATTTGTTGATTAATTGCAATATTATTTGTAACTAAAGTATGACTATTAATATGCTTTTTAAAAGAATCTATTGATCCAAAACTTCGGAAACAATTTAGTTGTTTACATTCAAATATTGTTATGCTATTAAGATCATGATAAATATTTAAATGTATTAAAAGATGGCTAGATACCTCAAATTGAGATTCACACAAAAAACATTTAAACATATTGAGATTAGTGGTACTTATTATTAATTATAAATACAATTTTTTCAAACTAAATCTTTATTCGTTTAACAATAAAACTATTGTCTTACATGTTATCTAAATCTTTAATTAAAGTTTTAACACTTAAAAATTTTTTTTCTCCTCTATTATCTGGAATTTCATAAAAATATTCCTGTATAAATCTCCATACCTGCTCTGCTTCAAAGGGATACTTCAAACTGAGTGTATGGAAGCTTTTGAAGCATACATCAAATGCTTTTAAAATTGTTTCCACCTTGAAATATGTGTCGTTGATAACTGTATAGTAAGATAGTGGATTATTTGAAATGTTTTCATCCAAATCACTTTCACCAACAAAAACCACAAATGGCTGTACAGTTAAGCCTAATGAAAATGCCTTATTAATTTTATCGGATTGTACTTTTTTCAATTCATTAGCATTCTGAAAAAAAAAATATATAATATAATATATAGTTTAGTTTATTTATTTTTATAAATATATTTACCGTAACATTTGAAATAAATGCAGCTGCTTGTTCTATCTTTGATGCCCTGATAGTACAACGGGTATTATTCGGTGGCTTTAGAACAATAATACTGACAGGCGGAAATAAATATGGTAGAATTTCAAACACGGCAATATCGTCGTCACCTAAAAATAAAATACAGGATATAGTTTAGTCAGAAACATATTTTCATGTAAATAAATATCAACACATGCCAGGTCTATGCGGAGCAGTTAGTTTGCCAATAAGATTTTTGCTGATATTAATTTGTTTAATTTCCAAATATATTTTTAATTTTTCCTTGAAAATAGGAAATTTGTCAAATAAACTCATTTGTTTTCCAGCATACATATAGTTAAAATCTATATCAATCTAAAATAATGAAACAATGGGTTTAATACAAAGCTTATCATACAACAAATACAATACTAACTAAAATATGACCAGTAGGTTTGGTAAGGGCTATATATGTATCCATCATATTATTATTTTTGTCTTTTAATCGATATGATGCTGTTGCTTTCCAGAGTTTATGAAGAGTAATGTCTGGTTCTATATTGTTTTTGAGCCAGGTTAATGAGTCTTTATAATCTTATATAACAAAACAATAACAGGCATAATTTTGATTTTTATTAGTATTAAATAGGTTAGGTTAGTACCTACCATTCCCTTATTTTAAACCTTTATTTAACAATACTATTATAGAAATAATAAAAACAAAAAAATGAATAGCAATAAATTAATGTTACCTTCATGATTCAAATTTATTTCTTGATCAGACTCTGATAGATGCCTTTTCTTTACATTACTTATCTTGCTGATTTCCTTTTTAATATTACAAAATTTTCCATATAGTTTACCTCTATTGGGACTTATTATATTACCCTCTTTACAGTACGGTATGAAATAAGTTTCCTCAGTCTCAGAAGGAAATAATTCTTCAATGCCTCAAAAGTGAAAAAAAAATATTATAACAATAAAATGTTATACCTTATAAACTTTCAAAATTACCTTTTGCTAAAATTATAAGCCTTGATCTATTTAAAATGACTTGGGAGCGAATTTGATCTTTTATTATTACAGAAACTAGTTTATTTCGCATGGCCTCATTGAAATGTGATTTAAGTTTGTAATAATCTAATACAAACTCTCCATCTTGGTATTTTGATAAAATAGTTTTTATCTGTTGCGCCAAAGAATTATCATTGTTTTTAGTAGTTGTATAGGAGCATTCTGCAGTTGGAACTTCATAAACATATTAAAATACAGGTATTTACTATTTTAATTGAATAGCGTTTGGTTTTAACTTAAGAAAAGTAAAAGTAAAATCAAGAAAACAATATGCCAATACCTATACTACATAGTAAGTATTGAATATAATACTATTGGTAATACTATATAGCATAATGTATAAATTATATTAATAAAATGATTTAAATACTGAGGGGGTTACCACAATGATCTTTGAATTCTTGGACTGCAGTATTACAATTGTCAGGTATTGTATCACATACTATGTTATCTGTAGAATTAACATCTTCAAAGCTATCCATCGGAGCTAACTCTATTTCTAAATTATCCCAGTCAATTATATGATGTTTCTTTTTAGAATCAACAGAAACATTCTATAGGTATAACAATAAAAAAATGATATACACATATGCTAGATAAAAGTTTTGAAATGTTAAATTTTTTTTCCTACTTTTTGTATTTTTAAATCTTCTAAATGTTTTAAAAATCTAGATCGTTGACCAATTTTAGGCAACAACTCTATTATCATAGTCTCAGTAAGATTCAATAGTGCTACTTGATCTATTTCTTGATCTAAAAAATGTATAAAATTAGTTTGCAGATTTGAATAGACAATTTTTGAGTGTTTATTCTACATATATACCTATCTAGAAATCTAGTCACTAGGGACTTATATATTTTTACCGCTTGGCGCTTATTTTGTACACAGTAATACAAAATTGAATAATTTTACTGTTAGTTAAAATATTATAATAGTCAATATTTTATTAACAAAAAAACTTTATTTACAATTTCATATTTATAGAATATATTAATGATTTTTTAATATAATTGTTGATTAGATCAACAATTCTTCAATCGAGCTACCGATGACCTATAATATATCCCTCCATCTATTGTGCCTATTGTAAATATATTTTATACAGATTGTACAAATTAAATAAATATGGCAAAAATAATAATTATGTGGTGTTCTTACAAGTTACATATACCTACCTACAATGGATATATTTTATATTACAATCCTTTAGCTTATAATAACACTATACCTACAATTAAAGAATTGCAATTAAATAACATAACTACATGGCTACGTTATAAATTATAATAATAGTATTATAGTATCATACACATACCTTTAAATATTGTTATTATTTCATTTGAAAAACCCCATTGTTTCATTATATCTTGAGTGTATGAATCCATAATTCAAAAAGTATACTATTACAGTAAGTCCTATAATAATTTGGACATCAGTGTTTTGTTTGAAATTATCCAACTACATTGCTACAATATGAATATTATAATTGGCAAGGCTGGGTAAATTAACGATTTTTTTAACTCGTTAAGTTAAGTTAATATACCCGATGAGGCATAGAGAACCTCTGTGATATCTAATAGTTCCCAAGCCAACAAAGTTATAAATTAATGGGTTGTATACAATTTTAAATTTAAACTAATTTTTATAAATCTGTATACAATTAACTAAGTTACCACGTTAAATATGTTAAAAGTTAGTTTAAAAAAAAGTAATGGGTTACTCAAATTAGTTAATATCAACTTAACGTTTTAAATTCATTTTAATTTTTAACTAGGTAGTTATAATATCCAGCCTTGATAATAGGTATACCTATATTATACTATTTTATACTGCAGCAATATTAAAAAATAAAAATATTAAAATCGACAGTATTTTAATTTACATACTTATAGGTAGCAGGTACCTAACTAATAATTAAAAACTAAATTAATTAGACTTACCTCAGGAACAGAATCTCCAAACTTCCAAAATCCCCAGTACAGTTGGCAGGTAAATGTTACAATGTTTGTAATGAGTTATGACTTATGAGTATCAACGTTGACAACATTCAACAGTCAAGTAGTCAAATGTTAAAATGAGAAGTATAAAATGACCAAAATCAAAATAAATTGTGGTGTGTGTGAGAAATAATATAAATAACACGAATGTCGAATACAGAGGATCATAAATGGACTGCAGCTTACGGATCGCTATTTTCCCGATAACAAAACAACACATTGGGAATCACGTATACCGCGTTTAAAAATAAAACAAACAACAATATTTTTCAGTTATGCTTACTATAAATTATAGTAAAATTAACTATTCTGTATAAAACCAAGTTTTAACTAAAATAAATAGTTAATGGAAATAGATTTAACTAAATTATAGTACTAGTAACTATAATATTTTAACTACAATTTTGTATTCATATCTACTAAAATCGTTTATTAATCTTTACTACAAAATAGTTGTATTAACTATAAATGTTGCAACTACAATTATATAGTAATCATTTTTTTCCGTGTGACTATTTTTGAGACGCATTTAAATCGTAGCGGAATAAAATTATTTATACAACGACAGAAAGGGGCGCTATGATATTCCGTCACAGATATTATTTGAATATTAGAACGACGTTTTCCAACCTTGGTCACTATATTTCGCATTTTGGTTTTCATCGTGCCATCGTTGTATTCAACAAGTATGTGTTTAATACTTGTTGAATACAACCCTTTGGATTTATTAGGTACAGATCGACAAAAATTGTGTATATTAAAACAACTATGTAATATCATCACGGATTCACCATGGACCTCACAAATCAAAACTACTGCACTGTACCATTGTTTTTTACCAGCATTTGGATAAACGTTAAGAAAGATTTTTGAAAAAAAAAATAAGTTTTTCGGAAAAAAAATAAGATTTTCGGATAAAAAATACTAAGCAATGATTATAGCCATAGTTTAAGCTAACTGAAAATGATTATAGACTATAGTTAAAGTCAATTAACACCATGATTGTCATTAAATGTTATAGAATTCATGGTTTTTAAGTGTTATGTTCAGCATGACAGTTACACCATTCGAACGCTAACATTTCAACATTGAAACTTTCAAACTGTCTCAAAAGAGATGTTTAGTTGGCGAAAGCTGTATAGCAGTAGTGTCCATCAAAGCTTGTTCTAAAGGTTTTACAACACATTGGAATAAATGGAAAATTGTTCATCTCTACATCAAAATCTTCAGCCCCTTCTCCACTTAAATCCCAAACATTATTTGGTCATAATATAATTATAATAATAACTCGACACAAAATTTAAATACTTGTTTTTAATAATTTTGTTTTAACAATTTTATTCTATGTCGACTGGAATTATATTTTGTTTGCAATCACAATCGTATTATGTTCTGATTTCACATCGACAAGACATGCCGTTATAACTTTTTCTTGTAGGTAGATACCATTATATTTTTCATCGCCAATAAACCTGGTTCAGCTGCGAAGGCGATTAAGTAAAGGTAAGATCGGGTCAGTTTGTTGTTGAAAAAAGTCGTATTTATTGATTTACGCGCGGCGCGTCGAATAGGCAATCGAAGGATTTGTCTGCAGACGTCATATTAGCAATATCATATTTTAACCTTAATACCTAACATTAATACGATAATTTATTATATTATGTACTTAGTATAGTTTTTATAAAACATTTCATTACGTTAAATAACATTAATGATATTAGACCCGTAGTATGTTATTTACGGTGCAATTAATTTTAAGTCTTACGTCAGACTCTCGCACGACCGTATAATGTAAATAACGCAATAATATGTGTGTCTTATGTGTTGTACGCCAAATGAATCACAATCTATTATTATAATATAGTTTGCGCAAATTGTCGTGAACAAATTTACTGGCACCCTTCACGCGAGTGTAGATCTCATTAAAAGCAGACTATGTATAATAAAAAATTCTCAAACTGACTAGTGTCGTTAAATGTCTATTATATCGTTTGCTGCGTCTGAGTTTATAACCTTGCAAACCGATTCAGTTGTACATTTTATTTTTTATTTTTTTGTTTATTTTCACTTCAGATTAATTTTCAAAATAAATACCTATTTGAACTCAGAGATTTAATTTAAATTGATTGGAATATTGTGTATATAATTTTGTTTTGGACAGAGAGTGTACACACTCCTATTATACGGAATGATCATTTAACATTTTATCTGAAAACAACAACATTTTTAAATTTTCCCTTTATTTTACACAATTTCAAGTACTTACAAAACAAATATTTTTTTAATATTTATTTTCATTATCATTTTTTTAAGTTTTTTTTTTTGAATGACAACATAGGTACTTTTTGGATTTCATATTCTGAAACAGAACATTATTCGGACATTACTTGGTTCTATAAAAACCAATATACATAGTTTGGATCAGCGGTGTGGGCCAACATTTTGAGAGGTACTCCGCTGCACTTCATCATTCTGGAAATCCAAATTTATATGCCCATATGTTATAACTCAAAAACAACTTATCCAAATCTGAATATTTGTATCGAAGAATTAAAATTGCATGTTTCAAAAAAAAAAAAAATAATTAGAAACAAAATTATAATGATAAAAATCGAAAAGAATATTTTCGAAAACGTTAAATAGATTATCTGTGGTACTTATATACATAATTTGTAAGCTGGAAAATAGTGATAAACGTTTTACAATTTCAGAATTTTTCAATATAGCCACGAGAAAAATTTTTCAAAATACAACCCAAATGTAAATGCGTAATAACGAGGTTTTGTGCCACATACTATACGAATTTTTGATTAACAAATCATCCCCATTCCGACGGGAGTCCATCGCCACCAGGGATTATAGCAACCCTATGCGCATCCATCGTATTTTGTAATAATTGCGGATGTTATATTATTGTTTTATGAACGGCCAAGCCGGACACGAGAAGGATTAAACAGATAATAGAATTAGGTAAGTATGCGCATAATTACGTTTATCTATATTCTCTTTGGCCTTTGATGTATACGACTACGGACGTCCAACGACCGTTAGCCGGACGACCGTTTTCAAAGTCTAAATCAGTAACGTCCGATCGCATTAGGCGTTCTATTTGTTCCACCGCCCCGGCCTTTGAGATTAAATAAATGTTAATATAGAACCACCGTAACCAGGATTAAAACACCAAAGTTCGTTTATCGTTAACCATTCTGACTTTGGGGTAGTTTTTTTTTCCGGTTTTACTGACCGTCGTCACGGGTCACGGTGAACTCCACGGAATTCATGACACGTGCGTTTACCACCGACCCTTCGAGACTCAAGAATTTGGAATTTCCTTCCCGGTGCGATATTTATACACTTTATATTATAGGCAATTCTGTTTCTATTACGATACAACTTGCGAGGGTCGATTTACGGAAACGATTATCAGAAGAAGTTATATAGACGAAATAGAAGAGACATTATCGCGTACCTAAGATTTTTACGATGTAGTTTAATTCTACTTTATTTACTACTATCGAAAAACCATCTTCACCGACACCCACTTTTATGTCGTACTTCCAAATCTTAACAAAAATCTAACTCGAAAGTGCGTTACATCACAATCAAGACGATCTCGTAATAATATATTTAATTTAATAATGTTATAATAT
This sequence comes from Macrosiphum euphorbiae, assembly GCA_949089665.1. Classification (NCBI taxonomy): domain Eukaryota; kingdom Metazoa; phylum Arthropoda; class Insecta; order Hemiptera; family Aphididae; genus Macrosiphum; species Macrosiphum euphorbiae. Next base: position 11,801,072 of record CARXXK010000005.1, read on the forward strand.
AATTATTATAGAGGGCTCTTAGGATTTCCACCCCCCCCCCCATCTCAATCAACCCATAATGTTTAAGTTATGTATAATGATTTATGGAATATAGGGGCTCAGGTCACGAGTGCATGAATTACATATTATTATTTCAGCTGTAATATGTTTGAGAATGTTCAAAAAAAATCTTCCTAAGATAATTTAAAAAGAATAAATATTGAAGAAAAAAATCTTATAAATATAAGCAATCGGTATAGATTTTGTTAGTTAGGTATGTGAACTATCTATTTTTTTTATTATTACTTTACATTATAATACATTTAGATCACTGTTGTCTATATTATTATTAAATTACAATAGAAGATTATTATTAAAAAATTGTTTATAATATGTGGTAAATATAAAATATATACAATATATTTTTTTTATATATTATATTATTATATACGATATGTAGATACGTACCGCCTAGCACCGAGTATAAGACCCGTGACGAATTAGTCCGCAAACGCCGAACAAAATAATATATAAAACCCACCACGACCCCGCAGTTCGGTGGGTGAGTTTAGTGTACTATGCCAAAAACACACACTCTCCTCTCGTCGTCTGCAGCAGGCTGTATAATATACGCCGCCGGTCACGGAATTCGTTTGACGATGGTTTTCCGAATAGTATTACGACATTAATAATATAACGTGTGTAGGTAGGTAGGTTCGCATAAAATAATATAATATCGCCGCCGCCGCCGCCGGCCGGTCTAGCCAAATTTTATTATCGGCGCGGGGCAATCCACGTCCATAAAAATTAAAGTCAAAATTAACGATATACGACCTGGGCCGCTCGTTCCGGACGTTTTGCATTATATATATTCCAAACCGAATAATAGCGTTTCATTAAACGTCCGATTATTACCTCCGATTTTTTTTTTTTTTGTCCCGTCCCGCACAATAAAATATGCGATAATATTATACAGTGTGCGCGTTATCCGGAATGTGATATGCATAATAACAGATTATAACCACTGACGCGTACAACTCCTCGCGACATTGTATCGATATGATATCGCAACGGGTGTAGGACCTATAAACGAATTCGACACGGCCTCTCGAAAATCAACATCACAATATAAAACGCGGTCGAAGGTACAATGTAGTGCGATCCGAGGATCGACGGGGTCCTCGTATTATGTTACATTATTATTATTATTATTATTAGTGTTATTATTATTATTATGTTCGCCAGCTCCTGACCGACTCTGCAGGTTTTTCTGACGGAATTCTATCACACGCTCCGACGTTACACAATTGCACACTTTTGACTCGCAGAGAACACAGACGATTGCGTATATTTTATAACTTTTTTTATTGGAGAAAACACAACACGATTGCGCACAGCAACTACAATTTGGTTACTGTTGTAGAAATCCATTGATCAATCGATTTGCGCACGCAACTAATGTACTTAGTATAGAATATAATAATATTAACATTTATAGGTACATGAAAACATTATTTCATTACAATGTGTTTATTTATTCATTCATCTTATTAGACGTGACCGGTGTTGTATTGAAGTACTATAATGGCATTACCACGTAATATGCTATTAAAAATACACTATAAGATATTTATAATTTTTATTTTATAACTTGGTAGAAATATAACCTATACTTTCCCTGGCTGAATTTACTAACAGCTGTAGCTATATGAATATGAAATTTGGTCAATAGTTTCGATTTATGATGTAAAGTCCCTCTAAGAAAGAACTTTCAAAATTGATTTTAACGAAAATATCAGATATTGTTTTTAAAGATATCAGACAATTTAAGAGAATAGTTTAAATATTATAGACTAAGTACTAAATCTAACCTATATGCCTTGTGGTTTCCCATCAAAGTCGAATTATTTCACAAGACTAGGTACAATGACGCCGATTTTCCCTTGAACAGAGGTAGGAAGACCTTCGTCTTCTCACGACAGTCATTTGTTTTGATGTATACGCGACAAACGCTGTATTTGTGTGCACGAGTAGACCATTGCGATTGCGTCATATTTTCAGTTTTTTAGTTGTATCGGTGCCAACATTTTTGCTGGCCATTTTTAAACCATTACCAGCCCAAAAGATAAAGATTATACCAGAATACAGAGTTATACACCTGAAAGCATGCCAACCCTCCTCTTCGAAGATTTTTGAAATTGGGAATTTACGAATATTAAAATATACTTAGAGCCCATATTTTCGAACTATTGGGATTTATTTGCACCATTTAAAGAACCTCCCGAGATGATACATAAACTTCAGTTTTTAAAAATATAACAGCACTTTTTTTCACTTCAACATATCCAGCAAACTGTTTCACAAGTCATACCTATTGATTCTTTTGTTGTTATTTGACAATCGTTTTGCCAGAATGGTATATAAGGATAGGTACACGCCCTTTGTGAACACAATATCTGTTTGTAATCTGTGACCACGCAGACCGTAATGTTTTGAAATAAACAACCTGTAAAAAACTCGATTTCCTAAACCTCGATACGGCGTCGTTAAATTTTTATATTCTGTAGAATTTCAAAAGATTTTCTTCCGATCCGCCTTGCGAATGGTATACGCTCACGATGGTCGGCATGTTTCGACCTGGTATCGTCTCTTCGGTCGAGACCGCGCGTAAATCATAAGTGTTACCGGAAAACGGGGGGTGGGGGAGAAATATATAATATTTATTATTGCACAGAAATTAATACAGGACCCCCGGCCTTTGATGGTTTTCTCGGACAAATACGGGCGATCGGGCACGCGGCAGAATATTTTTGTTTTATGGCCCGACAACTCACACTCGTATCGAACACACACACACTCGAACACGTATAATATTACGACCCCGACGACGAGTGTAAATAATAATAATAATAATAATAATATGATATATACAATGTCCGGAGATCTGTATAATATACTACACACATCACACTCTCTCTCCTACCTCTCTCTCACTCTCTCTCCTACCTCTCTCTCTCACTCTCTCTCTCTCTCTATCTTTCTTCCTCCCCTCTCACTCTCTCTATTTCTCTGCTCATCTTATATATTTATGTCGTACTCGATTATTTTCTAAATCAACTTCCGCGCGGTTATTGCTTTTATTCTTTTCGCAAGCCCACCCCGCCGCCGCCACCCCGAGGTCGTAAAAGGTCCCGAACCCCGGAAAACGTTCCGCCCTATAATTCCTCATTAAAAGAACACTATATAATATACGCCGGACGACCGTTGTACATGTATCGCATATGTGCGAAGTAGCACTCGTGTATATATATATATATATATATAAAGTCCGGCTAGTGTATGTTATGGACTCCACTTGTGAAGGTGCCGCCGCCGTTCCAATGCGTATTTCATAATATATAGTTTTCCCGTACATCTATGCGGTAAATATATCATTACATAATAATATGATATGTATATATATCGCATGAGTCCTGGTCCCGGTCCTGGTCCTGCACCGCCGCCGTCGTCTTCGGTCTCCTCTGGCCGGTTGTAAATCACGAGGGTACACACGCTCCGCCACCCGCGGGGGGGTGGGTGCAGTGGTCGATGCGGCGGATAAATAATACGATACGCGGATAAAACAATAACCGTTTCACGTTAATTGTTTTTTTTATCGCTCGCCGAGGAGGAAATTGATGGGCTAGCGGCGGCCTCTTTTGCGCAGCTTTTGTAAATAACACTATTACAATATTATTATATACGCCGCGTAATCGAAACGGTAAATTAAGAAACGACTCGATTGCGCGAGATACAGGGTGAATTTTTTTTACCATACTCCCTCTTAAGTTGTATGCATAATATATATTCAAATTCTGATTTTTGTAATTTTTAAATATACATATCATTGAAGACCATAATATATTCGAATGAGTACTTGATATTTTTGTACCACTTGATGATGATCCTGTGACAATTTACACTTTTGTTTTTCAAATAGAAACCTCCCCCTCTCCCCCTTTTTCACTTTTAATTGTTAAGCAAGTATTTTTTTTTTTTTTGAGAATTTTGATGTATCTCAATCAAAATTCGAGCGAGAGGTTTTTGAGTTGTATAACTTTATGTACTATGAAGATACTATTCCGTCTGTGGTCAAGGGTTGAGTAGATATGTGGGCTTAGATGATGGATTGTATAGAAAAATGTTCAACAAAATAAGTCTCAGTAAAAGGGGGGGGGGAAATCATATTTTGATAAACAGAAGTTTGTGTCACCACAGGACACTATTTAAGTAGTACAAAAAATATCAGGGATTTGAAGAAAATGCTGTAATCGGGTAAACTTAAGTACTTTAAAAATCAGAATTCAAATAAATGCACTGTCAAAGGAGACAATCGGGGTGTGCGTGTTTAAAAGTTCACCCTGTATACACGCGTAGTCGGATCAGAGTTTTCGAGTGTCGTTCGGCCGGCACGAGTTTAAATTATGTCGTTATGTTATTATCTGCAGAGGAAACGGAGGCGCTAGCGAAGGGTTAGACCTCATCTAAACGACGACGACGATGACTCGGCGAGTATGCTGTTATATAATAATAATATATTATAACAATAAGGCGAAAGGATTTCGTCTCGACCCGCACTTAAGGGACGCTCGGAGGGTCTCCAGACGGTTTACCAGCGCGAAAGAAACTCGATAAAATCGCGGCCAAAACGGCCTGCAGTGCCTAATTATATTATACTTTATTATTACATGGACGCGTATTTTACACTTTTCACGGTTGCGAAACGCCTCGAGTTTCGGGTCTTCGCGAGAGTATTTATATGCTGAAAAATTAATGAAACGATCCACTGCAAACTATTCATACGGTACGTAAATCATTATGCGCATTCGAAAAAACGATCGACTTACTACGCCAACTACGTTCGCCGGAAAACCGCCTCCTCCAAACTTTCTGCGACTTATTTTTCCATCGATTCATTTGTGCGTTGTACCTATATATTATGCACTTGGATCGTTTTCCTCTCTGCAACAGTTGCAACAGTTAAGGGTGAGGGTTTTTTTCCAATTTTTCGCAATTCCATACGATTTGAAAATCATATTTTATATTTTAGTCGATACCTTAATATTATAATACTTTTCCACAAATCTACATAAATCGATTAAAATCAGCTACCTTCTGTAATCATATTATACAGCTTGTGTTGAATGTAGATAGTTCACTGTTTCATAATATATTGATAATTAACATTAAGATTAGATATATAGATATAATATGAACTATAATAAAATAAGATCTGTAATAATCATCAATAGATTCAAACTTAGTTTTGAGGGATAAACAACTATTTGATAACTGATATTTTGGCAATTAGAATTTTGAATATTTACAGATAAAGTTTTTTTTTTACCTAAAAGATAAGAACTTTATTCAGGTCAGATCAGACCCCAAATTGTAATTTTACTTTAAATAGTGTTAAAAAAATTACAAATATTGTGCATTATTCAAATGCAAATTTCAGCTTCTATAATTATAATTTTGAAAGGTTAGGTCCGCCTTGTAAAATGTTCTCTAATCTAAAAAAAAAAACAAATAATGAAATCCGACTATTTTTCACAGGAAGCGAGAGTTTTTCCTGTAAGATATTATGCTTTTGAACTAAAATTTTGTTTTTCTCAACACGTGATATGTTTCGAAATACAACAAAAGGTATCTATATATATCACTATTATATCTACCAACCATTTTTTTTCAAAAAAGTTTTTAATCGTTTTTAATGACCTGAAAAAGCCCATCCCTGTATTATAATAACTTTAAAAGCTTTGCCCCCCTGGTCACGAGGAAGACACGCCGATTTATTGTCTTACCAATAAGAAATCAGTCCAGTCTACAGATGGCTCTTTATACATCGTATATCGACAAAAAATGCATTATGTTCCTAAGTTTTTGTTCATTTAAAGCTAACATATCGCATCACGTCCATGGCGTTATATTATTATGTTGCAGCAATATACCATAAACCATTACTATACCGCAATATCGGTGACCGGACGATCGACCTCGCCAATCCATTTAAATTCTTCGGTACCCACTATACGACAAGTCACAATGGCCATTAGAGACGCCGCCGTCGCATCGATGTTTTCTGTAACAATAATAATAATTACAATAACGCGCCTGAGCTAGTCTCATATATTATTGTAACGTACCTATAGGTAAGCACGTATAATAATATTATATTATATTATATTATACGACTTAAGTGCGTTGTGACACTTTAGCTCGCGTGCCGTAAAAACAATCACAATAATAATAATATCGTCTAACCCATTAAGGCCGCACACAGTCGAGCTGCTCAATATTATACCTTCCTCAAAACGACAACAAATTATTGCATAGATCTTTTCGCTGTATATGACGTCCTTACGACGTTCTACGACTTCTCGTCTCATCGATCTTTGCCGCAGATGCTATTATAATAATCCATATAATAATATGTGCACTCTCCAGTACACGATGCAGAGTGGTGTACCTACAGGGCCGTCCCGAGGGGGGGGGGGGGTGTAGGGGGTGGGCCACCCCCCCACGACTCATCTAGTTGGGCCCAGTCGGCACATAGCTTAGCGATCCATTGAGTCGGCAATTTTAATAATATTCAATAATTATAATATTATAATAATATTTCAAGTATTTGAAAAAATATTTTATATTGCACAGTCAAATTATGAGTTAAAATATTCTATGAAAATAAATATTACTACTTTATTTATAATTTTATAAGAATATCATAATTAATAATAACTATCAACAGTATTAACTGATAAGTAAAATAATAATAAAATGACAATGAAATATTGTCGTTCCATGCGAATGTGCTTGCTGCTCGATTCTCGATAACAATATGTTATAAATAGATCTGATGTACAAAGTACAAATCGTCAAATATACTGGCTGTACTCCGTATCGTCACCCGTATAGGGGCCGTATCGCTGTACAATATCACTACATAGTATACCGTGATCGTGATGGACTAAGTTAGTAGTAACTAAACAGTTAGTTGTACGCTGTTATTTTCTAAACTAAGCTTAACATTTTACAAAAGTTTTTCAGTGTCTATAATTTTATATTTTTACATTTATAATAATGATTAATGAGTGCCACAATTAATGTTAAACGTAAGAGAAAACGTGTAAAAGTCGAGTGCTTAGAATGTGGCAGTACATTTGACGATGATTTTAAGGAAAAGCACGAAGAGAAGTTACATAATGGTAAACGGATAAATGTGAAACAAGTTGGCGCTCCTAAAAACCCATTCGAAAGTGCGGCTAAAACTTCACGACTTTTATCCAAACAGATTAAACTGCATAATATGATTCCGGTACAGTACCTAAGACACGAAATTACATTATCATAATTATTATTGGTCAAGTTCAACACGTATACACGCCATTACAATTTATTATTATCAATGTAATATAGGTATATCATACGCGGAATCATCCATAAAATCTAAAAATAAGTGAGCATTGTTACATTTTTTATTAACAAATATTTTTTAACATAATTTAAGTTATTCAAAATCAATATTATTCTAAACAATTATATTTTTACTATTTTTTTAGTGACATCGTGCATTTTTAATTTCCCATTACAAATCAGAATATTTTTTGAAGTGTTTACATATTTCGGTACATTTAATTACAATTATATGCGAGTACCTAGTTTATAAGTTATAACTACTTATAAGTATTTAAAGTTTTGATATGCGGAGCGAAGTGGTATACATCAGGGGTACCCTTCAAACCGTTTGTCCACCACTCCGCTCATAATAGCTTAAGATAATATACTTATAACTAGAACCCGGATGTTGATGCCTTAAAAACTGAATTTATGACATAAAAAAACACAAAAAACGCCTTAACAAATAAAAAAAATAACCTAAAAAAGAAAATCACAGGAGCATCGCCTATGACGTTCCATAAAAATATGCAAAATCCATCAACATTCGGCTTCTGTACCTACTAGTAAACTGCTGGTCCGAAATTTGACGTTTATACATCGTTATACACTTAATGATAATATTGTGCTTCGGAAGAGAAATAAGAAATGTGTGCAGTCATTCCAAAGAGTAAAAAAAAATTAAAATATGATAAAAAAGTATTATTTTTTCCCAAAACCGTTTGGTTTACATATTATTATGACTTAAAATTATGCAAAATAATTAGTTTCAAAAACGTTGGTGTTTATACAGATCATCCCTTACTATAAAATCCGTGCGGCTACGATTTTTCCGAGCTCTCCGAAGATGATGATGATAATTATACTATATCATACGTGTGCGAGAGGACATTATAATAATGAGTGTTATTGGGAAGAGTCCAGACATGTAGGCAACTCTCGATATAATAATGATATACGTACGGTGTAATGATACAACTGCTGTCGGCATAACATTATTACATCATCGTCGTCGTCGACTGCTGCTGCAGCTTTGTCACTCACCGCCGCCGCGATTTATGATGATCACAGAGCGTCATAATAATAATATAATATGCCTATTACCTGATGAACGCTCGTTTTGTACATCATCGGTATACCAGGTACCAGGTAAAATATAATACAACGCAACAGACGATGTAACACCGCGTGTATAATATACACACGACATAACACCTGGAAGTATATAATATTATTATTATGTGTCCGACGCTTATTATAATATAATGTGGTCCGTCCATCATTTAGATTCCTTGAGCGACTTGTAGGGTGATTATACCTTATTTTTGGATTGCCTATATAGGTACCTAAAAGGTAGATCACGTAGAATATTTTTGTTTTTGTTTATTTAAAGGGTTGCAATTATTTGGTGACATATCATATACCTATTGATAATTAGTAGATATATTATGGTAAATACATTTTTCTTACAAATTTATTTATAAAAACCTTAGGCATGGCCAACGCCGAGGGGGCCGATAGCCATTTTTATATTAATCAATTATATTCGATTTGCAAGGACTCGTGTACGATTTGAGTGTGTCCCCAGAGGGACTCCCCACGTAGTCATCGACTCGAATAACGTTTGAATTCATATATAATATAACACAGTGTTTCTCAACCTGGGGGTCGCCAACTTATTATTTAGGGTCGCAATCGAATGATTCAAATCATACGAGCATGTAAAAAATATATATGGAGGTGTCCCTAAAAAATTTAAATTTAAAAAGGGGGGTCTCCACAGTAAAAAGGTTGAGAAACACTGATGTAACAAGTAGTTTTGTAAGTTCAATTATCTTAGAACACTCTGCAAGCTGCTCTTTACAAAGTTACAATAGGATGGTGTTGTACATATTGTAGTTTACAATTGAATTGTATTATGCATTTATGCACGAGATTATTATAATAGGTACATTTTTAGTTCGTATTTATGTCTGCGTGTAACTACAGTTTACTTATATTACGGTTCTAAGAGTGTCCCTACTGATTTATGTTCAAATATTCCATTTAAATTGTATTTAGAAAAGAAATTACTGCAGTGATTATTTATAGTTCATACATATGAATAATAAATATAGTTTCAAATAGAAAACACATTTTAGTATTTAGTGGCAAAGCTGTATAATTTAGAATAATAATAATAAAAAAAAATCCAGTGCTTCAATTTAATCAATAACATCAGAATAATGTATTTAATTTTATTTTTGCACTAACTATGCAATTAATTAAAAGATATTATACATTCGATTTGTAGTTTTGTATTTTCTTGTGCCTATATTAAACGCCCCCCAAGCATCTTTTTTTTTTATCGAATAACCGGTTTGACCATTTTAACTGTATGACCACTGCAAACCAATACGGTAGGAATAAGTAGTAACCACCAGCACGATCGTCGACCTAGTTGATCGGTTCGGCCAAAAAACAATTTAGGCCTATAACATGTAGGTACCTAAATCAGACATCTAAGACTAGCGTGAGTCATGGCAGGTCAACCAGTGGATTATAAGAAATCCGATCCGACTGAATAGCATAAAATAAAATATACGAACATCTTTCCATATAATATAAGTACGGCAAAAACGATCCCGTTGAACAGCCCCCCCCCTTAGGCACGCCCCTGAATATAGGGTACATAATAATCTACAGGTGGCATTGAACTCAGTTTTCAGTATTTTGATCTCAAATTTTATAATGCGAAATAAGACAATTTTTAATTTTTTTTACTTTTTATCATTATTTGAAATAAAATTAAACATTGGAGTTCAATGCAGATAAAAAAAAGTTATAAAAATCTGACAACTCTTTTCAAGGCCAGAGATTATTCCTGTGAAGACATTTTTCTCTATATAATACACAGCACCGCTCCCCTCCCACCAACCATCCAAATAAGTACTGGGCAGCAGATTAGTGGAAAAGTATTATAATTGAGATGACAACTAAAATATGAAATATAATTTTCAGATTTTATAGAATTGCGGAAACTCGGAAAAACCGGCACTCGGCCCCTGAATATAAACTGTTGTATTGTTCGTGAAGTGTGCAAGTCGAAAACTTTTCATCCGACCCTCTAAAAACATGATAAATTACGACGGAAGTCGTCAGGCCGTTAATAAGTCGGAGCGCGGTGAAGAGGTCGGTCGACGATTTTGGCCTTTTTCCGTTTGCGAGATGACATTTAATTTCGATCCGAAAAACGAAGACCGCAAGAAAAGGTGCCGGTGACGGGTTCGCGCTCGACCCTTTTCAAAAATTGGTAAATTGTTTCACTTCGAGTGACCCCTCCCAGTCACGGGTAAGGGTGAGAGTAAAATACATGAAAAAAAACGTATGCGTGTGTGCTCAAGAACGGAATAATACTTTTTCTTTCGTAGTTATTAGTGATATCTGTGCTTTTCTGAAAATGAAGAGTCTCGCGGCAAGGACTAGCATCAACTGATAGGACTTTTGGTTCAAGTTCGTGAGTTCGTGACCTAAAAATGTATTTGTTTGATTAACTTTATTTGTTCAATAATTCAATTTATCTTATTTACTCTCTTTATTTATTTAATTTATACTAATATACTTTACTTAATAATAACGCGACTTAGTTCAGCATCAGTCTTAACGATAGTGCAACCTGCAATCGATCCGATATTTATAATTATATCATTATATACATAATTATGACATAATATTATTAAATATCTAAATAGATAATAATACTAATAATACAAGTTATAATAATAATAATAATCGGTTTTATATTTTATTTATTTTTCGTTGTCACGAAGCGTGTCGTAAGCATAATTTCGGTACAAATTTTTCGGTGATGTACCCTCCGCAAAGAAGTGTCACTTCAAAAATATGACAACAAACGGCCGAGCACACTCCAGTATACAACTTAGGGGCAGTTGTACAGTCTATGGTTAAACATCGATTACGCTTAATCAGCTGATAACAGATGTTTAACCGGGAAAATTCGGCCGATTAAACTCCGGTTAACTTTAATCAGAGATGGTACAACACGACAAAACGAACGTCGTAAAACTTTTGTTTCCCACCTATGCCTCCCAAATCATAATAATAATAATAATTCTTGTGCGAACTAAAAAACAAAGCGCACGTGCCGAGGTTACGTTTCTTATCACTCGTTTGCTCACAAAACACACACACACAATAGTATGCGTGTGCCATATTATTTTTTATTATTATTGAAGTAAACACAAATAGGCGATAACAATGTTTTTGTTGACACGCGATTCTCGGGGACAGTCGATAAACGAGTCTATATAGCTGTATTAAAATTATATAGGTGAACTGCGATTCTATGAATAGCGCAGACGTCGACAATATTCTAATAATGTTTAATAACAATAATAGTTCGACAAAAGCTTTTAACATTATTATTACATAAACCGACTAATTGTCACGTAGGCGTATTGCGTTGTAAATAATTGAAATAGTAATATTCCAATGATAGGTAATAATACGTACTTATCAGTAATTGTAAGCGGTGTAGACAGACGTCGTAATAATATAATATTATTATTTGTCTAACATCATCAAATTATACCTACGCCATATTCGTGTCGTGAATGACGAGAATGATTGGCACTGCGCACAATATAATATAATATTATGTGTCCAATATACAAACAAACGCGTTTATATATAGAATCCTTTACTATTTCTTCGGTTAGGTAATTATTATTTACTGTACATCGCATTTCGACGGACCCCGAGAAGCTTCTGAATTCCTAATGCGACTCTCCAACAATTAATATTTTGGCATAGAAGACATGCCCTCTATTATACAGTTTTGTATAATATTATAATGATAATGTCATATTGGTATCACAATAGGATATGTAGAATAACTGTACTTCATCTCTACGACTCTATATCACCTCTGTCGTATATAATTGTAGACAGTCGTAAAAATATTAATATTTAATATATAATATGTAATATCGTTGGAAATATTTTAAATTGTAAATTATTGACATAGGTCAGGCCAGTGAAGCAACGTGTGCTGAGGCAGCAATAATATATTTTACTATATAACACCGCCGCCCGAGGAGGCACAGAGGAGTCCTTTTGTCGATGAGTGCCAAAAAGTGTGCATATTTGGAAATTACTAAACCAATTGGCACTAAAATATTGTCACTACTCGAGACTCACGAGGTTTTCTTAGTTTCGTTTTTCAACCCCTTTAGGTATTAGGTTCAGGGCCGGACTGGGCCACTGTTCTACTATTCTACAGCACAGTAGGCCGCAATCTACGGTTATGTCAAAATAAAATGCATAAATATTAAAATCAATCTTATTATACTTACAGACCATTTACTAGTTGAACTTAGTAGGTAGCACCACATAATATATTAGTATTGTGTTCAAGTTAAGATATGTAATTAAAATGTTTTATGTCAATGACACGAATCAGTGCAAATTTACTGAGTGTTCGGCAGTTGGAAGTATTATCACAAAAACACGGTGGAAATATTAAAAAATAAACACTGAGATGACAGCCTTCAGTGGTCTGATAGTGAACGTTAGGCGGTCTTAATTGACTATTTTAAAATTTAGAAAACTCACATTTTTTTCATCCCTGTATCCTACTGAATTGAAACATAGGTTCTGAGGTCTATAAAAATGTTTTTAACCAAAGTTATGACCTTCGATCAATTTTTATTATATTCGTAATTTTTCTGAATTTGTAAGAAAGATATTTATTTTATTTTTCTGGTTCTAACAATATTATTTTTTTTTTATACTTGATTTTTAATTTGGGCAATAGGTCTTGTAACGTAAATCAATACATAAAATATTTATATATATATATATATTTTTATTTTTTGAAGATATAATAATTGAAGATTTATTATAATTTGCTATATTATTTTCATTTAAAACTAATTAAAAGACTGTAAATAAAAATTACCCAACATTACACTATTCACAATACAAAAATATTCTAAAGGAATTTCTCGAGTACCAAAAAACATAAACATTGTTTTCGGTCACTTGCGTTTTCAATGTATAAAAATATTATTGTCCAAATATTACCCTATTATTATTATAGATATTTTTGAAGTATTTGCTATAGTTACTGCTATAGTATTTATTCAAGTTTACCCTATTGGTATTATAATATTTTTGTTAAGAATTCTTATATGAAAAAAATTTTTTTTTAGGATCTGAATATGAACACTATTAGTTCTATCCATGATGTAAAAGCTATATATGCCTTAGAGAATTGTGTAATTAGTGTTTTTAATTTACTTCATTTGGTTAATTTACATTTGCCTACTTATTCTAATTTATATGCCACCATGGAATATGTACTAACCTTATCGGTATCTCAGGTTAATTGTGAACGAGTAATTAGCAAATTAAAAATTATCAAAAATCATCTACGTGCTTCATTAGATGACCGCTTTGATGCTTTTTTATTAATGTCTGTAGAAAAAGATATATTGAATGATTTAGAGTTTGAAGATATTTTGGAGTTTTGGACATTATTAAAAATTCAAATTACCTATCATACTTTATCCAAATTATTATCGTACACATAATTACATAAATATATAATTTATAAGATTTAATTGATTCATTTGTCATACTGGTACTTAGTGTAACTGATTTATACCCATATGTATATTGATATATTTTACATTTTCTTTCTAACCAACATAAAAAGTTCCTAAATCATAATTCTTGTACTACTATACCATTGAGAAAAAAAAATTGTTGTTAGTTTAAGTTGGGCCGATAAATGTAGGAAAATGGGCCGGTTGTTTACAGAAAATAGTGGGCCAAAACCCTTCCAGTCCGGCCCTGATTAGGTTTATACCTGCGTATAGGTACTGAAATACTACTCTACCGATTTTGACAAAAAATTGAAACTGTTCATAGAGATGTTAGGAAAGTATTAAAAGAATAGTTTGAACCACGAAAGTATACCTAGAGGTATCGCCACAAGTGGATTGCTCATCTCGGTCGAATTAGTTCACAAATCGAGATACACCGACCTCCAATGACGAAACTCTTTTTTCGACGCTGTAAGTCTGTAACGGGTTTTCGTTCGTATGCACGAAATAACTACAACAAAAATCTTATTTTAGGGTTAACGTATGTCGCACATCATCAAGAATATTCTTAAGAAAATTCTATAAACCACTTTGCCGAATTTCAGTACATTTTTCGAATCGATCGGACAAAAAGGGTGTCAACCTCACAGCCATCGTTCGTTCGAGCGCATATTAATATAATAATACTGACGTCTTATGTGATGAAATAACGACTAAAATTAACGTGATAGGTATTAGTAAACCATGATAATAATAACAGAGCGTTGACGTAATAAAATTGGTGAACGTTTCGCTGGACGATGATTGATCTCCACGCCTGCACCCTTTGCCCACCCTCGCCAAGACATCAATGGTACGTCGAGTTATATATCATATATAATATCATATTTTTTATATTCCTACCGAGCAACCGGTTGCCCAACCGGACCCTGTGCCCCGTGTAAACACACACACACACTTGCGTTATATTAATATTATGTTGTGTCGCGTATATACTCGTAATAGTGGTGGCTACTGCTGCACTGTACACTATTATTATTATCGTCATCGTCGTCGGTGACAATGCGCGCACACAAGTCTATAATATTTATAACGGCGATGACAAATGTCCGCTGTCACCGGGTCCCATTGTTTCCGGTCCGGACCGGACGTGCCACCGGCAAAGGCGGATGGATGTGAGCGTACAACGGCCGCTGCAGCAGAGCATATAGTAATACGTGTATAGGTATACTTTATGACGTACCTACGTGTTGAATAATAATAATAATATATAATGTCATGCCCGCCGATCGGGTCCGCAGATAACGATATGTCAAAAAGTCCTCCGTCCTCTTCGTCCTCCTCCTACGCTCCTCCCCCACCCCCTCATCGTCAGACTGTTCTCTTCCATCACCGAGTATTGCTACTATACAACAGGTATATTATATCGAACCCACCCACCCATCCGTCCACCCACCCTTCGACGTCTCCCGAGCGGCGGCGGCGTTCGGTTGCGAAACCCTTTTTTTCTTTTCATCTCCCTGACGTCGATTAATCAACCGGAGACGTACACCGAGTGTGTATTATATTATAATACCTATATTTTATCATAGATATATACACACACACTGTGTAGTGTACCTACAGTAGTTGACGTCCCGTGTCGCAAGTCACGGCCGTGTGACTATATATATACATAATATGATAATATTATATATTATGCTGCTTGTGCGTAGGTACGACGATTGTATATTATAACATATCGACGACGACCGTTTCGCAACGATCTGCGACGTTTTTCGTGCATTATTAATAGCTCCTATTGTGATGTTATACTATATTATAGTATTATTATTATTTGCCTGCAGCGGTTGAATTTTATTTCATTAAATGTGAAATTGTCCTATCGTACGTATGGTACGTTGCTGACAAGTCGTTGGACGCGCCGACGTTGATGTCATCATACTGCAGTAAGTATCGATATGATATGCTGTTAATCTTTACAGAATGCTGGGATTTTTAAAAAGAATCGCTCAGGATCCTAAACTTGGTTTATCTTTGAAAACCTTATATTAATATAATGCACTTTATGACCGATTTTAGAATACGGCGCTGTTCTGTGGTATCCGCATACTTCCGAGGCCACTCTCGACGAATTGAAATGGAAAATTCTTTTGCTCTGCTGGTCTTATCCTCCACATTCAACACCCACCACACGACTGTAGCTATAATTCTAACGCACTTAACGTCGAAAGTCTTGCGAAACGCATACTCACTACACTAGAATGGACTTAGATTCTTAAACGGGTCTATTATCTGGGAAAGTTGGTTTGTTCTTAATTTAATTAACTATAAGACCCCTCAACGTACTTCTCGAAACTCTGTTCCTTTCTATGTTCCTCCCTGCTCCTATAATAATTTAACCAACGAACCTATTAGAAGAATGTATTACTTGTCGATGCTTCCCAACTAACTTACCTACCTGATATACGTATATTGTAATATAATTCATCATTATTTCTCTTTTGTCAACATACCTATTATAGTTTATATATTATAAATATGTATAATATACATTATATTTTATATGGCTGTTTGCTTGTAAAATAATACTATTTCCTTGCCATTACTGCATTTATATTGTTTATATAATATTTACATATTCTGACAAAGAGCTAATCCCGTAAAATAAAATAAATAAAAATAAAAATATTATAATGAACGATCGTTCTCATAGACATAAGTTTTTCAAAATTCGTGTATAATTGCATAAATATTAATCGTAGGGACATAGTTTTCGTCACTGTAATCGCACACTATTTTTTTTTTTTTTTTTTACTCGACAGTAGTTGATGTCTAAAACCGAGAAACACTGATACGTATGACGCCGTCGTAGGTGATTTATGTTGGATTTTCCCCTATGAATTCAAGTTGCATACAGCTATCTACCTACCTACCTATTGATTTATTAATCACACAATTTAAATATTAAATGCATATTATAACTATTTTATTCGAATAAAAATGAACGAATTAAAAAATGTAATAACAATATTATGTTGCGCCGTCGAAAACTCGACGATTCAAATCCGTCTCATTTCTGTCGGGCATTATATTAATATATTATATTGACGTGACACAATATATAAATGGGCCATCGGTATTTATACGGTTTGTCGAACACCGACCACATTTTTTGAACACTCGATGCTGTAGCGAACGGACCAGCATAATAGTGATATTAAATCATAATATCTAATATAAGAGTATTTCAATAGTTCATAATATGAAAAATTAAAATATATATATGTATATATGTTGATACATACTGACGTGATAAATATACATTAATCTAATAAACGCTGACAAGCAGTTAAATATTACTATAAGTCTTAAGATCGACAAGATATTGTATTGTCTAAGTGCGCGCATTTACATCAAGCGTGCGCGTTCAATCGAGTCGTAAATAAATGTTAAGCACGTCGTATAATATGCAACTAAAATTAATATTTCAATGGTTTCCCGAAGACGGACTGGAAATCCTTTCGAATTTCGATTAGAATAATATTATTATCAGATGAGTGTACTAACAATAAAAATAATATCACAACCACGGTAGATATAATATTTTTACTGTTTTACGCCACGTGTCATTTTACTATAATAGGTACAGGTTAACAATAATGATTTAATGATTTAAATGATTAAAAATTAAAACTAACAACAGGTTGGTGACAATATATATTATAATACTACAGTTTTAGATGGTTCACGATGGTCAACAGTACAGATAACAATTTCCAAATTTAACATTATCAAAATATACACAAAATATAAGTACATATTTGTATATAGTGTTACTAATATAACAGAATGATGGCTAGAATGGGTATATAAATCAATGTGCATCAAACACTGAATTAATAAATTTAATATAATTTGAACCCTCGTTTGTATCATTCTATGATTTTTATGCAATTTTATATTATATTTCTGGAATTTTGTCAGACAATGTCCCGAAACGTAATATTTGCAGGAAATTTATAGTCTCAAGCTATATACAGCAATTTTTTTTTTACATATTTGATGATTATTTCATAGTTTTGAATATTTTGAAAAATAATCTGATATTAATTATCGCTCACTGATGAGAAATTATACTGTTTTTAAAACCTAATGTGATGTAATGTAATAGCTCGTTGAGTAGAAAATTATAATAACAAAAATCTTGTCGACAACTAACCAATCGTTTTTCAACAAAATAATAACTATATTGATATATTGTTTTTAACTGAAAGTGACTTTCTTTCTTATTCATAATATTGTTGTAGATTATTTCAGTTAAATATAGTTATAGTAGTAAGTAAATAAGTACCGAATTAAGTTGTTGAATGTATTTCAAATTATTTCTATGATTAATAATATAATACATATTGACAAATAAACAATTTAATTGTGTTAATTTTTATTCGTCATTAGCCCTATTTAAAAAAAATATTGTTTTGCACATTTGTTGTACATTTTCATGATTTCCACTACATGTATTATTATATTAATTCGTCATACATTATAGTGATTCAATATTTCAGCACACAATAATCAGCTGTGCTCTGATTATAACATATTATTATAGATATATTATATTTCGTCTTCTATTATAGTACCTACCTACACACAACGCGTGCGCGGTAAATGGTTATGATGGTCTCGTGTTATATATTTTTATGGTCGACGATAAACCTCCGATGCGGTCACAACTCACAACCGTACAATATTTTAAACATATAGTTCAGTCGGTCCACGCCCGTCCAATAAAACGTCCATACTGTATTATTACATCTTATGTTGTTCTTATTTTGTAATAATTTTTTATGGGTAGACTGTATAGAGAAACCCGTGGCTAAGTGTTAACGTACCTATATATTATGCCGTCATAGGTAATCGCACTAGCGGCACGGCACCGAGTTTAGACTTAAGGACGATCGAGGACAGAGCGGTATGACAATATATATATATATGATATACCATATAAGTCTTGTCAAGCTTGATCGATGACTTCGGATCGTTAATTAACCCTTCCCGAATAATTGTGCTCCTGGCTCATAAGTCATCCCAACTATATATTATCTTAAACAATACAATTGACAAACGACGCGATTACTACCTATCATGCAAGTCTTTACTTGTCATATTTTATTATTATTATATCCCTTTCAATGCTAATGGCTCGAAAAAACAAGTTAATGCGTACAACGATGGACTTGACGATAGATACACGATCAACCGATTCCAAGTCAAGTGCCACTATGTATATACTCACACTAATGGGAGGATTATTAATCAAAATACTTAAACCAAACGGTATAAGTCTTATCGTGTTCGTGTAGACAATAAAAAATATTGGTATATACTAGGTATATATAAATTTTCGTGGTCGCGTTAAATTGTGAGTTTACGTCTCATAATGTTATCGACAGGACCATGCAATCTTTGCCCATTTGGCATATTTATGCATTTTACATTTTATTGGGCATATTATTCATAATTTTGATATTTCTATCAGGGCTCATTCAACAGTACCAAATTTATTTATCTATATTAATTATCACAGTGGTTGACCATTCGTTATTTGATTATAATCAACCAAATAGGATAAGTCAGCAATTTTTCACCACAAATTCGATCATTAAAAAAAAAACAATATACTATTATGTGTATTTGTCGCATATTATTAAAATGTGTAGCTATAAAATATATTAAATTGTCATCAAATAGAAATCGAAAGTTTTGCGACTAATGTCACCACTTACCAGCTAATTAGTTATTATTTTAAGCGGTATCAATAGTAAGGAAAAATTCTATGAAAATTAATTTTGTTTTATTGACCGGTCTGAGAGTAAAAACACCTATTATCAATATTATAGAAGATATGTTAATGTTTAACTGTAAAGAAGTACATTTTCGATATTTTAGTTAATAAAATCAATAATTCAAATTGAAAAATTAAAATATCACAAGTTTCAAACCTAAATATTGGACATCGACTCATATACAGGCCTAGATAAACTTCTTCTCTTCAAATCGTATAATAAGTGTTCATACTATTACGTCACTCAGTAAGCTATATTATTGGAAATACGAAACTAAGTTTCAGTGTTTCACTAAAATTCACATTTGTAATTAGGGTGTAAAGTGCTGCGTTATTGACATGTACGTTGCACGTGTGGTGGAGCTCAGCTATTTATTATGTAAGCAGTCACTCACACTAATGATCACTTACTGCGTACACATTTACTTGACCCAAATGAAACTCTCATAGAAAATTGCCTATATCGAACTCCTTAAAAACCGTCGGTACTGATAAATTTAAATCGGATCACACTACATATATACCTATTTACCTGTCTGGACCAAAGGCGTATAAAATATGATGTACATTATTCTTGATGACCTGCTGACCGGCTGTGACTATGGTATACGTATAATATAATATTGTAATGTTATTATGGGTATCAGGCCAGTGATCCGCGGCCGCGTGTGCTTGTGTAGTTATTCTATTATTAATACGATCGACGACGTGGTCGTTATAACAGATTTTCACAGGTGAAAGTGATCCTCGCCGGTTATGATAATATAAGCAATGGTCAAGACGAGGCTGCTCGTCGTCACGAGTAAGTAAAAAAATACGGTTTTATATTTTTAACGTAAACGACATATATTGTATTAGTCATGATATACTTACCAGCTACACAACAAACAATTTAGCCGGTTTCACAGCTACACATATCCACGGTCTGTCGTGAAGTATCGTTTCCAGAAATTGAGCTCGGCCCTGGTACCCCAGGTACATCGTGGTTAGTGAACGATACCGTGATTACTGCTGCAACAGCAACCAATCAGAATACGATAAGAGGCACATGACAGACGACGTATGGCCGTGAACTCGGATTAAGACCTCAGGTGTTCGTCGTGATCACAACTAATGTGCAAATACATTAAACTGTGAAAACCGTGTGGTGTTCATGTATCGATGACTTGTGCTTGAAGTTCAGTACCTCAACGAAATTCAATATTTATAATTAACGGTTCTATATTATAGATGAATTATCCAGCTTCGCGTATTGAACGAAAATGTAATACAGTCTATTTAACTTGATATTTCTGATAAGGATGAGTACAAAACATGATTCTAAATACCATGCTTACAGATTCTGATGTATAATGCAAAATACAGACAGTGCCTGCGAAAGTTGTTATTTTAATATTAGAAGCGAACTCTCGTACGATGTAAATGGAACTCGGGGGAGTATTTGGGACGACTGCGTGAAAACAAATCGTGTAAAATGTCATTATAGTGTCTTCAGAAACGTGAAACAAAAAAGACTTGTACCTTTATAGTATATATAGATAAGGAATATTATGATTACGATATTTATTAGAATATTTAGAGATCGTACCGATCCGTTCACGTCGAGTGTTCTATCATATTGTTATTATTATGATTTATGTTAAACACCTTGTAGGATATACCCACCGAAGTTACTCGTTCAGACACTTCTCAAAAATATTGTAACTTGAAAAAAAATTATTAACTAAAGGCAATTTAATTGAATTTACTTAAATTGAAACCGTTAATTATTGTCATCAACTTGCCCACCTTTGCAAATGTCTCTATACATATACTCGTATATCCCTGCAGTAGTTTGTCTTCGGTGGGTTCAGTCGAAGTATAAAGTTCAAACCGAGGTTAACTAGGACCTATATGTTATAATTATAATCTGATTTTGGTTCTCCTTCGCTTTTTTAGACTTAAACAACAATGGGTTAATGAAAATTAGCGTTTGGTTGAACATGTTTCACAACGTAATATACTTATTACCTTATACCATATCATATGAATTATCAGATTTCGCCCGACCACAATTTTTAAATCTCAAAAATGTTCAATAGCGTCTTCCAGAAACGTGGTTCACAAAAAATAGTCCCGAATACAATATAAAAAAGTGATTAAAATCATGCCAAGGGCATTAGAATAATATTTATAGAGATCGCGACGAACCGTTCTCGCCGAGCTCTCTAACATAATATTATTACTCTGATATACACCACGTAGGGTACCAGCTAACCATATACCCTCCGAAGTCATGCGTTGAGACATTTCGCAGCTGCTCACAAGTGTTACTATATATGATATACCTGCACACACCTACTAGTATAATAGTTCTTGTATAACCGTGTACACGGTAAACGTGTTATATTATAATAATATAATATAGTATGTACGAAAAAGTCCCTCGGCCGTCGAGATTAATGGCCGGGGTGGCGTTTTCGACATATAGTACATGAAAAAAAACAATCCATTATAGGATTGACCCGCGCGACGACGGAGCTGCTGAGGTGCAGCTTCTTTTCGCGAGGCAATCGGATTTTCCATCGGCTAGAAAAAAAAAAGACGCCTTTACATTATATATTATACGTACACTTTTATAACATATTATAATAATAATATGTATATACGCTTCCCGACGAGTCCGCGAAGGGCGTCACTCTATTATACGCCTCGGTCGCGTCTATAAATCATTCGCACCGTATACAGTCGGGCATAATCGTATTAAACGACACTCCACCGGGGTAGTGGACGACGACTGCACCCCACCACCCATCACCCACCCACCAGACGGAGGACCCGGGGCCCTCGACCGGATTTCGATTCGTCCGCGTTCACTATACTAGCTGCTCCTGCCAGTCTACCGGTTCGCTTTTTTGTCATCCCCGTCAGGCTCCCTCATATATGTTGTTATTATTTCTTATTCTTCCACGGTCGTCGTCGCATGCATATTGCCAAACACGCCGGTCGCTAGGCCGCGATGATTAATATACTGTTGTAGGATGGAGGTTAGGTTACAGAGGTCGACAGAGGTACATAATATAACGATATATTATAAGGATCAGCGAAGGGGGGCGAGCGAGCAGACTAGGGAGCTGCCGAGTGTGTCCACCGCCGAGGGGGGAAAAAAACACGCACTCGACTTATCGCATAATTGAATTGTTATACGGTCCGAATGGTTTCTACCTCCTCCGATAGCATCTCATACACTTACACACTTTTATTTCGATCTCTCCGACCCGCCGTCCCTCGTCGTGATAAATCGTTTCACGGGCGCCCAAGTGAAATAGCTTTTTTACCTCCACATTGACGCGATAATGACGTGTGTTTTGCTGGAAGCGACCATCGGGTTTTGGGGATAAATACTGGAGAGAACGAAAAACGTCATGTCGTGGAGCATGCTCGCTTATTGCCACAAGTCACAAGACGCGAACGCACGTGTCCGGGGTAAGGTTACAGCTGATGTACCTATACTTATAACCCGTCCGGTTCATCTCGGCACTCGGATATAAAAAATACGTTTTTGAAAAAAATGATTGGTGTGCAGGATTAAAAATTAAGAGAAAAAGTTTAGGCATACTATGGTGAAAAAATATATTTGATACATTTGAACACATATATAGCTGCTGGTAACTTGAAAATAATTTTTAGTTAATAGCATACTTAATTGTCCAAATGTGACTATATGAGTTAAAGTTGTTTGCAGCTCTAACTATGTGATGATGTACTTTGCTATTATGTCAATATCATGAGATTATTATATCATCATGGTCGATAATATGATGTTTTGTGTGCCGATACATATGATACAATATATTATATTAATTTAAAAAAAATTATGCCTAATAACCAATGCCTAAGTTTAACTCTGGACGGGATTGCAATGTGAATAAATCGTAGAACTCTCTTAAACGATTCTTTATCATCTGTGCATTGGTCACCATTTTTTAACCCTAGATCTCTGCAGTTTGTACGATTTGAAAAATTTTATATTTTTGATTGGATTTTTAAATTGTACGTAGGTACCTACTTTGAGTTGCTTGAATTTTATAATCAAAAAATGACTAGTTTGATGTGAGGGGTGGTGCTGAAAGGACGAGAAACTCGTTTTCGGCTAAAAAACCGTTTCCAGAAGTCTTGTCTCGTCTCTGTTCCATTCGGAAAGCTATCCGAAAGGGTCAAAAAATAAAACGAGACTGATTGGCGAAGAGAAATGTTTCCTGCAATCTCGTAAAACGAATTGGCACAAATCGTAACACGACTTGACGTCATCGACTTAAATGTATAATACTATTATAGGTGCAGTCTACTGCAGCAGATAACATCGTAAAACTATAACAACACTTCTTCGGGGCACGGCGGTTTATTAGCCCGACACGATTTCTGTGTTAATTATAATAACAATATCGTATTATAATTTATAAGGGTAATAAAAACTTAAAGTCCCGAGTTTGAGTTAACGGTGTCATTTATTTTTACGATAACGTTTCGAAATCGTTACGCTCGTCCGACTTAAGGCCTTATATATTATTATATGGGTAAAACGATATTATTTTTCGGAAAAAAAAATAATAAACAGAATATTATAAAGTCCATAATAATAATAGTTTATAAATAAACTCTATCGTAATGTGTACGATAATCTGTGTAAACATCTGTTCGAATAAGCATCGAATAAACACACACACACACTCACTGCTAGGGACGTCTTTCAGTCGGTCCATTATTATTAATAATGGTCGGTACGACGAGTAAAAAATTATTTTGTCGCGTCTACTTATGGTTATATTATTTAAAAATAACGATTTTATGGGTGACGGGAGGTAATAAAATTATAAAAATAAAAATAATAATAATAAAGAAAAAACACGCGATTGTCACCCGCAAACTGTTAACGACACGGACATTACGGCGCTCGCTAGTCTTTATAATAATAATAATAATATATATATACGTGATATGCATGTACCTATATACACAGTCTATTATGGTGGTTGTGTGCAATAAAATGATTAAGACGTTCGTCGTCCGAGAGACGTCGCGTATTATGGCCTTAATTTATCGTCACAACTGCTTTAATAACGCACTATACAGCCGTCTTAATCTTTTGAATATTCTGGTCGTGATGGTTTACGACCGTCAAAGGTCCTGCAGCACACGTTTTCCGAGTGACGTGCATTATTACCATCATCAAGTATATACGGTCGTGCATCCAGCTGGTAAACTATATATTATTATACAGAGTGTGTTACACAAAGCGCGGTCGACTGAGGACGGTTTGCAATGTTTTGTGATCAAAAAAAAAGAGCAAAAGTTTAATTTTAAATATTTTTATACAGTTCGTGCATAGTGTGTATCACAGTATTGTTCGATTGTGTTTGATGACGAATTTTTAAAGTTTTTATTTGAGTGAAAAACGTCATAATATTATTACTTCAGATTGGCCACAATATTGGTGACACGTGGGCGCATGACCATTCTCAATAGAAATACCGACTCAAAGACTTGGCGAATTGTCTACACCGAACCCCTTCTAATAACGGCCGATATCGTTAACAATTCGAATGTCGATCGTTTGTAGAGCTGTAAGATGGATGACCGAAGTAAGGGACACCTCAAAATTCAGAAATGAAACTATTTGAACGCGTACACGATTACAAATCAATAAAATAATATGTTCTTCTTTTTTCGGAGTCGGCCTTTAAGACGTATGTTAAGACCATATCACTAAATACAAATCTAGCCATCTGTTTCTATCCTCTGCAGCTCCCCTGTACCTGTTTTCCTGACTTATAATTTTAACGTTCTTCTTTGCACAGTCGTCCCACCTTAATCTAGGTTTCCCCTTGGGGTCTCCTATTCTTTTGTACTTTCCTGACTAGAGAATCATAATATATAAGGTATGAAGCCGGGCATTTCCCAATCACATTGATCTTCATTTAGCGATCTCTTCAACTGTATCAGGCCTCTGAAATGAGTGCAAAAATTCGAGTTCAAATAAAATGTACATATTAAATAATATACATCGATGCGGAGGAGCTATAGAGCGTACTTAATTCGGACAAACTTCTCGAGGACTCGAATCATGACGACGTACGACGGTCGAGTTCAAGTCACTTAAGTCTATTAAACAATATAATATTATAATCAATTATTATCCTCATACGACGACTCGCCGTCGTGTTAATTTGACATTATGTATAGTATAATTCCGCACGCCTGAGCGTGAATGCGAAGAATAAGGAGATAACCGAATTTACATATTATTATAACATTTCCTATATGTATATTACGTATAAACGAAACGGTTACACATTCGATTACGTCATACACGTGACAGAAGTTTGTCGTATTGTACGAAAATACTCGCGACTTGTTACCGTAAACGCGTTCGTGTGTACTCGCGCACAATGGAGACGTCATGACGGCGTTTGCCGGACGCCACTCGACCCCGTTTAACCGAAGGGGTTGTGCCTTTTCTAATCCCTTATCTCAGCGCTCATCTACCCCTCATAGTATAATATATCATGTAGGATTTATCGTTCGGGACTCGGAGAGTTTACTAAGTGTGTGCAAATGTGAGAGCGTAGACCTGCTGCAGGGATCTTCGGGCTGCGAACATAAATTTCAAGCACAGACGATATTATTGTAATTTTTAGTACACTTTTAATCGTTTAGTACGGCGATATGTTTTCATTACGAATGCTACCACGCGAGATTTTTAGAAACAACAGGTGGCTCTCAGCTGTACTACATTTCATCCATTATACAGACCGGGCAAAAGCCAGTCGATGGCGCGATATTTGATGTCTTATTGCTAGACTTGTGGAATTTCAGCATTTGCGTGCGGACAATGGAGACGTCAAGACGGCGTTTGCCGGCCGCCACTCGACCCAGTTTAACCGAAGGGGTTGTGTCTTTTCTAATCCCTTATCTCAGCGCTCATCTACCCCGCCAAGTTTTCGACACACGTCGCGGGCCCCATCGCCACATTATAGTATATAATATAATTTATCATGTAGGAATTATCGTACAGGACTCGGAGGGTTTACTAAGTGTGTGCGAATGTTAGAGCGTAGACCTGCTGCAGGGGACTTCGACCCGCGGACTGCGAATATAAAATTCGAGCATATAGAATATTGTAATTTGTAGTTACTTTTTAGTCACTTTTAGCCACACTTTTAATCATTTAGTACGACGATATGTTTCTATTAAGAATGCGATCCCGCAAGATTTTTTAAAAACAACAGGTTGCCCGCTGCCCAAAAATTTTGAAGCCCTCTGCCTTAGACCATTTAATGAACTGCCAACCTGGCAGAAAGCCAGGCGACGACTTGATTTGTTTTATTGCTAGGATTGTGGACTTCTAGCATTTGCGTGTGGACAATGGAGACGTCATGACGGCGTTGCAAGCCACCTCCCGAATCCGAAGGGGTTGCATTTTCTAATCCCTTATCTCAACCTTATTTCGACACACACGGGCCCTGTCGCTTCTATATAATATATCATGTAGGATTTATCATACTGGACTCGGAATGTTCAAGTGTGTACAAATGTGATTTTTTTTCATAATAATATCCCGAGTAATTTATTTAACGTAAAGCACTCATTATTTCATAAATAATAATTTTTATATTATTCTATTATTTTAATAATTCACTAAAAAAATGTTTTTTCTACAAAAGCTTAATTATTAACCTAAAACGTCCAACTTCTTAAGGTAAAGAATAAAACAATATACCAAATTTGATTTTCCGTTAAATTTTTAATTTGGTATTTTGAATTTTCAAATCACAACAAATAAAAAAACCGTTAGATTAGAATTCGTTAATTTGGGTGTGAAAATTAATATAAAAAAAATCAGAACAATCATAAAAAATGAATTTGACCTTCTGGTTACCTTTATTAAAGGCGGGTAAACTTATGAGGAATCTTTCATTAATTTAATTTTTGTACTGAAAATTGATCAAATTTTAACTTCAGATGCTTCTAAAAAATGACTGTGGATTTATCAATTAAAAAAATCAAAATCATGGTATTTACTCTTACAAAAACGTTTCCCGACTGTACCCCTACAATAATTAGTATGAACAATTTATTAAAAATACCTAACAGTTATTTTTCTTTTTAAAAAAATCCGGACTTACGTGATATAAAATCGTACGCCCAAACCGGGGTTCAGGATAAATCGAAGCTATGCAATATGTGAGTACGCGAATAATTGGAAACCGTTCAGTATATGATATATAGATTATTCTATTACTGCTGTGTTCGGTGATTCGATTTTTTTTCCAAATCCGCTTATAAAAAAACGCACGTGTAGCTTTTATAATAATATATTATATTCGCAGAGCTCCTTATCGACGGCGGCGGCGGCGGAATGATTGATGGCCCGGCCGACGGCGTACGTCAATTCCACGATTGAATTGTCCGAATGCCCGAGTCCGCGGACCGTGAAATTCTCGCGCCTCCGTTATTAACAACAATAACTGTTTTTTATATATTTTTTTAAGGAGAAAAAAAACATACAAAAAACGAAAATTTGCGGAAGATCGTATTACGATAGGTTTTTTTTTGGCTCTGTATAGAAAAATAAATATATATATAATAACAATAATACAATACACGGACGATAAAAAAACCGTATTATCGAATTTTCTCACCCTCCGCGCCGGAAAGTGTTTTTTCGCACAAAAAACAGACACGCGCCATGTGCAGACACCAGATATCCAAGGGATAATCGGTCCCCCCTCCAACTATGCCACCGTCGCGCGCTAATCACTCGGACACAATAAAATAAGCCGATTTTTTGCCCCAAAAAAATATATATATATATAATACAAACGAATGGTAAATAAAGTTTATTATTATTACGTGTAGTTTGCGTGTATAGGTTTTTCATCATCATCATCATATTATTATTATTCGCCGGGACGAGGGACCGATATAACTCGATTATTACGTTGTTATTCGAGTCTCGGCCGCCCCATTTTTCACACCAGCTAGTCGTTTTTTTTATTTCCCCGTCAATATTTTGATATACCTACCGCCGGAGAGTCTTTTAACACACGATAATGATCGGATCTGATCGGCTGGCCATCGATCAATTTCGGCGACCGAGAAAACGCATTGCAATGTTTTGATCGATCGCGATTGAACCTCACCAAGGACGGACGGACGTGATAATTTTATTGCGTTAAATCGGAAAAATTATACGTACCCCCCCCCCCCCCCCCGGCTAAACGTTTGAGAGAGGCCCGTGTCCACATGCAGGACCGTCCTTGTAGGATAGGGATGAAAATAATCTAGAAAAACGGTGCGAAAAAATGACCGAGCCTAACCTAAATTTTCTATTTACAAGCGTCTTTAAGACGCACCTATACTCTTACGTCTTGTATGCTGATAATATCTATTTATATCCAATCGATTCGAGTTTCAGAAGAATTCACCGTCCAACTGTCTTCGAACTACACCGAAAAAGTAACAGGCTAGTCGTAGCAGACAATTTCCAGGTGGACAATACACCACGACTCACGGAATCAAATATTTATGGCATGATCGATCAGTGGTTGGAAGGAAAAACAGCTATTGGGTTTTGACTGAAAGTACCTATATCGCTGCACCCCAGGGCCGCATTGGTTAGGCCATCTACCGAGCAGAATGTGGGTCGCTTAAACTTTGGTCCGTGGGTGAAAATAAATTCATGTTTAAAATACGATTAGCCTTCTGTAACTTATAAGCTTGTAACAATTTAAGACGTAATTTAAGCTCCAGTGAACATGTAAATGGGTCGCTTAGTAGTGAAGATCTTGATGGGACGATACACACCAATCCGGCACTGCTGTACCCCTAGGTTTCTTACTTTTGATCACATTATTATATTATGCTCGACAACGAATGTTGTTTATTTTTTAGGTACTTATTTAGCTACTTAATTTCTGGGAAATCTCTATACTTTTTCTATAATAATATGACGAAACATACAACTTTTTACCCAATGAAATTATATATAATTTTTTTTAAACAATTCTTACTTTTTTATAACTTGGTAAGTAAAAAGCGAACCCTTTCACACGTGTACTGAAAAATGGTGTTTAAATATTTTACATGTTAGCACTAACGTTAGAGTGAATTCATCAATAGCATCAAACTTTGAATTTGGAAGTAAATGTATTATCTGTGTTTGCGCGTTGTAGTTGTATTACAATATTTCGATTTGTAAGCGAGTACTATAATTTTTTTCCACATATATCTATTCGTATGGTATGCTCATAAAAATCGCTTGAAAATGCCTGAAATTTTGTAAGAACCCAAAATGAAAACAACAGAATGATAATAATTTTCATCTCCTACAAGTTTGATGATAGCTCGTGTACACTTAACAACACAACATCGGTCCCGATGAACGCAAATTGTTTATGTTTATGTACCTACCTATGCGATTTTAAGTCGGAGACAACACTTGAGGGTGTCTCTCTTAACGGAATGGTTATAAATTAGCTGCAGAGAGGGATGACACGAAGACACGCCGTATTACGGCACAGCACATAGTGAAATTATTTTCATTTTTCATTCGATCTTTCATGTCCACAGACATCATGCGCTCAACTATTATTAATTATTATTATTATTATTTCGTGTACCTATGTCGTGTAATAGTATATTCAATTACCAGTTACCACTTACCAGTTACCAGTATCAATGTGGACTAAACAAAACAGATAAATACGATGCACGTAATATTATATAATATTATTAAATAGGCGAACTGACGGACACGTGTTGCGAGTGGTCGTGACAAAGACGCGTGTACGGCGCCGCCGCCACCACCACAAATTGAATTACACATACAATTTATGACATAATATAATATCATATCATTGTATTCTATTCACTGTAATGTTGTTATCGTAATGGAAAGTTATGTAAACAATACACGTATAGATGAATAGGTACAATCGACTAGGCATGTATATAGATCGTATACATACATAATATAGGTATAAACAAAAATGAAAGTACTTTAAGAGTTTTCAATGAAGCTTAAAGATCAATTTTGGAACCACATTTTCCACGCGTATTAGTATATTCCTTGAGGAATTTTCTTTGATTTCTTTTTAAACTCCTATTTCCAGTAAATTTTTGTTGTCGACCGATGAAATGGATTTATTTTAGTCCCATTCGAGTTTTTACTGTATCGAAACCAAAAACCAGTACCTGCAAAAATTTCCCTCGATAGTCGCAAGTCCAGTTTCAAAATTGGCAGATCTTCGCTCGACCGTGCAAGACCGTTTTTTATAAGACATATCATCCCCTTAAGTTGTCGGTCGATACCGCTGTAACACATTCGACGACGATACGTTTTTAAATAGATTTAAATTCGTCACGAAGCCTACAATTTTTCCTCTAACTCTGAAGCCTGAAATTCTAAATCGTTCGTGGAAATTCTCGAAGAAACAATCGTTTACAGATAGGTAGTGGTCGGGCAATCGCCGACCGGGCGCTAAGTAATTACGATTTTTCGACCAGATGGCGCTCCAAGTCCCACCCACATAATAAATAACATTATATTTAATATAATATGCCATCGACATAAATCATTGTAAAGTGGACGCGTTCGAAACGATATCGTCCGACGACGTAGCGCCAGTAATATAGGCGTAATAATATAATATATGTATATATTTATTTTTATTTATTTACTTGTTAATATAATAACAAAATACGTACTACCTATTTAGTACGTACGTATAGGTTAATTTTACAATATAAGTACAACAAAATACACCTCTCCAAAAATAAATAGCTTGTGATTCGTCTTGGATGATAATAATAATTATTACTATTAAAATTATAAACACCGCTGCCGGTGTGCAATTTTTTTTTTGCGGTCGAAAACGTGATGTGCGACGGTAACATAAAAAACGACAATGTTATCGCGTTATTATCATATAAACCTATTCGACGGAATTCCCCAAAGGACTTTTTGGAGCGACTGTTTTAATTTATTCGGCAGCGAAAAAATTTACGACGGCCGTAATTTTACGTTTCCAACCAGCAGCAGTGCAGTTCTTTTTATTGCCTCCGTCGATTTAAAAAACGAGACGAAAAATTAAACGAATAAAATATAATGTCGTTTTGTTTGGTTTTATTTAGTTTTTTGCTCCTCCAAAACGTTTAATATATTTTAAACGGAGGCGTGTGCGGAGGCGCTCGCTATATTACCTATAGCACTCTCGTTTCGACTTTTTACGACCTTTATTTTCAGGGAGGTTGCACGATAAGGTCCTCGTGAAGTTTCGCCTTGGCCCGAGGTACCACGTAATATGTTAAATCGGCTACTCTCGCAAACCGACCGAATATCGAATTATCGTCGTACGGAAAAATAAATGCACAAATTAAAATACAATTCGCGTCGGTCTTCGTTTTAGGAGGGAACATAACCGAATCGTATCATATCAAATAAAATGTAATCTATACAATTGGCCTGGATAATTCTTTTGCCGTGAGCTAGCTAAAATGTTAGAAATGTCCACTCATTCGAAATGATTTTTTAGCTAACAGAAAATGATAAACATTGACGAATATAAAATAAAGTGTATTGTTAAAGGTTTTATAAAAATATAAATCGTTTAGAAATTCTTCGTATATCCCGAGGATATATTTCTACCTACTTCACTATAAAAGACGTGGAAGTCTTGAGAAAATTCCTTTTTTGAAAAATGACGGTACCTATATATTTTTATTAGGCAGAAATTCCTAAGCTGCAGAATAGTTTTCTGACAACATGAAATCGTTTTTGAAACGATCATATAATATATAATTATTAGTTTTGACTCGTGGAAACCGTATATTTTAAAGCTTAAATGAACAAAGCAAAGTGGCACTAAGACGACCCGTAAAATGACTGCCTTAAAACGATTTAAAATCATCAAAAAAAAATTTCAAAAAATTTCTAGAACGATTAGTGAAAATGACCGTTTACCATTGAAAAAATCACCATGTTTGATATATTATATTATAGTGTGTTCTACATACGTGCAGAGGGAGCGATTTATTTTCTCTCTGGGTTTGTTTTTTGTCTTTTTATGTCCAGCCATTAAATTATTAGCCTTTATTTCAGGTCTGCTTTCGTTCCCTATCTTAGGTCGGACGTTAAAAAATATTTCATCACGACCGGAGACAATAATAAAAAAATAAATCACCAGTTTATTATAATATTATGATATAGTGACGGTGAGCGGAGTCGTCTTTTGGAGATGTCTAAGTGGACTCTACTCTGCAGCCGTATAATAATAACAATGCTCATATGGGCCCTTTGCAGCGATTTAAACGCCACTGCGGACCGTCTCCCCAAGCTGTACACGAAATGTCGTTAAAACGGTAACTTTTAGTATGATTTTTTAACAAGCACCGTTAAATGGACCGCAATAACGACTCGTTTTATTAGCGAAACCGTTTCGAAAGTTCTTGAAACTCGTACGAGAAAATATTCAATAATTTCCTCGTGGCGAGTCGACGAGCTTTTAATGTGAACTTGAGTTAGCGGACACAAAAGAAACAAAGCTATTATATACAGTAAATCAATACAATTCTAACAACTAAATTAGGCTAGTTGGACGAAAACTAAAAGTTACACGCAACCAGTAAATTTTATGGAGTTATAAAATAAAGTTTGAAAAAACTTATAGGTAACTAACCTAACCTAACCTAGGTATTAGTATGTAGGCACCTGTTATTATTTTACCTACAAAAGAATATAATGTCCATTAATGTGTATAGAAAGTAGTTATAGACTATCGGTAATATTTATTTAATGTTAATTAAATTTTTTTTTTATTTTAGCCGACACTATTAGCTAACAATATCAAAGACAATGGAAATGATAATAAAATATAATAATTAATGGTTTTTTTTATTTTTTTTCAACTTATACTCAACTGTTAATATTATTTCTGCTTACCAACTACTAACGATAAAATGACCCGCAACCACAATAATAATAATATAAGCAAATGAAAATTTGTTTCATTTTAAAATAAATATATGGTAAAATAATATATGCAATGTGCCCCCAGTGCGAGTCTATAATAACATCTTACATATAACTTTTACATATTATACGAAATTGAATAATAATTTTAAAATATAAATACCTATATCTGTTATAAATGTAATATGAATAATTAAACTAAAAAAACTTCCCAACAACCAACAATTTTCGTATCTAATAATAATAAAAGCTGCCAGATATGTGTCAACGGTAATTACTACTGTAGTAAAGGTATGATTTTCTGGTATTATTGACAGTTATAATAATTTCAGATTTTTAAAAATCAAACAAAATTTAAAAGTAACTATTATACTTTCATGTTGCGGATAGTGCAGTTATTGATAGGTAGTTAAAAAAATATACTAAAACAAACATATTTATAATTGAATTTCAAAATATATTGTTATAACGGTTATTAAAATATATGTTTAAAAATATATAATTTATAAAGTTAATGTATTTTTTTTAATTTATTACAATAATAATTGCTAAAATATATTTAAAACTACAAAAAAACAAGCTCAATACAATTTAGTTAGTATAGGTAAATGTTTCGACTTGCATAAAGTCAGCTTCAGTATGATTACCGTATGAATGAACATGACTGGGATTTAATTGAAATACTATATTGCCTGTTACACCTACTCGTAATTTATTAATATTTTAAGACAGCTACACACAATCGGCCAATTTAAAATGATTTCAAATCAACTATCGCGTTCAAATGTGATTGCTACCTCTATATGACGTGATATATATATTATTATTTATAATATGTGACTTGAGGAAATCGTTTAAACCGTTTTATCGCTGCCGCGCATAACAGTATGTAAACGTAAATAATAATATACGTCACAATAAAATAATAATACTTTAACCTATACAGTTTTCGTACCTCTCGATGTGTGTGTGTGTGTGTGTGTGTGTGTGTGTGTGTGTGTGTGTGTGAGTACAGAAGGTGTACGAGACGTCGCGCATTTAGGGACATAAATTTTAACTTGACATTTTCGATGCCCCCCGAAAAAGCTGGTATCCATATTATACGGCGAGAGTTTACGACGAGGGACCCGTCCGTATAATATTAATACAATATTACACGTGTGGTTGAAGTGACTGCATGTGTTTTCCTCGGCGTGTACAGTGCACAAGACCCGCCGAAGAGAAACCCAAATGTGGCGCACATTGCCCGGAGTCGTATAATAATAATGATATAATATTAAAATACGTATCATATGGATTTTAGATAAAAACCACGTCCACGTGTGCCACGCCAAGACGATTGTCGCGTCTCGATAAAGTATACGAAAATTCGCTAACTGGTCTCTGGCGGGGTTGTTAAATGCGTCCATCGTCGCACGTGTTTTAAAAAAATATATATAAATATTTAAACATGTTTCGTACCATCCTTACTTCGCAGTAGAATTCGGAATCCCGAGTGAAGTCGTCGTCGTCGTATGTAACTATGGTCATGTTTTTTTTTTGTGGGCTCGACAGTTTAGACCAGACCACTGCAGTAGTCACCACTTGCTATTGAATGTGAAACACAAAAATCTTACTTAATTTAACTCCAACCTAATAATAATAATTATTTTTTTTTTTTTTACTACCTAATCTTTATGCGTAGTTGAATTGTTTTGTATTTAAAGTCGACCCGACTGTAAAATATATTGTTCATTAAATCGGACGGCCTGGAAGTAGGTACCCATATCGTATAAAATGTGTACAAGCCTAAACGTTTATTGATTAGAAAAATATTTTTCCATACTTCTCAGATGAAACTATTTCATAATTTCGTACTATTTCAATTATTATGGTCGTATTATTGTGGACTCGATTCGGTTTGTTGGATATTAGGTTAGGTGTTTAATTGGTTTATGAAGATTAACTGTTCAATATTTAAATAACAGAATATTCTTCAATATATTATATTGATACATCTGACAAATCTGTCGTCCGATCACTGATTTACAATTTCCATTGAATCTGAAAAATCAAAATCAAAAATTATTTTAAATCCATAGGTACTAATAAGACGTTATAATAATGATTAATGATTGAGTGTCTTTTAAGCTAATCGTCTTGAGACTAATGTAGTTAAATTGTGTTGTTTTGTAGGTGTTTAATTGGTTTTTTTTAATTCTAGCGGTTCGGTGTAAGATTTAAACAACAGATTATTTTACATTATTAATAGATGTTCATCTGACAAAGCCGTCGTCCTAATTGTGTTTGTATTTGTGGTCCGAAATGTTTTATTTTTCCTTCATTCACAGTATAAAAAACAAGTCCTGTAAAGTTGTACAATAGTATATGCTGTAGTGTTTTTGTGAGACTGGTCAATTTGATAGGTTAAATCTGACTAATAGCGGTTTGGTGTTAGATTTAAATAATAAATTATTTGTCTATATACCTAATATTGTTCCGAGCTTCCGACTTGGTTTCTCAGAACTTACTAGAAAATTCATGTTTATTTCATGGTAAACGTTAATACTTGAACACCCAAAGGTTTCGCCAAAAACAACAATTTGTCGTACCTAACATAATAATCGGAATCGCGATCGTATATAATAATTATGTTAATATACATATAAAGAATGATTCATTTAGATTTTAGAAGTATTAAGTGGTTTCGGACCAATCCAACGTATCAGACAGTGTGCCACTCACACCTAATATATTATAATTAAAGTGCTTCTCAAATTAGAATTACGAACTAGCCATTTGCATTTACGAAAACAGCATTCTCCTACGACAACAACAACAAGGGCTTTGGCCTAATTGTAGGACCTCTGGTCTAGGAAAAGAAGGACGGGAACACAATTTATAAGTGAGTCCACCTGTATTGATGTACCACAACAGCTGTTGAGTCTTGCGTGCAGGATTATATAAAAAAAAATAGTAGGTTTTTTTGGTCTAAACGTCTTTCTTATAAACGTTTTTAAAAATTTAAAACAATTTTTATACTTTAGATTCTGATAGGAGCGAGGAAGCTAAATGGTTTTACAATGGTGTTTATTTATTTATTTATTTATTTTTTATATCCTGTATACAAAATTTCTACCAGAATTAGTGCTTCGATTTCAACATATAGTAGCAGCAAATTGGATCAAGATGGTAGGTATTTTAAAGAGGTAATTTTTGGATTTTATCAATAGATATTGAATTCCACTGGAAAAACCACCGATAAATCGCTAAAAATGGGATTTTAATTTCTAACGTTTTGTTTATCACCATAGAAATGAACAATAAATAATAATAATATAATATTAATTCAACTTACATGATATAATAATTAATGACAATATAAAATATCCAGACTGACAAACCGTCTCCGCTCAGAATCGTATTTCTTTTACAATGATATTATATCATTGAATTGAAGTTTAATACAATTCATTATACAATGACCCACTTGTAATCTACTGTGCAGCAGAGTGACATCCACTTACCTCTTTTTTTTTAACTATTATCAATACAATAAATAATTTTTATTTCAAACACAGAGTACCTACCTATTAATAATTAAATCAAGAAATCACAGTTTCAGTGTTTTTGATATTTTCGATTAGTGTACTTGCGGAACTTTAAGCAACGCCTTTGTACTTTGATATAAGTAATCGTACTATCAGTCACCTATAAATAATCATTCATTCGTTTAGGGTATAAAAATAATAATAATAATATACGATTTTTATAACATGTGTGTTTTTAGTTTTAACTTAACTAGGTAGGTAATTTAAATTGATGGAAATTGTTGTAAGTTACCTAACCAAAACCCTTCACCAATATTTGGATCACTATAATAGCTGAGTCACACACTAAAAAATTGATACAACTGACAATTTTTTCGTCCGGTCACTGGTTAGAACTTACCACCGTATTGAATCTGAAACTTAAACCAGCTCGTTTGTTTTTCTTACTCCGTCTGAAGTCATATTTTGTTTTTAAATAAAAACATTAAACATCGTTCATCAAATCAGACAGCCTCCGCGAGTACCTACCTACCTATCTAACCTATTTAATATAATATTGTATACGGTGTGAGGGCCAAAACATTCATTACAGTTTTCCGAAGGGGAAACGGCCTTGCAACATATAATATTGTACGCACAATATGCGGTATTCCCTCGGCGGACGACGAATGGTTAATGTCACGCCCGAGTTTTGGACGAACTGCAGTGACGTTTTCCCGCGAATGGTAAAATATAATAACAGATTGAACTCTCGACGTCATTTGTCTTAATAACGTTCGCTCCGCAGAGTATATTATTATTATTATTATTATAATATTATGTGCGTATAGAAAAAAAAAATTTATATGAAAAAAACGGTCGACGGACATCGACGACGGAAACATTAATAACAAAAATAAAAATAAACGTAATATACAGCACGTATAGGTATTGTACGGGGAAAAACGGCGTTTTTCCTGACGCTTTTCACGTCTTCGACGACCCCATGGCCGCTCGCACACGATATTGATATTGATGACGTGCAGACGTCATCGCGTTGATATCTGTGTATTCGATAAAAAAATTTTATAAAAAATGTAACCCTGCTGCACCGGTCCGACATTTCGTCCCCGACGTCATGAACCGCAATGATAAATATTATATTTTTGACACAGCGGAAAGGCTCTTAAATATTACCATTTATTAATATTATACGACCTTTTCGTGGACCTGCGTTTTCGACCAACGACTAGAGTTGCCGCTTTTCTGGTCGCCATAATATACTTCCAAGACATTGTGACGTGTGATGATATAATACTATCGATACATCATTGTGTCGGGAAATTAAAATAATAATCGTTAATATGTAGAGTGTTGTACTGTTCGTCGTCACAATAACGTCACGATTAATCAATTTAAGATTGCGAAAATCGAAACGTGTTCGTTATGATTATACCGCATACCTGGTAGACGATACTCGTAGACAATACAGCACTACATTATAATATAAGATTTATTGTACATTTAATTTCCACGGAGGTACAATACAATGGGCAATACATCACGTTACGTGTCAAAAACGCGTCACAGTCCATAGATTCGTTAGAATTAATATAATTCGTCGTTTTCGTCACACCTTATTGTGTCCTGACCAACTCGTAATGTTATACAATGTCCATTGAAGTAATTATCGATTATCGATGTATTTATTCTACAGTCGTCGTATCTGCAGCAGTAGATACCAATAATTACTCTCTCCACTGAAGTGCTATATTATGATGTGTCATCTTAATAAATGAAACGCAGTTTTAAAAAACAAAATTTGAACTATAATAGTTGTAGTAAAAAGTTAAGTTTTCGAATACTCTACACGGTCTTGTCAAACCAATGAGTAGACTCATATTACATTATATAAATATATTGTATATATCATCTTATATCTTATCATATAAAAATCTCGTGTCACGGTGTTGGTCGTCGTCTCACTCCTCCGAAACGGCTTTTCTGTATATTTGGTAGGTATATAAGAATAGGTCGTAAAGTATTTTTGACCCTCCTACCACCCCCTCCCTTATTTTTTTAATCGTAATTTTAGTAGAATTTCTGGTTGACATTTTTGTTTATAAATGGTTGCTTTTCACACATTGCCTACTTGATATGCTGTCTCACATTGCCTACCAGGGAGGTTGAGTTGCACCCCAAAGGAGTTGGACAATCACAATTTTTTTATAAGTTGTAATTTTTTACGGGTAACGAAGTGCAGGAGATCAGCTAGTATAATTCATAAATATTGAGTAGCATGCGTGCACGCACTTTAACATTGGTTTTATTTTGAAACTGTTCACGAACTAAAAATAAAATAAAATGAGGTTAAGATATATGTATGATTTTATAGTAAATCAGCTTTTGAGTGTAAAAGCACAGTTTATAAAAAGAACATCACAAAAGTTATCTATAACTAAGATATTATGTTTTTTGGCCAATTTCATCATAATATTATATGCCTGTTTTTAAAGTAAAAAATGTCGTGGGTTTATTTTATAAGTGGCTCGGGACTGGTTTCGCAGAAATTGGCTTTCACCTAAAAATAAAAAAACATTAATTTTATGTCACGCCTTGGAAATATTAAAAAATTTTATTTGATAATAATGCGAATTAAAAAATGTAATATGTTCCAACAGAGCGTAAATTATTATTTCACCCCGAAACCAACAATTGATTACCCACGGCTTGTTTTAAAATAAACTTCGTAGGATGGGTGATTTTGAAACCAACCACAATAAATAATTACGAAGACCAGCTTTCGATGTTTGACATATTTACAGGACTATTGTGATGGAGTATTTATATAATCATTTTTTTTTTTTAAATAAGATCTCTTAGGTAATTTTGGAACCAGAAAAAAACAATATTCTTAAGTGTGACCGATGAATCGTGTGATGGCGTCTCGATGACGATAAAATAAAAATTGTAGGTACCGACGACGATGCTGCGAACATCGATGCCATTACCATATACATATAATACAGGTAGCCCACTCGTGTCTGTCGTGTAACCATTTTATTACGTATTTATCACATTCATATTTGTACACGTCATATACAACAATAAATTGACGGCCCAGACGGTCACTGTATATAATATTATAACGTGGTGTCGGTATAACATATAATAATATGGACAGAAACGTATATTATACATTTTATTTTTATCGTCCCGCCTGGTCGTAAAACATATAACAATAATAATAATAATAATAATATATTATAACGAAATATACGGTCGTGCGCTACAAGTGTAATAGTAATAATATAATATTATAATGTAGAAGATGAGATCGACTGGCTTGCACAGACGCAGCGTTTAAAATAATATGTAAACAACGGTTCTCCTCGATCCCCGCCCACTCAGGATGAGTTCCCTGTGCTCCTTCAATCCTTTCTCCTTTTTTTTCTTACTTTTCCCCGCTTCTCGTCCTATACTCAGCAGGGTTTTTTTATTATTTTGTAAATAATATTTTCTTCTTTCTACAGCTAGCGGTGTGTTTTGGTTAGACAGCTCGGCGTCCCAATCGTAAACGTCACACTCACAAACACTTGAAAACTGGCGTATAATGATATGTATATAATAATATAATATATACCATTATACCTACATGTATATATTATGGTATACGGCTATACGGTCGATGTATACACCGGGTGATCCATTTAACCCGAGACACTAGTTTCTTCAAAATTATTTACTTATATATTATACATTAACGTTTTTCAAAAACGTTTTCAACTCCTGCATATTCCAAAGCAGAATACTTCGATGGTAATTCGATCTGTTAAAGTCAAATTTTGAAAGAGTATTTTACGAGTGATGAGGATTTAAAGTTTGGATAGTCCGTAGATTGAAATTCTCCGAATAATATTATAGTTTGGAATATGAAATTGAAAATGTATAAATGTATGGTGTCAATCAAAAGAATATAAAACTTAAAAAAATATATGACAATATAGTAAATACAATTTTTTCCCAAAAATGTTGTTTTGTAATCAATTATAATTATTTAAAAGATCTTATCTTTTATATCTTCAAAACTGTTTTTTCTTCATTTGGAATATGAGTTTCTTACGTTAAATGGATCACCCCGTATATATGTATTGTACTATTATTGTATCACAATTAATTATTGTGAAGAAACGTGAATAATATAAACACACGTGTGCACACGCGTCATTGTCTCGTGTTGTATATAATAAACTCGATGTAATAAATGTAACAATATATTATTATCATATCACCCACGAAAACACGTCAATTTGATAATAATTAGGAAGAGAAGATCAATCGACAATCATACCTTACCCATAATAATGGTATGCTGTAATAATATATAATATAGTGTGTATTTAGGTAATTATGATTATTGCAAATATGGTAAAGAGATCGGCCGGAAAGCCTGCAGCAGTCGATTATTTTAACCAATCGTAATATTGTTTAAAACGATCATTTTTGCGTAGGTACAATCTACGAATGTCGACCCAAGATGGAGTTTCCAACTATCGATATTATGATCTGCAACCGTCACGATATTATTGAATTATCACACATTATCATCATGATGGTAATTACCGTGATTCGCGATGACGACGTTTTAATATTAAATTGCTAACAAGCTGCACGTTTTGCAGGTAAAAAATGAATCTAAATTATAGTACGAAACTATGCAATTATTATAGTAATATTATGTGACGTGTAAGTACCTATAGGCACTCAATCTGCAGTAGCGAAACGAGAAATAATGACTTTGGTAACAGTTAATTATATTTTTAACGCTTTGTTTTTCATCGATTCAGTTTTATTGCCCAATTCATAATTTGATTGTCAACCCAAGACGGAGTTTCCAACTATCGATATTATCGAATTATCACACTCCATAGATTACCATGATTCGCGATGACGATGTTTTAATATTAAATAAATACCGACAAACTGCACGTTTCACAGGCAAAAAAATTAATCTAAATTAAAGTACAAATCTATATACTAATATAATAGTTATGTGACGTATAAGCACTCAATCATGGGCTGCAACAATGAAACGGGAAATAATTTACCTTACTAACAATTTATATTTCCGACGCATTGTTATTCATCGATTTAACTTTATTTTCACTTCAAAACTGATTTTTTGATTAGCCATAAAACAAAATCGGTTATCATTATTATTATTATTATTATTACTATGCACTTCCCGGTGGGGCATCTCGTTAAAAGACACTCACAATTCTCGATATTGTTCAGACCGTCTCAGATCGGCATTAACATTTTTACATTGTTATTTGAAAATTCCAATTTATCACGTTTTGTCGTCTTAATATTAGGTTCAGTCAAATGTTAACGATTTTCCGACTCATTACATATTTACATATTTTGTAATTTCATTTCGTTTCCCCTCCGTCCCGTGCCACATCGTAAATGGGGGATTTGGGTTTATAATACACCTGTACTTGTAAGTACGTCTTACGATGTCTTCCGAGAATTGTTATTAAACTTGATGTTTTTTTTGTTTAAATTAGGTACTTGTTGTAATAAAAATATATTGCGAACCGATGCAACTTTTCAAAATACATACCAATTTAATAATATTATGGTTAAAAAGTGGCCATTTTCTCATAATTATCGATTTGAAAAAAAATTAAAGATTAACTCGGCAGAAATAATGATATTATATGGTTATTATTATTATTGATTTTACAATTTTCAGTGGTTATAAACTCATAAAACTCGAAGGAGGCACTTCTGATTAAAAATGTAGGTATACATAAATACGTTATGTCAATCAAGTAAAACAAATCTAAAAAAAAAAATAACTATATATAGATAAATCAGAAATGAATTGGTAAAAATCCAAAATATCAAACAATGTTTATTATTATGATATTATTTAAAAAAAAGAAGAAGTGCATAATGAACAGGTAGCTGTACAGCAGTGTACACATTATATGATATATAAACTAATAAAATATATGAAATGAGTTTTTCTTTGCCAACGGTTAATCTCAGAAACTATACTGGACCGATGCCAATAACAGTTTTATCAATCGATTCATCGAGACTCGGAGCTTGGTTTTAGTTTTCTTTTTCAACAAAATATAGGTCAAACAACACATGGATTTAAGTTTGGATCATGAAAGTCGGAAAATTTTTAGTTTATTCACTATAGGTTTGCCATTGGTTAGGTACAAATATACATTTGTTTTCTTCTAAATAAAAAAATTCCGTTAATATTGTCTGTTGTTCAATAATGTACCACTATGTCCTTTTGTTTGTAGTTCATACCTACTTACCAGCTACCACCTACCAAGTTTATAGACTCAAAAACTACTCAACCGATTTAGATGAACGTTACAGAGTTGGTTCTGAGAGATATCGGGAAAGTTTAGACACTGTAATAACCATGTTTGAAAGTATACAAAGTACCCCATACAAAATCTAACAGTTTTTTGGAAGGGTACACCCAGTGGCATATCTACCCCTCCCCCCTATATACACTACTGCAGAGTACATCTCATGCCGATTTGTTCGTGAACTGAGGTAAATACAGTAAAACCTAGATAAGTAGG
The DNA here is from genome assembly GCA_949089665.1 of Macrosiphum euphorbiae. Lineage (NCBI taxonomy): Eukaryota > Metazoa > Arthropoda > Insecta > Hemiptera > Aphididae > Macrosiphum > Macrosiphum euphorbiae. Next base: position 11,845,078 of record CARXXK010000005.1, read on the forward strand.
TACTTAGATATTATGTCACCGTTTTCGTGTTATTGTTACAGGGCCAAGTCAGTATAAATGTAAATAGCTATAGTATTTAATTATATGAACGGAAAAAAATGTATAATAATCGAATAGCGAAGAATTTTTTTGCTTAGGTCTTATTTTACTCCTCATACATTCTTTCTCGTATATTCACTATCTGGGTGCACGTGGGATTCCGCAATATCACACGATCGGGTGACGTAAAATATAATAATAATATAAATCTCTGAATAGTTTTGGCGCAAACACTTTGGCACACCGACTAATCTGGATTTGCGCTTTTTAAGGTTTGAAAAAAAAATAATAACAAAACGTACAGAGAGGAGGAGGAGGAGGCGTTTCCGTTGCAATATTATACACGCCGCGGTGTATGCATATAATATTAAATCCGCGACACTGTGACTGCGCTCAGGGTCTTAGTAGGGAGGAGGGGAGGGAGAGGAAAAAAGGAGTAAAAACGTCGTTATTATAAAATATAAAACAATAATATTACACGAAAATCCCACGAAAGTTTTTCCCGGCGGCGCCTTAACGAGCGCGTCTCGCTCTTCGCGGCACAACGAAAGAATATATTATTAATATGTCTTGTACACTATAATATTATAATACACAAAACACAATATACCACGTGGAGGGAGGGTGGTGGCAGCGGCCTTAATCCTAATTTAATGCTTAGGGTTTTCAGTTTTTACGAGTACGTTTCCGTCGCGAAAGGGGTAGGATATATTATATATTATAATCGTTCGATTTAATCCGGCCCCTAGCGGAACGAAAAACGCGCGCGGGTCTTAAAAAGTTAACCTCGGCGGCGTCGTCGATATTTTCGCTTCTCGTTTTCTTTGTCTTTTTTTTTTTTTTATATATATGCGTAGTACTATGATATAGAGGTATAGGTACTTTTGGGCCCGTCGTCTGCCGGCGAGATTATATAATTTATATAACGACGCAAGTGCCCGTACAAGGGATTTTAGCGCGCCACCCGCGGTTTTCAATACCTATGCCCACACCCCCCACCAACCCCTCGTCGTTCGACCCCGCTCCGGATATCGGGATTACATTTGCATAATTCACCGAACCGCCTTCCACGCGAGAAAGGGTTTTCTCTTATCTGGCCCGGTACACGTGGGATTTGTGTGCCGGCCGTCCGTTCCGTTGTCTTACGCCGCGTGACAAGATGATTAAACTAACTACGCCTATATCTATGTGTACATATACTTTGTGAACTTCCACACACACACATATATATACATTTATATAGGGCATATATCTCGTAATTCGCCCGAGTACAACGTGTGTGTGTTAATTCGATTCCGCGACTATACCGAGGAAGCGATAAGAAAGCCCGAGAAAGTAAACCGGCGATTCAAGTGTGTATATAAGTTGTCTGATGTAATTATTATATACCTATACTATATAGGCGCGTCTATGTGTATAAGCTATAAGAGGGTTCTCGGAAATCACCTCCGACTCGGGTGAGGGATAAGAGAAAATTAGAATATCGTCCTGTTTAGCCAGAGATGTCATCGGCGGCGACGTTGGCCACGATTTTAACTCTGCAGGATGACAAATTCCGTCTCGTCTATATAAATATTTGATAAAAGTAAATGTCGTCCGTCTAAATGTGCAATCAAGTAGATTAAGTTTTTAAAAATATTTTAATTTTAATTTTTTCAGATTTATTTCAATAATATTGTTACCCATGGTTAAAACTATTGGATTTTTTTGTGAACTACACGTTCTGTTTTAAGACTTAATAACATTAACTATTGAGATCAATATTATTAAGTTATACCATCATTATGATATTCTGATATAATATTGTTGGCTGACTCCAAAACGGGTAAAATTTTAAAAGTCGGACGCCATTTCTAGGTCACACTAAGGCCAAGACTAACTTTATAACAATAGGTACCTTTAAAATGGACTCAAGTTACTAACTTAAAAATAACCATGTGGGCGAGTGTGAGCCTCAGTATAGGCAGACGTAGAATAAGGCACATTTCCCCATCGGTCCATCACTGATACGTCATAATATTTGTATTTTTCTCCAACGGTCGGTTTCGATTGGGTCATCATTTGCATCCCCCCGTGTACACAACCACCACCAGGTTCTAAACTATTTATTTACTTTGGTTCAGCCTGGTGTATACTAATGTAACTTATTATTATACACCGTTTATGTCTCAGATGAAACCGAATGTTGCGCAACGACGAAAATAAAACATATAATATTACCTACAATATTATGCGAGCGACTCGTGTGACGTGCAGGACATTATTATATCATAATATATTATATTATTAGCGCGTAACTTGTTTGAACAGAGGATAAACGACTTGATGGAAAAAAATAAATGAAAGCGTACACGGGACATTAAGCGCGAATCACCGCCGTGTCCCGCGAGTATATTATATAGACCTAACCTTTTCGACATCACTCGAACGGCATTTGACAAAAGTACACGAAACGCATAATACGTGCACACAATAAATTGCAGTCGTCGTCGTCGTCGTCGTCGGGTGTGCGTCGTATCAAAATAATATGGCTTTACACGTCTGCACACAATGTACGATACCTAGACGAGTTATTATGTATACACATATATAGGCACGACAAAAGGCCGACGATTACCCGTTTATAAGTGACCCTAATGTGCCCGTGTAACGTTTAAAATAATTAAAACTCAAAGGGGTGTGTGTGTGTGTGTGTGTGTGCATATAATACAACACGATTTGTAATCTCTTGTCGCGTTTTTTTCCACGTCCTCTTAATGTGCGCCGACTGACGTCCCGAAATAGGAGATAACGATCGCGACGTGATAGACCTAACCCTGTGGCGCAACACGTCTTATTGTGCTTGTGTGTGTGTGTGTGTGTGTGTGTGTGCGTGTGTGTGTGTGTAAGTGTGTGTGTGTGTGGTACCAGATAAAAAAGCGTTCGAGTTCAATGCGACAGAGTACGATTTCGAATGTGTGCAAACAAATCTTCGAATCATTTTATCACACATAATATCAACACAGCTGCAGCAGCTGCTTATGTATTCGACTTTGAGCATATTAATGTAATGTGTGTAGGTACCTACTCGTCAGACGAGCGAAACAGCGCTCGTTTTACATAATACCCGCATGCGGTGTGTTAATCAACTGGATGTCAGTCCAAGTCGTAGTGTGAATATTTTTGTGCAGATGTTTTCAAATGTAATATAATACGACTAATGGCCATCCGTTTACCAATAGATATGATATTATAATAATATATGTCATGAGTAGAAAAAAAAAAAATTGGACAATAAGCATAAAAAAAAACGTAGCCCGCCATCAACATTTTCCACTTCGAAGCAAATGTATGAATCATAATTAATATCTTTTTAAACTTTTTCTCTATTTTGAAAAATATTTAGTAGCTCACTACGTTATAAGGTACCTAATCTATATTGTTACTTAATTACGAAAATAAAGTCAGATAAACATAATATTATTATTTATTTTAACTGTTAGTTGTTACTTACATCAGTTGTACTTAATAATAAAGATCGCCGATAAGAAAAGTATGAAACGTATTTTTTTTTCGTAGTTATAAATGTTCAATATAAGGAGCGTCAAAGGTTGTGTTGTTTCTAGTTGTTGAAATATTTGGTTTGCTATTCTGCAGTTCCATAATAAATATATTGCGCACGAATAGTATGAATTTTCGTCCACGCTGATATTTAATATCGGTGTTAAAATCCCTTTCAAGAATAATTGGCACTCTATCAGCATCGCGTCTTCTAACTAAGTACCTAATATTTAGGACTATATCGCATTAAATTCCATTCAAATAAATCAAGTAACTTATAACTATAGTTATAGTTCCAGTATACTGTTACCTGGTGTTATGTACTTAACTTTACCAAAATTAGTATATGCAGTTTATTGTAAGTTCTCGCTTACTAAGAGTGTGATACTATATCCATACCGATAAAACTATAAAGTGACACCCAAAGTGAGATTTGAACACAAGGCCCCTAGATGAGATTAAAATCCTTTTAATGTTTATTAAAAAAATAAAGATTTATTTTAGTAGATTTTCTAAAACGATTTTCTTATATACCTAGTGGGAATTAGGTAATGTTTAAGTTTTATTAATTCCTATGATTATCACAAAGCGTAACTATTTTAAAAACTACTGAGAATTTTCAACTTTTACTCCCTAAAATTACCATATACCTATTTACTATATCCTTTTTTTAGAATTACTAGAAAAGGTGTAGATATTTAGACACAAAAATAAATACACGCATTATTGTAAGACCAATACAATAAAAAATGCATAGGCTTTAGATATTGTTACTTATTTTTAAAAAGAAAAAAGTATGCATAATATTATTAATATAATATAATATTTAATAAATTCAGTTTTCTGTAAAAAAAGAAAACGGTTATGTGCGTTTACTAGCAAATTTATTTGTTCTCATATAAACCTGTTCAGTATAATACTATTACTACTCTCGTTATTTTATTTTCAAATAAACATATCTCTAGAACGTTTGTATAATATTATAATGTGATATTATACCGACAAACGTTGTCAGTGAAAAATAATCCTAAGGAGAGTTTCGTATATTATATAATAAACCGAAAATCTTTTGTTTGCATAAAAATAATTAAAATCCTTAAAAGTAAAATATTAAAGCAGTTTATCGTCCAAACAACAGTTTTTCGCATAACAAAAAAAAACAGAGTGTAGGAATAAACCTCGGTAAAAAACGACTTAGTACAATTTTATAACATCGGACCTCCGACTGCAGGAATCGTTAATTATCGTTCGAAATATTAACGGTTCAAATGTCGTTTTAAAGTATTAAAGTCAAGGTTTATGCTATGTAAATTCTTTTCAGCGAAAACGCAAACATTAAACCTTTGCATTTTACGGTCCAAGGCTCGAGCCTTAAACTTATCCTACGGGTGAAATTGATACCGTTTAACGAGTTTATTTTCTCGGCGGTGATTGTGTGCGCAGTGATTTATGTTTTTACTTTGTGTTTTTATTGGCCAAAACCTTTATTTGCAAAAGTGGCTGGAAAAACAATGGTAACGAAAATAAAATAACAGCGAAACTTTGTCGCATTAACAAACATGTTTAAAATGCAATGCTGTATTAAACGAATTTCGACAACAATAAATTATATGCAGGCATAATCAAGGCAGTCGATAACTATCCAGTCAGACACAATTACTGTTTTAATTCATGTATTCATATTATTTTATTGTGCAGGTGTAGGCGGGTAGTTGAATAAATAAATAGTTGTTGGAAATCGGTGCTGACCTTTTTGATTTGATCAACAAGTATCATAAACGATCAGAAGAAAAATATAATTGATCAAAAAAACAATATTTGAAAAAATTGTTAAAATAAATAAAGTTTATAAAACTTAAATAGTTTAGTTTTCTTGAAAAGAGAAAATTCAGTGACCGTCGAGTCAATTATTTTATAGAATACGAAAATTACAAATATAAAAACAAAACAAAATAACATCTTTGTTAAAGGATTATCGAAAATTGAAGACTAAAAAATTATCAATATCGAAGACGATGCTTGACAATAATTTGAAAAAAAATTATATTTTTGAAAATTTTTTGTTACTATTTAAAGCAGGGGTGTCCAACCTTTTGTGAAGACTGGGCCAAATCAATTATAGGGGTAGAAGTTGTTGTGGGCCACATACTTTTTAATAATAATACATTCAAATTGAATGATTAAATATATTCTATAATACAAAAATACATTTTTTAATAATGTTACTATAGCGAATAATAAGCAGAAATATTTTTGTTCATAAATGACAAGGAGTATTACTTTCGGAGCAAATAAAGGTAGAACACTAATAAAGTTTATCTTTATTTGATGTTTAATATTTTGTAGTTTTATATTTTTAATTTATATATATAATATATATAAATTTTAATTTTAAAGTTTCAGCCAATTTGAAATTGTCAATAATTGTGATTTCTTTTTTTTTTAAATCGGAAAATACATTTAGAATTTTTCTATACATCCAGGTTTCTGCTCGTATTATAATCCATGGCTGAATTTTGGGATAACCGACTTAGGAACATAACCACAACAAGCTTTTGTATGCTTCATTTGTACTACAATTAGGACCATTGTTTCGTCAGCTTGCTGGACTTGTGTTCTTTTTGTTCAATAATTAAATAATAATGACACGGCGTTCCAATTAGGCAATTTAGCTACATTCTTATCTTAAATATTAAGATTAGGTACAGCTATTCGTTTACGGGATTCATTAATAAGTAGGACTTACAATAATATTTTATTCTGCTTTGTCTTACGAAAAACACGATAACTCCAAAAAACCAAACTTTCAGAAAAACGTTACTTGATTTTGCGATTTTAGTTAGTAGATTTTTAAAAAAATAAGATTTGTAAATGCGTCTATGTACCTATATAGAAAAAATAATAATTGAAATAAATTGTACTTTTGACTATAAAATATTAATATAGGTAAGCTTCAATTATAAACTTCAATCATAAATAATATAAATGGAAAAATCATTGCTTGTCCCTTTACACTCACTGAACATTTTCGTCACTATTCACATTTAACTAATATTACAATACAAATCTAAGTAAAGGTGGAGAAACTCGTATGGTCAATAAAACAAATATTTTTATATCTTTGAAAAAAATGATTAATAATTCATTCATGAACAAATAAAAAAAATATTTTTTTAAAATTATATAGCAGTTCAGTGTTCATGTCAACTATATTGAGAAGAGAAATCTACTACCAAGGTTTCTTACACAAACAATAAACCGCAAAATACATTTAACAAAAACATCAGAAACCAATCTTAGCCATATGAAGACATTAATGTAATGAAGTATCAAATAGGCGTTAGTAATACTAAAAATAAATATAGTAAAAATGTTTATAAATAAAAAGTTGTGAATAAAGATAAATTAGAATTTAAAATTCTTACCGGATTCATGTGAATTCATACAAAGACGAAAAAATTAATAACTAGCTTTTAATTGTTATAGTTTATCTACTGACTGCCTTTGAAACCATAGCTGGTTTTAGGAGTTTTTCACCCAGGTTCAACAGAAAAATAAACCCATTTTACGAATAATAAAATCAATTAGTTTTATAATGAAATTAACCTATATGAGCACAATCATGTTAAAAAAAATACGGATGGCCGGATTATATTTTTACTTAAATAAATGTTTCAAATTACAATATTATGCCGAGTCCTGATAAGTGACAGTGGTTATTCCAGTAGGAGAAAAAAAAATGTTCAAAACCTCCAAAGCTTTAACACTGCAACATCATAAATATTATTCGTATTAAATTCAGTTTATGAATATCTTGGTAACGAAATTATAATATTATTATTTGAAGTATATAATATGATGTCTGGCACATACATTTGCAATTAATTGAATAACAGTTCCTGGAAAGGTACTTCCATGGTGGAATCCATGTGCGTACATAGGGATCGTATTATTTTATGCATACGCACCAGACCTACAGTTTGCCGAAAAAATCCGATTATTGCGATTATACGTATTTTCCGTTACATGTAATGAGTGACGACCATCATCGGCCACCATCACTTTCAAATAACGCAGGAGGAGCGATTGTAAATTCCACCGATAGTGTATAATATGAAAGGTACTTAATTATGGCGAATTCTGACTTCTGAGTAGTTGCAACGATTACGAAGTCTTATCGAAAATCGTCGTCGATCTACCATGGTCGCGATCGGTGCCATTTCTTAAAATGTATACAATGAGTCAATGCAAAAGTACCCCCACTATTTTATCGAGTTAAGGAATTAAAATGGCAGCCTAAGGGGACGCGACCTATATACAACTACCTATACTATGATATTATATACTAAGATATGGACTGTACGCCGCCATTTTGTTGTTGTTTGATGACGATATGTTTAAGCCATGGTCGGCGCGGTCCATGGTCGACGTTCTTCGCGTTCGTCATAATCGGTAATTTATTATTATAATACGATATAATGCGTAAACCGCAGTCGAATTTCGGTTCCGTAATAATAATGTTCAAAAAGTGGGTAGTGGATGTCCCTCTGCTGTACAGTAGGTTACAAGTGGGTCAATGTACAAAAGATTGTATTCAACTTGAATTCAATGATATTCTATCATTTTATAAGAAAAAACGATTGTGAGGGGAGACGGTTTATCAGTCTGGATATTGTTATTATTTATTATATCCTGTTAAGTTGAATTTATATTATAATAGATGTTATTATTTTTTATTCGTTTCTATGGTTTTTATACACAAAGTGTTAGAAATTAAAATCCCATTTTTAGCTGTTTTTCGTAATTTGTAGGTAGTTTTTCCTGTGGCATTAAATAACTATTGAGAAAATCGAAAAATGACCTTTTTTTAAAGTACCATCTTGATCCAATTTGCTAAAGGATAAGGTACTATAATATGTTGAAATCAAAGCACTCCTTCTGGTGAATATTTTGTATACTGCATTTTGTATAAAAAAAAAAAATGAAAAAAATAAACACCATTGTAAAACCACTAGCTTCCTCGCTCCGCTCGGAACCTAAAAAAAATTAAGAAACTTTAATTTTCTACCTGGATAGTGACTTAAAAAATTGTTCAATATTTTTATCATGATTTGATGGTTTAGATTAAATAACTTTTAAGTTTGATACAGCTAGCTGTGGCGTTTATGCTAGTATGATTACAAATTATTACAATAGATATAAAAATATAATGTTAGTTGTAGCCAATAAGGAATTAAACAAAGGAGTTAATATGACTTCTGAGAGAATTAAAACAATATAAGATTAAATTTAAAAAAACCACCCCCTCAAAGTTAGACGCCAGGGGCAACAGTCCCCTATTACCAAACGCCCTTATCCCAGCCCTGGAGGTAGTAATATTATTATAAGACCAAACTATTGGTAATTTGCATACGAACTGTATGCGGACAAGGTGCAGGACTGTGATGAATTAGTGTTGTGTTATAGGTAAGGATAAAACGCAGAAACGAAATTGCAAAATTTAATGTAAGACGACGTTAGTTTATTAATATGTCTGTCTAATTTGATACATTGATACGACAATAAAACACATTTTCACGAAATCCAAACCTATACAAGTCCATATGGGACCAGCCACATCGAGCCACCTCATATCCTTCCTCGAAGAGACAGAGCTGGATGGAAAATTTAACAATTAATATTCTTCCAATGTACAAGTATATATAAATACTAATATATTAAAACTGCTGTATCTACAGTAGGTTACAAGTGGGTCATTGTATAATGGATTGTATTAAACTTGAATTCAATGATATTCTATCATTGTATAAGAAAAACGATTGTTAGCGGAGACGGTTTGTCAGTCTGGATATTGTTATTATTTATTATATCCTGTAAGTTGAATTTATATTATAATAGGTGTTATTATTTTTTATTCGTTTCTATGGTGATAAACAAAGCGTTAGAAATTAAAATCCCATTTTTAGAGGTTTTTAGTAATTTTTAGGTGGTTTTTACCGTGGCATTTAATAACTATTGATAAAATCGAAAAATTACCTCTTTAAAGTACCATTTTGATCCAATTTGCTAAAATATAAGGTACTATATGTTGAATTTGAAGAACTCATTCTGGTATACATTTTGTATACAGGATATAAAAAAAAAAAAAAAATAAACACCATTGTAAAACCACTATAGCTTCCTCTCTCCGCTCAGAATCTAAAATAAAAACAATAATGTAATGTAATTTTATATTTATATGTTTTATGTCAACGATACGAATAAGACTGATTAAGCCTCAATATGACTGAAACTCTCTACACCTCACTTGGACCCAACCCGGAACAAACCAAGAGAATCCTTAAATTTTTAAATTTTTAAAAATAACGAATACAATAAAATTGTAACATGAATGTAACATAATTTTAAATATTTTTTTACTAACGTTCTTAAATAATGTTTATATTTATACTTTAAATAATCTTGACTTTACTAGTCAGTAAGATACTGTAACTTATGGCACTTGCTGCAGAGTTATAATAATAAGGTTAATAAAAAAAAAATCTCCACTATGCTGGGGATACCGTTAAATGATTTATCACCATAAATTCGTAATAAAAAAATTTCAACAATTATTAAGTAGTTTTCTCCTATCGTAGAAAAGGCGAATTGTGCATAGCATACAAAATTGTGTAATAATATTATTACGTGTAGGTACTTTGATTTCCTATTGATTTTCATCTTTTATTTTTATAGGTAATTGAATTTTGAATACTTAAATTATTATTTTTGAATAACCTATAAAATATAAAACACAATGATAAAAATGTATTTTTAGTATTGAATAAAAACTGATTTATATAAAAAAATCTGAATAATACAATATTAAATATGTATATTTTTCACGAATACAGCGAATATATAGTGTAAGAAATCATTATAATATTACACCTCCAAAACTGTTAACTTTTATCACCAACTAAGTTTATCAACAGCGTAGGCACATACAATGTATGGATATTCAATATTTCAATATACCTTTATATTATTTTTACTAGGTTTCCGCCTTAGAACGAAAAATTGTGTTTTGGCACTTGTCTCGGTTTGTTCACCTTGAGCAGTGCAGTGTGTTACGATACTATATGTCTATATATAGTATATACACATTAATTCAATACAGTTATCAAACGTTTGAGTACAATTTACTGCGTCGTAATCTGTTTTATATCAATTCGGGCACCCTTAAGCCCGTCACCAGTTAAATAATAATAATGCAACATTAAACTCATATTATATCGAACACACATAATAATATAATATAATATATATAACAGTTCACCGCGTACGTAAGGTTATTATTTACGTTTAACGTGCGACCGCAAAGACGTCGTCATCGTCGTAGTATTATAGTCGACGTTCCGTAAGAGAAAAAGAGTGACGGATAGACGAAGTGGTGGAGGGATACTGAGAGAGACAGATTGATGGAGATCCAGACAGAGAAAGACTGTGTGTGTGAGTGTGATAGGAGAGAGATATAGGAGAGAAACAGAGAGAGACAGGGAAAGAGAGAGAGAGAGACGAAAAGGTTAAAAAACAACCAAATAAAAACGTGTGGTCGCGTTTCCACCCTCCTCCCACACACAAGGCTGGGTGCCCCTCGTGACCGGGGTCGTTTCTTTTGTATACACGAATTTCATATATAACATATTATAAGAGCAAAGGGTGTCTTTACACGCTCCCCGCACGTCTCGATCCGTTCACCCACGCAAAAACTACCTCCTCACTGTGCTAGCGTACACACACACACACACACACACGCACACACACACACACCTCACCCCCTTCCACCCGTCATTGGATCATTTTACCATCCCCCCGTACGTGTATAATATAATCTCATCGGTCGGTCCCGTCGCAGACTCGTTCCGCACCTGCACACGAAAGCGTAACCGAGGTCTGAGGACACGGGCGCGGAGAGATGAGGGGTTCGATGACTATTAGGCGAAGAGGAGAATATTATATATATTATATCATACACACACACACACACACACACGAATGTATACACTCGGACGAGGGGTTATATTTCACTCGATTTTTTTTCTCTTTTTTATCCGTTACGTTTCACTAATAGCCGCACCGTCGACTTTCGGGACCGTATGTATTATTATTACTGTATAATATATATTTTATACTCGCGCAGTCTCTCGTCCGCCGGCCCGATCGTCGCCTTATTCATCGCGTATATTGTTGTTAAATCTCGTCCCCCCTGCCACCCGCCTGTCCACCGGAATAGGGATTATTTTAATATATTTTTTAACCCCTCGACCCTCGCCCGAATCCAAACTGAACGTCATTATTGTTATACGTATATACATACAGTATCTGTGTATAAATATAATAATATGCATATACCTACCTACACGGATAACACTGTGGTGCGCGTCGTTTAGCGTCTCCCAGAGGACCGATCGACGACGACGACATCGACCAGAACAGAATAAAAAAGGCTTGATAATATACGACAGGAGTTTTATTTTTTATCGCTATTGTTTAGTATTCACGGACGCATGATATAGTATTTCAACGCGAGTCGTAAACAGAAAATCGAAAGTATAACCTTTTAGAATACTATAAGTATATAATAGTATACAATATTACAACATACACAATAGAGTCAGTCACGGCTCTCGGGCGTCTGCTGGTGATTGAGGTCGATTTTCGATACTCACAGTCCTAGATCGCCACTTATTCTCGTTTATTACCTATACTACGGGAAGCGATCGATCTGAGTTTTGAACGGGTTCGAGACTAGTGCCCGAATAAAAGAGAATATTGCGATTTACTCGTTGAGATTCTCGATTCTTCCCCTGAGTCGCTATTCTAGAGATCTCCGTTTTAAATAATACGACGATAATAATAATAATACACGACTACGTCGCATTATATTATATTATATCGAATCGTCGTCGTCGTCATTATTATTTTTCGTCTACCGTTTCGCGGATCACCGATATAAGTCTTCGTCCCTCTCTTCGTCAAGTGCACCCTTCTCCGATGTTGATCGACGAATATAGCTTCTGTGGCCGGGTCGCAAACAGGTGCGCAGACGGGTACAACACACGTACGTATAATGCACATTATATATTATATTATATTATATAAATATCAGGTCCATTGTCCGCGACGGGTCCCCTCGCACTCGATATTTGCATCATTTTTCACGTGAAGAGGTCTGTGTGTGGGTGTGCGTGTGTATTATGCACGTAAGTATACAACAAATACACGTCATATACCATATATGTATATTATAATATACGGGATCCGTCGTCGGTGGGTACAATCATCGGCTGCGGCGACGACCGGTGAGTGTTTTTACCGCGATAATCCCTCTTTTAATGCCGAACAGATGCGGTGACCTTAAAAGAGCAGGATAATATGTCCAAAAAGGGATGCGAAAAAGTAAATGCACTGGGTCGGAGGGCGATTCCCGCTACGGACGGCCGAAAAATTGCAGTTCAGTCGATCGGCAATAATTGCTACACTGCAGCAGTGGTGCTGTGTTTGCTGACTGGTCGCCCCGTTACATAATATTCTATTATATTAAATTAATCTCTCTCGCTTATGTATTATTTTTTTTTTTTTTGTCGGGCGACTTTCTTTGTGTGTCCTCTCTCCGAAAGTCCGCAGGTCCGCACCCCGAAAGTCGGACGGAAAAAGAATACACCGAAATTATTATTATTAATAATAAGACACTGCGCTGCATATTATTATACCTATATAATATGTGTATATTATTATCCATTATTATTATTATTATCATTATTATTATGTTTGTGTTGTTACATTTTATTAAATTATTATAATATTGTATTATTTACGAAATTCTTTTGAACTGTATTCCGCGGTCCGCCAAGGCACAGCGGGAGAAACGAAAACAAAAAAGTGGTCACTGACAGGTCTTATTATTCCAATATATATATACAAATTCGGTTGAGATATAATAATAAAACAAGTGGGTTTGGTTATGCACGCGCTCACACAACTCGGATCGCTTTTATTTTTTCATTTCATTTTAATACTCTCCCCAAAAGTCGCGCAATTTCCTGTCTGGCTGCAAAAAAATACAATAAATAAAATGGAAAAAACTTTCACGACTATACAATACCAGTACTCGAATATACAGAAACACGCGAACGAGGTCTTTTGCAGTTTTTGACAGCGTTTCTTTGATTTCCCCTCTTTGCGACGCAAACACAGTCGTCGGACACGACCCCCGATCGAATATTATTGTTTTCGTTTCGTTCGATATCGCGTTTCAAACGCCGAATGACCGGATTTCATTAAGTCACACGTCGCCATATTGTTTGCTCGTCGACGAAACGGTCCCGTGAAAAACCGGAAACGAGTGTGTGTTGCGACGAGTCGCCTTCTTTCAGTGGACGAACCCTTTGCGGAACTTTGGTGGCGCGAGCGCAAAGGACCGGACGACGAGCCCGGAAGAGACAAAAAACAAACGGCTGTGATCGATAGTAACATATTATTATACATAGGTATTATAATAATTTATTGTAGTTCTGATATTTTTTACACGAGTAGTGCTTGTTATTGATTTTAAAACCAATTTTGAACATTGATATCGTGTACATCAAAAAACACCAAACAAATCAATAGTAATATCAAATTCGACATTTTCTTATTTATATTTAATAAAATTTACCTATATTGAAAATGAAAAATATTAAAATACCTACATAACTTAAGTAAAAATAATAACCGTTTTATATTTTTGTTCATAATATGAATTGATTAAAATTTAAAAAATGAATTTATTCAAACATAAGATGGTCCAGCGGTTTTTCAACAGCAGAAATTAAAATTTTAAAAATGGAAAACTGCTCATAGCCCATAGGTACCTATATTATTAAAATGTAAAACGAATAAAAATAAAAAATATTTTTAAGATCTGATAAATCAGCAGAGCATTAATAATATTATAATAGTTTAGTGCATAATGCATAATATACTGTAAAATGATGTATAATAATGGGCATGGCCGGTTTCCGCCAAAAGTGTACCTTTCCCTTTTCCCCCAATTCTCTTTTCCGCCAAATCATAAATTGTTCGATTCCCTTTTCCGCCAAAACCGTACCTTTCTCTTTTCCCCCAATTCACTTTTCCGCCAAATCAAAAAAGTTAGTCTAGTATTTAGTTTAGTAACAATATACATGTCAGTCATATTATAATATATTATAAATTATAATTTTATTTTTATTTCACATACATGCGTCAGTCATATTATAATTTACATTAAAAATTAAAACTATTTTGTTTCTTATCACTATTAAAAAGTGTTATACCTAATATATTATGTATTTTATAAATCAAATTAAAATTATGTTTTTATTTATATTTTACATACATGCGTCAGTCATATATATAATCAGTGATAAATTTATCAGTAAGTTGAAATTACGGTATGTTATATATATTTCATTATAGTATAAACTTCTTAATAATAGTAAAAAAAAACTATTATTATGAATCCTATATTAAAAAAAAAAATTATAATATGACTGACATGTATATGAAATAAAAATAAAATTATAATATATTAAAATATGACTGACATGCATATTGTATATATAATATTTAAATACTAGACTAACTTTTTTGATTTGGTGGAAAAGTGAATTGGGGGAAAAAGGAAAGGTACACTTTTGGCGGAAAAGGGAATCGAACAATTTATGATTTGGCGGAAAAGTGAATTGGGGGAAAAGGGAAAGGTACACTTTTGGCGGAAACGGGTAACTCCCATAATAATCGTACCGATGTAACAAAAGAACCGTTTTCTTAAAAACAAATGCAGCTGTATGCCTAGGCAATAGGCATTCAGATAATGCTATTTACCTTATTTATCAAAGGCAAACTAAAATAATTATAAAATTTAAAAAAAATTCAGAAATCAGAAAACAATTAAATCGATTTTGCATCAATAATAAAATCAATTTATAAATTGAAACCATAAGAAATTAATATTCAATTCGTTTTCAAGCCCTGCACCTCATACGACTCGCTATGATGAGGATTTCTTGAACCGTGAAAAAATCGCGTTCACGTCGTATGGGGCGGCGTCAGCGTCGTTTAAAAAACCGTTTCTTGACGATAAGAATAATATTATAATAACATAATAATAATGTTATACATCGTAATAGAGGCGTACAACACGACACCAACACGGTAGAACGAGTGTCAGGGCTCATTACGTACGGAGGGTATAAGGTTTCTCTGTATAATGCCACGCGAAGTGCACTGCGACGCGTGTCTTACGCCATACTTAATATAATAATATTATTAAATATCGTCGAAAACCCGTGAAAAAGGATAGCTAATGTCCTTACCTCTAACGCGTTGACTGTCATGCGACCGCTGGCTAACCAGGGTATAAGAGGTAATAATATGTATACATTATACGCCATGTGATCGCAGGCTGTCGCCTGTCATTAACGCATATTTTATTTTTAATTGTCAGGGGACAATTTTCAGTGGCGTTGGACTAATAATGAATATATTATTTTGTCGATGAAAGATTTATCGCCTGTACACGATACACATATGTCGCCTAGGCGAAAAGAAAATTTCCAAACAAACGATAAAGTGGTTGTCTTAAGCAGATTAAAAATTATACTCTTAAAAATCTATCAAATATTATAAATTAAAAAATTGCTTATACTATTCAAAATGTGTGTCATGAAAATTTGAAAGTGGCCCTGTAAGAAAAACAGCCATGTGACCTCAGGAGTTGGTATGATGGCAGTCAACGTGATAAGATTATATTGATAATAATATATCAGTGCTGCACTTAATCATTAAAGCTGAGGTACTACACAAAATTGGAACAGATTCGCTATGCGAGGTACCATTTATTATAAATTTATATTATTTCGATTGAATATTTATACTGATTTCGAAACAATTAATTAGTGTTTATAATGAACGGTATACGCCATAGTGAGACGGAGAAGGATTAAAAATGTGACATAAGATTTTGTGCTCATTAACCGATATGACGTTTTTACAGAGTCACCGCTAATGCTTCATACGACCAACCATGTTGTATTTCAGTGTACCATTCGATAAGTTTTTTTAAATATGGAAAAATGGTTAAAAATAAAATATAGTCTTTGATTTTTTATGGCATCAATATCATGCAAGTATAGTTTGTGTATGTTAAGTATGTTTTTGTAGTCAATAATTGTTTTGAGAATGGTACTTTGATTTTGGAAAGCTTAAGGCCCATTCCGGCATTCCGCCACTTATATTCCACGGTCCTGCCGATGACGTACGAAACGATTTCTACAACAACTGTTATAAATATTATGATATCTTCCGGCGGGGACGACGACTGCTGGGAGAAAGAGAATTATAGTTAAGAGAGTTATAAGAACCGTCATTATAATATTATTATTAAAATAATATTGTAACAAGTCATAACAATTCTATTACTTAACCACCGGAACGATCAGACGATTATTATATTTTAATATTATGACATCGCTTCAGGTAAAAAACACGCCGTCGGCGTCCTCTACATTGATTTCCGTTCTGCAAATCGATTTCGTTTTTATTTCTCTCGGCCACTTACCGATAACCGACTCGCGTTTTGTTTCCGGCAACTGCGTCGTCCGCCGCGACGGTCCTATACGACCGATCGCACACGACTACAACTCCATAGGTAATGACAATAAAACTCCGACGGGCGTACAGGTGGTTTGCGAGGGCGGCCGAGTGTCGCCTGCACCACCGGTCTTGTTCGTTCACCGTGTCAACAAAAACCATAATATAGGTAATAATAACAATAATATTACATTGGAACACAGTAATATTTATTATTATTATGTTGCGTTACGACAATATATATTTTATTGTCGGACGTGACCGAGATGGGGTCGAGTCGCGTTATGGTTTCCGCTAATCACCCGTCGGGATTGTCGGACCGTGTGACCCCCCCCCTACTATTGCTGCAGTCACTGCGGCGGTAACACGATGATGATAATATTATATTGAATTATTATTAGGTACCTATCTCAGGTGCGATAATTATTGTTACTGGTTCGACGTTGTTAATCATCTCTCTCCCCGATCGTATTCATATTGTAATAATATATTATTGTGCGTACCCACCTGAGCGCATTATTTACCAACCCGCCGCCCCGCGATACCGGTGAAAATCGATCCGTATATATTATTTATACGACGATTTTCGTTATTATTATCGTGGTCGATCACCGTGAACGGGGGTGACGGACGGGAAAAAAAAATAAACAGAACACCGCGACGAAATTACAGACGTTCGGCTTTATTGTGTTTGTTCGTATTAAATAGTATACACACACGCACAGAAAGCAGCGACGGAATACACCTATATTACAGACCTGTAACCGGCTCGCCGTAGATACGATATTTTACCGGCCCGACACCCGGAGGTAATTAAACGACCTACCGGATACCCGGTAATTGGCGTGAATCTCGAACGGGCGTTGCGTTGTATATAACAACTACAACGACCTCATGTGTACATACCCTCTGTATCTCGATGCGTTCAATATTTTGTGTGGGTGTGTTTTCACGAACGACTGTAGTAGTTGTAGTGTTGTGGTTCGGACCGCGTAACCATAGGCGTAAAACACGTGTTCAATTATTAAATCCTGCCGGCCGCGTTGAAAATCAAACAAAAACGCATACGTATCGCGTCGGAGGGACGCGGTTCTCGACGATTACCGTAAAATACGTGACCACTGACCAGTGACCTGCCGTCAAACGTGTAGGAGTTTATTACAGTAATAGTGGAGGTAAAGTACATAACCTTTAAGGCGGGTTGCCAATGGTCCGTGTACGTGAATGTTATTTATTCTATGCACGGCTTGAATGTAAGTCTCAGCGGGGTAACCGCGGTAAGCTGCACTGTTTATTGAGTCTATGATTGCTGCTATTGCCTAGAGTAGATAGTTTGGCAGGAAACAGTTGAGCTGGATCCTACTCTTGGGTTACGTGCTAAACATGTCGGTAAACCAGGAAGATACCACTCTAACCGTCCAAGGTCAGGTCGTCAGGAAGATACGTGCAAGTGGAAACCCACCTTTACACTCTATCGTTAAACCTACCTAATCTTTCTGACTAGCGGTTATAGCCAGTGTAGTCTTAACGGTTGCTAATAAGAAATTGTATACCTATAGGTACCTAATATTAGAATTAGAAAATCTCGAGTTTCAGAAATACGCGTACCACGTTTCAGAATCTTTATTTTCGTTGGCATGCTAAACCAGAGTTTAACGTCCACGTGCGAACACGAATAAGGTTATTAGTTGTTGTCGTTATATAAATATCAACCGAAAAAATAAATAAATAATTGCCTCGTAAAAAAAAATGGATATTTTTGGCTCGTCGGCCAATAATAATAATTGTCACGTTTGCGACGTTATATAACATATGATTCGTAAGATATAAATGGTAAGATAAACAATTTTTTTATTCGTCTTCCACGCACTGCACGCGAGTTCAGTTTCCCGTACATTTATCGACGGTAAAACACGCGTTCTGATTGAAAACATAAAAATAACCAAACAAAAAAAACAAGCCGACTGACGATAAATAATAACTTTAAAAAGACACACACACTCCAGAAAACCTGTAGGTATAATAATATTCTTATGATATGTATAAGAAACTCGTTCGGCTGACGGTCGCTGTTGTATCCGCGACGATGCCAATTTATGCTTAAAATTATGTTTATATTACATTTTAAATAATATTTCCAAAGTAAGCCATAATGTACTATTTCCCATAGTATGAAGTTAGGGAATATAATTGAGTTAAATACATAAAGTACTCTTTACACTAGTAATTAAAAATAGAAAATCGTGATTTCTCAAAAAAATGTAAAATGTAAATAGTACGTTTTGAAATGTCACCCTTCATTTACTCTGCCGAAACGAGACCCCGAATTTTACACTCGTCTGTTGGTTATTTTATCCGTCGTCTTATTCGATTCCCCTATCAATACTCAAAACTTCTAAGAACAGAAACTTTTAAGAACAATCTTTCAGAATTTGCCGAAACCGAACGACTTTAGAATAAAACTCATAGGTAAACGATATCTAGATGCAATTTTAGTAAATTTCATTCATATAATAACTATTTCTTGAATTTGAAAAAAACAATTCATAGAATGGCACCAATGTTTAATGTCGAACATGGATGATATAAATCATAATAACAGTTGTAGCCATATCATGGTTCATCTATATATATATATATATATATAAAATACAAAAAATGTTTCCTATATCCTTTATGCATTCCTAAACCGTTCGTCCGATTGCGATGAAATCCGGTAAAGAGATAGATTGGGGAACAAGATATAGGTTACATTTTAGAAAGTAAACAAGAGGTCCAAACACTCCAAACCCGAGGAGGTTCTCAAACGGGGATTTCGAGATTTACTATGAAAATGTTTGTTTATAAATGGTTGTTATCAGTGGCGTAGCCAGGGGGTGGTTTTAGGGGTTCAAACCCCCCCCCCCTTGGCCTTAAAAAAAAAAGTTTTTATTGTATGATTTTAATACTTTTATTTTTATTATTATTTAATATTATTTTAGTATTTTCTATGCACGGCTGTGGGACGCTATTCGGTGATCGTCGCGTGCTTATCGCACCTACGACCGAACGATCCCACATCTACTCAGAATTATATAAACGTATGTATATGTCTATGGCGTGTATCGTGTATGTATGACCCGACGACAGCGACGGGTAATATTGTTCTATTTATATTTTTATTAATTATTTGATGCAGTTATTGATGGATTATCAATTATTCCTACATGGCCAGACAGAGAATCGTCATCAGGAGCTTATCAACTTTTGTGTGCTATTAAGCAACCTGAATTTATTTTGGCAACACATCTGCTAGCAAAAGTATTTAGCATAAGTTTACCTCTTAGTAAACTTCTTCAAATGCAAAATATTGATTTGATTGAAATTTGAAGCCATGTCTCTGGCAGATAATGTATCTGATGTGTTAAAAAATATCAGAAATAATGCAGATGAGGATTTTAAGAAACTATTTTTGAAAGTGAAAGAAAAATGTATGTCACTTGATATTGAAATAACTTTACCTCGTTTAACAAACATACAAAAAAATCGGTTTAATGTAAGAACTACTTGTCCAAATGAATACTATAAAATATCATTGTTTATTCCATTTTTAGATAATTTTATTAGTCAACTTCATGATATGTTCATTGCACATAAATCTCTAATTACCAATTTTTGCTGTTCTTACCAAACAATAATTTGCCAAATAGAGAAGAAAACATAAAAAGTTTGGCAGAAAAGTATAGTGAAGATCTTCAATGTAGTTCAGATTCAGTAATTGGAGAAGTATTGACATGGACACAAAAATTTGTTGGAACAGAAAAACCAAAAAATGCATTAGAAGCTCTTATAGCACGTAACCCACTCATTTTCCATCTACTTATAAACTTCTCCAAATAATAGCTACACTTCCCGTAACTACAGCAAGCAGTGAAAGGTCATTTTCTACGTTAAAAAGACTTAAGACATACCTTAGAAATACTATTGGAGAAAACAGATTAAATAGTTTAGCACTACTAAATATTCATCGTGAAATTATTTTAACAACAGATGAAGTTCTTAATGACTTTGCAAAAGACTCAAGAAAAATAAGATTGCTATAGCTTGTAATTTATAATGTGAAAAAATATATTAACTTTAATATAAATATTACAATTTAAATTTGTTTTTATTTTCTATTTTTACTTGTTTATAATAATAAGCCAATAAGTATGTACTGCGTGTTTAATATTAACATAAATAAATATAATTATTATTCACCTTCAGTTAATAAAAAAAAAATGTATTACTAAATAAGCGTATATAAGCGTATAACTCGGTACATTTTAGCGCATTTAGTTTTACCACTCCTGAGCAATATATTTTAGAGTTGAGCAAAAATAAAAGTCATTAACCCCCCCCCCCCTCGGGTAATTCCTGGCTACGCCACTGGTTGTTATTGGTTTCAATAATAATTATTTTATTTTGTTATAACATTTACACTTAAAAAGACATTGTTTCCAAGGCGTGTTAATCCAAAAGGAGTTGAACAATCACAAAAACCTATCAATAGAAAAGCATTACCGGGTCAGCTATTATAATATATTATATAATAATTATTATACTCAGTAGTTATTGCTACTACCTGACAACGGTTTATGATGGATCAGAAAATAAAATTGATAAACTCAAATTTTAAGTAGGTACTTCAAAGCCGATGCTTATACCATCGATATCTGTACTCGCATTTACTATCAGCTGTATAATTGCATTATTATGAATACATCGTGCCGTGTTGTCGTATATACATATAGTATTTCGCTTAGTAATAATATGACGTATACGATGTATGCATTAGCTTATTTCGTTCTTTCCGGTTTGTTGGACACCGGAACTACAAAGGTGTATTACGTTATCATACTTAAAACGTATCGTTTTCCCCCGACGTCGTCGCGATGGGATTTAAGGGAGTTAATATTCTCTCAGACGTGCAGTGCGCCGCATGTAAATGTATATTAGGTATTATATAACATGATATGAGGTGTGTTCAATCATAAAAAACGTACATAATACCTACTAATTTTTTACATAGGTGCGAGAACAACGAACTCACCAAAATGTTCGAATGAATAGTTTTCAACATTTTTTAGACAACATCAATTATTGGTACATGAATTATCAACCAAAAAAATTTAATTTTGTGAAATTATACCTGTATAGCAACTGAAGCCTTTAGGTATCCGTGAAATGTAATTAACATATTTTGTTGAAATAGTAGCAATATCTGACAAAATTATAAGAACGACCTCATTTTATATATGCATTGTAAAGATAAGGTGGTAGATAAAGAGTTAACCAATGAATGAACATTGTTAATGTATAGGTCAGTGAAACTTCCAAATTGCTTAAACTATACATATAAGTAGTTATATAACTATATACTTTCATTTTCTGTTTAACAAAATATATTGAGAACCAAACCAAATCAGAACATAGTTTATTTAATTCTAAACAAATTCTCAATGAAGTTCTCTATAGTACAATTTTTTTTAGTCACCCATATAACTCATAAGATTTCATAATGGCTGTTTCACTGCATTTGTATTACAATTTACGTTTATTTCATAATCACTGCAATGTCCGTTGTGAGCGGTCTAACCAGCAGAGATATAACATTTCTATTTGCATACAACATATGTATACAATATATACAGGGTAATAATTCACCAGGCATGCTCACTACCCTTATTTACACTTCAATAAACCAAAATATTTTCTAAAATATATCATAATACAGTAAAAAAAAAGGGGTTAGTGTTATTATTTGAACAACAGAATTGTGTATCGACGCAGGACATTTCCTTAAACAGTATAAAAAATCCCTAGAATTTTAAATTATAATATGGATGTTGATTAAAATTTGAATACATTTACTATAAAACTATAAAAGGTAAAATAAACTATAATATATCACGTGTGGAGATTAAGTCAAGTACTTATAAGCATAATATAACATAATAACTTGATTATCGTCACACAATCGAACAGTGGAGGGTGCTGCAAAGAAGAGAAACAATATAAAACGTATGCGGTTTACATAGAAAACAAAAAATCTGATAAGCACTCGGTGGTTTTACGCTAGTGCGCATAGTATAAATAATAATAATAATTATATGTTTTACGTGTTTGTCGTCGTCCGTCGCCGACCGTATAATAACATAATAATATTATAATATATGCTATTCTCGATAAATCATTCGACTTTTGGGCGGAAAAAACCACCACCGTTCCGTATACGAGACTGCAGTAATGTTATTATAATATATTTAGACGCGTCGCGCGAAGAAGCAGAAGCGGTGAAATTTTAATTTTTTTTTTTTTACTCTCTCCTCGGAAACTGTTTAATTTATGCACTGTGTGAACGAAAAAAAATAAGTGCGGTCGAGAGGTGTTGATACGCGCGCGGCCCATTAATTTGATTTACTGTTCGGCGGCGGCGGCGATCCTCGTGCTGTATATAATAATATAATATGAATTCTTGTGCTGCTGCTGCTGCTAATGAAAGCCACAAGAGCCACCGACTGCATAAATTATTATTATACTCCTCGACGACGAAAGCTCCGGCGGCGGTCCGCGCTGATTAATTACTCAGCGGCCAAGTCCGCTGCTAATCGGCTGCGACGACATAATAATAATAATAACGCAGAAATGTCGTCGACGGCCGTTATCGTGGCGGAGCTTCGGTGTGTTTTTCGAGTGGCAAAACAACGGGTGGGTTTACCCACTGCTGGTAACAGGAAGCACCTACGCCGCCCGACGGTATAAGGTTTTTTTTTCCTTTTTCTTGAAACATAAATCAACACCGAGTCGTATACTTAATAATTTTTACTCCGACGATAATATCGCATCGCGAGCTCTTAACGAGCGGTTAAAACAGATTAAAAAACCGTTTTGTGACGTTTGCAGAGCGTAAACGGTGGCGCATAATATACCTATTATATAGATCTGAATTCAAGTATTCGTCCAAGTCCCCGAGCGCCTAACTTATCAAAATAATGGAAAATTTTGGACAAGATCGGTTATTTTTTAGTTGAGTGTGGAAAAAATGAGCGGTTATGAAATTATTCGTTCAGAAGAAAATGTCTATTTTATAATATAATTTTTTAATAATAAACGCATTTCGTGAAGATATAATATAATATTATAACCTAGGTGCGCAGAGTCCGGACTAACTTTAAACTGCGTCAGAACAAAGCCGAGGGTGTCGAACCCTGCTTAATATTCAAATTATGTTGAAAATAATGTTTTACTATATAATTGAACAGTAGAAAAACCATTGTTTTTATTATAATAATATCATGGCTTACGGATCTGGCTGCAACTCCAAGGAGTTATAAACACTGTGTATAATGATAACGATAATATAGTAATATGTCCGTGAGTATTGTATACTATTATTACTCATCAGTCATCGTCTGTACTGGTACCTACAGAATCACACGACGAGGAAAATACTATGTTTCCGGTCCACCATCGGCTTGATTTTCTTTAAAATTCGATTTATTGAAATCGATGGTTATGTTAAATACCGTATAGTTGTGTGTGTACCTATGTCTTACTATAAGGCATATACCTACTATAACCATTATTTTCATTATGTAATGTCTTCGCTAAAAGATCTAGCTCAGGAGTTGCAACCTCTGTGTTATAATGAGGATGATGATAATAATAATAGTAATATAATGTCCGTGCAGTATCGTAAAGTACACAACTTTTCACGTGTATATCGGTACGGACGAGCTCGTACACACGACGAGGAAATGTTTCCGGTCGGCTCGTCAGCTGCGGGGCCTGATGGAGTGCAACTGAAGGCTGCAGCCCCCGAGCTCGAGGCCCGTTTAACACCCGACTAAACAATATTAATTATCGGTAAACGAGTGCATTGGCGGCGAAGAAGATTCGTGTATAGTGTCCCGCAGCGTCTATTATACGACATGAGAGGCATTTCTGTTATATATACGACGACGTCTTCCTCGCCGATTTCGGGGGCGGAGTTTGTCTCGTCTGTGCACCGTAAATCCCCCAAGGTAAACAATTCGGTTGGTCGTCTGTGCATCGCACGTTTCAGAGATACGACAGCTGTTGCTGCAGGTAGTATAATGTACGGTGACACGACTGGATTTCATAATACGAGAGCATAATAGGTACATCTCAGATTCAAATATAATCAGATTCAGAAATTATCGTATATTGTAAACATAGTTTTTAAATTATTTACGGTCGAACAATTTTGCAATATTTGAACGAGTGTAAACAATTGCCAAATTTACGAACCAAAATTTAAAATAGGTAGGTGTAGCTGGTTACATTTTATTTTAATAACTTTTCAAATTGTTTTATTTCAATTATACATAGCAATAGTATAACAATGACGACCTATACAATTTGTATTCGTTACAGTTATATAGCGATGTACAAACGTTAACGTCTACGAAGTTGGCCCTGCTCCGATTAAATTCTAATTACTTCAAACATAAATAAATGTTAAGTATTATTGAAATCTCTTCGAATCTTTACTATATTACACTAAAATAGCAATTGTAAGACTCGATGTGAAGAATTTTTTCATTCTCCTTGAGATTCTACTGCACTTGACGAGAGTTTTCAGGTACCACAATATATTATATCCTATATAGAGGGTTCGGTAAATTACGTTTTGGCCGTAACTGGACACCCTCCCCAGTCAACGTAGTGGGACGTTGGATGTTAAAAACTCGATTTAAGCTCTATAATATAAAATAATATTTTATTATTCATAGCTATTTCTACCTATATGTTGCCCAAATGTTTTATTGGGCGGGCCTTCTCCACGGGAAACCGTTTCTGGACGATCGGTATAGTATACGACGACACACGTCTAAACATTCATATAATATATTCCTTATACATCGTAAATAAAACAACCCAATCAGCGTAAAAAAAAAAATAATGTGCTTATAAAAATAAACGTTTTGGGCTTGTTATGACCGCAGCGCTGTCGCATAAATAAATGTCACACTCGCTCGTGGTACTATTAGATTAATATTTTACATATTTTTCCTTACTTATGTAGTTTTGTATATGTACAACACTAGCAAAAATGATTAAAACAATAATGATGTGATACGTCGGCTGAGAGTTGATTGTAATGATGTTTAAGGGGTTGCGTCCAATTACCAAATACTTAAGATTTCCGAAAAGGTCGATGGACAAAAACCACACACTTTATCAGCACATTGTACTAATATACCGCTAGCTTATGTCAATTTATTTTGTTTATTTGAATAAAATATATATAAATAATAAATAACATATTTTATATTTATATACCTACTCACAGTTTCAAATGATTATAAAATTTTCGTTAGATATATAATATCAATCTTAAAAAAAAGCGTGTAATTTTTGAAATTAGGGTGTTCTATTGGGTTATACCTGTCATAATCAGTTCGTACCTGATAATCATTAAGCGCCATACCTCAGTTACACGAATTTCGAAACTTGAGTAATGAAATATGCAACAACTCGATATTCCGTTGTTAGGTTAGTAGGCTTAGTAATAAATTATGTTTCGTTATACATGCGCTCGCATGTCGTAGGTATATCACCGTTGTGAGTAACGCAACAATGAGAGAGCCTGTATAGATTTTACGTGATTATTTTATCATAAAGAACAAAAAAAAATTATATCATTATTATATTATGTTGACGAGCGTTCGTGCGTCGTATCAAGTCTCTCCCCTATTTACAAAGCCCGATAGATCCCGTTTCATTCCGATATAATAATCGTATAATAATATATTATATTGTAGGCATAATATAATAGTTTCAAATACCATTGTTGTACCTATATAGGTGTACGCGTATAATAATAGCAATAATCGTATACGACTTTTGTTGCTGGCTGCAGTTGGCTGTATCTAATATTTTCATTGGAACCATTCAAAGGCGCATTCAGAGATCGTCAACGATCGTATTACATACTTAGATCTCGGCCGAGTTGGGGTGTAGCACACGATATATTATTATGACGATATATACAGAACAGAATATTATACAGAATATTACAATGTCGAGTAGCGCAGGTTCTTATGAAACGGTAACGGTATAATATGATATTATATGAAATACCATAATAATATAATTATTGTACCCATGTGGGTGAGACAAGGGAGAATTGGACGACAACATATACCTACACATCATCGGATCGTGCCCATATATACGTCACAAGTACAAAATGATAAATCGTATTATTTGTTTTATTATCACGGCGGAGGTGCCTTATTGAAATACTATCACGTCACTATAACACGACAGTTTATTTAGGTATTTTGTCGACTGCTGCAGATGGTGGTCGCTTTTCGAGAGGTCTAGTCGCTGGACTACAAAACATATCATACAGTATAAACACAATAATATGGGGATGATTCTGCGCTGAAGGACGGGGTAGGTAACCTGCACAGCCCGGCACAGATCAATTACATACTTTTCCGTCGGATTTTCTCCAAAACGCGAGCGTATCGCCATTATAAATAAACTCGGAGGGTGAGTGGGGGGGAAAAAAACTTTCCGACTCGGCCCCCGGCCGCTCCGGCGGTATAAAATTACACGGACCGCCCGAGTAACACAATATCCTTTGGGTCTCTTGACAGGCATCTGAAATCGGAGGATTTTCGCCACCCGGCGTACTCGTAGTGCGTGGCGTACACTGCAGGTTCCTCGTTAAGCTCTTGACCCGGGATTTCGTCGAGGATTTCTAGACGACATTATACCGGGCGCGAGTGGGCGACTGTGGGTGGGATGGGTGGCAGCGGGTGCGTCGAGGAGGAAGAAAAAATATACAAGGGTCACTTTTTCGCCGTTGTACACTTGCACGGATTTAAACCCGAGGTAAACGATCGATTTTGTACAAAGTCACACACACGCACACAAAGAGTATATTCTTTGCCGCCGCCACCAAAGGGCAAGTGTAAAACGCGTACCGTATAGCGTCTCGTCGTCATCCTCGACCGCGCTTAAATATAATAATAATAATAATAAACGAGTATTATGACGTTATACTCGTCTATTGTAGCCGCGAGAGGTCTTCCCACAAAGTATCGATTGTCCGACGTGTTTGTAACAGTATCGTTATACCATTTACCACACCTAGGTATACCAGTGAACTAATAAATAGCATTACGATCGTCTATATTATTACAAGAAGCGTGCAAACGCGAAACGATGCATTTTTATTCGATGCTTATAAAAAATTGCATTATAATTCCAGTGGACTTCGCACCGATATTATAATGCAGTCGGCGTGAAATTTTTGGGCAGATGCGCACCAATGAAACCGCGCACGACCGCGAGTCGGAGATCGATACAGAAATTAATTACAAATAAAATTGAAAAAACGAATTTGCAGAAATACTGCAACCGACCGTAATCGCGACGACGATGTCAATAATACGCAACAATTAACCGTAAATTATTATAATCTGTACGCGTTGCACAATATATTCAACCCGTTTTCGTGCATTTAATTGTGCGATTTATCGAACCTCGGCCAATCAACGGCACGGAAATACAATGTACGCTCGTATGTTATTATGTTAAATTGTATATTATTATTATTATTATTGTATTTGACGAAATATTAATATCGCTGTAAAACGTGTAATAATATATATGCTGCTTAAACCGCGAACTTCGAGTTCCGACTTGATTGCGAGAGGGACAGGTGGGTGGAGGCGGAGACGGGGGGTGAGGGGGTCATGGGTGTATCATGCAGGCTATACATGAATATACGGGTATTTACTATTTTGTAAACAAACGAGCGCTTTCGCGGATAACGACCCTGCGGCGTGATTTTCGTTTCATTTAACCCTTTGTCCGAGGACCGAACTTTGCAGGATTTCAATATACGGTGGGCCCATATATATATATACCATCGTCCATCGGTATATACAACAACGAATTCGGGAATCCCCGCAGGAACACGGTTCGGTACACAAATTGACCGCGGTTATAATATTATAGCCACTCTATTATTGTACTCGCGGGAGGGGCGAATGCGAGATGCGGAAAAAATAAAATATGAAATTGTCCCTCTGCCGTCGATAAATATAATATTTTAAAAATAAAGAGACGGACGCGGCGCGTGGCAGTTCGAGTGACGACAGACTATTTTTTTTCTCTCTCGAACTATTTTTCGGTTTACAGCAATATCCTTCGATGTCGACCAATGTTCCGAACGTAGTTTCGGATATAAAATTGAGTGTAACTTACTACATATTTTAGTAGTATACAGTTGTAGTAACGATATTATAAAAAAGGGTTTGAATTCCTCGACCTATTCATAAGATTTCAATGGACAAAACAAGGTTATTGCGTAAGTTGTGAAAATATACAAATATTTTTATACCCGTCGATATATGATATATTGTGAGATTTAGTATTTTATTTCCCAGTGGGATCGGTAAGTCTTTTCGTAGCCCGTTAAATACTGTGGTTCGGTGCCTCCCCTATCTGGCGCCGGAAATGCATAATTGACAAAAAATCAAAAAATCATAAGAATCATGTTGCCTAACGGCTAACAAGTAACACACATATATGATGTAAACAAACAACAATATAACAAATGACATGATAACAATGTTATTAAGTTATCGTGTACCTCAAATGCTTACAAAGACCAACCACCTACGACGAAGTTGAAGTGTGACTGATGTAATAATATTATGAAGAGTGCTGGAGTGCTGGCGTCAAAAATAATTTCAAGGGTCACGTCGAGGTAACCTGTGGTCGCCGTTTAATTGGCAAACGACACATACCTAGGTTAGTATAACTCATCAATATTTTATTAACGTATGAGACACTCGAGTTGTACTACATAATATTATGGTGTCGTAAGGTTTATGCATACTAAGGATTTGTTAGGTTAGCGACGGGTGTTACATTATAGTCCAATTATTATATAGGTACGAGTGTGATATTAATTTTACATTTCATACCGTCATATTAGTATTACGAGGAGCATGTACACAATATCATTATAGAGGTTACAATGTGCGTACGACTGACGTGCGTGATGTGAAGTCCTTGAACCTGTCCGTCGAGAGGCGGACAAGTGATTTAGAAACGACCAAACTTCGCGACAGGTAGCCCAGAGCACTGCTGCAGCCCTCCGTATGTATTATAAACCGTATATATTAGGTAACCCCTCCGATGCTCAGGCCTTGGAGACTACAGGCACCCAATACGATATTATGTACATACACATCGTCATCGTATATACATATTATATAGGACGTGTATACGCGAGGAAACCAATTTAAACCAGGTGTTCGGTTGGTATATATTTTATCTACCTCTCCGTGACCGGCCGAATCCACCGCGTATTACAACTGCACACACAGACAATAGTGCTCGATTCTGGAAGGCACACTAATAATATATAATAATAAAACGGCAACATCAACAGTCGTGTGACACGGTGTGACGACGACGACGACGACGATGATCATTAAACAGCGTATTAATTAACTCTGCCCGGGGGAGGGCGCATTATTACTATTATTATTTTTTATTCCGAACGTATTATTTTATTTTTTTACATACATATATAGGTCCTTTGCGTTTCCTATTTGCATGTGAGTGTGTGCGTGTGTGTGTGTGTGTGCATATTACGTATTTTATGGTTTACCTACAGCGCCTACACACATATTGTATTGGAGATCATTATTATATTGTTCTCGTCTATCTCTACCACCCCTCTCTGGCTCATTCTCACACACACATATACGCTCGTCGGCAACGGTCGTATATCATATCATAATAACCTAACACGTTACATGATTTCCTGCCTTTTGATTTAAATCCCAGGTGCCCAGCGTGTGTGTTCCGGTTGTGACTGCGTTTTCCATCGTGGGATAATACCGCCTCTTCACCCCCATTATCGATTGAAAACCGAATTGTTTTTATTTCGGTCGGTGTGCACCTATGTACAGAATACAATATAGCCAGTCCACCTCTCAGGGGGAGGCGTCGACGTGAGCGATCGGAAGGTAATCGGTTGACCGACGAAATCGACACGACACGTCGCTGCAGCGGTAAAGGCGTACCTATTATTATGGTACTTACTATACTTAACTATATATTATTAAAGCGATAAAACCATTAATTATCTTATTATTTATTATCATAACGAGCACGATACACGTAAGTACACAATGATATTAAACACGGTAACACAATATTGGTATACGGAAATACGGTACTTTTATTTGATTTAATATTATACTATAACCTACCTACACTATTATATTGTTTGGTTCATGCACGCGACGTACGTGATGTCGATGTGAAATATGTGGCCCTTTTCCCTCTAAAAATGATATGCCGTTTTCATCCGTGGGACAATTAATAATAATTTTAATACCCGATTGAGGGGATTGAAAGAGGTGATTTTCAATTGCATAGTTTAACACACGCGCAACATATATGGATTTAAACGCACCGATTGATCTAGTTAGGTGAAAAGATTCTAATAGAGAATTGGAATTTTCCTTATTGAATTTGTCCCACTATAAAATCTAAAAAAATAAAATAAAAAAGGTGGGCAAGTGGGTGTCGCTCTGCTGTACAGTAGGTTACAAGTGGGTCACTGTATAATGGATGGTATTAAATTTGAATTCAATGATATAATATCATTGTATAAGAAAAACGATTCTGAGCGGTGACGGTATGTCAGTCTATGTATAAGACATATTATATACATATCTATGGTATTAAACAAAAAATTGACCTATAATAAATTCCAAATTAATCATATCACAATATCCATTAGATACATATAACGCGTTATACATCAACAAAAACCGTGATACTGTCATAGATATATAATAGTACACTTTAGAAGTTTCAAGTACCCACGAATAATATTATTCAATCACAACAAAATAATTAAAATCGTAATTCTTGGTTTAAATATGAAATTTTGTCTAAATTTGAAATTAAAATGTCTGTAAAAAATAAGTGTGTTTATATATTTTTTAGATTTTTTGGTTACAGTATGAATTATTTAAGAGAATTTTTGTTTTAAATTTTCAACTCTTAGTTATAAAAACTGAACATTTTATAATTTTTTAATTCCAACGATTGATAATTTTCGAGATTTTGATAAATTTTGTCAAAATTCCAACTTTAAATGCTTATAAAAAAAAATCGTGCCTATGTATTTTTAATATTTTTCAACTGATATTGTAACAATATATCAGGAGCCTTGTATTAAATTTTTACACTTTTTGGCCCAACAGATAAAACTTTATTGATATTTATAGAAAAAAAAACTAAAAAAAATTGAAAGCTGTAAATGTCCATAAACAGGTCAAAAAGAGTCAAAATATTTTCAAAATTGTATGGTGTATAGGAAATGCTAATATAAACATTCAGTGAAATTTTCATGTATCTACAGTTATTCGTTTTTGAATTACAACAAAATAAGGAAATCGCTACATGAGAAATCGAGTGAAAATCCAATGTTGTAAAAATTTGAATTTCAAACGCTCATAAAAATTTAATTTGACTGTCCGGTAGAGATTTTTTTATTGATAAAGGTAGATAATCTTATAAGGAATCTTGTGTTTCATTTTCAAATCTTAGATTTAAAAAGAAAAATTTTTACGAATTCTTAACTCAAAATAATTTGCTAATTTTCGTGATTTTTCCATATTTTGTCAATTTTTGAACTTTAAATGCTTATAAAAACAAATTGTGGATAAGGATTTTTAATATTTTTCATCTGCCTTTGAAACAACATATTAGGAGCCTTCTATTAAATTTTCAAGCTTTCGCAACCAACAAATAAAATTTTATTGATATTTTTAGAAAAAAAACTAAAAAAAATGGAAAATGAAAATGTCCCTAAACAGTTCAAAATAAATCAAAATATTTTGAAAATGTTATCGTGTATAGAAAATGCAAATATTAACAACCAGTGAAAATTTCATGTATATACGTTCATTTGTTTTAGAGTTACACCAATAACCAAAATCGATTTTTTGGAAAACCAATTTTGCGTAAAAATTCCCGTTTTTCCTTAATTTTTATGTTGTTTTTCCCGGTGCTTGTGAAAACTATTGGAAAATGTTTACTTTTGACCCCCCAAAGTACCAACTAGATTCACTTTCCTATCAGAAAAGGTACTATTGAAGAAAATCGAAGCACTTTTACTGTCCTAAAACGTGATGACAGACACAAAAATATAAAAATATAAATAAAAACATACATCATTGTAAAACCAATACATTCATCGCTACGCTCAGAATCTAAAAAATTTAAATAAAAAAATTGTGATGTTTAAATTATTGAAGCAGATAAAATGAAAAAAACTAAAATCTACAAAATTCGATCTCAAGTAGACTAAACGAAAAACACTCATATATGCATTCAATGTACTTGTCGATTTATTAGATAAATCGGTAAGTAGGAAAAAAAACGTCTAACATCCTATATTGCGCATATTATTATGTTAAACTATGAAATATAAAATCACCGCTTCCAATTATCCTTGATATAATATTTAATATTTAATTTCAAAAAAAATTATATAGACATTATTGATTTTATATTCCTCACCCGTAAACGTAAAATTCAATTTTAATTGGTAATTACAGTTTTCCCCATTCATATAGATACATAATATATTGATCGACCTATTATAATATTTCGTAATAATTATAATTATATCGTTTAGTTTATTTACTAATTTTATAAGAATTTTAAAGAATACATTTTTTACAAAAGTGAACATCGTTTTGTCTTTAAATGTATTCAATGTATAAGTGCCAAAAAGTAATTTAAGCGTAAAACATAAATTTTTTGAAGTCATATTTGAAATTTTGCATATTTTCATGTTCCTATAGTATTATTGAATAATTAATTAATTATTATACATTATAATTATATGATAATTACGACCGCGCGTCATTTACAACACACCAAAAAGGCCAAAACAATAATTAAATTTGTCGAAAAGTAATTTGCATAACACATCATTCAACATTAAATATTTCAATACGATTCTCACTTCAACAGTGAGGAGCATAATATATTATTATATTGTTATATGCTCCGTTTTCGGAGCGAACGTCGAAGGTCCCTCCCATATGGCGCATATAAGCGGTTTTAGCAGAAATTTCAATTAGCTATACAGACTGCGATAAAATAGGTAGAATATATTGGGAGAAGAAAACTCATTATTCGTGCGGCACGAGGCGGAAAACTTCGTAAGTATAAAGTAATACATGCCACAGTCGAAAAGCAAGTAATTGCAGTATACAATTATGAGCGTCCCGTGAAGACTTCCGAGTATGGAACCTCTCGTCCAATTCGTTTAAGTCTTCGGAATTGCATTACGTCTGTGCGTTAATCGAGCTGTTGCGGTACGCACACGATTATCATATGGATACGATGGGTTTAATAATATTATGCCCTTGATCCTATAAAGGGTTCGGTAGCAAACGTATTATGACACACGATCACATCTATATAATTACGTATTATTGTTACAACACGTAAGAACGAAAATGATCTATTTATAATATAAATTGTTATTATAATATCGTGAGAAACTATCGATCGTCGAAGACCGTGTTCAAAGTAGGCGGCGTAAGATACAGAGTGATTCGCCAAGCATGTATCACCCCCTTCTTCAATATCATGCACTTATTCAAAACCTATGATTTATGTCATTTTTAAACACATCGTTAATAGGTAGGTAGGTAAAACCTATACCTACTTAAATACCAAATTTTTTACAAGTCTTGAGATTTTTCGTACTATATATGTATACTCAAGGAGTGTCCTGCTGTGGAGATACGAATTTCTGTTATATGCAACAGGAGACTTATTTTAAGTTGTACAATAATTAATTATCTCGAGATAATAATGTGGTCTTTAGGTAGATCTAAAATTCGGAATTTGGAATAAATTCATTATTCTTAAATGTAAAAACGGGGGTTGGCATGCTTGGGGAATCACTCTGTACATAAATCAGTGGGCCTCGAATGTTGATGATGTATTAAGGTGGAATCGTCCATTAACGATCGCGACTGTATACGATCATAATATGCAGCATAATAATAATATATTACAAGTTATAACCATAATATTATGGAGGAAACTATGATATACAATATTATATTATAATGTATATAGCCTCAAGCTTATAAGTACCCGTTTGATTTATGATGGTTTTTTTTTTTTTTTTTAATGAAGCACAAGAAACATTAATTGTTCGTGTTGACAAACGCAGGTATCAGTTTACCGTACACGGTAATATGTGAAAACGGCAGTCAGTACAAACAAATCCGGACAAACGTAAACAATTAAAATTAATCGTTTCTCGGAGTATTCCGGATCGGTACATCGTCGTGCCTATTATTAAAGTTATTTCAGCAGACTCGAAAACCGAATTTGGTGCAATAATAATAATATAGTTAGTGTGAAACGGTGTTTAATTTTCGCATATATTGTGTAGTATTGATAGCTAACTGTTAAAAAGTCAGTGCAAATAGTTACCTACCTAAATTAAGGTTAAGTGAACACTCGATATCGTCAAGTTAGAAGTTTTTATGATAAACAAAATATAAATTATAATAAATATAACTCTTAGGTTTAAAGTTAATGTATCTGATTTTTTAATTAGTACATGGATGTAATAAATGTAATATTATAATATTTTTCTAGAAATATAACAGAAAATATAATATTATTACTATTATTATGGTATTGGATTATTTTTTATTTAAAAAACCATACATTGATGTTTAAAACCATTAAAAACAAAAATTTTAAATTTTAACTCGATGGATCAATTTTAAATCAACCTAAAAAAAGAAGTTACTTCAACAGCCAATTAAACTAGTTAAGCTCTTAAGTCATTATAGTTAATTAGAAAATGAACAACTACCTATAGTTAAGTTTAAAAGTTTAAAAAAAAAACTTAAATTTGCTTAAACTTTTTGACAAGTCAAATTAATATAATTATAAATAATAGGTAATAACCCTTCCAACAGATATATTTTCTCGCTGAACGCATTATAATAATATTATACTGCGATATCGGTTTTATAATACCTATATTTTGACGATGAAAATTATTGTTTTCCCCAACACATAGTTCACCGAATACCTGAGAAAAATGCCTATGTTTGGAACCCAATTCAAGTTTTCGAAGGTTTTCGTGTAAGCTCGCGACGAGCATCGATGTCGGAGTGTTTTATACGATCGCTGCAGGATGTTTTCCCTAGTAGGTATATAATATATACCGTTTATACATAGTACATCACCAATGTTTTAAGGGCACACAACACTGGTTATAGGTTCGTTATCGCTGACCACACGCGGTAACAAGAAAATAATATTGTTGTGTATATATATTGATATAAGCAGCCTTATCCTCTGCAGATGCGTTGGGCCGATAAAAAGTGCAACACGCACGTGTGCAGGTGTGGCGTGCGTGTCGGCTAGAGTCTTCGCAAAAAATATACACACGACCGAAGGGTGAGGTCAGATTACATCGCGTTAAATTAATATTATTATAAAAAGTTCATAAATTGTTTTTTTTTACAAGCCCTCGTTAAATTATACCGTTCACTCCAAATAAATAATTGCACGACATCTCCATAATGTTATTACAGTAATGGACGAGCGTTATTGGAGATTCGCTACCCCGATCCAAAACCAGAGGTTTTCACAACACTTTGGAAACGGCAAAAATCTTACCCAGCTCATGTCCGATTCGAACGCGATCGAATTACAACCTCGCAAACAGATTGTCGTGTGCGATTAACACCGAAGTGATACGACTGAAGATATCTATTGACAGTTTTAGACACTCAAACACAGCTTTGGACAACTTTTCTGCATTGAAAAAAATAAAATGGCTCTCATTAATCGATTTTTTTTTTATTGGTGCCAACACCACAGTACACACTTCTTCCTAATAAATATTATATATTAGGAGCATTTGTATAATCCCGGCCTAGTGTATACTCCCTTTGGGTAATCTACTCCTAACCTATAAGTGCACCAGATTTAGTAAAATTATAAAACCAAGCCCAAATAAATTGCATATTTAGTGGTTTAGTATTTTTTGGTATATAAACCGTTGAAAGTTGTTTATAGACAAATAGCACAAAAATCAATAATAAGTCTAAATATAGGTATATCATAAATAATACTAATTAATATACCATAAAAATATTCGTGTTCAAATATTCTTACCAAAATTAGAAATTAAATATACTTAAATTGAAAAAAAATTTTCTTTGGCCGTTTTCACGACGTCCCTACTTATATCATCTGTTTTGAATTTTTTCGTACCGCAAAAGTGCGCTTA
The DNA here is from genome assembly GCA_949089665.1 of Macrosiphum euphorbiae. Classification (NCBI taxonomy): domain Eukaryota; kingdom Metazoa; phylum Arthropoda; class Insecta; order Hemiptera; family Aphididae; genus Macrosiphum; species Macrosiphum euphorbiae. Next base: position 11,882,699 of record CARXXK010000005.1, read on the forward strand.
CTAAATTTATGATTCAGCTGACATCGGTAAACACCGAAATAGGTGAGAATGGTACGCTTGCGACACGCAACCACCAAATTTATACCGCTTACATACCTTATTATACCGTGTTGTGGTGTCAGTCTTATTTGTCAGGTATTCGAATAAAATTTTATCGGTCCATAAATATCAAAATACATACAATTTAATTTAATTTGCATATATATTATAATTTTCAAAAGTTAACGTATAGGTAAGCGTAGGTATAACGTTTTTGTCGATTTAACTGCAATATAATAAATTACAAACGACGGTGGCGGCGGTAGTATATTTCAACTGCAGTTATCGATTATATTATATTATTACATAATATTATTGTATTAATTAAAACGACGACGAAAAGACACTTATAAACGTTACTCGTCATTAAAACACATCGTATGGTTACAATTCGGACCCGGCGCAATAGGTTATGACAGTTTCGAGTGGCGCTCCGATGGGGCGTGTAAGTCTGTGTGCGTACGGACGTCGAAAACAGAAGACTTCGGAGACGGAGCACGAGAAAGGCTGCGGCGGCGGCGGGTCCGACGGTACATTATAATGTGGCGTTAACCCTTTTAATTTTCACGTTTTTTTTTGTCCCTCCTACCCTCCGGCAACCCACCGTCTCCGCATATACACTGGCGCGTCGTCTCGCCTCTCCAGATTTATTATTAATCAACGACTGCGACACCGACCCTTTCGACACAGCACCACTGCAGCAGCTCTTGTGTGTACAAGGCCGACGAATATTTCGAGCACGGTAAGTATATGCGAGGAAGACGAAGACTTTTGAAAAATCTGCTCTGAAAATATAATCGACGGCTCTCCCCCGCCAGTCTCCAACACCACACCACATCGTCCCGGAGTTGAGCATTAACAACGACGACGATGATAATTGGCACGCCTACGCCTCGTCCCCGCGTACACTTTATAATGAATTCGTCGTCGTCGTCGAAACCCGTTTCGGCACGTTTGCCGTCGAGACTCGAGCGAGAAGATAATAATAATTAAACGACGATTTTAATGCGATATTTAAAATATATGCGGTCGACGGGCCTGCGGAGGACTTCCGTTTCGTTTAAATAGATACAAAAAAAAACAAGGACGACTCGAACTCGAGAAGATTTTAATAATTATTATTACCGCAGACGGAATTTGGCCGAACTCTAGCCGCTCCAGTTGTATACAAAAAAGGCGTGAACGGTTTTGGACTTTTAGGCATTTTAGCCGAGATTTCTCGCACAGTTTGTTAATTTTCTACTGTTCGTAACGCTTGGGTACAGAGATCGGAAATCTAGTCTCATGTATTATCATAGGCGTGAGCAGAGTTTCAAGTCTGGTGCTGCAGCGAATACTGTCACCACTCACCACCCCATTTTGATTTTCATACAAAAAATTCCTCAAAATTTCCTACAGGACTAAAAATTTAGTTATGATTTATATAAACCTTATGTAGGGGGACGGAGTTACTCGTGCCGTCGCCCGTTTGAATCTCGACCATGGGCGGCTCCTCTCTTTAGGCAGGCAACTTGTTTTAATTTGGGGGGGGGTGGACGAGTTTCCTCTGGTGAATTTCGAAGAAAATCACCGACCCGAGTGCTGATCCGTCGCTGGAACGATCGTCGCCGTTCCAAGACGACCCGCAGGGTTATACGGTACATGCGGTCCCTAAAAAACTCACTCATTTTTCACACAATTCACCAACACTTAACTGTATTTAAAATTATTTAGGAGAGCAGACGTCACGTAGTTGCCTTGACAATTTCGACGGAGATCCACCCCGGACAAAAAGTGCTGTCCAGCAGAGAATTTTATTATATCATTAATTGTCGTCGTCGTTGTTTTTGTTGTTGTTGTGTCCGTTCAAAAACACGTGACCCTTTAAGACGTTATTATTTTTATAAACCAGCTACAACTACACAATATGACGTGCCCACACGCCCCTTACTCGTAAATATAATAACTCCGATTCGGTTTCGTCGGAACGGCGATGAGTCGTCGTCGTCGTCGTCGTCGTAGGTATTTAGTTTGTTTACGAAAAAGGACATTCAGGATTTCCAGGAACGTAGCTACAACGCGTGTACAAAATAATGTGAATCATATGATATAATATATTAATTTATATTACGACGACGATGACGACGACGACGAGTTATGTAGCTGCGACGTATACTATTATCATGATGTGCAGCACGCATTGATCTTCTGCTGCGTAATAAGACGCTTTCTCGGTATGAATTGCGTCCTGCGGAGACCAAAAAACGCTGTGCGACGGTTATAATAAAATATTTATGATAATAATGGCCGTCCGTCTGATTCGTCGTCACGAGTGTACAGGGTAGGTTAAGTTAGGTTAGGTAGGGTACTCTATTTTAGATTGAAAAATATTATTTTTTTTAAAAAATTACCTCTGAAATAGATATTTAAAAAAACTATACTCGTATAACAGTATACGAGAAGTATAGTGGAAAAGTTGAAAATGCTTGTAAAAAAAATCACCGACAAACTTTAGATCTCCACGTCATTTATCGTGGCATTTTCGATCGCTCACCTAAATTTCCCACACGACCGCGATGCAGGCGCCACTACCATGGGCACACTCGAGGGTGAAACATAATCCCCCGCAGACGAAGTAACACAAACTTTTTGTCACCTAAAGGTGTTAGAGGTATTATAAATTATAAAATATATACAATTATGAATGCGGTGCGTGGTCGTTTTTTTCGTTTGATTTTAAAAGTTTCTACTGACAAGAGACGTTAGGTACATACAAATGGGCGAGGGTCGTTGGGGTGGAGGTAATATTTTGGATAAAAACGGTCCGTTTGAGCGAGTGAAATTATTTTTACCCTTGTAATACCTGCAGATGACTTTGATGCGAACGTTTTTAAAAATTGGGTTCGTTATTAATTATTTCTATTATGTACATCGTACAATACGATTTTAATTTATTTATTGCAAAATTGTTATTAATGTTGATTCTACATTAGGTACATTATAACTACACCAACGACTTTTTTAATTTCATTATTAATATTATAAATTATGTATTTTATATGATGCTTTACTTTTGCAATTGACAATAATGCCGTACATATAACCAGGGCTTGCAAACTTTATAATAACGTTATATTCGACAAAAAAAAAAACGATTGAAATTTGTAAACGTAATTATAACGGGAAGCGATTATCAAAAATAATTGAATACCGCAAAACAAAACATAACGATTAACAAAATATAATATTATATACCATCAAACAAAACATAACGCAAAACGTAACTTATAGAATATCATTAAACAAAAATATCGCAAAAAGTAGTTAATAAAATTTCATTGAACGAAAAATAACGCAGTACGAAATAATTTAAAATCCATTTACTTAAAAGTTATATTGATTTCGTAGAAATATTTATTCCGACGGACATTATAATTGATTATATTATATTCCGTATCCGGGCCATTACCTAACCGCATTAGTTATTATTAATAAATTTAATATAGGTATTAACACTATTCTAAATAACGATAAACTCAAACGTTGTATAACGTTTTAATTCTGAATAACGATAAACACAAAACTAGCATAACGTTTTGATTCTAAATAACGATAAACGCAAATGTTGAATAACGTTTTAATTCTCTATAACGATAATCGCAAAAATTGTGTAACGTTTTAATTTAAATCACATATAAAACGGAATTTTTTTTTTAAATTCCAGCCCTAAATTTACTACAAAATATTATATTAGTTAATTTATCTATAAACATATTCATATACTTATTCGCCCAAAATTTATTTTTTTTGTGAAATAAACATTTACTAAAACGGTTTGCACACGCCCTTACAAATAGCTTTATGTAATATAACAACAAAATATATTATTATGCCATACCTCTGCTCAGACCACCCGACACCAGAGCCTGACTGGGCAGGCGGGATACTGGGAGTTTCCCGATGGGCCGCTTGTACGTTTTTTTTTTAAGTTTACAGGTTAAGGCTCATCCTGTCGACAGACACAGATGCATTTTCTAATGCGATTGTATTAGACGACTATTTATAATTAAGGAAATTCTTTAAAATAGATATGAAAAAATGTATAAATTGTCAAAAAAAGATGCTTGTGTGTTGTGTCATATTATTGTCTTCGTTAATCGGTAATCCCTACCTTATCGTAACCCACGTCTGCACCGCCTAAAATGTGCGACAATTATCATCACACAAACTCCCACCTATTCCGGTGCCGCCGTAGTGGTTGAACTAAGGTATAATAATGTGTTCGGTGGACACAATTTCTCAAAAGAGCTCAAACCTTAACAAATTGCTTAATAAATAATAATATATGCATTAATGTGTATTCTGGAGAATTTTAAATAAAAATGATAACATACCTTTGTACTAACACATTTTTAATTTCGATAATAATATTAAGTGTTGAAATTCTCAAAATAATACACAATAATTTTATTTGAAAATATATAATGTTTTTTGGTGGGCCGATTTCGTTTATTTTCCCGGTAGAAATGTTTGACCTAGTACGGTCTTGCCTGACACTACATTCCTTTTGACAGGGATTTTGAAACTGATATCGTATCGTTACCAAGCAGCTAAGTTGAGACTGGGGTATAAATACCGGAATAGTAGCACCGATATTTGCCAGGCAGGTTATAGGTCCGTTTTATTTTTTAACTTAATTATTTTGTAAGTTTTGTACGATGGGTTAATATTATGAATGGGCGAGAGACCTTTCATCGAAGTCACTTTAGAGTGGGTAAAATAAAAAAAACCGTATAAAAATATAATCTTACAGGCAGGTCATGGCAATCGTGTTGTTTTAATACTCAAAAATGAATATTATCAGTGTAAATTAATTTTTTTTTCTACGATACGAATTCTGTTTGTATGACTTCTGCTGTATATAACGATAGGAGAATAAATAATAGTACGTACACTTTCGATCGCACTTATCTTTGGCCGAAAAACCAATTTCGTCGACGAGGCTCATTTCGCCGCACACCTAACCCATTATTGTTATTATTATTTTCATCGTCACCACTGTCGAATTTTTACGGCTCGCCGCGTCGTAAAGCTTACATTAAAAGTCCTGCAAAGACACGGTTAATCGATCGGGGGTTATACGATTATTGCCTTTCGACGATCAGAGAGCTCCGGGGGACTCGGTGGTTTACGACCTTTGTATAATACATAATATGTGAGCTCGAGGAATTCGACAGACGATTTCGAAGGTTGGCCCGTTGTGTACATGTGCACACATGTAGTGATGTAATACGTACACAGCACGTAACTATATATATATGCGATAATAAATTATATTGCCGACGAACACCGTTCGTCACCGCCGCGAAAGCTTTTCGTCATCGAAAAACAAAAAAAACACTAAACGCCGAGATAATAAATATACGAGCGCCGGTCGACTTCCGGTCCGAGCTATGCGACGACCGCCGCCACCGTCGTAAAACGGCTGGAGGACGAAATTGCTTCCGGATCCGAGCGATTTTCGGAAATGCCCTGCGGGGAGTCCGACGCAGTGAGTAAATAAAAACGCTCTTATAGTCGGTGCGTATATATACTTATATAACGTGTACACGAAACCTAAACTACGAGTCCCGAATACGGCAGAGTAATAATATATGTATATACCTAAAACATATTATATTATAACCCTGAGCGAGGACGAGGTTTACCATTGCGCGGTTTCGGGTACACGCAGTAAAAAGGTCGATGAACGCAAATCTCTTGATGAAATTTAAATGAGAAATAGAAAATTTTCGAAAAATTTTCATAAAAATGTTTAATTTAGACATTTTGTTCATATACTTCTGTTTTCAATTTTTGATTCCGAATTAATTGGATTTTCAACAACACCAACAAATTCAAAAGTCCAAACTTTTTATGTATAGGTTTAGTTGATGCAATGATCGCCAATCACCATTATTATCCAGTTTTTATAGAAAACTGTAGATTGTAATGTCAACAACGATGAGCATCAGTAAAAAAAAAAATTATGATTATATCTATAGAGGCAATTTAAATGGTCATTGACTGTACGGTTCGCCCAGACGACATGAATTTATATTTCGGGTTTACGCCCCGAGGAGCCATCCATTTTCACAATACCCTCGGTGCTCAAATCTCGTATTGTATATTATGTACAATATACATATATATGTATACATTGTAAAGCATAATATAGTGTAATAATTGTATGGGTCGTGACGTCCGATATAATAATATATATTATTACATAATATAACAATATGGCTACTCGCGGAGATAACACTCGGCCGAAAAAAAAAAAAAAAGATACAATAATATTATATTATAATGGAAAAAAAAAACCATTAGATAGCGTCGCTGCGACGACTGTGGAAAACGAAAAAGGGGACCGGTAAAAAACCGATCCAATCGATACCGGTACATGATAATGATCTCCATGGTCGTCGGAACGCAGAAATAAATAATAATATTGTTATTTAATCGAAACAGCCCTACTGTGGAAAACTCGAGGCTGTTAAAAATATATTATATGATACCGGCCGGATGGGGTATTATTTTGGTTAACCTCTGTTACCGCATACTCGGTCCACCGAGTCACACAAGTCCACACGATATTATATTATATAGGTACCCAATGACGGTGCATTATATAACACAGTGACGCTATTGTAGTTATAAATGAGGGCACGTTTTTTCATCCCTTTTTTTCGTCAGTCCGCTAGCGTAGAAACACTCGTATCTATAACAATAATATGCGTGTACTTAGATGGCTAATAAATAATATTATTATAATTAGATCGACGCCGAATTACAGTAAGACGCGTCCCGTTGATAAAGGTATCTAATAATATATATATATATAATAATGATAATCCATTGAACATTATTTTGAAAACTATTAGAGTTTTTGAAAATAAAAATGACAACGATGAAAATAGCAAAAAGAGTAAAAGTAATACTTTCCAAAAACGTTAGTCGTTTCAGAAATAAAAGTGTCTTACGTTAAACGGATCACTACGTATATATATATTCTATAAATTAAATCATTTATCATTCATCGCATATATATTTCATAAATAATTGTACGGAGCTGGCCAATCTAAACGTCCCATCGTCGCTGCCGGGTAAAACTCGTGTAGTGTGCGCGCAGTGCAGTACAAAAACCGCCCCCGAAACCGGTTGGTAAACACCCGTATATTATAAGGATATATTAAACGGAACAAAAAATTATTATATTACCAGTCGGATAGGCGTATTACGACGGTGTGTGTGTGTGTGTTTTCTGGTTTTGTGTGTGTACCTAAGTATATATGCATACAGTAGTATTATTCTAGAGAATATAAGTGGCGACCGCAGCAGTCAGTGGCGTTGATGGTTCTTCTTGAAGAACGCCGTCAGCAGCCACGTGGAGGCACCAAACAGCAGCATGAATCCCATGCCGTGGAAAACGTAGCCGTTCGACTCGAACATGTAACCGGCCACGGGCGGCCCGATGACCTAACACCAGCCCGTTGCAGAACAGTACGACGAAGATAGCCGTTACTCGCTCGGCGTGTCGACTATAATGACATCCGTGATGCCGACCACGCCGCCGGAACCGAGCCCGAACACGTGGTCGGGTAGTCGTCGGCGAACTTGAGCACGAACAGCGCGACGCCGGACAGGAAGAGCCCGCCCAGGTAGTAGTACCGCTTGTGCAGCCGGATCCAGTCGGACAGAGTGCTGCTGCCTATACCCGGCCGACGAGGTCGAGCACGGCCGCCACGGACAGCAGGTACTGCGAGCTGCTCTTTTCGTGACCTATGCTGATGGTGTACGACGGCATGAGTTCGAGTACCCGATGGCCGTGGTGGCATTGGACACGAGTATGACAGTGAACAGCTGGTCGGACAGCAATCGGAGCTCGCCGGCCACGATATTGCGGCGGGACGACGTCGTCGCCGTCTACCCGTGCTGCTTACCGGACCGCCGTTTGTCCCGAGAGGCCTTGTACAGCCTGACCGACGTGCTGCCGTGGAACGACGTTCTGACGTAGCACAGCGACGATGACACGGCCGCGCCCCGGAATGCAGATTACTGCAGTGCTGGTGCTGGTAGTGCAGATTGTGGTGCCGCAGCTGCATGTTGTCGGCCGCACCGTCGCTGGCGGTCCGCCATAGGCCGCAGCTGCTAAACTCCTGCAAGGACTTCGGCGAACAGGAACCGCCGCCCAGCGACCGCGCCACCGACTTGATGTTGACCGCCGCGATGATCGCCACGCCTCCACCGGCCAGCAGGTACCTGTGGTCCGCCGGCCCCTTGACGCTGGACGCGTTCAGCTCGTTGACGGTCACGTAACCGTTGAAGTTCTGCGCTAGCAGCGACACCGTTGTCGTCGTCGACGCCACACCGGTGCAATTCCGTCAAGCCTTTGCGGCCGGCCACCGAGTTCACAGCGGCCACGGCCAATGCGACGTCACCACCGCATCCGTTTCGCCACCGCTGTCCAGCCCGTCGTCCGCGCACTCAATTTTCCACGTACTGCTTGACCATGTGCAACCACACGTTGAGCGTAAGGGCTCCAAGGCACCTGCACCTCCTTGCGTCACACACACGGCACACATGTATTTAAGGGGTTATTTTTTAATTTAAATATTATTATGTTTTATTTCATATGGAGGGGGGATAGGGTGGGACGCAGCCCGAAAATTCAAACGATTTATATTTTTAATTTTTTTTTTAATTTAATTTAATATCAAAAAGATTACTAGGCGTCATTGAGTTTAAATATACATATAAATATAAAATGGTTATAAATATAATATTCAAGAGTTTTCGTACCCGCTTGGTAAAGCATTATAGCGTAGATATTTATAATAATTTAATTAATATATTATATAATAAAATGTAGCAACTATTTTCGACAAACGTACTTCTAAGTTAGAAATTTCGTTGAATTTCAGAAACTAACTTATATTCTAACTTTATAGGTTTCTTTTTATATTAAAGTAGCTTCACTTAAACTAGTTGAAAAAACTGACCAACTTGGCCAGCTTTGAAGGTACGTTTATTATGTATATATGCAAAAGTGACGAGGGTATGATGTTACAATACATATTATTATATTATATTCTGCTGAAAAAAAATAAATACTACAACGATTATTAAAACATTAAATTATTATTCGGTCGACCGCACTATTTCGGGTGTCTTTATTTAGTATTCTATATTATTAGACTTAATATATCGTCATAATATTATAATAATTACTGTACAACACATATTGGCGACACGCCAACCGATCGTTAGCAGAGGTGTCGCGGGCAACACTTAATACACATCAATTTTTCTCTCCCCATTTTCCGATACGATCGAACCACCGACGACGGACGTTAATTCGTTTTTTATTCCGTCCGTCATTATTTCCCATATTATAAATAATCATAATAGTAATATACGTAGGCATACGTGCGTGATGATCAGCCACACACGAGAAACGTCCGCCGACAGCACGTGATGTCATTATTCCGCAGTAATATTTTAATATTCGATGGTAATATTATAATCATATTATACATGATATCATTTTAGGTGCACTCGTCGTAACACGACGACTTATTTTTTCGGAGGACGACCGAGTTATCGGCTAGCGATCTGCAGGACGATGACCGATTATAAACCGCTGTCCGTGTTACCTATCATCATATTATGTAGAATATATTATATTATATTATTATCTATATCGTTTAATAATAATCACACTTTTTGGTAAAATTAAGCGTAATTACAATATTATTCTCGTGTCGCACCCTCATCGTGACGATACGCGCGATTGCGTTAAGGGTCGTGCCCGTTGGGGAGGAGGTGCGATTTAATGACCGAGACAACGCGTTTTGGATCCGTCGCATCTATCTAACCATCAAATTCCGTTTATTTTCAAAATTGTAGAGACTGAATTTTATGTTTATTAAAAGGTCTTATATTTGACGTAGATTCGTGTGGAATCAATACAAAATAAATATAATAATATAATGTATCAATATAATAAAATATATTCTTGATTTATATTGTTCACTTATAATAGATACCTATATTGTTTGGTATTCAACCGTATCGGCCATAAGTTATAGCCCAACAGTAAAATAATAAAACCAATGGAAATTGATGTTTAATTGATTTATCATATAAAATAAGAAGTTATTTACCAATGAACCACGGTGTACCCCTTATGGCCTTATGTAGTAGGTATACACATTACACATATATAGATAATAAATTAGATGGTGTGGTGTCATCCGTATAGTATGACACTAGGTAAAATCTACTACTCTCTTGCTAATGACACTCTCTAAAATATATTGAAATAACTTATCTACATGCGTATATAGTGTCTATGATTGTTTTCTCTAACCTACACTTAAAGGGAAAAACAACCATAGACACTATATAGGTACATATCGTCGGCCTAATTCGCAAAGGTCGTATGTCCAAAATTACAAATTTTTCAGGAGAAGAAAAAAACGTTTTACGGCCATATTATTAATTGGAGATACGACGATTTATAATTATCAATTTCATGGAGGATAATATTATGAAATCGGAAATTTGATTGTATCAACAGACGCAGTTTTTTTTTCTTTATTTTATGAGTAAATAATCCCAAAATGACAAAAAATGGAGATACGACTTTTGCGAATTAGGCCGACGATATGTAGATTGTAGATAGGCTAAGACCATACCACGAAAAAGTAGATTGAACATTTTATATAAAACACAACTCATTTACTTTCCAATTATTACAAACCTCTAAATAAATATTATTTTTTTAAAAAAAATGGGGTAACCCGAAGAACAATAACGGGTGCACATGTTGAATCATCAGTCAGAATCAACAAATCAACGGACCCATTCTCATCGCCGGACTCGAGCACTAACACCTCATCATCGGGAGGTGGGGGAGAAGCTTTCCTCCGGCCATTCGACTTCTAAGACGACTTTCCGACGAATATTTTCGAAAATATTAATGAATCAATGAGATGCGTTCGTTCTATCGCAGGGGTCTGATCGTCCAGATAACATACCACCGTCAAAACGGGGAGAGTTCGAATATTAGCATAATAATAATATTATCATTATTTCGAGACGTGTTATAATTTTTTAATCGTAAAAAATAAGATCACGCGAGTGCAGTAGATAATAATATTATACCTCGGTTAAAGTGTATAACGCGTGTAAGACGCGTTCCGTTCGAATAGGATGTGGAAAAAATAATTGGTTATTAAAAACGAATGCGTTATAATAATAATAATAATAATAATAATAATATTAATAACGGAATAACGACGTCGTTGGCCCGCGGTAGCTGTGCGACTGATACGATGTCTGCGATAATAGTTTATTAATAGTTAATAATAATATACATTTATAATAAACGCAGACTACCGCAGCTTACCACGGTTACGGCGGGCTACTGACATTTCGTAATTATTATTACAACGCCCGAAAGCGGCAAACGGGAGCAGAGAACAGAACAAATCGTTTTCGAAATGTTATTACCATTATAACTTACTACCTATATGAAATTAAAATACTATTATAATACGATTTTGGGTACGCGAGAGTAGGTGGTATTCTGTACAACAATTTATTAATAAATGCCCAACAGATATTTTATGCAACGTAGTAAAATAATATTTATTTTACTCCTTAGGAGGTGGGTATAAGCTATAATAAACTATAATATTATATTATTATCGTTCCTTCACGCATTACGCACGCCTATACATAATAATTAATGTAATATTACAATCAGAGATGTAAACTTGGGCACGTTCAATGGTTTTCGTGCTGTATATTATGATAATATGTTATAATGTTTATGAGATAAGTTTCAAACTTATTCCATCATCGGTTTTGTAAATATTATGTCCTGTACGCCTCACACCAATTTAGCTTTTTAAAGTACAGCAGCTATATATTTCATTCTTAATACTATCAGTTTTATATTACTAGGGAGAATGTTTTGGTAATTTTCCGGGGTACTGATTTTTACTTTCGAAAAATGGCATCTTTAATCATTTAAATATTTCCTAACGGACAAGAGGTTAATATTGTCAAATTAATCTCAGCCTGTACATTATGAAAAATAAAACTTTTGTACTTCACATCCTATAAAGAAATTTTATTCCGTAACATGCAAATGCAAATAGTTTTCATGCAATAGATAAATTAGTTGAAAATTGGAAGAACTTCTCGAGTTGTTTGAGAAGTAAAGGTGCTATTGAATGTGAAATGAAAACTAAAAGTTGTTAAAGATACATCAACTTCAGCTAAAACATTTCCTGGTAATATTATTATGAAATATAGGTGCCTAATACGTAGATATATTATTCTTATTTGTCGATAATTATAATAGATGAAACTGAAGATGCTGAAGTCTGGTTGAGTCAATCGGGTTTGTGTTTCAACTTTGAACAAGTTATACAAAATCAAAAAGTCGCTGTAAAACGTGAAATTTTTAAATCCTGGCATATTTGATGTGGATATTAAACTGAAAGGATATTAAAAATATTTAGTTCATTTTTCACGCTTAAATAATTCAAAGCAGTTCAAAAACATATAATATTTTAATAACGGCTCGAAATCGCTAATAATAGGTGCTTACATGATATGCGTTCCAATGTTTGGGTGGTTAGTTCTCGTTTAACAATTTTTAATTCAGTTAAGTTAATACTGATTTAAACGAACGTGCTGTTCCGTACAATATTTCGCTAGGTAATAAGAAATTTATTTTAAGACATTATCGACACCTCCGGACCATAATAATATTATAACCATTATTACATAAACGGCTCGGTGGACCAATAAATCAATACATAATACAAAATGTATTGTTAAAAAACACGTATTAAAAAACATGATATTGGTGTTTTTCTTACTTTTGGTTTGCACGTTCGAAAACGTAGTTTTGACTACGCGGACAACTATAATGCACAATATCGACAAAATATCGCACCTAATAATATTGATATCTCGAGTGGAATAATGCGAGTTCGAACTTTTTACCGAACTTCGCAGTCTTTAAATATAATAACTATTGCCCAGCACAACGGTGTTCGGCCGGTTATTAAACTAGGCCATAAATAGTTTGAGTTTACCTAGCAGAATCTCGAACAGGATATCCTACTTTACGCCCATATAGTGCAGCCGTTGTAGGAGTGACTATTATATTACAAAATAAGTTTGAGCGAATATGGTAATATACCTATATAGTTTTAACGTAGCTTAAAACCGACACACTTTTACCGACATTGTTGATAAAAATCTGAAAAATGGCGCTTAAGTCACCTTCTCACTATTACTACGATGGTGGGTACTAAAATTCCAAATATCCGAATGGTGTTGAAAGTGGTTAGTCCGCCATCACCCTGCAGAATTATAATATGTCAAATTGTATCGACTATTTACATAATATTTATTACGAATCGAGTACTATTTCCAAACCTATATACTACTCGATAGAATTATATAGTTTAATATGCGACATTTTGACACAACGTACAATATTAGGTTCAAACTAACTACTGCGTATATGAATTTGTTCAATCGTTGCATTAGGTTTCTAAAAAAGAATAAGTTTGTTATATTATTTACCAGACAAATTACAGTCTGTTCAGAAGTTGAACAGCTGTTTATAAAATAGTTTAGTTTTGTTTATGCAAATCGATAAATCCATAAAAACATTAGTAATGAAGAATAAAATATAAATTTCGTTCAAGTATTAAACTAAAACTTATGGAATCCATGATCAAAAAAACAAAATACTCATATGGTAAAACAAAATCAGATCAATGTCTGTGGACAATATAAAATGATATTTTCATGCTTTTCAAGAAAATTTTTATTGTTTGTATGCAAGTTCTCGATCGGCGTTGCCAACTAAACAAATTATAACTTAAATACCTAATAATAATAATAAATAATTATTATACTAGCATAATTGAGTTCCAATATTCAAGTAAAAATATTAATTAATGTTTTGGATTTTATTTTATAAATAGATATTTATTTTTTTTATATAAATAAATTTACTTATTTACAACCCATTTTGATTAGGTATTCATATTATTAATTAAACTATTTCTTCAGTGAATACAATGAATAATAATAATAATAATAATTTTATTTAGCAAAAAAAAATACATTTACTCTAATATATTAGAAGAAATATGTAAGATACATGTTTGCAACTTCCCTTTAAGCATAAGCTTGTTTTTGGGGGTTTAAAAGTTTGAGTACAATACAAGATAGTAAAAAAAAGATAAACAAATTTTTATATGATTTACATTAGTAAAACTAATAGAAAAAAAATAAAAGCATTTTTAGCAAACAATATAATCACAAAACTTATATAAATTAACACTTTTTATCACAAATTTAAATATATGACATCTAAAGTTTTCAGAAAAGATTTAAATATACAAATATTTCTGTATTTATAAATATTAATATTAAGCTGTTTACATATCAGAGAAAATGTTTATATAGAACTTTTTAGACCTAATTGCTTTTTAGAAATAGGTACACAAATATTAATATTGTCTTTATATCGAGTATTATATGAATGATTAACTCTAGGTAGATCATGCTTAAACCTGTATAAGCTAAGTAGGATATTTCTACAACATAAATTTTGAAAGTATGAGACATTAAGTTATAAATAAGCAAAATCATTACTAAAATACATAGGTCTCAATAGTAAAAATTTATTTAATCTATTAAGTGTGATTTTAAGCCGATATGTATGTGAATCATATGCTTGACTCTAGATACAAATACCATAATTAAAAATGGATTGTGTTAGTTATAGATATAGAAAGCGTTTGATGTGAATATTAAATAAGAACCTGGCATCATGGAAAATAAATAAAATAAAGTTTTTAAAATTCCAAAATACTAATTCACCATGAAAATGTACTATACTATTATAGTATTATGGTTTAGGCTAGGTATAACTTAAACTTTCAAAAATACCTTATAGGCATCTATCAAACGAATGATTATTTGAACAAATGCTGTACCTAACTTTAGTTCGGAATATATATTATAATAACTTTTTTTTGCATAGTTTCATTTACAATATAATTTAAACGAAAAAAATATAATATTTGTATTCTAGAGCACATCGCTAAATGTTATTCACCAAAGTGCAGACAGAAAAAGTGACCAATATTTTCAATATTAGCCAATATAGAGGTAAGTGATTCAATATAGAACCCCCTTTTATTTTTTAGTGGTTGCCACTGTATGATATCTATGGGTGTAAGAGACAATATCCACTGACGAATACGTGTGCGCACAAATAAATATTATATTATTATATGTTACGAATAGAATGTATGTAACTTTATTAAATTTAAAGGGTTCCATTTGTCAGTGTTGCTTATATATTCACGCATTTACTCACATGGTTCAAGGCTTCTAGCGGAGAGCAGGGCCTACTAAGATAAGTTTTCACTTCAAAATACACTCATATTATGTAAGTAAGATGTCATTATGATATTGTGTATATCAAATAAAGCAGGTGCACATTACTCGAACGGCTTTAGTCTTTACCAAAAAAAAAAAAAAAATAAATACCTTGCAAGACAAGCTACAAAATGTGTGTGAGTGTTACTTAAGAAAATAAATTATAAAATAGGCCAGTTTTAAATAATATAAAAATAATAATTATATATTTATAAAAATTATCAATAAATTAAATATTTTTTTTATCATCGTTTATATGTCCATTTTGGTTGCTATTATTTTTTTTCTTAATTTGTTTTAAACGTATTATGTAAATTTTAATAATTTACAAATTACGATTTATTTAATACTATAATAAAAATAAGTTATTAGTAGAGCTGAGGACTTCTTGCTATTTCATATTTATCGGGAAAGTCCTCAGTGTGAGCGATGTATAGATATTATATTATGGAAAAAAAAGTTTGTTAATTTTTCAAGTTTTTATATTAAGTAAATAATCAAACTATCTTTTTCATATTTATTGTATAATTTAAGTACTGAAATTCATATTATACATTTTTTTAGTGCATATTTTTTGTATTTTTTGTGCATAAGCGAATCCATATATTGAGTTTTATAAGTATACTAGAATTCTTCAGCCCTAAGTTATTACTTATTAGTAATTGGTTGGATTGGATTTATAAAATTGAATATGATTTAGGTTCCTATCTATATAATTACAATTAAAGGATTATTTAAATAGTTGTGAACAGTAACTATAACAATGCCATTGGTTGGTTATATCGTAGAGCTGGGATTTTAATTACCTCAAAAATACACAAAAATGCTGTAAAGCACTTAAAGAAAAAAATGCAGAAGTCACCAAATTTTTGTGAGCTCTAGAACTACGAGTAGCTAATCGTAGCTCTAGAACTTATTTGTATATTTTAATTTTCAACGTAAATTGTCAATCTCCTATATTGTATGTAATGGTAATATATTATAATAACGCTTTAAATAATAAAATATGTATTTGTATATTACAACTATATGGGGAGTAGAGAAAGAAAAATAATTGTAACCGAGAAAGGTAAAAATATTGTTTTTGAAAAATATTGTTTTACGAGTCTGAATGTATTATTTCTTATACAAGTTTTTCATAAATAATGCCTATTCAAAATTGACCTGTTACTTTCAATTAAATATTGATTATGAGTTCTGAGAGCATATTGTTAGCAGCCTTGACTAGTTCGCAGGTATTCTCAGTCATATCTTCGAAAAATTTTTCTATAAATTTTGTTTTTTTGGGTTTTGTAAGAACAGTTTGTTTGAATTTTTCTGTTAAGGTTTTCGGCTTTTCAGGCGTTTGAATTTCTTCTATTATTGTTGTTATGAACATATCAAATTCTTTAAATTGCTTATTTATATTGTCTTTTAAATTGCATATTTTAAGATACAGCTTATCTGAATCGCTTACTGTCTTAGATCCTTTAAACTTATTTTTTTTGTTTTTATTTTCGATTATCTCTGCTCCTATATAACATAGATTATATAACATCGTAGAAAATCGATAAACATTAGACACAAAAATCGATAAATTTGAGGGAAAATTTTCAATATTAAGGAACATATTATAATGATGGTAAAAGTCATCACAATCATCAGAATCCAATTCACTCGATTTTGACCAACTTTCTTTGCCTAAGTAATTAGCGAAAACCCATCCTTTGTAAAATATAGAACAAAGAATGAATTTGAAATATATATCATACAATTTGAACACATGCGAAGGGTCCAAAATAATTGCACGTATGTTGTAGTAAATTTCATGAATGTACTTCCTTTCACCTTTGTAAAAAAAACTGACCTTGTCTTTGTTTTTAGCGAACAAATCTGTTTCTTCAATATATGTTTTATAAAAATTGTCAATATTTAAAAATGTTGAGTAGTTTGCTACTATCGGTCTGTTTCGGTAAACCTCAAGGCGCTGCACAAATGAATTAAAACGTTTATTACGTACGGCATCATTGCCTATAGCCTCGAGATATGTACTGTTGAATAACAAGAAATTGAATTTTGGTGGACTACAGTGATCAATAAAATAGGTATTTAAAATAGACATTATCAATGACATGTACATCGGCACTTGATTGTATTTAAAATGATCAGTGTGCTTTGGATTCAAAACAACGTAAATATGATATGACACTTTTAAAAGGTCCCTGCAGCCCTTGTACGTACACCGTTCGATCACCTCAATGGACCACTTTCTAATCATTGTCAAAATAGTATTTGCTTCCTCTAAGTATTCGTCTACCAAATCATCTTCTTCGCCGAAAGTCATTTTTAAAAACGTGGTTGCTTCGAGACAGAGACTGTACAAATCTCTAACATATTGACAACTGCTACTATCCGTTAGTTTATCATCCACATCGGATCGAATGATTTCATCGATTTTAACATCCTCGTACACAATGTGTTCGACTTTTGACAGATCTCTTATGAATGGTATGTAATATTTAGTGAATTCTTTGCGTAGAAATTTAAACACCGAAGTATAACAGTAAAACTTTTCACTGTTTAAATCTATATATGTTGTAAATTCATCTAATTTAGAAACGTATCGATTTTCAGTTGCATCATAAATTTCTAAAATTATATTGGTAATCGAGTCACGAAGATCAGTAATCTTTTTAATCAATTTTTCTTTGATATCATCATTATTAATCTGTTCATTTTTTTCATCGGTATCATATATTCCGCTCGTAATATAATCAGTGACATCTGTCGGCAATTCTATGAATTTTGGTATTGACGTAACAATGTCTTCTGGCTTGAGAAAAGTTCCTAGTTGCAAGGCCGTTATTATCTTATTGTATGTTAATTTCACAATTGCATTAAAAATTGACTCCTGATACCAAAATAATAGTTCAAGGTCACACTCACGCTTTTCAATTTTTTGTAGGATTTGGTAAATCTTCATTGTTTTAGAATTTGAAATAACTTCTGCGTGAGAAATCTCCCATAAAACAGGATTATCCGGGTTCTCTGCCACAATATTTACCAACAACATTTGATCTGTAGTACAATATTTTTTACTATCTTCTAAACCCATTTCATCTATAAGTTCGAAAATCTTTTCAAAGAAGTCATTTGTGTCAGCTAATATAGTTATCCAAAAATCAAAGAAATGTGATGATTTAATAAAATATTTATCATCCTTAAAATATTTTTCATTATGAGTGTGAACATCACAATTCGTGGCCATGAACGTTTGAATTAAGTTCATTATTTCAAGAATTGAACGAACTACTACTTCATCTGTTGGTGGTTGTTTGGTATCTACAGGGAGCGTCAAAAAGTGAATTTTAAACTGTAGTAATAACATTGTTTTTAATAACAAAGTATCATAATCTTTGGAATCAGTGAGATGTAAAAAATTGTGCAGTAAAATATTTATGAAGCGTTTAACAAAAGAGTCGATTTCAATTAATTTATCAATTAGATTCGGGCTTACAAAACGTTGATTAAATTCATTATTATAAGTGTTTTGAAAATTTGATTGATAAAATATTGGGAATTTTTCAATAAATTTAAATAGTTTATTCTGAAGCCATTCAGCAAATGAACAGTTCGTATAAATATAAAATACATTCATGTACATATCTGTTTTTGTTACTGGAACTGTAGATGAATCCAAATGTCCATACAGATTTAAATCCATATCGGGCTTCAGTTTAATACTATATGACAAATGATCACTGGTAAATATACTAGAACGTACTGCAAGGTTGACATCATTCTCTAATTTTGATAATGTTGATAAAACTGAAAAAATGTTCGATGTAATGCACAAAAATATTAATATAAAATTATATATTTTAATATGCGACATTTTGACATAACGTACTATGTTAGGTTCAATGTAACTACTGCGTATGAATTTGTTTTAATCGTTGTATTTGGTTTCTAAATAAAATATGTTTGTAATATTATTTACCAGACAAAATTACAGTATGTTTAGAAGTTGAACAGCTGTGTAATAAAATACGTTAATTTTGTTTATGCGTATCAATAAATCTATAGGAACATTTAGTGATGAAGAATAAAATATAAATTTCGTATCAAAAATTAAACTCAAACTTATATCCAACCGATTACAATAACTTTAATACCTAATTATAATAATGTATACTTATTATACCAGCATAATTGAGTTTCAATATTCAAGTAAAAATATTAATTTATGGTTTTGATTTTATTTTATAAACAAATTTACTTATTTTAAACCCATTTTGATTAGATATTCATATCCTTATAAAACTATTTATTCGGTGAATATAGTTTTACAAAATTTTAAAATACTAATTCACCATGAAAATGTTTTATACTATTATATTATTGTGGGCTAGGCTAGGTATAACATAAGCTTAAAAAAATATCTTTAAGGCATCTATCTAACGAATGTATATTTGAACAAATGCTGTACCTAACGTTGATTTTAACAAACCAATGGCATTGCACCATGTGAATATCCTGACATTATCGTTTTAATTTTTGTTTAAAGGTTCTATTATGGTTTCATAACTGAAAACAAAATCTTCATCTGCAACTGCAACCACTCATAAGATTGAATTATTTTATTTTTTGTCAATTTTAAATTGAGTCTTATAAATATGCTTGTCACGATTTTTGGCTTACACTGCAAGTCTGCAACTATAACCAAATACCGCAAACGTCTCAATACGCATAACCCGGTCTCCGACTCAATAATAAAACCTTACATTTGTGACGTTCGCTAACAAGTAACATAAGTAGCAATTTGCATCTCATTAATTACAATGTTACAATATTAATTGTGAAAATAATAAATTGTTCTGTTTTAAAAATATTTTTCATCATTTACTATAACTAAAAAAACATATTACTTTTAGGTTGGCTGCGTATGCTTAGAATGCTTATACTATATATTGTAATTTGTTCAATAAAATTATGAAATTTGATTATCAATGATAATAATTAGAATTCATTTTACATTTATGTTTCTCGTGGAATTCACAGTATGGAACTGTGGCTGCATTTTTTCAATAAAAGTAAGTACTTATGGGAACTACTCTTCTAAACCATCGAGAATAATGGTTTTTGAAAAATATATTTGAAATTTGGAATACTATATTATGTATATATACATGTGTATATATATCATGTGTATATCTATATTATTTATATTTTGTATATATTATTATAATACCTTTTATTTGCATAGTTTCATTTACAATATAATATAAGCGCAAAAATTATTATATATTTATACTAGAGAACATCGCAAAATGTTATCCACTGAATTGCAGACAGAAAAATTTACCAATAGTTTAAATATTATTAGGTACTTTCACTCGTGCAATAATAAATAAATTATACACGACCACGGACGGTCCTCCAGTTGGTCTGCAGTTCTGCGTTTTTGGTTTTCTGATTTTCGTCGATAAGTCATATTATCACCGTATTATTATCAAGTATAGTATGTACGCATAGGGGAAATACCGGAGGGGGAACTTGAAAACTCCAAAAAATTATGTGAAAATACACTGGTAATGTCTAAAGAATAAATCTGCATCCACCCTTTAGTCATAAAAAGTGGGCTATATTACATATTATAATAGTTAAAACCTGATCATTAAACTTGCAGTTGTGATTGCAATTGTATTAATCAAGTAGGATACAAGCTTACTCATATTTTGGAAATATAATAATATTATTATCCTCCCCCCTCCCACCACAAGTTGAAATTGAAATTGAGCCTACTGGGTAGGGTAGTACAAGGTAGGTATATGGCTACATATGTTAAATGTTAAATGTCATGTATAGAGGGGGGGTAAGTCAGGGAATTGTCCCGTCTACCCCCTCACGTATGTATAATTATTTGTTTTACAAATAAACGATGGCGGCGCCGCGGAAGTATTGCAAAAGCAGTCCCCGCGGCGCCATCGGTTCAAACACGGAAAAAAAAAAGGTATATAGCTACGTTGTCGATGGTGGTGGACGGTGCAGGTTAAATCATAAAAGGGCTTTAGTGCAAACTGCGACGAATAAAAATAATATTATATTATGAAGTATACGGGAAGAATGCAAAACGTATATTATGACAGAGGGTTATTGTTTTCGTTTCCTAATCTGTTCACGCGCCGTATACCATGATGACGTATAATAGACTGTAGGCCATGGGGTATATACAAAATATATACATTTTAATTTGCCGTCCTCGGATACGAGTCGATGATTTTCGTTTATTACAATAATATTATTGTATGTTATACGCGATATCGATATTATTATTTGTGGTAGTAAGCACCTACGACGCTGCGGTAACACAATATTATAATATTATTATTTCGATAATGTGAAGGCGTTTCACATGATATTATTAGGTCGTACCTGCAACTACTACGGTCACTCGTGCGTGTAGGTTTGCTCGCGGCCGCCTCCTATCAGACGGTCGTGGCGGCGATCAAACCGTCAGAGAACACATCGAAAGTATAATAATAATACGGATGTGTATGCATATAGGTGGTGGTGGGCACACGAGATTAAAAACAGATTAAGAACGGTAACGTAGATAGATATAAAAAAAAAAAGGGAGCGAGCCCGTTGCCAAAGACAGGTTTGGAGGCGCACGAAGAGGGTACTATACACTGCTACTGCGCCATTTCGCTGCAGTAATATTATAATAGTATCATACAGGTCGGCAGGTATGAGCAAACGCAATGTAATAAATCGTCTATAAGCTTTATTATTATTATTTGTATCGTGTCTATATAGTATAATGCTCGTATTATATTGAACATGATGATAATATTAATATGATATATGCGCGCCCGCTCACGACCGTGGTGGTGGTTCTTCACCCCGTACGCTCACCTACCCGCACCACTGGTCCGTCGTGGTACATGTGGTATGAGGTATACGCGAGTTGTCGACGTTATTTTTATTATTACTATCATCATCATCATCGTCGTCTTCGTAACAAACACCAGTAGCTGCTGCTGGGTTGCTGCCGATGCCGGTCGACCTGTTTTACGACCGCCACCGTCGGGCGGCGATAGAGTAAATTAAATCCAAAACAAACCCGAAACCATTATCGAGGAGATCGTTTCAATCGCTCAGAAACGCATAATACTGTCTACTACTGATAATATTGTACCCTTTCTCATAATATTATATTAATATATACAAACGGAATAATAACAAATTCCCGTTTTTCCTTAATTTTTCTTTTGTTAATCTTATCGCTTGTGAAAACTATTGTGAATTTTAAATTTTGACCTCCCAAAAGTACCAACTAGATTCACTTTCCCATCGAA
This sequence comes from Macrosiphum euphorbiae, assembly GCA_949089665.1. Taxonomy (NCBI): domain Eukaryota; kingdom Metazoa; phylum Arthropoda; class Insecta; order Hemiptera; family Aphididae; genus Macrosiphum; species Macrosiphum euphorbiae. The sequence continues at coordinate 11,905,585 of CARXXK010000005.1, forward strand.
CAAGTTACTGAAGTTGAAAATCGAAGCATTATTTCGTCTACACTCACATCATTGTAAAATCAATACATTCATCGTTTCACTCGGAATCTAAAACGAGATTGATAAGCAATACTGCAGGTTTACATAAGGATAAGTTATACATTTATATCAAAATAATAGGCGCAGTTTTAAATTAACAGGTTGAATACTTTATTATTGGCCTTAATAAGTGGTCAGCACACCATATTTTGTTTTCTCTCTCCGACCCACGTGCAACACGGCAAATTTATGTTTACCCAACAGAACAAAACTGTGTTGTTACTTGCATTTTAAAATGCAATAGTTTACACTCTCATAACTTACATACAAATTAAAATATCATAAAAAATTAGCACAATAACATCGTAGGCTAATAATTATTAACCTATTAGTTACCTATTACCTGTATGCATTTGTGCACGCTTATGTATCTAGGCCATTATAATATGTATAGTACTTAATTATGGTTTCTAATAGGTATATTAAGTAGTACTATTGCCTACATTAAATTAATATATTTGTGTACATCACTAACTTATTATAGATCTAGTAGATTATAATATGTAGGTATAGTTAAATTAGTATTAACACAATTCTTTGATAGTTACATTTTAAAAGAAATTTTTCATGGGTTTTTATCTTCGAAATCAAGCAAATAAGGTAAATGGCTATTGGATTTCCTGTTTCTTATTTCTATTATGGAATAGTTTAAATTAGCATAAATTTGAATAATATTTGTGTATAAAATAAAATTGTGTGTTCCTATAATAGTGATGGTAAGTCAATCAAAAGTATCGATACCACAAATCACAAACAAGGTTAAAAATATTATATAATATGTATAATCTAATATCATATTATATTATCTGCCGTAATGTTAGAAATTCTTATCAACGATCTTCCGGGACGAGGGTAACATCGCATATGAGCCGGGTAGCTCACCCATGCGAATGTTTGTTCAGATTACGAAAAAATAATAATTTTTTGTTTATTGTCACATTGTTGCCATTGGTTACATATTATACTAAAATTAGATATAAATAATAATATGGTAATTACATTTTTTTAAAATTATGTTAACAACTGATCTTTGGCAGGGGTAACAATAGTTTATACGGACAACTAGTATATAAATATGCATATATAAATAAGAAAAACATTTTAATTTTAATGTATTTATTGAGATTTGATAATAAAAATCACATTACTAATTATTAAAGTGCTTTAAAAAATTTTCACTTGCCTCGAATTTGGCATCCCTGCAGGTTTAATATATAATAATATTATTCTAAATTATTATGTAAATCTACAACTCGCGTCTGTTCGGGTTTATATTATAGAATACGATGCGTTTTTCCAAAATAGTAATTAACTGCGATTCGAGTGTATAAACGTTAACTATAATATTATCATAAATGTATATAGATACTGCAGTGACAAACCGTAACGACGTGGCGGGGCGGGGTATCCTATCGTAAGGAATGAGATTTTGCAACTCCGGACGAACTCGTTTAGAGATGCTTGATAATGTTTTTTTTATTCTTTTTAATTAACACTTTTAGGTTTCAAACGAGTGAGGAGAGGGGAGACGAAAGAGACGAAACTAATTTAACTTTACTTCGGAACGCCTAAATTAAAGCGTTTCCAGTTCTCTCGATCTTTACAGCTGCAGCAGTGGCAGTTAATAACATAGTGGCGCCGAAACCTAAACAAAATATTGTATAGTATTATTAGGATAACGCGTTTGACAATATAGACACAGCCACCGTGAGCAAAGATATTATCAGTTTTACGGGTCTGAGATTTTGGGTACGTTCCAATCTCAATCTTAAATAGTCATAATATAAGATAATAAACTATAAGATTTTTTTAGTAAATCGAATTTAAAAAAAATAATAGTTAGACGTAGGCTCAACAACAAAACTTTATTTATTGTGAGTCTTTTATTTATCATTTAACGACGAGTTTTATAAAATAATATAATAATATAATAAGTAAGTATATGGGCTGTCATATAGACGTATTATAGTATGTGGTCTACCGGAGATTTACAAAATATATTGTATGCTGTCAACTAGCGAACAAAAATTAATAATTTTAAAAGAAATAAAAAATTCTTTAAAATATAATTATAGTATCATTCTATAAAAAAAAATAAATGTTGTTTGACAGGTAAATCACTTGTTCATGGCTCTTTTAATACAAATTTTACTTTTAGTGAGTTTGAGTGGAAAGATTTCTGAATGAAATTCAAAACCAAGCTAAATAGTTTAAGTGACCGTCGAGTCAATTTTGGCTATAAGTATTTTCAAAAATGTTTGTTCTAAATAGAATAAAAAGATTGAAAACAGTTTTTAATACGACCTTCATGTTACTGAGATTCTTAAAAGGAAGGAGCTGATTTTGATCTCTCAAACTGCGATATAGTATTTATTTAAATGGTGATCTTTACGATAATAGAAAAAAAATTTGGAAAATGTTACTTTTTTTCAAACTTAGGTATTGGCGACATACTTGTTGATGGTTTTTTACTTTTAGTGAATTTTGAAGTGGAAGGATTTCCGAGTGAAATTTAAAACTAAGCTAGATAGTTTATGGGACCCCCGAGTAACAATTTTGGCAAAAAAATTTAAAGGATCGATGGTCTGTCAATCGTATTTAAGTATCACCAAAAGAACAAACATAATTTGTTAAAAATTTTTATTGATAGCCGATAGGCTCCGAATCTAAAATAGCAAGAATCAAAGTCCACACTTATACTTTAGGTATTATTTTGATTACAATTTACTTCCTAGTAGGATAATTTTAATATAAATAACATTATATGTTTCTTCTAAAATTGACTTATTTCAAAACTTGTAGTTAGTATTGTTTTGTTTTTAATTATGTTACACTGATTAGTCATAGTATAATAAATTATTAGCCAACATCCAACCACCCATCTACCCACGGACCAAATGTTATATATGTTGCTGAAGCAACACATGGATTATTCGATCGCTACTACTGGCTATTAATAGCAATACAGGGTAGCTCACACAAGATTTTTTCCAGCTTACGAAAAAAGAAAAGTTTTTTTTTGTTTATTTAAATGGCTGCAATCGGTTACACAATATGTTGATATAATAATTAGAAGAAATATGGCATAACACATAGTTTTGTACAAATATATTTATTAAAAATACAAATCTCTGGCCTGGACAACGTCGGTTGGGATAACTATTACTTTTAAAATTAAACATAATATTATTCATACAGATTTAGGATTTTGAATTGGCAATGAAGTGCACGGGATCAGCTAGTACCTATAGTATATTTTAAACGTATAAAAAGTATAATTCGACGAAAACTCAGGCGTACTTTGGGTAGGCCTGAGCGTACTCAGGCGACAATCTTGACTCGTCAAGTCGAACTTCGAAACGAACTTCGGTTATTTACTTTGGCTCGTTTACTACCCCCTGCGTCCTCGAAATTGGCTTTCGTTCGCGTTCGGATTTTCAAGTCATACACACTTGTATATTATTATGTAATGCCATACATACGAAAGTCGACGTATTTACAATAATACAATATATACTTATATTGTTTTTGTAGTGCTCTCTTGCCAAAACTCGACGTCTCGTGCACACCGAGAGATTTAATGCGACAACCCATGTCGTACAACCCACATTCGGCGAGACAACTGCGAGCGGCATCGAATTTGATGGTTCGGGGTGGGGAGGTAGGGACGTTTTTTAATGCTTCTCGAGTGGGCTGCTGCTCTCGTCCTTTTTGTTTTTTCGTACGCGCTGCGCTGCACGACTGACAGCATAATATTATACAATATTATTATTTGTGTTCCGAATAATGATAATAATTATTATATGTATATAAGTCGTAAGTCCCGATACGTATTTTGCCTCTAATTCCGAACGAGTGTTGATTCAGCTCTCGACGACAGACGAGGACGATGATGACGACAACAGCACTAACGTCTTCCTAATAAGTGGATGGGGGGGGGGGGGGCTATGACACGGGGGCAGAGGATGTTAGCCGTGGAGAGCCACTAGATACTTGCTCGGTATTAGCCGTTTAAACGGAGGGTAAAACGTTCGAAATCCTCTCGCGGCGACTTAAAAGTTTTTTAGAGTTGTCATCTCGTGGACAAGGCCATGGACGATATTATGCCTGCATAATAGTATTATATTATTTTATGTTTCGGGTGAATAAATTGTATGTTGCTCTCGATGACGGAAAACCACGGTTTGAATTGGAAAAATAATACTTACAATAATAAGATTTAAATAATCCCAGATAGATAAATATTAAAATAAATCGTTTTAATTTGTTACCACGAGAACAAACAAACAGCTAGTGTGTTTAAATACTCAAAAAAAATACGTCCAATGTCTTTGTCAATCTAAAGAGATGTGTGTGGAAATAAGCTCTCTGAATACCATAGACTAGACCAATATTTTTGGAAGCATACAATTTGCCCCTTGACGACCCTATTGACACTTATTAACAATAATTTAAAGTGTACCTACATTTATGTACTATATTTTAATATGAGCGAAACAGTAATAGATTAAGAAAATAAAATTAACACAACTATTTTAACACGATTTGTCTGTACAGTAAATTATATTAATTTAAATTACTGTTAATTAAGGACTTTTGAACTCTGGCCGATTTGAACTAAAAGTAGAACAGTTTGAAACTGGAAGACCTCGACATATCGTTCATTTCTTGACAAGTATTTGTTTGTTTTCTTTTTTTATAATATAAGTAGTATTAGCAGTAGTTTTATGAGTCTTATTATTTATTTAAAATAATTAATTATTATAGAATAGTTATTGATACTAAACATAAAAATGGAAATATTAAATTTTCATGAAAAAAAAAAAAAAAAAATAATATATTTTTTAACAACACAATTCAACTGTTTACTTGTTTTATAAGTTGTAACAAATTATAAGCAAGGTAAACGGGTTGGGAACATCACAGGTCACCTAAATGCTTCATCATACACCGACCGACCTGTGTAAATTATGTGTACATAAGTATGTAGAACTCATCTCTTTTTTACATTTCTCGTCAGTACGTTTTTGAAACATATAATTGCTATTCAATCCGTCCAAATTAGTCGCTTTTAATCAACAGGTAGATATAAATATATATTTAAATATAAATATATTTCGGTGTTTCAATCCCCGGCTGATGACGATATTTTGCACTATTTTTTTTAAAATTATTTAATTATTTGTTCATCGATTGACATAATATAATATTATATGGTGTTACGTGGTAACTATTAAAACGCTGTCTATCTCTGGTACGGTGCATCAGTGACAGATAATTATTAAACTGGGGAACATGAGAGGATTTTGATGTCAATAATATTGGACAAGACACTTAGTAGTTTTACCGAGTACAATTCAAATTATTTAAAGTCTCTGCTCGTGTGTTTTTAATAAAGGGCAATTATTTCGGCAATATGCAATTGAGTCGCTGACACCATGTTTTGTGTTGGTTGTAATCGTAAATTATGATTATTGTTAGTTTGCTTGTATACGGGTTTGAAGCTATCTACGCACGCTCAAACAATATGTCAACGGCACCGCCAACCAAAAATGAAAAGCGTAATTTTTTGCTCAGAACACGCTTTACAGGAGAAACTAGATTACAGATCTTGGTCTAAATTCATTAATTTGTTTTGATGTAGTTACAAAGAAGATAATTTTTTACAATGCTATTCCGTAATTCTATTTTTGATTTCGTTTCTTGAAAAATGATCATAATATTCGAAATCTTATTGTATGGTTTAGAAATGGAATTTAAAATAATCAATTACAATACACTCTGTAAAAAGTATTTCTCTTTCAAAAACAAAAAAAAAATTATATCGAAATAGTATCACCCGATTACGACGTGAACTACGAGTCGCGAGCATTTTTCCCGTAAGTATGTTTTTGAGCAGAAAAAACAGGTCACGTTTGCACCGTAATGTATATCATATATTTTATTTGTCATAACCCCCCCCCCCCCATAGAAAAAAAAGTATTTATTATAAAAATAATAGTCCTATCGAATCATGGCAAACTCGAGTGGCACAGATATTAAATAATAACAATATTCAACAAAATGTTGAAGCATGTTAACCGTGGTAAGTGGTAACGGCGCGTGGAAGCTAAACATAATATTGGCGAGTGTGTGTGTTAACGATTTATTGACTGCGTTCCAAGGTCGAAACTACTGACATAATACTTCGATTTGAGAGTGTTTTTTCTTCATCTTTCAAGGTGACACGTTTTGTCATCAAAACTAGGCTAAACATGACTATTGAATAATTATTATTTCACCTTACTATAATTGTAATTTGAATTATTTTTCCATACACTCGCGTACACAAGCATTACATATTATTATCTCGTCAGCAACTAGCCACGCCGATTTCACGATTGCTAATTATTATTGTTTTACTACCGTCGATCATTACAATAGTTAGCGAGCAACTACCCATATAACTAGCGGTTCTAATGTTTACGAGACGACACATGTAATAATATGTTTAACGACTTCAGTAAACAAAAGAAACCAACTGTTACGCTACATAATTTAACATAATATTAGAGTGTGTGTGTGTGTGTGATTGCTCTCCGTTGAAGTGATGTATAATATTTTATGTATTTTATGTAGCGTGTAATACCGGCGAGCGGTCGAGTGCAATCGAACGTCTCGAGAACCTGTTGACCGGAAAAATGTGCTTTGGAATCGATGCGAAAATCTGAAAATAAAAAGGGGTTAGTATGCGGTGTATAATGCTTATTTATAATGATTTAATTGAATGGTATATACCGAGGTATAACGAATGTTAAATATAAACGGACAATCGCACTCGACCGCGGTCGTCGTTGAACGAGGCGGACTTGAGCAACGAGCGCCATCGCGAACAATGCCACCGGAAGAAAAATCACGTCCGTAATCTGTATAATGTCTATTATTGTCGTGTACCTCCTCGTAATATGCGCATTGTAATGAATATATTCGATACAACATTAAACGAGTGCGGGAAAAAAATAATATCAAAAGTCACTCGCGACCCCACATTGTGGCTTTTTGCGGGGCCACAATTGAATCGGTTCGCGTATTGCAACAGCGAAGAGTTTTCGTACAAACACTCGAAAGTCGAAACTATAATAATATAATAATAACGCGTAACATTGTAGTGCGTAGGTACACTTTAACGTTCATTATTATTATTACTGTTATACAACACTGGGCATTGTCGATGTTTTCAAATTCGATACGTCCAAACAACGGATGAACCGATTTCGCCATATTTCATCGAGTGCCCATTTATAGCGAGGAACGTATATACACATGGCGTACCCTCAAATCGGTAGTTTTTTTTTCGTTTTTTCCTCGGAGAGCACCCTCCAAATTAGCTCCAAAAATACAAAGTATGTCCAAAATATCTAAAACAATGTAACAATATTTTATTTTATTAAAATAAAATAAGGACGAGGCCCTTTGTAAGGAAAGAGTTCATTGCGCAAAACAATTGATGGACCAAATTACGATATTGGCTTGAATAGATTGCAGAGAACAGCAGAAATACTAGTTAAAGTTTTGTTATATAAGTGGCATTTGATTACAGACAAAATGTACAAGATACATTTAAATTAAACGGTGAAAGAAGTATCAGTCCAGCATTGGCTTTCAAAGCTTGATTCGCCCAACCCTTGAACAGTAACCGATACACCTGCAGCATGCCAGTACGTTCGGCCAGAGAAGATAGGTCCAGCAAAGATATGGGTGCTCATGGTAGGTATGTTGTAGTGTGCGAGAGGTATGGAGAGGATTACTTGTAGACCTGAAAAACTTAAATTATTAATACGCACCAGTTGAGCCTAAGACGGGATTTCGGTATATTACTTCCTTTTTATCACTATATCCTGAATAACGACTTCACGAGCGACTCCTTCGATTCGCGAGCGCTGCAATTGGTGAGTGAGAAAAGGAAAATTTAAGCGCCATCGGAAGTGCTCAATACGTAACATAAAAAATAGCTATATAGCCTATGTTTTATTATTACTATTGCGACGGTTTCACTTTCTATAACATAATACCATATTTGCTCTTGTACGATCGTTGTTTAATATAATAATATTATTATATCACATGGCCAATTATTATTATTATTACACCGACGTCCGATTTAACAGCGTTGCCAAGTCGTATACACACAGCGCGGCTGTAGTCGGATGCGGTAAGAGCCGACGACGCAGCAGCAGCTGTGATATCGGTCTTGGTTACGTTTTTTTCTTCTTTTATTCTCAAACTCGACACTTTCACTTGTTCCAACTATATTATGGTCGGGGCACTTCCTCGGGTGATGGTGTGGGGGCGGTCGCGGGTGGGGAGTCGCAAACTCGACGCGCGATAACAACATAATAGTTATAATAATAATAATATTATGTAGGCCAAACGCCGGGACGGATGGGTGAGAGGTTCGGTGGAGGGGATCCGAAGGACGCCGGTCGTGCCGCCGCCGAGCGCAATATCAGACGCGCACCGGCTCGCCGCAGTCTCGTTCGCGTCCATATAACATAACAATATCATTATTACACAGTCGTCCGATTTCGGTTTCATTTCGCTCTCGATTTCACTCCGTTTCCCAGCTATCATCTCACACCGCTGCATCTGCATAATCGCCACGACTTATCTCCCGCGATCAGTCACCTCGGCCCGCCATGCACTCCGGTCCAGCCGCCCACCGGAAACGCCGACACTGACACATCACACCTGCAACTGCTGAACGTGACATACCTCACACATATAGGTATTATTATTCCAACCTGACGCCATACCGACACGGACGTTTAGGTCGCCGCCATGGACTCGGGACTGGCCCGGTTCGCCGTGCTCATAGTGTTGTTCTTCCTGTTGACCGGCGACCTGGCCGGCATGGTCAAGCACATGTTCGAGGAATACGGCGGAAAGCAGCAGAACAACCAACAGCCTCACCGCCATCAGCAGCAGCGGAACCGGCAGCAGTCTCCGGAAAAGTCGGAGGGCGAAGGAATCGCGCGGTCGCCAAAACCACCAGTTGCTGCGGCGGTCCCCGAAGACATCGGAGCCGGGGGACCGACGGCAGACGAAGATCCCGACATGGAGGCGTTCGGTGAGCAATCGTGGGTAGTGGAAGTAAAAAATAAATAAAATACCAGACGAAAAGACGATGATAATACGCTGGCGACTTATCAGTATTCAAGGTCACCACCGCGCGGTGTTTCGGTATGCAGTAGTACCTATTGGCTATAATAGACGGCCTCGTTCGACTTTTATTATATTCGTCATGAAATGATATCTTAAGCCTTGGAAGAAACGCATCCATGGGTTACCACGGTTCTAAGCTTCTTCTTCTTCTTATTGTTCTGTACATTTATAATAGTAATCTCTTCGGCTCGACGAATGGCGATTACCCGCCGACACGCTCCCAGCCGCTTAGCACCCCCCTCCCCACCAACACCTCACGAACACACACTTTTCGCGATTCGCGACGCGTATAAAATAATAATACAATAACGTTCAATGTCAATTATCGATAAAATCATAACATCGGGAGGCTGCAAAAGACCAGCAGAGAATATTTTATATTTCCGAATATGAACATAGGGTTTTATTGATACTATAAAATATTATATAATATAATATTATAAACTACACTGCAAACACGACATTATAATAATAATAACTAGTAGGTATTACGGCTAGCGTTTTTCTATCTCTGAATTTAAAAAAAATATATAAATACCGGTTGGTTTTACTTTCATTCGTGTGCACCGGTTGTTACGACGATTGTGCGAGAGCGCGTGTCTGTTTTGCAATGAGAAACAGCACGCGGTGTGATAATCGGACATACCGACTAATTATAACGTTTTTTGTTTTATATATTTTATTATTCGCAGCCAAATCGTATTCGGCCCGAATGAAACTGGTCAACACCATCAAGGAATCGTGTTTGCCGAAACTCATTTGCGAGCTGACTGCGTCCACGAACCGCGACTCGCTCACCGAATCCGAGAGATACCTGTTGTCGCTCATTAGGTATCTATTATTATTATTATTATTATTACTATTATATGCTACCAGCTATATTATACCCGCCGAACGGATATACCGCGGTATACGGCTGTGGTGTTCGATGACAATGGCTCGTGATGCCGATGAAGTTTTCCACGCGGAAAACCGTCTGCTGCAGCGTATATTCTAACCGTATACCTAGTATACTGCAGCAGGTATAATATTATTATATAATATGCATTCGCGCGATCGGTAACGACGATAATAATAACGAAATTGTTTATGCACTTTCGATTTCACTATAAAGTCCGAGCACACCGACACCGCACAAGCGTCACACAATAAAAAACGGAGACATTGAAGGCAAGTGAATTGTTGTATTATAATGGTAATGTCTCCGGGCAGTAAAATACTAATATCATTCGACTGCGAGTCGGTGGTTATTTCGTAGAGACACTGCAACTGTATTCGTATAATTGTCGTTCGAGCTTTGGTTTCAATATGTTGGTCACATGCTTACCTACACTCGGCGCTCAAAAACATCAAAGCTACGAGATAGGTATAGCTAGTGTTTGAAGTATGAGAAATATTTCATTTTGAAATATTTCACTAAGTTGTGAAATATTTCACAAAAACGTGAAACATTGAAATTTTTTTAACACAAATAAAAACACAATTTATTTATTTTTTTGACACAATGTTCAGTGTTCTAAATTCTAATGTCAGAATGCAGTAAGTATACAAATATACATGTATAATATTGTATACCTACCTACTTGTATCATTTAAACATTAAAATATTTAAAAATTTTGAATACCAATTTAAATGTATAATACCAAAGGTTAGGTATACATACAGGTACCATATAGCGATGAAGGTAATTTATGAAAATTATACGTAAATATAAAAATTATTTAAAAATGAAACAAAATATATTAAAATACTGAAATATTTCACATATTTTGAAATATTTCATTTTTTTAAATTTCATGAAATTTTCAAACACTAGGTATAGCCATTTAAATTATTGTTTAAAAGTCCGAGTAAAATTCGAGTTTGAAGGTTTTCGGAAAGTTTCGAATACCTAGAATATTGCGCACGTATATAGTGCCGACTCAGTACCGATCGCGACATGATTATATTATATCATCCGCGGGAGGTTTTTGAATTCTTTTTGGCGAGATTTTCGAACGATCCTCAAAATATGTTATGCTCATTGCTCACAACGGACGAAGAAACCGGCAAGAAAGAAAACGCGGACCGGATGACGTGTCGCCGGTGCAGTCTGCGGAAAACTGATTTCGTCGACGGGAAACCGTGTACCGGAAATTGTTAGAAAAAAAACCACTGGTAGACGATCGGAGCAATCGTAAATCGCTTCGCCCGAGAAAACTGTAGTGCACGCATTTAATGTGCTAGTGCATTATTTACGACTCGGGGAGGGAGGGATGAAATGGTGAAAAAAATTAAGTGATAAATCTCTCGCGGAAAAGCACACAATATAATATGCTCTCGGCGTATACGCACGTCATATATATATATATATATCATATAGTAACAACAACAATAATTGTTCGCATTCTCATATATTATTATTGTTATATGTGTACGAGAATAATGATTTGCTGCGAGTTTTCTCGTATATGTAAATTCCGAGTGCATATAATGTGATAATATAAAATATGTATAATATTATAATATATTTTGTACTGCAGCGCGGCACCTCTCCCGACGAAGACGACGTTAAAAAGTATTTATTTTTTTATTATGTTAATATTTTTGTGTGCGCAGCGTGACGAGCGCGTGCGCGTTAAAACGTGTCGTTCGTTTATTATATGTTTTACTTCGTACTATATTAACCTACAGACACTTTAAAACGCATCGGAAAATAACATAAGGATCGACAATAATATTGTCGTGTCCGACAGCCGTCGATCGAACGATATCATCAGATAATAATATTATAATTATATAGCTATGCGTGTTAAAACACTCGCCGGGCTGAGGGATAACATCTGATGTCATATAAATGTAATGTTCAAACCGAAAATTTAATAAAATTGTATGTTGTGGATACGCTGGTAAACGTTTTACCGGTTATCCTTAAAGCTGGTACAGATTGATTTACCAAGCATCGTTCATACTCTTCAATTATAACAACGCATTTTGTTCAAATTGTGTTTTCATAATTTTTTTAAGAATATACCTATCTACTATAAACCACTCGTTCTAATTTCCATTTAGATATGTTTTCATCTTTTAAATAATTTACGGTACAAAAATGTTGGAACTCAAAAGAAAAAAAATGTGTTTATAAACCGTCAAAGGACAGTCCTATCAAACGTTGTGAAATTTGGTCCTTAAATACCAATTAGTACTCAATGCCTTTTTTAAAAGTTCCAAAAATCAAAATTTGAACCACAATCGTGGTTAATCACTTACCTTTGGTACCTACATGGTACACCTACTCTGTGAATCCGTTTTCTCGACAAAGTAATGGACAGGTGCCATCGGTCGACCTCGCCGTCAGTCATTTCGCGAGCTCGTCGAGAAGACCTATGACGAAATAACTGGATATAGACAGTATAGTAGTTGTTCTCCTCGATCCATCTTTTCAATACATAAATCACAGATAATAAGTCAAGTAGCAGATACATTACACGTAATGTATAATATAGGCGCGTTAAAAAGTAGTTTGCAATGATGAAAACAACAACAACAATAGTACCAACTATATACTTAGATACTATATTATGGTAAAATATAAAATTCACTTTGGAATCAATTTTCAGCGCCGAAAAAAAATGACAATACAATATTATACCTATACCGTAGTACCGTGTCAACTTTCTAGTTCACCGACTTTCCACTCGATCCTCCAACCCTTATGTTGTACTCGCTACGAATTATTGCCACAATCGTGCAATCGACCTCGGTGCCTTGTACCTAATATACATCTCTGTTGATTCCAACACCCTGCCACCACTACCACCGATCATAACACACTAGTCCATTATCATATTATGTTTTATTTTTCGTTTTATTCTGTGCTGTTGGACTTTGCCCGTATTTAATATTATAATAAAATACAAATACTATTACAATAGTGCGACTGATTTCGCGAAATATCCAAGCGTTAATAATTTTTTACTTATTTCGTTTTGTTCCCCGGCGTCGACGTGATTTACACGCTGTTCCCCTAGCTCGATCTCCGAGACCTCTGGTTTGGGCTTAAAAAAAGGTTTTTTTTTCTTACTCGGGGGTTTGGCGCCACGGGGAAAAAATACTAATAATAACTCGTGTCACCGATCGCGCGAGCCGATCTCCGACGGGCCAATAATAATAATACTACGGGGAAAATCGTCGTTGCCCGCTTCCTCCTTTTGTGAATATTCAAAAGATTATTATTATTATTATTATTCGTCCTCGGCGGGGAGGGAGACCCTCATAACGGAGCGGGCCCGGAGAATCCTTTGGGGATTTGACAGCGAAGAAAGGAACGCCGCGTAAACAGCGTGAGAGAGGAAGAGTGTGTGAGAGAGAGGGTGAGAGGGAGATTGGAATCGTAATTTTTCGCTCGGAAAAATTAAACGTCACGTTTTCATATATATATAATATTACATATTATTATTATTATATTTTTCCCTCGTCGGGACAAATAAAATCAAGTTTTTAAATTCGCATTTCGTATTATTATTATTATCTTCCTTTCACGAACGCCGACGATTTCTAGTGATTTGACTTTTTTATCGGTTTTTTTTTTTCATATATTATATTTATAACGCAGCTATGCGCGCGATAAAGATTTTCATCATCGATAATATTAATATGGAAAAATACAAATATTGCGTTTCTAGTTTTGTCTCTTCTCCGGTTCGTATTGTTGCTATTATTATCGTACACTGGTTGCACAATAACTGACGCGTTTGCCTCGATATTCTCGTCCGACCAGCTATAGGCGTTGTCCGTAATTTGAACATCACATCCAAAACTTGACCTATATATACTTAAGATTCCAACAGAATATGACCTGCTCTTGACAGATCGATCTTTTTTTGAAGTTGACTCGGATTACAATATTATTAATAGGAAGTCAATACGGCTAAGGTCAAATTATTGTACTCATTCCGATCATTATATAAATCTGTCATTTCATAGTATAATACTAAGTATACATATTATTATACATATTTGTATATACCAAATTTTTATTACTGAATACCAGCAGACGATCAGAATAATAACTTGTATTTTTAATGTCTAAGTTTATTGCTTATATTATAATATCTATAAATACGGCTTTAATTAAAAAATAAATTAAATTTATATTTTCAATACAAAAATATGTTCATATTTTAAAAATTGATAAATGATAATATGTATAAAAATGGGTTCTTCCTTAAAAATTGACAAATAGATAGTTCCAATTTAAATACATAATTTTCGTTTATTTACAAATCAGTAACTTTGTGTAATAACTTCATTGATCGGTCCGCGTGCAATTCCACCGTTACCTTTTTTGAAATAGAGTGAAATTCAGGCATTTTGGTTTAGGCAAGGATAGCGAAGTTCGACAGTCTGTGTAAATACGACAAAATCGAAAATATAAATATTTATTATCGTAAAAGTGTTTTGTTATACTTGTAGATTTTTGCTAGGACTATTCAATTATAAACCGCATCAATAACATAATAATGTTTTATTATAACGGTTTGTATTTACAGAGAAACGACCATTTCCACTACTGCCGAAGTGACGTCCAAATATCATTTCGCCGCGCACATGGGCCAACTCATCAACGGCATCGACAACACGGGATGTCACAACTTCTATCCCGGATGTCCGTTTCCCGGGCTGCAGGTGATGCAAATGATGAAGAAAGTGAAGATCTTGTAAAATAACAATATCATATGCCTACGTGTGTGACGCCGACGCAGCGACCACAGTCTAGTCCTTAAACCGATGCATCGTAATAATAATATAATAATATTTGTTCCAAGACCGCGGTAATACCTATACCTATAACCGCTTCTCGAAACGTAGGTATAGACCTGGTGATGTGCTCGCACGACCTTTAACTTCTTGTTTCGACGTTAGCGCCACCCGCCGTTGACCAAAAGATAAAAACAAGTTTTCCACCCCCACGTTACAGGCTAGAGTCACACCACCTAAGTCACGTCCACGCCATCGTCGTCCTTTGAAGTATTTTTTTATGATATCACCGTCATCAGGCGTAAAAATTAATAACAACGTGTTATTTTTTTATCAATTACAGCCGATAATTATTATAATAATATATAGGTATTAAGACATTACAATAAATATTATTATTATTATTATTATGTGCATCGTATAAGGTATTAATAAGTATTACCTCAATCGAGCCTATATATAAGTATGATATAATATATTATACACAATGTATAGGCAGTATAACTGCAGTTACCTATACACATCTATTTATGTATTTAACTTAATATTATGTATAAATAAAAAAAAAATTGACAACAAATTGTCCAAAGTACCTACACAGGTATTATTATTGCATAAGCGTATCATCAATTGTTTTAATATAAGTTAAGGTATTTATATGTACACCAGTGTCGTGGTACTTGTAATGATGTAAATAATAATTATAATTACAATAATGATAATAAAATGTACAAAGAAAAATGAGCAACAAACATTGTCGTATATTATACATGTGGCGAGTGGTAACATAATAATTCAAAGGGTCGGTAACATTTATACAATAAGGCTTTTATAATACCACAATGTCCTTGAATAAATTATTGTAGCAGACGTGTGTGGGTACAGGGAGTGTATATTTCTCCGAAAATAAAGATAGGTAAGTATAATGTACTATCGTAATATAATATTAATAATATTTACAATAACGAATTGTTTGTGGGAAATTTAGATAAAAAGTGTTCTGAAAATGAGGGTCTACATCTGCAATGCAGATTCTGCATATTTGACGAACGAAACGAAAGTTTACCAATATATTATGGTTCTGAAATTCACTATCGTGTTATCCGATTTTTGTGTATTATATTAAACCTAATAATAATTCATTGTCCTTATAAAATTGTACAATACATTAGGTAATTAGTAATGTACTTAAATAAATAATTGTTTTTTCGTATAAATATAAAATAGGGGTTAAACACTGTTGGCAACGGTTAGGTGCCCCTATATTGAACCTCTTTCATACCGCCGCATCACTCGGAAGTCCTGGGGAACTGAAACTTGGGCCGCCTCTGGTAGGGCAACCTGTTGCCGAGCACGTCAAAGTCTTCGGCCGGCCGCCGCTGTGGAAGTCTGATGGTCGACGGTCGACCGCCGCTCGCGGTGGCGTCGTCGACGAACTTGATCGCACCGTCGGCGTAGTACACGCCTTTGTAGTTGCCGTATTTGTCCACGTCGGCCCTAAGTCCGCCAGTGCCGGTCCTGTCGGGGAAAATCATTTTCACCCTTTTCGCCTGCCGGTTGCCACCCCCAACGCTGCCACCCCCAACGCTGCCGCCTCCACCGCCGCCGTGGTGGTCGGACGGAAAAGCGAACTGCGAGACCGAATTCGAAGCTCCGCCGTGATCGATGGCCGACGGAAACCTCATCGGCGCCGGCCTGGGACCCTCCAGTTGCAAGTCGTTAACCGAAGGCACGTCGTAGTACTGGCCCGGCGACCCGCTAAGTATTCTCGGGTTCTGCTGGTCGTCGACTCGGGACTTGTACCCGTAACCAAAGTTCTGTTGCGGCCTCGGGTACTGGGGAGCGTAGTTCTGTTGTTGATCCGGGTACGGAGGACGTTGCAGGTACGGAGGCCTTTGCGGATATGGAGGTTGTTCCGGGTACGGAGGCTGTTGCGGGTACGGAGGGCGCTGCGGATACGGGGGCTGTTGGTAGGGCGCGTACTGGGGAGCGTACTGCGGTAGTTGTTGGTTGAAGAACCGGAAGAAACCACCGTTGTGGTTGTTCAGGTAGTTGATCAGCTGGTCGGGGTCCCTGGGACAGGTCGGATATGCGGTCGTGCAATATTTGGAATCTCCTCGGGCGTTATACCCCAACAACGCGGCCCGGCCGAACATGAGCAGAGGCGAGTCGTCCACGAAGTTCAACACGGTCAGCAATCTGAAAGCGATATTACAATATAATATTATTTATATCACTGTTTACACAGCATTTACTGTGGTGAGGTGCTGTTGTAACAATATTATACAACACATTACACGTAGGTTTAGGTATAACTCGTATTGTTATTGATTAATAATGATTAATATTATCCAATGACCAATATTCATAGTATGCAAGTATGCTATTATTATAATAACTGTAAAACTCGTGAATTTATCTATTTTAGCGAGTTCGTGACATCTGCACTTATGTGAATTTAACTTTATTAATTAGTATTTTTATACGATTATAATATATACCTAACAATGATTTTTAATTATAATTTTTTGATTGTTTTATCGAAGTCTCCTAGGAAAAACCGGCCTCTCTAAGTGACCTCTCACCTCTATATTATAGTTGCGTACAAAAACTGTCCACATATTTGTGTTCATCATATTTGTTGGGAGTGATCTTCATTTGTTACTTTTTGTGAAAATTGTCCTATGTTTGTCACTTTTACCAACGCGCAACGATGGCTCCTTTCATTTCTAAGATTGTATCTTTGTAGTATTCAATATAAAATAGTAATTTTTTCACCACTAATTTTTACTATAAAATACTGATTTCACTTTCCATACAAAAAATAAAAAGGTAAGTACGAGTTTACCAAGTTAGATCATATATAGGTCTAGTCATTGATAATTGAGAATAATAATGTTGTTAGAAATATACTAAATTGGATCACATACAATCGGATTTTGGAAATAGTCCGTTAAACACTATATAAGTAATAGTAGTAATCTTTGTGCAATTAATAATTAGTTACTTTTTGTAAACCAAAGTTTGAAAATCATGAGTTATTATTAATAATAAATAATATTATTGCTCACTCCTAAGTCACAATACTAGGTATTCCCGCAAATATCAAAAACTTAATCTGTGCTTTACTTGCTGGTAAATTATCACTCGAATGAAATCGTTTTTTAAAATTGCTTCAACAACATGATATGTTCAATCGCAGATAAAAATTGTTGGAATATTTTTAATTTATGACATTGAATTGGAATTTTATTTTACTGTTTAAAACCATACATTTAAATTGATTTGAGTATACTAGTGGAGATATATTTATGGTATTTTGAATATATTCCATACATCTCACTACATTCTACATAATTCAGTTAAATATTGAAATTTTTATGAGAATTATAATATAGGTACCTACGCTTTTTGTTGGAGCAGCAATATGTATAATAATTTTGTCTGCTGGAGCACAATACCTAACTGCAAAAACTGTAATTATGGAAAATTGAATCGAAATCTAATTTTTAAACTTGTCATTATTTTTAAAAAAGTGTTAGTTAGTCAATAAAAAGTTTTTGATCTTAAGGTACTCGTAGAGTTAGTGAGTTTCGATGAAATTTTACTCAAAATACGGTACAGCAAAGTGACAGAATAATCAGTAAATTACTTCCGCTCGCCAAAATGTTTGTAGTCGTCTTACGCGCCCTCGGATAGATCCTGTAGAATCATCATATTAAACTGTTCATTGGTGTAGCTTGGAGGGGGTGTGGGGGGAGTGCTTAAGGTTTTGAATCACCCCCTTCCCTTAATCATATTTATACAAAAATATACGTTTTATTGCCATGTGCTTTAGAGTTCAGATTTCTACAAAATATATTATGTTTTTATGATATGGTTCTATTTCATATTTGATGTTATAATACTGTGAACATTGATGACTCCAACCGAAAGTGTATACCCCATATAAGTTATGTTCTAAAATAAAATTAAAACACTCCCCTAAAAAAAATCATGGTTACGTATGCCTCGAACTGGTATGACTATTCTATACCTAAGCATCATGATTGTCGTGGAAAACCAATGAAATGGTCGTGACGCGATGTGTCACCGTACATACCATCGATTTTGACTGTCGGTGGGACGACTCGCGATAATTTATCGGCGTATGCGAGTTTGGAAAGTATGAATGACGAGAGTCGTCGACCACCTGTGTGTGTGGGGTGCGATGTGTTTATTACGATACAGTCATAGTATATACACTGTATAATATATGCGTCTTGTAAAAGTCGTCTAACGAAAGACAAAAACTATACTATTGACCGTGGGGGCGACGGAGTTTCGCCTTATTTAATGCATATTATATGCAAATCCGATCGAGTTCGACGACTCTCGCCTATGTAATATAATAACAACCGTACAACAATATGCACTATAAGTGCGTAATATCGACACCGAGCGATTTCGCGGGCGGCCCACGCAGCTCATTTCACCCGGGCCGGATTCTTATGGACTATAAATATATTATAATATATATTATAATAATGATAATTGTTGGCGAGCGTAGGAATACACGACGGCGGCACAGGTGGCCTCGGGAGATGAAAACTTTCGTTACAATATAAAAATATAATATTGTAATATATTATAATAATATCACCGTTGTAGTGTTTTTGTTGTTGTTTTTGTTGTCGTTATAACATCGTAGACCCACTTTTGGTGTTAACAAAACGACGATGTGGCGCGTAACGCAATAATTACAAATATTATTATTTTGTCACGCACAATCGTCGTGCTCGACAATAGAGCAGTGTGTATACAATAATAATAATAATAATAATATTATCATAATGGCGTATTCATAGCGTGTATCATAATAGTAATAATAAGAATTTTACGTGTCCTACGACTTATGACCGAACGCCACAGCAGACGATTGTCACCCCGATCATCGGGGGTTCTTGTATAGATAGGTTAGCCATAGATCATCTACCTGACCTATACAGATGAATGGAGTTAGATAATGTCGAAAAGTCAATTCGAGACGAGTCGCTAGTATTCAATTGATTTTTGCCTAATCCGCGGACTGCGGAATGATGTATGTTTGGGTGACAGATTTTGTCAAGGGCGCCGGTACAAACGAATGGGTTACCTAAGATTCAACTCTAAGTATGCCTAACCATTGTGAACGATCTTCGAAAAACCACACTATACATGTGTTGTCTCCGCCTTTCAAACACGTAAGACATGGCGAATTTGAGTTCAACAGAACCGATATTTTAGTTTTTAAGGAAGATATAAGGATGTAAAATTTAAAAAGCTCATATCTCACTTAAAAATTAAGTTAAATATTTTTAAAGTTTTTAAAAATTATTAAAAAAAAAAACAGACACTTAAGCGCAGGTGATAATGTCTTAACTTTTAGGTTTGATAATTGGTGATTTTCTCTGTAATATAATGTAAGCTAACAACACAAAATTAGTTCCGCTGAACTCGAAGACAGAGTCATGTGTGGATAGCATCCTCTTACTCAATAGATAAAAAATGTACTCGCTATGTCGACCTTACGGCTTAACGTATGGTGTAAGAATTGTTACTCAATAAAGACCAATACCGTTATCATTGTATATAATATATAGTTAAACCTCCTCTAAATGTAGTGAACTTTTTTTTTGAAATTAAACTACAAACTGAACCTCTTTGAATGGCGAATAAAATGTCGGAAATCGTCCAAAGGTTCGGGATTTGGTGTATATATTATGTTTACGCTTGATACAAAATACAAGTTTAAGCAGGCTCGTCAGAAGTTTCAATGAAAAAACTCGCAGGAGACTTATACAGCTCACGACGTCCAAAGGTCTCGGTGGATGGCGCCTCTGTCGTTTGCTCGACCCTAATAAGGAATGGTATATATTACATTATCGTTATTATTATTAAACTGCTTATGATGTGGTTATGACGAGTGCTGGAGTTGGTAGGTAGGTACCTATCCGTCCGTGTAGCGATTACCCGCGCGCACGTCACCGGAAACTATACTTCCGGTGTGTACATTAAGTATAACATCTACAAATATGACATAATCACTGCGTTTGAACTTTAGGCGTAAGCGCCGTTATCAAAGCAATAACACATCGTTTACCGACCGCATCATATTATTATATAGGTATCCGCAGCTATACAGACACGGTCGCGGTAACCTGCGCTCGCCGCCCGAGTCGACTGGTGTATACACAATATGCAGTTAGTGTAATATATTTTCCGGAAGTGATCTGCGCGGTGAAAGGGTTCCCGAGGGGAATCATATCGCGGAGGCGGCGGAGACGTCGTTAATCTGTCGGTGAAAAAATGTTTATGACGCACACGCCGTTTGGCGGCGGCGGTACGATTTTTTCCGTTACTCGGCAGTAAATCACGTCGCAATAAATAAGCGTTCGGCGGGTGAGTTGAAGGAAAAAACAAGTTAATTTCGATTTAAGCCCCGCAAAGCGAAATGTTTACGTTGCCCACCCCCGACCAATCGTCTCTTGGCCCCGCCGCCGAGTGTTTGTGTACCCGCAAAAAGGCGTAAAAGGCACGTCTCCGCGCGTCAAAGACACTTTTTCATTTCTTATCTGGACGGGCCACCGATCGCGGGCCGCGTAGATTTATCGACGGAAAAAAAACGAGCGAGGTGACGACTGATATACGACTATAACTCTCAGTGATATATTATATTTATATTGTACGCAATTATCGCGAAACCATGATATATTATATTTGATATAACGACATCTCGAGTGACTATAAATAATAACTCAGAGTACACCTAATACCCATATAATATATATATATAATATTGTATGTGTGTGTGTGTGTGTTTGTGCGCACACCGTACTCACGTGATCAGAGCGTCTTTGGTGAGAAACGGTATGGAGGACTGCTGTTGTTGTTGTTGCTGGTAGTAACCCGATTGCTGGTTATAACCGGGCCTGGTGCCGGACGACACCTCGCACAGCAGTCTGGGCACGCACCTCAGGTCGTCGTGTTCCGATATGGAACTCAGAGCCTGCACGACGGAGTTCTGCTGCAGGTAGCCGCCACCTGGAAAACCGGGACGGAGCCCATTGGGGCGGAATGGCGGCGGAGGGTACGGTCCACCGTTTCCAGGGTACGGTGGAGGATACGGTCCTCCGTTTTCCGGGTACGGTCCACCGTTTCCCGGAAACGGTTGAGGGTACGGTCCGCCGTTTTCCGGGAAAGGCGGAGGGTACGGTCTGCCGCCTTGGGGCCTCTCCAAAAAGGGTGGTCGACCAGTTTCGAAGTAATCGGCGGCGGGCGGACGGTTGGGCCGACCCGAAACCGACTGAGATCCATCCCCGAGCACACTCGAATATCTTGCGTCGGTGTTCAAAACGGTTCCGATCATTTGCGTCAAGGACCTGCCGTGGAAAACGTAAGATAATAATCCAATAATCCAATATAAACAAAAGATGATTATACGTTAATTATTAAAGTAGAGCTCGTTCGAGAAAATAGGAAACTGTAGTAATATAAGTAATATATGAATCATGTCTTAAATCGAATTCCATTCTGTTCACCGTGATTAACAGGTAGGACTTGTAGTAGTAAATAGGTACATAAAATATTCTTGGCCGTATTTATAATTTAAGGAAAGATTATCAACCAGTCATGCGTACATACAAATCTTTGTGAAAATTATTGTTTTTAATAAAGATTTTTATGGTAGAACCATTTTACTCTCCAAATAAAAAGAAACAGACCGTAGCTATAGTGGTGAGAATAAATCGATTTTTAAATCGCATAATCGACGGTAGTGGCTTATAAACAGGTACAAATAAATATCGATATCGCTGAAAATATTGGAGACCGAATATTACGAATTATTTGATGTGTTGAATCCGTTTTAAAGGGGTAAACTTATATTCTGAGAACAAATTGAATTTCAGCTACTCAAAATGAACCCAGATAGCGCAAACAAGTAACCAACAACAGATTCAGAACTCATTAAGAAATAAGTACCAATACGAAATTACAAACCATTTCTTTTTCCTCGGTAAATCAAGGATAGTTATGTTGATACGTTATCGATACTATACGGTACATTGTGTTTTGTTAATTCGAATGGTCACTTACGTCAAGAACTCGTCCACTCCTCTGGTGGTGTTTTTGTCGTTCGACAAAGCCGCCGCGAACCCGCAGCTACACCACAACAGGGCGACGACACACCTCGAGACCGACATCGCTGATGGTCTTGGAGTTTTTTTTTCAGAGGGTCTCCGTTTGTTTCCGCTACTTGAAACGGTAGTGTTGTGTAGAACGACGTTTGCAGACAGCTGGTAAAACTTTAACGAGAAATCGTCCGGTGGTCGGACGCCGCAGAGTGCCAAAACCGGTGTGGTCGACGGAGGCGACGGAGGTCGGTCCGGTGCTGCGAAAAAATTAGAAAAAAAGCGCACGCCTACACGCTCCGACGTCGCCCACCCGACCACCGCCTGCTCGCGATGCCTGTAACCCGCGATCGGCACAGTGGCGGTGGCGGATTTCGAGTAGAGTGAACTTTCACAACAATAAAAATGACATCATACGCGGGCCGACGAGAAAACGACCGTGTAAAATAATAACAATAATAATACCGACAGTAACGATGTGACAAACACGAACGCGACGACCGAATTATAATGATATGTAGTAGGTAATTAAATATGTATAATATTATTATCGCATACCCAAACCAGCGGAGATTGTTTGTTATTACGATTTATAATTACGGATACGCGAACAACGACGACTCGGTGACGACGATCGCAGTCAAACTGCGAGAGCGAAACACCTCTCGACCTACCTGACGATAAATAATAATAATAATAATGATTTATTGCGATCGAGTACATAGCTGTTTACAAATCGTATGCGATAGTCGAAACATTTAACACGAGCGCCCACCGCGGGGAAAACGCAAGCCAAGTCTGTGATGTTATATGCGTTTTCACACCATTTCCAATCGATTATCGTCGATCGCGTTTTACATTTTTCCGTGTGTCCCCCCCCCCCCAGGAAAATCATGGCTCGTCGAGTCTTAGTGTTTTTCGGAGAACGACAGCGGCGTATAATTGCACTATATAAACATAGATAAATGTTTCTATTTATTGTATATTATACATTTTATAGGTATAACGAAACGCAAACGTATCGGCGCAATAATTAAATTAGAACGCGACACGCCACGGATACGAGCTATAGGTGTATAATAGGTGGTACGGTAAAATAGTTTTTCTAAAAACGCGTTTTTATACAGAACGTTTCAGGTAGTTCCGTCCAAACTTTCAGAACGATAATCACACGTCCACGAGTGGAATCAAAAATGCAATTTTCTGTTTTTTTTTTGGGGGGGGGGGGATTTCATAGTATTATGGTACTTGTGGTGTCCGACTCGACATCTCGAATATCGAAATAATAATATAAGACGATTATTTTCGAGGGCCGATTCGTTTGTTATTGAAATTAAGAATTTATTTTAGTTAGATTTTGTTGATTTCTTGGATTTACTACCAGAAAAACACTCGAATTGTAATTTTAATAAGAAATCGCCTAGCCCTCCCCCCCCCCTTGAAACCCCAGCGACTGTGAAAACATATCAAACACATTTGAAAATCACGTCAGCGCTTGGCGTTGGAGGTTCATAAAAATCAATTCACATATCAAAACGAGGGAGTTTTTGCAGGAAGACAACCCTCGTTGTGTATTAACTATTATTATTCCGATAAGTTTAAGACTGAACCAGATATCTAATAGCAAATACCCATAAAATTCCTTATTTATGAAAATATGAAAAAAGGTATAAATCATTTCAATAATTCTAGTCATGGCCGACACCACGAGTGTTATTCATTCACAAAATTTAAGCTGAACAACCTAAAGCACTCTGTACATGAGCGTATACAACACAAGTATAATAATAATATGGTATTCGGAGGTGACCCTAAAGGCCTAACATTTGAACAAAAAAATGTACTAACCACTCGTCGTTTTGTATATGAGACACTTGTTGCATGCCCTAATATAGGTCACACCAATTAACTGAAAAACGTGTGCCAGTATACAATAATTATTATAACAATCGGCGGCGTGTGGTATTATAGTCTACCTTAGCGGTTCAAAACATTTTATAAGCGTGACCCTAAAACTTTAAATTTAACTTTTTGGAGACAAAAAAAAAAATATATAATTGCAAACTCAAAATTCTCTTATTTATTATTATCATCAAATTGGTAAATATCTATATTTATTATATTTATTGATTTATCTATCTATAATCTATATTCTATTCTGAAATCCTTAAAAACTCTATAACTCGATCATTTTATCATTTTATTATTAGAATATTTCAAGAATTTTTCTTTGAAAATAATAATATTAATAATATGTAAATGTATTGTAAGGCGTATGTAATGATTTCGAGACCCACTATAAAAACATCTGAGACCCTAATTTGGGACCCGAGGTTGGGGATCGCTGGTCTACCTATTATAATATATAGGTACACATTTTTTGTTTCATTAAAGTTCTTGGACTATAATAATAATATTACATAAAATACTTGTATAGAACTGCAATTAAGTGGCTCGTGCTATTATAATAGGGTCATATTAAACTGAAACCTCTAAATACCTCTTGACACTCTCGATCACTGAAATTGTGTTCACTATTCAGAGAGTCCAAATTGTAGAAATGTTGTAGTTGGTTCCCATAAGAAAACGTTCGCTATTGGGAATAGTTCAACAATTGTATAGGTGTCCGTTAGGGGAGGTTTCACTTTATATAGTTTGTAGCAGTCCCGTCTTTGTGGGTGGAGGGGAGACCTATCGTTTACGTTGACAACATCCAGTTGAAATTATTGTAAAAAGGATAACAGCTGCTATATTTCATGAAAAGCAATCGTGTTCCGTAATTCCGTTTTTTTCATGTAAAAAATAGTAAAACGGCCAAAATTAATGTAAATGATATACTAAAATTATATCGACTGAATTGTGGCCAGCTGATACCTATAATATAATATTGAAAACTGCCTGAAAACATTTTGTCAATTAAAATACTAAAATTACGTCTCTAAAATATTTAGGTAGTGGTTGGACGTTCAAATCGTAAATCAAATACACGATCGTCGTCACTCGTGACCGATGCGTTTGCATAACAAATATGAATTACCCACACCCGTATGTATACAGTGATACAGGGTGATTCAGCAAACATGCCCACTCACTAAAATTACTCGGAAAATCATTTTTTCGAATATTTTAATTTTTGATGTACCTCAATCAAAATTTGAACCAGTGCCGGTTTCCAAGTTGAGTGCTTAACTTTTTGTACTAAGGATAATAGATTTATGGGTCTCGAAGATGTGGCTGTGATTATTAAACAAATTTTAGTAATTAATATTAATCTATCAACATTTACAATCTGTAAAAATGGTCCAAGTATGATAAACATCAGATCCAAAACTATAAATCTATTTTATATTTTTGTTAAATCCATTTTAAGGACTGTTATACTTATTCTTCACATTTTAATTACATAGACCTTACTTGTTCAAATTTTTATTTAGATACTTATAGGTAGGTAAGTACATACAAATTAATTTTTAAAAAAATTATCTTATTCAAACTAAATAAGGGGATTCTCACTTGAAAATCATATTTATTAATTAAAACCGAAAAACACTTCATGAACTGTAAAAAATATCTCAAGTATTCGAATACATGGCCTTTAAAGTTTAAGAGAACGTTACACAAATATATATGTCGTCTACGTCTTACCAGTGCGTAATATAATAAATTTACTCTTAGCTGATCCGTTCAGCGTCGTTAGTTTAAAAATTGGAATGAGTCAAGCTTTGCGTAAATAATATAAAGTAAATCAAAAATGATCATAAATCACTTAAAAACTGATAATGTTCTTACCATCAAATTTCATAATAGGTCGATTCATTCTAATTTCTAAACTAACGGAGCTAAACATGATCTGCTGGTCGTAAATGTGCTATGTTACGCACTTGCAAGGAAGAAATTACAATTAATATATCTGTGTAACGTCCTCTTAAGTACATTTAATAATTCAAAAAATAATATTTTTAATATCTGCAGCTTTTCTAAAGTACAAAAGGCGGGTGGGCATGCTTGCATATATGAGCCACCCTGTATATATATGTTATAGTCGGGCGGCGAGTGGGTTGTGCTAGCGTTGAAGTCTCCAAAAGGCGTAAGTAAAATATTGTTATATCCATTATGTGTCGTACTACCCACGGCAGGCAACGCGTCTGCGCCAGTGACGTTCGGCCGGACTGATGTCGAGACGAGTTGCGAAAACGCTCTCGAGGTAACCCAATTTTAAGCCATGATGACGACTCCACCTGATTAGTGAGTGTATCTCGACAAATTATGTTTGCGTGTGATACGATCGTAAAGCACCAGACTAAACCTAGTCAAAAAGTCAATCATCCCCCTGCAATGAATTTTCTCTACTGAAGACAAAAATCAACCGACTCGGAGTTGGACGCACAATACTCACCCACCTATAATATTCCTAAGTGAGGATCCCTCCACCAGCAAAACTTGTGGTGTACAACTCACAAAAGTCACGAATACCGTAATAGATTTCCAGACAGAAAGGGGTTGAAGCTTTTCCCCCGACCCTACACCTCAGAGTAATTCTCAGTGCGGACCCTACGGTCGAGTTATTCAAATATATAAGTGATATCTCAAACTTTCTAATCTGCACCGTACTTTTTTTAATTTTTGAGTATGTTATCATCTTTCGAGGCAGTAAAAATGCTTTGATTTTCAACTTCAATATTTTTTCTGATAATAAAGTGATTGGTTGATACCTTGAGTACCGTAATAAAAAAATCGCAGAACTTTTCTTAATAATCGAGGAAACAGAAAGAAATTACCTATGAAAAAGCAAAAAATAATGATAAGATCGATTTTCTTTTTTCGTTGTATTTCAAAAACAAGTAACCCTCCTAGGGTCAAATAGCATCTAGAAAACTGTGTAATTCAAAAATAATTACGGGGACTTGAAGCGTTTACGTATATTATTATATTTTACTATGCACAAAAACCATTTTCATAATATTCAGATTAATTTTAAGCTATTATATATTTATAGCTTATACCTTATTAATAGTAAAATAAATAAAATGACACTAAAATAATTAAAATAGAAATATGAAAATATTATAATATGTATTATGTACCCACTTGGTAATATATGGGCTGCAGGCCGTCTCCGTACGGAATCGCGTCAAAATTATTTATCGTTGAATTCAAATTTAACACGTCCAATTACACCAGTGACCTACCTAATGACGAGGTACCGCTCAAATTATACTGTTGTACACCTACAATAGCACGGTGGTTACCTACTTTACCTCCCCACTTTGGTTTCTAAAACTAAAATAGATAACGTATCCATTAAAAACAACAAAAAAAAAAACGTTGAATCCCGACTGTTTGCCTCTCGTCACACTGTGATAAATTATAACTGATAATATGATAAGTGTAGTCTGTATATAATATTGTCTATTATACAAGGCTGGGCAAGTTAACTATTTTTTTTAACTCGTTAAGTTAAGTTAATATAGAAAAATGTAAGTTAAGTTTTAAGTTAAAAGTTAACTTCATTTTTTTTTTAACTTGTAAAAGTTACAAGTTAATTAGAAAATAAAAGTAACTTAACTTAGTTAAAAATAAGTTAATTTTTTTTTTTTAAATAAAATTAACAATTATACCTACCTACCTTTTTTTAAAGCTAACAAATAACATAATAATTCAATAAATCAAAAAATGTCTTACAATATTTTGAATAAATGTTTGTAATAAAATGAGTTACTGTAGGTACTTATATTAATTTTGTGTATTATACTTTAATTAGGTAAATAGTAAATACCACGCTACTATGGGTATTATTTACATCGACGGGCCAAGTTATCACCGTAATTCTATGAATGAATAAAAATATAATAATAAGTAATGATATTAATAATGATTAGGTATAGGTTAGGTGATATGTCGTGTATGGGATAGGTACTGAGTAAATTGTTATATTTTTCCCCTATGATATTTCCCTCTATAATATAGTTATAAAATATTTTCTGTGAATATGCAATATAAAAACTTACTATGATTATAAATTATTATTTAATAAAATATATTTAATATTTCGGGTTTTTTTTAACGTAATTAATTTTATAAAATTGAATTAATTTTAAATAATATGTGGTTTGGGAAAAAATTAACTTAACGTGCCAATACAATTAATTAACTCGTTAAGTTATTGAATAACATGGGGAAAAATGTAAATCGTTAAGTTAGAAGTTACTTCTAAAAAAAAAAGTAACTCGTTAATTAACTTAGTTAAAAGTAACTTAACTTTTTAACTTAACTTTAACTTATTAACTCGTTAATGCCCAGCCTTGCTATTATATAACACGAGTGCGATAATACACGGGGACGGTTAAATTATTCATTATTCAATTATTAATGAGTGCCGCCGGCGGGCATTCGATGACGAAACCTCGAGGTGGTATAATAATAATAATAATAATAATAATAATATACAAACTAAAATTGCGATCTGTCAAAAGAACAATATGTATGTATATGCGCCTGCAGCTATATTGGACAAGGCGAGCAGCGCAAATCGTAGTCGACCTATAATTCCTAAACACTCTTCGTTTCATCATGATTTTTTTGATTTTTTCAGTCCACTTCAGATTGTACTGGCGTCGTAGTAATATATTGTAAAACGTTTTGTAGCGTCCATTTGCTCCATCTTTGGCACGTAAATGTTCGTATATCCATGGAGTAAGTAGGTTCATTTCATGTCTGCAAGATATAGGCTACCTAACTGATAATTTAAAGCCGATTTGCCCTTCTGAACAATGTAGAAAACCGCCTGCCCACCAGACTGTTCAAGATCGGTTCAATTTTTGTTTCCAGTTATATATTAATAAATAAACAAATTAAACACAAAATTGAAAATATTATATCTTTTATTTTCAATAATTTGTTATGTCCTGAAGACCATATTTTCAAATACCTACTTAGCTTTGATAATTATATGCGTCTGTGTCGACACAATCTTTTTTTACCGCAGATGCGTACCTATATATAGTTGGGTAAAAGGTATTTAAGTCGAAAGTAACTAGTAGTTTGTAAATTAGGTAATAACACCTAATTTAAGAAGGATAATTTTAATATGAGTAAATAATAAAATTGGGACGATAGTGATTTAAAAATTATAACCGGTAATCAATTAAAATATTGTCAGAGTATAATATATAATAATATTATAATATAGGTACTTGACTAAATATTGCATCTATTTCATGTAAAACCATCATTATAAGACTATCATTATCTTTAGCACATATTATGAGGTTTCATTAACTCCATTATTATTACCTGTGTATAGAACGTTGTACCACGTTGTAGGTATTGCGGAATTTCTCGTAGCCGAATTTTCTGCTAAAAAAACACATATAATCGACCCACCGTTGAGATTGCGAGTGTCGTTTCGAAATCGTCACACGCAACACTATAATATTATATAGGCATAGCACTTGCCGTCTATATATAGAGAATTTATACTATAACGATTGCTGTCCGGAATGTGACTTGATGTTGCACAAATTGATTCACCAATCACACTTAAGACCCAGGAATTTTATTTCTTTATGACAATGAATTTATTCGAATTCTGATTCAAATTGCACTATCGAGTAGGACCATTTTTTCAATTTTTGTTTAGATTTTTATACAATTTAAGGAGTGTCCTATGGTGATACAATAGATTATTTTATGAAAACGTGAACCAACCGATTTTACTGAAAACAATTAAGCGGTTGGTTTGTTTATTTATAACGTTTTAATGTATAGGCATCGATATCAGAATTCAAACGAATTGTTTCTTAGTTAAAACTTAATAAAATTGACCTATATAATACTTGGGTCTTAGGTTAATAAATTGTATTATAAAAATTTAAACTATAGATGTGTAATATCAAATCTATAGTACTTAGTAATCTGTGGGGGAAACATTTACAAATATTATAAAACGTTAGTTAAAATTACTACAATTTTAAAACGTATCGTAGCTCAAACCCATGATTATCATTGACATTTTATAGTGTTCTAATTAAAAACCAAAAAACCGCAAAAACCACCAGTTTGACTTTAAATCTAGATGTGATGTGTATCGTAATTATTGTCGATAAAAATCATCTGATTAATAATTTATAAGAAAAATTGTGATTTTTGTTTGAAACTCATAAGTTGGTATTGCCACGAGACACACCCCCTCAAGTGGCACCAGCTAGGACTCGAAATATTTGAAAATATAGATCTTTTACTCGGCAGATTATCCGGCAAAGATCATCCAAAAACCGTAATCAGATAAAGTTATTTGTCGAAGGAAACAATATGAACGAGCCATTGGCGGATCACTCTGTATCACTCTGCGGCAGTCATGAGTCGGTCAGAAATGTGTCGTTACGATCGCTGAGCTCGAACGACAATAACAATATATGTGAAGAATCGCATGTCAAACCCAACCCCCCCCCCCGGACCGTAGGAGACCACAGATATAGGTACGACTTGCGTTCTAGACACTTTACTTCCGGACGACTCTTACGCGGGAGATTCGTAACAAGCTGTGTGGAGTTGGTCACGTACACCGCAACAATGTATTGCCGCTGCGTTATCATATTATAATATATATATATATATAGACACGCCCCTACGCTTCCACTTCCGGCGCCGCCGCGACCGCAGTCCGGTTTTTTTTTCAAGGTTCGCTCGGTTGCGCAATCCGCGACGAGACGCCGACGACCACTACCGCGGTACGACTGGTATGCCTACACCATGATACACGAGCGCTGCACACTGCTGTAACACAACAGCGCGGTTGTAATGGGCACTTTCGTTTTTCGTCCGAAAAGCCGCCGCCGCCAATCGCGTTCACTTTCACTCTCGTCGCACGCCGTCGCGGTCTCCCACGGGTTATTCTCGTCGTTTCGTACTCAGCTGGCTTTAGTGCACCGTGAATCTCCGCCATGAAACAGCTCGTGCCGTCCGCCGCCTTCGCCGGTCTGCTGGCCGTCCAAACCCTGCTCGTGCTCGGCGTCCTGGACTTGAACGGGTCCGAGGTCCGGGCCCAGGAGAGCCCGTTCGAGTTGCCCGTCCAGCTCATCGGTTTCCCCGTCATCATCGTCGCCGTCAAGATGTCCAATTTCGTCAAGAAACTCGCGTACGCCCTGAGCCCGAGTGAGTACAACCACCTACATCCGCGAGGCTCTTCTCCGGAAGGCCGTCCGCCGTTTTTGTGACAATTTTTTCATTCATCATTTATCGCTTTCACGATATTAATGTGTTTGTATTGGGATTCGACTCGTGCGCCTCGAGCAGAGAAAATTTTGACGAAAATTTTGACGTCTCCCCGCCCGCCAATTTTCTAATCGCCGTCCGCACACTTTCACGCTTAACCGAGGCGACAGTCCAAACTGGTATTTCGCGCGGTTATACAATGTATAACATAATATTATCGTTATATTGCGTGTGGCGATATTATTACATTAGGACTTACATATTATGTGTTATTACATGGGCAGCCTGTTGATGAAGTCGTAACGCGGAAAGAAGACCACTTGTATGCCAACACGTAACATCGCGGTTCGTAATAACAATAATAATATGCGTAAGTCGATAGTGCAGGAAGATGATTATAATAAAAATAATAATATGTAATGTAACCACCTAATAAAAATAATTCGCGAGCCGGACCGGAATTAACCGTTATTGCAACTTAAACTTTGTAATATACGAAATACTTAACCACGTGGCACGTGCAGTGACGTCCGGAGAATTTTGTTCTAACAATTTTCTAATAATATGTTTTGCTGACGATTTTGTTTCGTCGTCATAGTTTTCACCGGTTCAGTGGCGTAGCCAGGATTTTATTTTGGACAGAGGGTCCTTCATATGGCTTCATAATAGTTACTGGTACCCATGAGCGCTGAGGCCGTGAGCGAGTACCTAAATATTATTATAACATTTTAGACTTAGCATAAAACTTTGTGCAAAAACTACAATTTTAATTCACATTTACGTATTGAGTATATTATAACATCGAGATAGCATTTTTAGATTTTTCCTGCTATTTCGGGTTGGTCACAGCCCTCTCGGCACCTCATCCTACACTTTACTATGTTTTTACTTTACAGCTCCGACGTAGAATATTATTTTATAAACTCTCCCGACACGACGTCATTATGATATCACTCTCACAGTCATAACCTTATTATTACATAAACTTACACTGAACCCGATGACAGTCTGGTTAGTTTCTTCTTCTTTCCTAGTATTTATTTTGGCCGGATCGGTTCGATCGCTCGCGAACCGTACGCTGTCGGCGACTGCGACGATGCGATGACCTAATCCAAATACGCGAGTTTATTACACAATCGCTAATGGTCTTGTACGGATCGTCGTTGTAATTATTGTTGTTGCCGAGGTTGTTTTTGTGTACACAGTGCACGCCACACAAGCGTACGCTAATCGCATACGGTGAATGTATGTAGAGAGTTTAAAACGGTCAATTATGTATAATATAATATAATAAAATATAGACAATATGGGTGCGCATTGCAGGTCGTACACCTATTACAGGCGCTTATTGTATTTTAACGCATATTTTAACACATAACGCGAGTACCTATATAAGTCACCGAACGACGCGATTTCGTCGGCTTTTCGCGATACTCGGGTATGGAATGCATTACGATTATCTTATTTTAATACCTTAAGAATCCATTTGCACTGAGAAGTACTACGGTAATAAATCCTAATGTCAATAATGTTATGCACTTATGATTGTACGGTGCAATACAGCGGCGGTCCAATAAAAAACGACCTGACGACCCTTCATACTCAGCTCTATAACGGAAAATGAATTTTTTCTCCTAATACCCAAACGATATAATATTTAATATTATATGCGATTTAATAAAAGTCAATTTTCACACAGTGGCTTTTAGGGATAGTGGAAAATTATTGCCACCTGTATATGTGGACAATAATTCCCACCCATAATTTATCACCATAATCATACGATATTCTTTAAATTCCAGTGTAAAGACCGATATAAAAATAATAATTGTTATATTTTCATTCTTTTCAAGCCTTGTATATTAAAATCGAACAATTTATGGTTTCTTATATTGATTTATCACACCATTTCTAACTCATAATATAGTTTTTCGAATAAACCGCAAAAATATATGTAACATTTTTACATTTTTAAAGTAAAGTGTTGACAAGTGAATTTCAAAAATTGTTTTAAGCTTGTTGGTAGGATCTAAATTAGTCAATATAATATTAAACGATAAAGAACCTGAACTTGTTTTCATACTCTACGTCACGTAATCAGAGACCGATCAGTTACAGCGTATATACCGTGATGGAAATGGGTCCTTTTTAGCACGAAAATCCGTTTGTTTAGAATCCCTTCAATTGAAATATTTAAATTTAAAACGTCATTCCACCTGGTGACAATTGTCCTATTTATCGGATGGAAATCGACTGCCAATCATAAGATAATTTATTTGGATAAAAATATTATGTTTTCAGTTGTGAATAGACTCAATTGGTAAGCGCAAGCTTTAGCGTTTAATTAGGTGTCGTCCACTTACGTGTGTTTGGGTGTGTGTGTGTGTGAGTAGAAGACGAGTCACATCACTAATGGACCGAGTGCTCGGATCTCATACTATTACAGTGATAAAAAATATATAATAATGCGCTGCACGTCGTCGAAAAGTTACGCAAACTGTTTCGTATCGCGTACGTACATATTATATATTTATTACCACAACTCGGTCGTTATTTGACATGACGCACGCGTGTGTCCGACTGTGTACACTCGACAATGACGTTGCGTAAAAAACTAAAATCTTAAACGAGTGTGTGGTAAAAAAAAAAATCGTTTAAAAATAAAAATAAGTAATGACATGGGCACATGGCGTCTCCGCGCGGGCTACCATTATCTAGGTGTATTGTTGTATTATAATATTCGTGATACAGCAACGATTCTAGCTCATTGTCACGCTACCGTATCCCGAGGTGTATTTACGATTTTGGCGCCCTAGGTACACACACTTTGGCCCCTCTTTTTTTCTTAACTTTTAAGACCGGTCTAATTTACAATTTACTTTTTCACTCCCTTAAAAGTGCAGGGCTTGCAACCGGTATAAACCGGTAAACTGAAGTCTGAAACCGAAAACTAAATGAAAACCGAAACCTAAAAAAATAGATACCGGTATTATAATTAGAAATCGAAAAATAAAATATCATTTAAAAAACGTATTTTTTTTTGAAAATCTTTATATCTTGACATTTAGAAATGTTTACTTTACACAGCAGGCTAGATCCGGTGATTCAAAAAAATTAATAAATTAAGAATGAACGTAAATAGTCCAGGCCTTGAAACTGATTTTAGAAACCAGTATAAGCCGTTTAAAAACTGAAACCGAAAACAAAATCGGAAAATATTGGAAACCGGTATTAAATCCAAAATTGTAATTTAATAATACCGGTATTGAAAAGTTTAAACCAAAATCGAAAAAAATGAAAAACAGTATACAATATCGAAACCGAAACCGATTTTTCATATACGGTTTCTGGCCCTGTAAAAGTGATAACCTTTATTTTCCCCTTATTGCCCTTAATTTTAAAGAATAGGGTATTTTACCATTACCACACCATTTATTCCTAATAAAAAAGTCAACCTTTATAATCAAATAAACAAATTATAATTTTAGATTTTAGCCTTTTTTATGACAATATAATAAAATACATTATATGTATATATTACCTACCTATGTATAGAAATGTAAAAGATATTATAAGAAAGAGACAGGTTACCACTTATCAGTTATAACTAATATAATTTCTCAACAAATCCAATAAAATAAAAAAAAATTTTGTCATAACCTCTAGGGACGGCGCCATGGGGCAATTTCCCTCCGATGCTGTGATCAAATAATTAAGAGGAACGCACTGTAAATATGCTGTTATAGCCGTCGGAGAAAGGGCCGAATAAAATATGACCTGTACATCAAACATTTCAAACAAAATCCTCACCACCCCCCTTCATTTAAAAATGAGTTTACTCGAGTTCAGATTCTTGCAATTTATCAGTATAAAAAATGTATTATTTTCAATCACTTGGATTTATTTATGCCATTTAAGGAGTTCCCTGTGATGGTGTCCACTCTGCAGACTTCAGACTTCTTTTTCCGAATGAGAACTTTAAATGGTTCTCAGGAAAAACGCGGTTTTCTGTACATTATTAAGAGGATTTGTGCATATGTGTACAACATATAGGTTCCGACTTTGCGTTCGGCAAAACCAATTTAGTCTTGACGCTTATTTTAATATTAAAGTGAATTTTATAAATAATATGTAATAAATCAGTGTGCTTAAGTAGAAAAGGTACTTGAAAGTTCCAAAAATCAGAATATGAATAAATGCATTCTAATACCTATTAAAGGAAAAAATGGGGGTGAACGTGCTTGCACGGTAGATCACATTGCTTATAGTTATATTATGTAGGTATTCAAAGTTTCAACGGCTTTTCAGAAACCTTGTTTAATAAATTGTATTTTAAATGCAAAATTCACCTTACCTGATCTGTATAATATATTACGGAGACCGTTTAACCAAGTGTTATTTCCGCTCGTTATTGTCGTGAACAGGAGGAACGATTCTTATTGTTCACTCTCCGGCTCACCCACCTACCATCGTGCTGTAATCTGTTTCACGTTTGTGAAAATATATAATAATATAATATCATTAATGAAAGAAGAAAAAAAACGAAAGTATACGTCATTATATTAATATTTACATTATTTATAAGATATAACGATCTCACGTCGAAATACATAATAATATTTGAAAAATTCAAATTTAACACCCCAGCCTCCGAGGTTATGCCTAAGTATCGATGACTACGTTGTCCTCGGTATCTATATACAGTATACACTGTATAGGCTAACGTTGTTACTCCTACACATTTATAATACACACTGCGCATATTGTACAAACTTAATGTACACACCCGTCCTCATTTAAGTATTTTGTTTCGCTCGGTCGCAGGCACCTACAGGAGAAAGGCCAAGAGGGACTTGCAATCTGCGACGTCCGCAGCCGGGACCTTGTCGTCCTTGGACGTGCTCAAGGCCCAGGAGATGATACTGAAGGAAATGGGTCCTGATGCTTGCGTCTACGAGAAGGTGTGCTCTGCGTACGCCGAGGCTGCCGCTCTCGCCAAAAAGGATCGCCGCAGCGGTAAGGCCAAGGTGGACCGGATGGACTGGGAAAAGATCATCAGGTAATTATTTTATTTTGGTTATAAGACACATCGTAAATGCAATCGTCCCAGTCCCGCAACAACAAAAAACTGAAAAACCCCATAAATCACCCCGATGAATTAAAAAAAAAAACAAAATGATTCTTATAAGGACAATTTTGAATATAGGCAGAGCAGATATATATTATGTATATATGCAGCAAGACCTATAAAATTGTTAATAATTGGTGTGCTTTCGATATTAGGGACAAATAAATAAATAAATAAATAAATAAGGGCCTACTAAATATTAAAATAAAAATATAGTATTTTCTTAACCATAGTTGGTTGAAAAAAAATTCTATGCCGTTATATAACTTTGATTTTACAATTGGTTTTTAAATATTATGTTAAATCAAATTTTAGCCAATTTAATGGATTTCCAAGGGCATTGCAACTATATTTTTTGTATAGGTTTTTGTACATTAAATTCACAGTCTAAAAACTGTATACTTAATTTAATATTGTGTTTATTTCTACTTTCAAAAGTCTGGAGCTCTTCACGTGTGTGTTCTATATCTTTCATAAGGGCTCGTCCCGTTAATTTAAATAAATATTCTGCACATATTATACTCTGAACACAATTATTATTCTGGCTCTGCATATAATTATGCTTTATTATTATTCTTTTTTAAGACTCAACGACAACGTTCTCCTCGCCCTCTTCCCCGATTGGTCCGATTGCGGGAGATGGGCAAGATACCATACGATATATTTAGCTATAATATTATATTGTGTTGCATACCTGTAGAGTTTTCAATTTGACCGGTCGCTAATTTTCATCGTCAAATGTACCTAAAATAACATCTTTTAAGCTACGTCCCGTTCTTAAATCATTATCTTTTCGCAGCGGATACATGGAAACCGGACAGGCCAAAAAGAAGTATTACATGCTGAGCGTATTCCTGGGAGACGTGCTGGGTTCGCCCGAGTTCTGTTCGAGGATCGTAAGGAAAATCAAACGGTGTGACGTCAAACACATATACCACTGACACTGCACATATAATAAATATTGTGTTAAATATTTCAAAAACTATATTTATTGAACAAAATAATTTGTAATTATAAATAATAGTCTTAAAAAAATATAATAATAATATTATAAGACTAAGTGCATGCTCATCACGATGTCGTCGTATCATTACCTATTGTCATTAGCTATTACTGTCATCGTGTAATGTCACCGTCGCTTTCGTTTTAAATGTTATCTTAATTTTTTTACAACCAAATCTGAAATGTAATATCATTATATTATATCGTACTATTAATAGCACCATTGTCCTAATGTGTAAATAATCAAAATGTTTTATAGATTTATGTAGATAGAATATTAGTTAAATATATATATATATATTTTAATGAAATGTGAGCCGACACAATTATGATGTTTGGCGTTTGCAAATATAATAGTATAATATTGATGATTATTGTAATTGTATCTATATGTACTTTTTGGGTTGAGCTTCTTTGGAGATGAAAATTTTAGAAACGGTTGTAATCAATTATTTAGGTACATTGCAAATACAAACAAAAGAAATGATTGACAAAAATTGCGACACGTATTGCAATATTATATAAAATACGCATCTTCACAATCGAAATAGGTAGGTAACTAATAAAATGATATTATCTGAACTCGACGACGACGTCAGATACATAAAAAGTTGAAAAATAATAACTGACCTGTTCATTTTTTTCCGTACGTTGCTTCGAATGAACAATCTCGACGTGTGTATAAAATACAAATAAGATATAAGCCGATCGGTTGTGTTGTTGAATGAGCGATGCGTTTATATTATGATAACACTAAAGTTTGCCCAGCCGTTTACAGTACAATAGTACACTTGCCCACAGTAAAACTTCATTGTAACAGTTACAAACTAAACTTTTTCGGTACTAAGTATATTATTCCTTTACCTACGGAGAGTCTAAAATATAAGAAATATAATATATATAGGTTATACGGGACTATTGTTATTTCTCATTGTAAAGAGATTTTCGTACTTTTTTAATACTGTACTATATATACTATTATATTTATTTACATACCAGCTAGCAGACTAATGTGATTTATTTGGGTTCCTGTCCTACCATATGCACCGTAAACAATACAAAATAATTATTAAATTTAATTTTAAAAAAATAAGAAAAACTATTAGACCATCTGTGTCTTATTGTCCGACTCTAACGTGGAAGAAGAAAACCATTCAATAGACGACCATCGTCGGTTTGTATAACATCGATGTGTTATTAGAGTTATTATAATAGGTGATTTTGACCACCTAAAATTATACCTACCAACTATAGATCCAACAAGTTGCTACCAAAAACCTTTATCGAAGACCAAAGTTGACAATCGGAGCATTTTTTCTACTAGAAAAAGTGACTTCAGGCACAAGTGCGCAACATTGTAAGATCACTATACAACATTCATAGCTACGCTATCGAATCTAAAATATATAAACTAAATTACTATAATAAATTGTACAAAAATATTCATTTTTTAATCGCTCGTAGGACGTTGTAGTTGTTGTTTTACTGGTAATCGATTGACACTCCTCTATATAATATTGTGATATCATTTTTTTGAAGATTTACGGCCGGGGCTTTGCACCTCGCACGAGTCAGGCCGAGTTCAATAATCTCAATGGACGGTTGTTATTTTTCAAGAGTTTTCCCCTCCCCCCCAGCCCTCTCACTGATTTAATTTTCCTATTCCGAGCACTGACACGATTTTACGATATTATAGTGCGTACCTCCATGTAAGCGTTACTACCGCCGACGATGTCATCGCGATTTATCACTTGCCGTATGATAGTTGCCGCGATCTATATAAAGTATAAAAAAGAAATACCGACGCCGCACGTGTGCCTCTCACAAGTGTGTGATTTACGCCGCTGTTTACCGAAACAAACTCGACGAAAAAAAAAAATCATAATATAATAATATCGTATCGTATTATCGTTAATCATAATCATAATATATTGTTATACACTGTATCGGTAATATTGTTATTGTTTTTTATAATATTATTATACCCAAGACATATTTAATAGTGCCGTCACGAAATCAAAACATAAGAAAGGCCTGTTCTTTTATATAGTATAATATAAGGATATACATTATTAAGTATACATCGTAAAAATACAATCCCCCTTCTCCTTCCCCTGTGACAAAAAAAATGACCGAGAAAAATGACAACGACAAATAAGTATAATAATTAAATCTAAAATAAATACTTAACTGTGGCTTTTTCAAATTATTGCGCAATGATTCCAAGTAAATTTCTGATAATGTTGATAATTTTACAACAATTTTTTTCTGTGTATACAATGTTGTTGGTAAATACTCTATCGTCATTTTTACCAGACTTATCAACTCTTATACAATTATCAGATATTATTACACGTAGGTAGGTACTCGGTTAATCGTCTACGACCTCGACAGAGGTTCTTAAACTAGTTAAACTTTTGGTGAACATGGACACCTTATCGAAACCTTTTAAAAATTTTCTTACGAATACCCAACTGTCTTTTTTTACGAAATATCTCATGTTATCATAATTATCAAGTAGGCACAACCTACATATTTATAATTATTTTTCATCTACATAATTTTTTATAAAAATTTAGTATTTTAATTTTAGATAGAACCGCCGAGGACCACGATTAAAGAACCCCTGGTCTACTACGTCTATATCTTCGGCAATACAAATATTCAGTGCATAATTAAAATATTGTGTTTTTTTTTTTTTACTTATCGAAGAATTCGCCTCTTCAACAAAATATGTTACTAGTGTATAGATATATGTTCTGTTTTTTTAATTACAATTTTCATTTGTTTATATTGTGTATTAATATATTAGTTTATATAGTTCTGAATGTTTTAACTTATTATTGTGACACAACAGGAATCATCGTCATCATCAACATAATCGACAGCATATGTGCGGATTCGATCGTCAGACTTCTTGTGGATCGATGGACGGGTCAGGGTAGTGCCTAATTTTACGTAAACACAATGTGGTGTACAACTGGTGTTCTTTCAACAACAAAGAAAACAATAGTTTTTATTATTATTGTTTTAGATTCTCAGCCGGGCGATGAATTTATTGATTTAACAATGATGTGTGCAATTAAGTGCATGGTGCATGACAATATTTTGCACTTATACTTTCACTAGGCCGAAACGTTCAATATAATATTTTACTGAGGTTTTTATGGTACGCAGTATCAAAAAAGTTGTTGGTTAACATTCTTCATAGGTCCCACATGTCCATGATCATGTTTATCAATCATTATTCTGTTGTAATAAATAAAAATCATACCTATTATGTAATACAAAAAATAAAAATAAAAATTTTACTGTATACAAAAAATAATTTCACTACTGGATAATTTATAACAATAATAAATTATAATAGTATAAAAATTTTACTATATAAATTATAATAATAATAATTTGAATATAGTAATAAATAATATATCAAGTATAAAAATAATATCATTGTAAAACACCGTGGTTTATAATTTCGAAAAAAAATAAACAATAATAATTTTAACAAAACAAAAAGGTGGAAGAATAAATTACAACGAATATAATAAACTGTAAAAAAAAAATACTCAGTCAAGTGTGGAGAGGGGTACGTGATGGCAAGTTGGGGTGGGGGGTGCAGATGTTAATGGTTGAACAGTATATGGCCACCTCTACATCATTCTTGTGGCCGGTCCTGAAGGGGGGGGGGGGGTTGTACGAGAGTCGCGAGCTTGTCTGCTCGGGGACGCGGATACGACCATGGAAGAGGACGGGACCCGACAGGTGGCCGGAGAACAAGTGTTGGTGACTTACCACCGATCACCCCCAAAAGTGCACTTTCAAGTACCATACCTCGACCCCACATCGCTTCGCCTTGACTACTACCCTCGACCGAGGAACGGGGGTGCCGAGTTCTGCGGACACTTTTGTATCGCTAATTGCAACCTAGGTAAATTACCACATGGC
The DNA here is from genome assembly GCA_949089665.1 of Macrosiphum euphorbiae. Lineage (NCBI taxonomy): Eukaryota > Metazoa > Arthropoda > Insecta > Hemiptera > Aphididae > Macrosiphum > Macrosiphum euphorbiae. The sequence goes on from CARXXK010000005.1 coordinate 11,948,045, forward strand.
CCGTTTTACTCCCCTCCACACAGCGGCCACAAATCGCCTTATCAGCCCACGTGGAGTTCCTGCGTGGGTTGCCGGTTCAAGTAACGGATCGAGCCTGCCGTCCAGATCCTCTAACATGTTCCTCACCTCAAATGAGCCCATGTCCTCCTCATCCCCGCACCGCAGCACAACCTCTCCGTTTAAGGAGACGTCTTCGGGCTGTACTTGGGGCACGGAAGACAGCGTATCAGACACCAACCATGAACCAACTGGTCGACGATAGCGACCATCAGTCTATCTTTGTCCATTTAGTTATCGGTACCGGTGACCAGGTGTAGATGTTCTCCGTAGCCAAATTCCATGACAACGACGTCCTGGAGCACCGACTGGACGGTCGCCTCGATGGAATCAAACGCCACTGCCTCGATGACGTCTTTCATCACCTCCTCTATCACGGTGACGATGTTTTCGTTTTCTTTTTCGAAGTTTTACATGATGACTGTGAGTACGTGTGCTGTGACGTCGGATGATAATTTGCAAGTGAACGAATATTGAGATTTCGTTTTACGCCGTTGTCGAGAAAATCAATATTATTTCCCATACGACGGGTTTGACGTGAGTAGCAGAGAGTACTCATCGGCCATCACGATTATATTATTTTGGGCCCGTCTATTTTACTAAGGACCAACAACCGATTTTTTTTTCTTTAATCCTTATTATACAAATTGGCTTTTTTGATTTATATAAAGTATCAACAAATACCGACGTCGCACTTGTGCCGCTCTGCACAAGTGCGTGATTAAACGCCGTGGTTTACCGAAACAAACTCGACGAACAAAAAATCATAATAATATAATAATATCATATGGTATTATCATTAATCATCATCATTATATTTTTTTTTTTTTTTTTTTATTATATTATATCCGCGGCGACTATGGCCATTGGACGACATTAATGCTATACAATACTATACAGGGTTAGAAATTTTTGTATATAGATACATTAAATATGAAGGAGAAGAAAAAAAAAAAAAAAAAAAAAAAAAAAAAAAAAAAAAACAAGAAAGAAAAGACAGTATAACATAATATAACTTAAATTTTGTTGAGAAGTCCTGTGTTGTGTAAAAAAACCAACGTCGTTGTTAGGTTGCTCTGTTCGGGGCTGAGTGATTCGGCTAGCTGGTCCGGAAGGTTCAGTTCCCTCCTTTCATCATTATATTGTTATACACCGTATGTCGTCGTCCGCCCGGCGCTGGCGTCAGAGTGTCGGCGGCCGCGAGATTTATGTATTGTAATATTGTAGAAACAATACAATATTATATACGTTTTATTATTATTGTACTTGCTATATGTATACATTACGAGATCAAAGACTCCGTCAGTCGAAATAAATCAATATTATGTATAATAGAATAATATACTTAAAATACGTTACAAACGATTAACGGTGAAAAAAAAACTGTAAGAAAACAATAATAATAATATAATAATCGTAACCGCCCTAAAAACGTCGTACGAGCGAGCATAATAATGACACAATATACGTTATGACATATATATATACTGCCTGCATTTAGGTTATTGAGGTATATATATATTATATAGATACCTATATATCATATACGGTTATGACCCGACACGTCGGAACAGTTCCGAGCCGACCTCTCGACTGAACTTATTATGACCGTTTATGATGTACGAGATCACTCGACGACCGCCCGACGCAGCATCCTCACGATTCATAAATTATTGTCAAAACTGTTCACTATATTATAAAATATATAATAAAAAAAATAACATCGCATTGTATAGTGTACGATATGAGTAGAAAGATTAACTTATTATTGAGAAATCCGAATCGCTGCGAGCGCTTGGAAATACGATTTCTTAAAATAATTCACTTAAACGATATTATTTATTTATTAGATATTATGAGCACTATCAAAGATGAGGATAAGGCCCGAATTTAAACGCACTAACAACTATAAAAAAAATGCCTTTTCAACGAGATAATCACAGGTGCGTGAAGTTAGCGGAAAATTTCGAGCACTGATTTCCGCTATAATACAATTATTCAGTGCTCAATAAGTGATATACAATCTTATCGTTTACGAAATTAATTCTATAATCAGTAAAAAGTCACATAGGGACTTACCGTAGAGGGTTCAACATCAGCACCAAAATCCGCTATAGCGCCAAAATTTTGTGATGAACTAAGTATAATTAATTTAGTTCTATTCAACGGTACAGTTTTCAAAATTAAATAAATTACCTTCAATTTTTTGTTATAGGCTTTTAACTGCTCGACCGATAGGGAACAATGGTTCAACTTTTGACATTTTTAACATCTTTATCTCGGCTATTAACTAACAATAATACAAAAACTAAATACCAAACTTATCAAGCACGCACAATAAAAAAAAAAACAGAACACTGGAAATGAATGCGGTCGCGATTTATCTCCAACTGCAGACCAATATCAGTAAGTTGTTAATTTTTTTGAGTAAAGACACTACATCCTATAATCACAGACGATGGATAAAGACGTTATCGCTTTAATATTGTAATATAGAACACGATTGGACATCAGGTACGGATGAAAAATCCTTAAGACTATTAGAGGAAAATATATTATGAAAACAATATTTTGCTTAGTATAATATTTTTAATTATTCCTATTTTACACTTAAAGCTCGTAAGTACTAAAAATTAATTAAATTATCCGGAATGGTAAACATTTCAAAATGAAGGTATATGTGTTGCGTGAAACTAATTCTGTACTTGGGATGTCTGATGTGCGGAAGCACCCAAAAAACTATGCACTTTCAAAAGGGATCTACTTATTATTATTACTATTCGCCTCAGGCGGATTGCCAGTCTCGATTTCATTTATCCCCAGACAACGTGGCGGGTATAGTTTATATAATATGTACCTCTGGTTAGCCTCGGTACCTATACAACAGTTACCTAGTCAAATCATAAACCAAATTATAAATGTTGGCTTCTAAAAACGATTTCTCGAGTATTTTATCTTATTAATTTATATCGTCGTAGCTTTATCATATTATGTAGGCGCGCCGCATATTATTTTAAAATCAAAAAGCGAACCTCGCCGCCGCGGGACCCGTCGCCGCACCGCTGTTCTTCTAATTATATAATTATATTTATAATATAATTCGCATGACCTTTTCGTGCCGCCAGCGGGGTATATTGTACTCGGCAAATCCCATTAAAGAATCGTCGCCGCGGTGCGGAGATAGGAGAAATGTTATGCGGAACGGCTGCAGGAGGAAAGCCGTTATATTCGCGCGAATGATTAATCGCGGTGTCTGCGGTTGTGTGCATAGGTAAACCGGGAAACCGGAAGCGAGCGGTGAGGCAAGTATATAAACTTACAGACGTAAGACGTGCAGCAGGGACAAACGACGGTCGTATAAGGTGGGCGGAGGGGAAATTAATTAAGTCTTTGTCTGTCCAAAAAATACACGCCGCCAGAGACCTGCACCTCCACACAACCGCACAACCCCAAACGCCATCGCCGGTGGATAATTTTCTCTCCGCCGTCGACCGATGATTAATGCGTTTACCCGCTCGTTTGACAATGAGCACACACACACACACACACACTGGTGGGGGAGCACACGTATACGTACGTATAATAACATAATATAACCTCTTGACAGTTAATTTCGGTTGACGAACGCGTTACGACAGTGTGCGTGCGTATAGGTCTCCCGACGATATTTCGAATATTTAGCAATTAGCTTTCGCGCGTCTCCAACCCCCGAGGGGGGGGGGGGAGGACAAGCTCGGCTGCTGTAGTCACGCTTCGTCGTTGTAACGTTTTCCTTTTTTTCTTCCCTCCCCACTTGGCCGTCCTCTCTTCCTCCTCTTCGAATGTATATTTAGGAACCAGCACACGGACAGCGATAACATATTATATTATAATACAAGCGGGCTAGTACAAAACGATTACGCGACTCAAGTTTTGACGATGTACAGGGGTAGCACGAGCTGCAGTCTCTTCAGAAAAACTATGACAGTCGTTTGGACGGACAAGATGATGGCTGATTGCGATAATGGAGGCGCCATAGGAAAACGACATGGAGTCCGGTAAACCACCGACTTCTCCTCTTGCGTCTGCAGGACATATGCACCTAAAGCAATAGGACCTCACACGTTTTACCATCGATACTTTGGGAAGCTGGAGTTCGAGTTGAAAGAGCTGGCCGCCTTTTAAGAATGTACATGGGGCCATACACTTTAGTAGTATATGAAATCGCCCAATAACGACGACTATTAGGACTAAGGAGTATAAGGACCCGCAGACTATCTTGTCGGAACAACTCAATCAGACGCAGTTTAATAAACATCAGACTTTGACATATCATTTTTAAACGTATATATATCATAATAATATTAAAATCATTGAAACAAATTGGTTTTTAAACCGACGACCACATAATTATATTATTTTATACAATATGCATCATGAAATAAAATAACTTTGCGATCGTATTCCTTAACATTATACTCACTTGAACGTTTCTAATTCGTTTGTAATTTTGTTTGAGCTTAGTCTAATAATTAAAATATTACACTTGTAAACATATTACAATACCGTACGGCGGCGTATAATATCATTACGCGATCATTGTTCATCATTATTGGCCATTATTATTATTATCGTGTACACGCATAATAGTATAAAATATAATGTTATATATTGTGCCGCAAACCCTTTTCGACCTATGTCACATAGTGACGAATTTAAAACTCGTTTAAACTACTTGACGATTTCCACTATACGTCGGACACGAAACGCCCCGATTGTTATTGAGTCTTAAATGCGGTGGGTAAAATACGCATTATTATTATCATTATTGTTATTATTTATTTTAATTTTAATATATTGTTGAGACACGCGACCCCGTCGACTCTGCAGAGACTCTAACCGACCGTAAAATTGTTATACCATTTCGACGCCCGCGTAACTCTACACACATTTATTGGAGGCGTGTTTTGCGAAAAATTGTTTAGTCGGCACGCGTACTGTAGGGCACACATTATTAATATCTACTTGACAATAAATATTATCAAGTACCAACTGATCGTCTAAATTACGTCAATGTGGACGGACAAACACTATTGCGATGTATTTAAAGTGATAATAATAAATTATTAAAAATGTTAATTTGTACGCATCTATCTTGCATATTATATAGGTGCTGGCGAGCTCTTGTTTCTGGACATTTTGATACATATTTTACTTGGTTTTGAACTTTTGGTGAAAATTTGTGGTGAAAATTTCAAAACTAGGCTGGAAAGTTTACGATGCCAGCAAGTTCCATGTTTGAAAAAAAAATTTACAATATATTAGTTTTAACTAGAAAAAGTATATGGAAAATCGTTTTCAAGTGCTGTTTGCCTGTTAATGTTATACTAAGAGTTTAAAGGAAAAGGAGCATCTTCCAAGTTACCTTCCAAACTGAGCTTGACAACTCATATACCTAGATATTGACAAAAAAAATATTTTGAAAACGTTAAATTTTTATCTATCTCGAGAGCTACAAAGACCTGTTATGCTTGCCATTTTAATAGATTTGTTTTTGAATTTTATGGTGGAAGGATTTCGAGTGCATTTCAAAACTAGGTAATAGGTTAGCGAAAAACAACGGTAAGTTTCATATATTATGCAAAATAAAATGTTCGTTTTAAATGTACGTACCAAGTGCGTATTGATTATTGTCGTATCAATTTCTAAATAAACCATACGTCACATAAGTTCCCCCTCGATTTTCAAAATATTGAAATTTTATTTTTCCATCAATATTAGTATATCTATATTATGCTATCTGTACGAATTTGTACGCAGTGATCAAGAATTTGTTTTTAAACCTTCGATGGACTGGCGTGACTTCACACTTGTTTCAATGATATTAAATAATAATAATATGTGGACATAGTAGGGAAACGCTCAAAAAAGTAGTCGTTGGAGAGGGATGATAAAAAAATAATATTTTATGACAAAAAACGATCGACTGACGAGCGTTATAATTAGAGTGATGAGGGTGCCCGAAACCGGAAATACGGAAAATAAATAATTCACTAGGTACATTTTTAGTCAATGATGGAAGGTGAAAAGGTGGCCAATATAAAATATTTGTTGTGACTATATTATTATAGTGACGGAAAATAAAAAGGAGAAAAAAATGTGCACATGAAATAGACCGAAAAACGTGGTGAATAAATGTATTTAAAAATAGATTAAAAAATTCTGCGAAATTTGTGTTTTATTTTTACGCGACAGAAAAACAAAATATAATATCGTAGACTGAAAATACAAAGTTCAGCGATAAAAAAAAATACAAACAATACGATATCAAAGATCTAAAAATAAATGTTATTAAATTGCATGACGAGGAGAATAAAATTTAAAATTTCCCTTTCCTAACTGTATAACATAGTACTTACCTGTCTTAACTCTGTCTGTTATTTATTTGTGATTTGTCGGGAGTTTTTTATTTGTCTTGATCACTTCTATGTCTTAGACAATCGTGTTTATAAATAAATTTAAATTATATTATATTATAATATTGTTTATTTATTAAACGACTAAACATAAACAATTATAAATACAAAATGTTTAAATTTATATATAGGTACACAGTTACACATCCCCTGTACCTAAGCGATGGCTTGAAATGGAAATGTTGACTTTTGAGTAAATTCCCAAGAATATTTACATAAAATATTAAATAATATAATTCAATTTAGAATGCATACATATTAAATATATGATATTATGTTATATGTACAAGAAAATCTAAAATGAAGATGTTTAATCAACAGAAAAATCAATTTAGTCCACTGCTGCAGAATGTATGCACACAAATACACGTCGTTATACATAAGTAAATTGCTTTACAAGTAAGGATTAGTAAGTGCTTATTATTTGCGTTGTAAGTTTGATGAAATCGTGATATTGCACGGTCATACAATTTTAAAATTAATAACTAACGATAAACTATATTGAAATGTTTTTTTTTTTTTTGAAAATGGAAACAATTATTTAGACAAACTAAATGCATTCATATGTTTACGCCTTGAACCGACGACGGCCTATGTGCTTGATAACCGCGGAGTATAATATATTATATCAAAGAGATCTAGGGGTGGTTTTTTCGATCTCAGGGGGTGGGCGCGCGTCTCAAACACGGTTTGGTGGGTGGCTGAAAGTTCGGGTGAGAATAAAGAGCAGACGTCGACTCGAACGTTTGTGCTGATGCTCACAACAATGACGACGCGATAAAATGTATAAAAATATAAAATAATAATATAATGGGCTTTTGACGAACGCGACAGAAAGAAGAGTTGAGAAACCGAAAACTTCATTTTTCATATCGACTCCATGGGAGATAATAATATTATAATGCTCTCGGCATGGAGCCCGAGACATTGTATTATATATTATACAGAATGATTCGCGAAACACGCACGCCCCCATTTTTCCATATTTTAATAGTGAAATCGTTGATATTCTGATTTTTGGAATTTTTAAATATATACTCTCCAATAATACTACTTAAACAGTGTCCTGTGGTGATGCAAACTTCTGTTTTTCAAATGAGAACCCTATCGTTTTATACTGTAAATTATTTAATGGATAATTTTTTTTTCAAATTATGTTACCTACGAATACAAAATTTGAATGAGTAGTTTTTCAGTTATTAAAATGTTTATACTACCAATAATAATCACTAAAAATCTTATTACAAAATTATCAAATATATCTTCTATTGGATCTAAAGTGATTATCATTATACTTGGACTATTTTTACAAATAATTGATCACTAAAATTTTACTCTCATCTTAACCTCCGTAATATTGTCTTCTAAATCCACCGTCATGGACCTATTATCCTTATGGCTTATAGTACACTTAGTTAAATGCTTGGACTCAAAAACAACTCATTCGAATTTTGATTCAGACACGTCAAAGTGTTCGGAAAAATTGTCCGCCAAATAATTTACAGTAGAAAAGACGAGGGGGGTCATCTACTTTGTATCTCCACAAGGAGTACACGACACCCCGTATACCTACTACAAAATCTCTAGAATTCGAAAACATGGTCTTGGCCTACTTTTAAAAATATCAAAAAACAAAATCTTAAACTACTAACCGCAGCAGCGTTGTTGAGGGAAAATATCGAATGAGTATAATATATGCTTGGTGAATCGCCCCGTATACATATTATTATTATTATACTGCTGCGAACGAGTGGCGCGAAATCCGTTTGTCGGAGTTTATTTTTAAAGCCGTTTTCGTTATACTTTAATAATATAATACCAAACACATACATAACATTATTATTATTATTATTATATTATATACGAAACGAACTGTGCGCGACTGTCGCGGGGACACAGCGCCGCCGATGATTTACGACTTACGTACACATTATCGTTTGTACGCGCGAGCACGTCGACAGAGACTTTGTACAATAGTAAGTTTTCCGCTTCATTTGTACACGTCGCCGTGGTGAAGTATCATTATATAGAAGTAACGCTGGTACGAAGTCGGCGGGGGTAAGCTTATTATTACTACTATATCATATGAAATATATAATATTATAATGCGAGTTATTGTATAACAAAAAAAAAACAAATTTATTTCGTGTTTCTCTCTGTAAAAACAATTATACTTTCACCTAGTTTTTCCCCCAGAGGAAAAACTTTGTCTTTGGTTAGGATACAGGTATAACTGTATGGGGGGGAGTAGATTTATTATTACATTAAAATAAGCCACGGCTTATTGGAAAAGTGTCTTTTGTTGTATTTTGTAATATTAACCAATGTATTTTGTTGTTATTGACAAATAAATAAATAAACAATACATAATAATAATACAAATATGGTCACACCTTATACACTCACGAACACCTAATGAACAAAAAGGAACAACGAAAATGCACCACATGCAACACCACAACTATAGTTAAACACCTGTTAACCAAATGCCTCCTGACAAAAGACTCGAGAGATAGATTGACGCTACCCTACAATCTATGTGAAATACTATATCACCAAACACAGAGACGACGTCGATTCTTCTTCAAATCCTCACAAAGAGACGAACCTGATCCAGATAATATGACATATATACAACACATAAATTATATCACATGTAATTAAATTAACATTATTATAAACCTTTCATGTACCGTACTTACAATTTTTTGTATAAATTATAAAATGTAATTTACCAGATGAATTGATATAATATATGGTCGGTTATGACAGGGGCGGCTCCAGAGATATGGTTATTGTGCAAGTCATAATTAAGACAATTTCTATGAATTTTTTTTGTAATTTTGTTTTTAACAGTATAAAATTGTTGAGAAATACAGCTTAGGGGGCGTGGCCCCTAGCCCCCCCCCTGGAGCCGACCCTGGGTTATTGTATTTTTTTATAGCATATACGACTGTTATTCTTTCTGACCGGCTTCAACTTAATAGGATGTCAGCGCACTAGTCTTTGCAGTTTTCTATCTCCGACCCTCACGCGACCGTATTGCAACCCACTCTATGTTAACAGCTTCAGTATATTATAGTGAATTTACCTATCTGTTATAAAATCTAAAAAGGTAAGAAAGTTAACAGTGTTCTAGATATTTTTATAATATTTCAATATATTAAAGCAATCTTAATCTTAAGATATAAACATTTTTAAATTTTAACATATTACATATAGGTATAACTATGCTCATTATTTACATGAAAATTGAAAACCCACATAAAAACATATAGATAACGTTTTTATCTTAAGGTTTGGTAGTAAGTCAATTCACTTTGATACTAAAACTAGCAACACAGAGCTGGTTCTGCCGAATGTAAAATTGCCATGTTGCGAGTGGGTCAGAGAGAGAAAACAAATATGTATTAAACAGTGCGCTGACATGCCCTTGGTACATTTTTTACTGGATTTTTTTTTTAAATTGTTTGAAAAAATAATAAATATTTAAAAAATGGTAATTTAAAAAAATTGAGACGGGACTGCGCGTTCCTTACCCATGACATAACGATTACTTATTAAAGTGTTTGGAAATAAATATAACGGTATTGAGTATACACTTCGAAATTCCAAAAAACAATTACCCATCGAATTAATTTGGTCGTAATTAAAGGTGGAAATGAGATGTGAACGTGTTCGATTATAATCAACCTACATATACATAATACATATATAGGTAGGTACAACACAGGTGCACGACAATGACGGACGTCTCTTTATAAATATGTTAAGTCGTTTGTATGTAAAGTATATCATGTCCGACACGACTTGGCAACCATTAAATAATTCCGTTTACTTCCTTCTCGCCGGATCTCACGTTTTGGCACGTTTCGTCATAATAGGTTTTTTTTGCCGGTTCCCAAACAGTGGCACAAACAATGAACGGAGTCGTAATTACGCCCTCGACTATTATCTGCAACATAATATTAGCGGGCGACATATGAATTGCGTTTTAAAAAAAACCGAATGTTTAATAATTAGTCGCCATCATTATACACAAAATCATATTAAAACAGAAGCGGTGTAGACCTATGCGAAATAATAATATAGAAACCAATTCGTCAATGGACAATTGAGGATTATTTAAAATTCGCATGAAACGTTCTCTGGCTTAAGACGTGTAAAATATTGAATTTTAGCATTTTTATTTTATCAAAAATTAGCGCTCAATTAGGTATCTAAGTAGTGTGATTTTGTGAGACCGAAATGGACATTAATTTTGTGCGCCGCCATTTAATCTTATTTGCGATTTCCCCAATCCTCGTCATTATAATCGTACAAAATCGAATGTTCAATAATTAGTATCATTATACACAAAATAATATTAAAATAACAGGAGTGGTGTAGTAATAACCTATGTGAAATAATATGACCGGTTGTTACTGCACAACAATTGAGATTTTTTTAAATTCTCATGAAATGTTCCCTGGCCCCCCAATTTATTAAATCGTGTAAAATATTGAATTTGTTTAGTGTTTTTAGTTTATCAATAATTAATGCGAATAAATCGTCTGCAAACAGAACGTAGAAAAATTAAATTAAACTAAAATTACGCCTTAAAATATATTATAACAATTCACACAATAATTATCGTGTCTGTTATAATAATATCCACCGGCATAATATATTTCAGTATAATGTGTATTTTATTTTAATTACCCCCCATCCCCCACCACCACATACTAAATTTATTTTAAATTAATTGTATAGAAATAATAATACCTACTAATAAATGGTAATTTAGAAAGATCAAAAATGTCAACTACACGTATAGAATTTTTGAAAATTCTGAATTTCAAAAGTGCTTTTGTTGGAATTTAAATAGTTTGAGCTACTATTCAACTATTCTATTATATTAATATGATGTAATTACTGATGGACATTGGCCTCATTAATAGACGTTTAATTTGAGGTGCCGCATGCTAATTTTTTTCGGTAAAAACTATTTAAAAAAATTTCTGTAAAAAAATAATTGGTAAATTTACCGAGTTTACATCTCTAGAAAAAAATTATATCTGCGACTTGTCCGACATAATATTATACTGTAGGTACCTATACAAGTCCGTTTGTACCTATACATAATATCATATAATATTATAATATGAACGTATACATTTTAGGCGCCGTCGGTTATTAAAATATTATAGGTAATTCCAACGTTCAAGGGCAAATATCGTATACCTATATTGTATTACAGCCAAACGGGTAAGTATCTCCAAATTCGAAATAATTGCCAAAACGTTTTCGGATACCCATACATAATAATAAAACATATCATAAACACCGTACAGACGTTGTATCTTGTTGTGTCAATACATCATAATTATAATAATACGACGTACGTGTACAGACGCGTATTACGTCAAGCGTGCAGCAGACGATTATAATAACAGTCGGTATATGTAGGTATAGGTGGTTACATAGGTTACCTGTAGACGTTTACGTACATACATAGTTTTGGGAAATTGCAGACGACCATCATCATCATCATCGGCACCCGAGACGATTACACCGCTTCCGGTGTAGGTATAAACATATAATAATAATGTAATACCTGCGATTATTATTAAATTTGCATAATTTTGGTTACGAAACAGCCAAAAAACAATTTGAAAACCGTTTAAGGACCGCGAGTTGTACTCGTATGTACATATTGTACATGGCTTATCGGTTCGTAGAACACGATTCGTATATTATTATGACGATGATTATATTGTATATATATTTATAGGCATATACCTATAGACTTGTTGGTTTATAATTGCGACGAAAAAATTAATAATTATTGTTATTATAATATTATTATTATTAGGTAGGTACCTATATTGAAGAACGGTTTAAAAAAAAAAAAGTAATAAATATTTAGCCGTCCGGTCTTGTACAATTATGACGTGTGTTTTCATAGCGGTGTCGGGCGAGAGGAACCCAAGGTTCACGTTAAGTGTCCCCTTCCTTCCAACACCACTCACCCTCTTCCTCATCGGAATCGATTTGACTTTGAAGTATATTTTTTATACGGCGAAAAGTTTGAATTATGGCGTCGACGTATAATCGAAATTAAAAAAAAAAAAAAAACAATAACAAATTATCAGATGAACTAAGAGCAGATTTAGTGACAACTGCAAAACAAGAATCCCTCCCAATGTGGAGGTGGTATACGGATTTTTGTGTTGCATTACACAACCATTCAGATAAATCGTTCGCCCTTGCCAATGTTTTTATCAAACTATTTATTGTTATTTGTAATTTTGATTTATTAATTTTGAAGACGGCGAAGGGTGTTTTAAATTTCATATGGGAATCGAAAAACTTGCAAACGGTTAATCTTATACAAATGTCCATAGGTCCTAGGCTAAAGTAAACTCCATCGACTATCGAACAAAATAATAAGGTCCATGTCCCCAGCACCGCTCAGGGTAAATTGCAAGAAATTATTGAGCACAAACGAAGGGCTTTGCAGCACAAACCGTCACAAATGGAGCACAAACGAAAGCTCCACAGGTTTGAAAACTCGAAATTTTAATTTGGAGGCTAGACTGCTCTGACCTACAAAATAAAGTATTTCATCAATAAGCTAAAGTTTATATTGGCTTCGTGTCATGCATGTATACCTAGGTATAGTGGAAACTACGCGAATTTCAAGGGATGCTAATGACCGCTCGAGGGTAAAAACTCTTCACAAGGCACATCCAAACTTTAAAAAGCTATTATAGATTTAAAAAAAAAACAGGTTTTCGTCCGATATTTGTACACGAGGACATTTTTAGAGGAAGAATCGTACAGTTATATGATCACCAGGTTTTTTATATCTGTCTTAATACGTTTTTAATTTCTCACCTATAGAACTATAGGCAAGTGATAATATAATATGCAAATATTATACACAATAATACTTAATGAGTGTTACTTAGGTATAATAATGCACTGTGATCTTTTTAACAATTACCTACCTAAACATTTGTTATTTCGAAAAGTACAAACGTCTTTGAAAATATTTATTTTTATATAATTTGAATATGTTACGCATAACGACGTTGAAAGAATAAAAATATAAATTTAACTCTGTTATTTTTATCGTAGTTATTCCTTAAGTTGAATACAACTATAATAAATCACTATTAATTTCATATTCATAATCAGAATATTTTTGTAAATATTGTGGTGTATACAAATCGAAAGACTATAATAGTAGGTTATAATTATAGTTGTAAGAAGTATTTAAAGTTTATGTAAGCCGAGTAGTGCACCACAATTTTTCGGGTCACCACTGAACCATCACTCCACTCCACTTATCTAAACTTTAATAGTACAGTAAAGTACATATAATTAGTTGTTTATGAGTTGTAAGTGACCAATTAACCTAAATACTCTTGTTGGACAACTGCATAGTGAAAACTTTCAAAATCGACCTATCCCCCCCCCCACACACACACCATAATGACTGTTTAAGTATACGATACATAATTGGTCGTGATCGCTGGCTGAGAGTGGCTTACCGGGGTTTATCCCTCACCAAACAATTTTTTTAAATATAACAATCCTTAGTAAGTATGTCTAAGGTTTTTTTTTCTAAGACAAATTATACTTATAAAAAATCAATAGTGATTATACCGATTATTGAATAATATTTTATGTGCCACAATTTAATCTTAGAACGATGTACATACCTATACACGACTAGCAACCAACAGATTTACTAGATGTTCCTAGAATAATCATGCACCCCCGGTAAGAATATCCTGGGGGTAACATTAGCCTGTTACACCAGTACCTATATCAGGGGCTACATAGTAAACTATATAGTCTCGTTTCACGTATTGCTATACGCCTGTTGGTCACCTGTAAAGTAAAATATATATTAAGTATTATATTTACATTTTATTTCAATATCTGTTAAACGTAGTCGGTATAGCGACTAGCAATCAACAGATTTACTAGATTTTCCTAAGATAATCATGCACCCCCTGTAAGAATATCCTGGGGGTAAGATTAGCCTGTTACACCAGTACCTATATCAGGGGCTACATAGTAAACTATATATAGTCTCGTTTCACGTATTGTTATACGCCTGTAGGTCACATGTAAAGTAAGCTATATATTAAGTATCATATTTACATTTTATTTCAATATCAGCTGTTAAACGTAGTCGGTATAACTACTAAGACATGTCTTGTCCAATATCGTTGACATCAAAATCCTTCATTGCCCTGATTGGTATATTATAATATTTGTCATTGATACGCCGTAGCTCGTTGGCACCTGCAGAGATATATACACCGTTTTAATAGTTACCATATACCACGTATCAATAATATAATATGCAACGTTTAGACAATATAAATAAATTATACAAACAATTTTGAAAAAAAATTTTGTCATCGGCCGGGGTTCGAACCGTGGACGTTTATTACCTGTTGATTAAAATCTACTAGTTTCGCGTAAAACGGATTAAATAGCCGTTTTTTTTCGAAAATGTACTGAACGAGAAATGTGAAAAAGAGATGTGGGCCCCTAATCTAACTCTCCAGCGGCACTTACACCTCCTACTGCAGTTGGCTTCAGAGGGTTTAGCTTTCGGAGAGCTTATTTAGTTTCAACACATTCTGTATCGACTACGCCCTAGGACGTACAAGTGTTTTAGCTATTTTCTGTAGTATTTAAATACACGATTTGTTTGTTCTCGTGGCAACGAATTTAAAAAAAGATTAACCGTAGTATATGTGTGTCTCCGCTGTCATACAGTAAACTCTCGATTGTCCTCACGGATTAGGGTGACATGGCAACCGCCAAATAAGTGATTCAGCGGTGAAATAGCAAAATACAAATTTCGGAAACAAACATTTTATTATTATATTATTAAAAAAAAAAAAAAAGATATTATGCAATAGATATTAAATTGTGTTTAAATAAAATTGAATAAACGCATACGAATTTTTATTCAAACATTCGTATATAATATTATAGTTGTTGCATTATTAGTTAATATTTATCGTAACTTATTCTTTTTAGCTTTGTTACTTTGTTTTCTTTTACCTTGCATCATTAATGCGCATTATCCTATATCATAACCTGTACTGTACTTATACACTTAAGTCGTCGTTACATACATAAATAAATAAAATATATAAAATGCACCATGCGTGTCTGCAAAAATAGGGTACACTCTATAACTTATTTACTTAATTACTCAGCGCCCTTCTCTATATTATTTTAATTCTGTTTGCAGCACATGCAGACTAACGTATGTTGGATCATAAATAAATAAATTCCTGTAACTTACAATAAATTGTCTAATTCTTGTATTTTGCTCATGAGCAACAACATCACTTTTTCTGTGTACCTATACCCAGTTTTTGTGGTCACATGGTATTATACAACATTTGCATTTATTTTTTCACAAATACTTTTGTAGGTATTGAACATAAACACTATGTATTTTTAGTCCTGTAGTAAGTTCATAATATAGTTTTCTGCGGAACACCACTATAATTGAAAATATAATGATATAATATTTATATTAAATAAATAGTTCAAATTATGATTATCTATACAGTTGGTATGTATCTTTGGGACAGGCCCTATTTTTATGTGCACCACGACACACACAATGTGCACTACGAATATATAAGTGTGCACTACGATTTGAACGTGTATGCACTACGGTCTACAAAACAAAAATTGCCAAGTCAGGGATCGGCATGCAAACTTTCTTGATTTTGAATTTTTAGAAATTTGTTAACTGATTTAATCACACCCAAGCGGTATAACAATATGAATCCAGAAAAATGTCGGCGTGAACAGCCCCACAAAAAATCATTTTCATTTTCATTTAGTGAGATAGATCTCCGAAACCGGAGAGCGGATTTCGTTGATTTTGGTCTTGTTAGATTCACAATTGGTTAGGAGAAGTGCAGTGAAGATTTTCAGAGCTTTATCTTTAATAGTTAATTCACTACAGAACATTAAAAAAAAATAAAACAAATTTTATTGGGCGTTTTTTTATGTTTTTCATCTTTACAACTTTGTAATGAATTAACGATTGGAGATAAAGTTCTGAAAATCTTCACTGCAATTCTCTTGGCAAATGTGAATTTAACAAGACCCCAAACAACAAAATCCGTTCTCCAGTTTTGGAGATCTACCTCGCTAAATGAAAATCTAGAGAAAATAAATCTTTTTTCTTTTTTATCTATGAAAAATTAAATAATTTAAAAAAAAAAATTTAATTCCACATTTAGTGTCTACCTACCTGATAATCCCTTTTTAATGAGTTATCAAACAACTTTCTAGCTAGGTATCATAGTTTAGGAGAAAAGTTAACAAAATAGAAATTTTGGGACTGTTCACGCGAAAGTTTTTATGGATTCAAATTGGGTATACCGCTTGGGTGTGATATCAAATCTCTCTTATTAATATTTTATATTAAAGCTTGCTAAA
The DNA here is from genome assembly GCA_949089665.1 of Macrosiphum euphorbiae. NCBI lineage: Eukaryota > Metazoa > Arthropoda > Insecta > Hemiptera > Aphididae > Macrosiphum > Macrosiphum euphorbiae. The sequence continues at coordinate 11,965,036 of CARXXK010000005.1, forward strand.
TTACCCACCTATTTATCATTACTGAGTTACATTTTTATTATTTCCTATTTAACACAAATTTTTGAAGTTTTCAAAGTTCAGACTTTTTTCATTTAAATTACCATACTTACTTGATGAAAAATCAAGAAAGTAATATGCATTGTTATGATTTTAATTATTAAAAAGTTAAGTTAAGGTTTTTATTATTATATTATGCTATTTAATTTTTATGATTTTTATTAAAAGATAAGTATTTTGTTGTTTTATTGAATTGCATTGTTAAATTATTATATACATATGGTATATAATATATATATATATATATATGTGATATGTATTATGTAATACATTCCTTTTGCTAAGATGGTAGCGAGAATAAAATGAAATGTGCAGTCCGAAATTTTACAAATAATAGGGCCTGCTTTGGGAGGTAAAAAATGAAATATTTCTCGGTACTTACCTACCTAACTTTCAAAACCAACAGGAAAACTGCAAAAATACAATTATGGAAGAAAGAGAATTTCTACGCAAAATCAGTTCCAGACGAAATCAATTTTATTTTCTTGATGTTCAACAAAAAAAAAAAATTACCGTTGAGACTTGACATTTTCACCAAATATTCGTATTAGCATTTAATAGATATAAGAAAATAATAGTTTTTATTCGATGATGATAACAATGTTGTTTTGGTAAAAAAAACTTGAAAATTAAAAAAGCTTTTGCTCGTATACGTTTTTCTCCAGACTTAAAAAATATCTGCAAAAATACAAAACCACAGTTTTCATTAAAATCGTTAAATAATATTACTTTCTTATAACTTATTATTATTATTATTATTATTATTATATTTTACAGTGGTACATTGTGACTGCAACCATAGGTCTATTTATTCATTATTTTTATACTCAATAATAATAATAATAATTATTATTATTTTATTTTTATTAACATATTAGTTGTGTATTATTATAGCCAAGATTATTGGATGATTATTATACCGTCGTCCGTCAAACATTTAAATTGTCTTATTATTTAATTTGTTTATCATTCCTTTAATAGTGAGGGCAAACTTATATAATATTCATTTGGACTAAGCATCATGTTGTGTGCATTAGTATATGTTTAAATTTTTTTTTTTTAACTTATGGCCGAGATTCGACCAAATAATATACAAAGCAGAAATCTATTTATTGAAAAATTAATGGATATCCACACAAACCCCCCCAAAAAAACCCATCTCGTTCCAAAAGGTGCCACTACTGCTGAGTGACTTGTTTTACTTTCCTACAACGCTTCTTTTATTCTCAATTCAAATATTATAATAATTCTAAACTTTTTTTTTACAGATTGTGTTAGTACACATATTTTTATCTTAATAAATGTTTAAAAAAATATATGATTAATGAATTAGAATTTTTAGTTTAATGGGTGCCGAAATTATTGAAACATTTTTTTGACACGAATCCAAATCATTTATTCTGTATGGTACCAATTTTATACCTACCTCTGATTGATGAACGTCGACGCTTTGATTTATTTACCAGCTAGAACTGCAGCAGCCTGCCGGCCATAATAACGTTTGACCTAAGTGACATACGAACCGTGCTATTAGCACTTGGCACAAATATATTGGAACGTCACGATTTTATGTTAATTTCTTATCGGTTTTTATTCTGACCAGAGCTTCGCTCCTTACTCGATGGCCGTTTAAATTGTATTCCTGTACTTACACTACCGACTCGTCAGAGACAACCGAAATTATATTATAATCCGTACGACGTATATACTTGTCCAGACAACTCTCACCGCATAATATTTTTCGTGTTCAGACTCCGTCAGCGGGTACCTACTAGAAGACGTCATATTCACTTCCTACCGAGAATCGACAACGTAAACCGATAGATGGCGCCTTTTGACACTGTCGTTGCGGCTCGTTCTCAAACACGGCAAATCATCGCGACTTTTTGCGGTCTTCAACAGACATTATTGTAGGCTTGTGATTTACGCGTTTCTTCGAAAGTATTGATAAATTGTGAACTGTAATCGCGTGCACTACGAGTATAGAAAATAATATTTTAAAATTATGTAATAGACCTGTTCTCGTGGCTGCAGGTACCCAAGTTTAATAATATATCACTGCACATGATTGCGGCTGCTGGATAATAACCATATTATTTTTTTTATGTTTTCCAACTCAGTCAAGTGTTTTACTTACCAAGTAATTTACGCTCACCGCAGTCCGACCAAAGTCGAATTTTTTCGGTGCCTTCTTCGGCGCTGTTTTTTTCCAAACAAAACCTGAGAAGAAATCACAAACTGTTCGGTGCATACCTATATAATATATTATAAGGTACCTACCATTATATACCAATTCTGTGTTAACACACTATGAGGAACGAGACCACCGGGAAGGTGAAAACCAAACGACAAACCGTTTCCGGCGAAATGACAATAATAATAATATTTTATAGTTTACGAATCTTGTTTATTTTTGTTCAATAATAATAATAATAATAATAATACAATGAATATCATAATATAGGATCCGTTCGGACAACGAGATAGTTACATATTTTTATATATACACACAATAATATTCGATTTCTGCTTATACGAACAAGATATTTATCATATAATAATAATAATAGAATTATTACCTATATGATACAAATGAAAGACAGCGGGAGCGAGACGCGGTGTGCGATTGCTCCAGAGTTCAGAGAGGCGCACATTTATTCGCCGCGAAGTAAATTATGTATTTATATATAAAATATGATTGATAGTAATATATAATATTTAAAAAAAAAATAGCTCTAAGATTATACATCATTAAGGGATTAAAATGTGTTAATAATATACAATAATACAAGGTGGGTATAAAATATAGGTATCAGAGACCGCGGGGAGAGGAGTATAATATATAGTACAATTATTATTATTAAGTATATTAATAGATATAATATTATTATAACAATATGGAATTGGCATCATAAAGGTAAAACGCGTTTGCGTATATACTTACAATATTAATATTATACTGAAGACATGGCATCATAAGTATCTATTTGGGCAGTGTTCTTATTTTGTTTTGTTTTGTTTTTTTATGTTTTTTTTTTTTTTTTTTAAATTAAGTTTAATATTATTAAGTATTTTATTGTATTATTGTAAATACGAAAACAAAATATAATATATTATAACGTATAATGAATTGACATACACACATATAATTTTGCAACGATTGTTCAACGACCTTTTGTTTTTTTTAAATTTAAATTTAAAATAAATATCTCCAAGTGTTCGAATAAAAATGTTTGTGTATTTACATATAATATAATATTATTATGTTATAATAATTATGATAAAATAAATATTTAAAAAATCTAATTGCTACAGTAATAAAAATTTTGGATCACAAAACGCTTATCATCAATAGTCTTCCAATAATTTACCTTATATACTAAGGTTTTAAGTTTACATATATTTTTTTTTTTTTTTTAATCATTATGATTTAAACACTCTTGGGCGCCAAGTAGGTACATATTATCATAATAATTATTTTTGTTTTTATTTTGTGAATCGAAGAGAGAGATGACCATTTTAACAATATTTAACATCAACATTATTAAATCTAAAGTGTAATAATATTATCTAATAATTAATACTAAAATTAAACTAATCGCTAAGAACACTATCTACTTAAGTACTACAAAAAAGAGATCAGCCTACTAATAATAATAATAATAATAATAATTTTAAAAAAAAAACCTTATCAATACACTAATTTATACAACTTAAAGAAATTGTTCTTTATAATATGTATATTACGATTCGTTATAAGGAACCGTAAATAACACAAGAAATGCCATAGATTTATTAGATAAATATATAATTCAATAGATAAAAAAAAAATAATGGCATGATCACAGAAATAGCTTTGATGGGCGAAACGAGGATCGTCGCCGGGAGGAAATTCGCAAAGAATGGTTTAAGCTCGAAGCATATGAAAGGCCCGACGGCGTCCAAGTTTTATTTAACACCACAGAAATGCTTTTCAAAATAATAAAAAAATGTAAAAAATAAGAAAACCAAAATAAAAATAAATACATGCTATAAATATTATATTATATATAGGTAGTTATAATAACTTGATGCGTGCGCAACAAGCGTATTATAATATATATATTAAGATTAATTTATTTACAAAGCGTTCATAATATCGATATTTTTTTTTATGATTCCTCGACGCACAAAGTATGAATTATATTTGAATATTATAATAGTCGTCGGTTTTGTTGATGTATACATAATATATTATTATTATGTCAGAACTGGATCTCGACGTTCGCCAAAATATAATACAGTATACCAGCCGGTATACTATACCACCCCATATTATGACCCATAGTTATATTAGTAGAACGAATAGAAACAAGAGAAAAAACGTCCACAGAGAATTCAATTTTTTTTCTTTAGCTGTTTGATGCGATGATAACCGAATTTACGGCGCCCGTGGTGAACGGACGGAATTCAAAAAAACAAATTAGTTATAATAATGACGCGGCGCGAGTGTGTGTGTATAAATAAAAAGATATACTCAAACGATTATATTTACAGTGAGCAAAACTAAATAATTATTACAATATAGCATTTCATACTAATTCAAAACCGCCGAGGCGGTAGTGCCGTTCTGAAGCTATAGTTTTAAAAAAACGAGATCAAAACGTGAACTGGTCTGGGACTGAAACCGCAGAATTCCATGTGAAACGACATAAAAATACAACAGATGAAGCATAGAAATAGAGATTAATTACAAAATTAAAAAAAAATAGGTACTTAAACGATTATACTTAAACGATAATGTTGATGTTAAAAAAAAAAATAAATATAATAATAATAACCGACAAGAAGCTCGTGCGCCCGAAAGCAGCAGCCGCTGCAGAGTACACCGAAACGAGCGTTCAAGTCGATGACAATATCAAATAATAATAATAATAATAATAATAATAATGAACTAAAGTAAAGATATATAGGTTATATTATTATAATAATATAGTATAAATTAATACTACATTTGGCTACGGTTTCGATCATCTCACATTTTTGTAAATTGAGATCAACGGTCGATTTGATTAGCATTAAAATTAAAATTTGTTTTAGTCACTAAAAACCGTGACTGGAACCATGTTTTGGAGTCTTTTTATATAGGCGTGGAAAAAAATTGTTTTTTTCTCTATCTCTCTCTCTCTCTCTAATTCTTAAAACAAAATTACATTATTGTTTGATGAACATCTTCCAGCCGATGATTACGAACGCGGCTGTGAGCATGGACGATTCGATGCGGGATTTCTGAAGCAGCGACATGATTCTCCGTTTTACTTCTGAACTCTTATTCTCGACCGGTTCTTCGTCCTGCAAACACACAGAATCGCAAACTGTTATAGATTAACCGGTCGTATGATAATATAGTTGTGATTGAAAAACAAAATATACTCCTCTACATAAGCCTATAATATGTATCTAATGCGTGATTTAAATAAATAAAATATGGAGACGGCAAATGTTTTGTTTTTCAATAGTTGTCGGTAATTTGTGCGCGAGTGTATTATAGATAAAGCGATATTTATTTTTTCTCACGCCTCCTCCGACGGTTTAATATCAATAAATTATAATGTAATATAAACAGATAGGTTAAATTATAATATTATAAATTAATATTATTTTCGACGGCCGCGAGTAAAATAAATTCATCGTACTATCTATTATTATAATATATCGACGAAAAAAAAATTGATTCGGCCAACTTCGCAGTGGGTTAAAATAATATCGTGGTATATTTCGGTAGATATGGTATACTCACGTCGCGGTTGGTCCAGCGGATCGGCTTGCCGTTCTCGTCCAGCTTGGCGACGGCGATCACCTTCAGCTTGCGCTCTTTGCCGTAATAGCAACTCGGGCACACGGCCACCTGCAGCTTGACGGCCCCGGCAATCCTGTCCTCGCCGTCGGCCGCGGTCTGTTGCTGAGCCTGCAATTGCTGCTGAGGCGGCGACTGCGGTGGATCAGTAGACTGCGATGGATCAGCCGACTGCGATGGATCAGCAGACGGCGATGGACCAGCAGACGGCGATGGATCAGCAGACTGCGATGGGCCAGCAGACTGCGATGGGCCAGCAGACTGCGATGTGCCAGCAGACTGCGATGGGCCAGCCGACTGCGATGGGCCAGCAGACTGCGATGGACCAGCCGACTGCGAGCACGACGTGACCAAGTCGGGCAACAACGGTTGCTGTTGCTGTTGCTCGCGCTCACGACGGCGGCGCTCCGACATTTCCTGTTGCAGGCGCTCACGACGGCGGACTTCCGCAATGTGCCGATTCCGTAGCCAAATACGGCGGCTCTCTTCCAACAAAGCCGGTGGAGTGCGCTCTCCTGCAATGATGACTCGGAAGAGAGGATCACCTGCGGGAGACACAAAAAAAAATTTATATTAATGACATGTATTAAAATTGAAGAAATTACATCGACATATAATATCAAAAAAAATATTTAGGACATTACGCGCGTGTAGGTCATAATAATAATATTATATATTTTGATACGATAGTCGAATAAATTCAAATTATCATTCGTTACACAATTTTTAAAAGTAAAATTTCACGTCGTTTGCACATCAATAAAATATAATTTCCCCGCCTATTCGATAATATTATCATAAAACTAACAAGTACAATATTATTATAATATTTTGTACAACTTAATCAAAATTTAGTGAACTCGTGTCCGCGCGATCGCCAGCCAATAATTTAATTTATATATCTTATGTTGAATAGGTAAAAGTGCCACGGCGACAACGGTGGCGGCAATAACAATAATAAATCGTAAGACTTTGGGGAAAAAAAAACAATATAAAGGACCGAGCGTGATAAGCGGCGCGTGGGCGAGCGGCGCGGTTTCGGCCTTGGAAGCACTTGTTGGCAAATTATCGTGTCTTTTGTCGAGCTAGCAAACAATAGGGGCCTCCGAATTTCGCAAAGAATATAATAGACGCCATACACGGTATATAGGTATCTATCTCGTATAATATTTTACTATTTTTACCTCTTAGGAAAAAAAAAATCACAACGATCGAACCTACGTAATAAATCAACCCATAATAACATATAGTCGCGTGTACCGTAGGTACCTAGTTGAATATCGAAAGAGGTTTTTTGATTTTTTTTTTTTACATTTCCCAATTCAAATCAATTAGATAATACGCGCGCAGATGTATTGTACGGGCACGCGCACGCAGACAAAAGAACAACGGTTCGGTTTTAAGGTGTCGCGCAATCGTATAGCAAATAAAATATAATGTATATGTGTACCAGTACAAACAATATTGTAATTGTTATTAATTATTGGATAATGTTATACCTATTCACACGAAACTAGAGCGCTAACAGTTTGACGTAAAAATAAATTCTTACGGTCTATAATCAATACCCAATATACAAACGGTTTGTCAAATTTATTTTTTTATCCGATTAGCGAAAAACGTTTGGATGTAACCGACAGTAAAATAATACCTATAATATAATCGATATCAATAAATTGTAATTTTCTCATATCATAGGAAAGAATAATATTATAAGTTTTTTTTTTCAAACAAATGAGCGACCAATTATGGACTGCTACGGTATCGCGAGTATTTATTCAAAATACCTAATATAAAATTGAGTTGGCGGAAAAACAAAATATTTTTTCGCCTCTGAGTTTTTCGACGGCGTATTTTTCGCGCGAAAAACTGGTCACTATAATAATATTATTATATTATATTATTGTACTAGCCGGTACGATCGTGCGTGGAAAAAAAATATTAATATAACGCGAAAAAAAATATAATATGAGACTTGTATAATATTATTATGTTATACGTATTATACAGGTATTATTGGGTCGTTCACACGCGCTGCATCTATATATTATTATTATCGTATAGCAGACTCTATTATATTCGTACGAGATATTATTATTCCGGTATAAGCGAGTGGATACCGTAAAGTTGGTTGTATCGTGGTTTATCGGAGTATCGGACGCGTTCGCCTACCTGTTGTAGGCAGAGATGTCGGGTGGGTGACCTTATAATATGTTACCGTGGTACATGCGACGGCGAAGCACAAGTCTGACCGACCGACAAAATAATATTAATTGATATTTTTTTTCATTATTATGATTTATTAATTTCTATTTCATTTTCAATTTATTATTATGAATTTTTTTTAAGGAGTTGTACAATATAATATTGTTTTATACCGTTAATATTAATATAATTATAAAAATATTTTAATATTTACACACCTAATATTATCATGTTATTTAGAAATATTATACCTACTATATTTTTATTTTATTTTATATTATTATTTAATTTTATACCACGTTTTCGAATAAAAATTATGTACCACTGTACCAGAACACAGCGCGGTACAACGTACCGGTATCCTATTATTATATTATTATTGTCAAGTCTCAAATAAATAATTTTTCCTCATTTCGTAAAATCACGTGACAGCCGCGACGGTTTGCGTAACTACTTTTTATTTTTTTAACACGTGGATATTTTTTTGTGCAATAAAGTTTTTCATCATGAAACACGTTGCGGCAAATTTTTTTTTACGAGTTTAGAGCAATTATTTATAAGAAAAAAAATGTCGAATACAATATTTTTTTTTTATATTATTTTTCGCGGCAATTTATTTTTTTTTTCCCAAAAACTTGCACAACTATTATAATTTATACTTTGAGACATATAAAAATTTACAACTATACCTGGGGTAAGGGACACTACTGGGACTGTATGATAAATATTATAATATAAACACTCACCGGTCATTATAGAGGGAGTTTGCCTGAGCAGACTCATCAGTTGTACGAGTAGATTTTGGATTCGCATATAATGAATCCTCATTAATTCTGCAGGATCGGGCTCATAACTGAACGGAACAGCCATGGTTGAGTTGTTCGGTTTTTTCTTTTTTTCTGGCGACAAATCGCAAATCTTACGACTTTGATTTTAAAAAAAAAAATTTTATCGTTTCGGAAAAGTTTTTCACAAAATCAAAACACGAACGCAAAATAATTTAAGTATAATCAATATAAATCGCGGGAAACGCACTGCGCGAAAAATAGTCATGTGAACGTAAAAGTCAAAAAAATCAGTTAAGTCCGCGGCGGAAAAATTATTGTAATCTTCGGCGGCGGTGGCGGCGGCGGCGATGCACGCGAAGAAGAGTGCTCGGAGAGCGGTTCCGATTCACTCGACACCCGGAAGAGTAGAGCGTAGTCCAACGACTGAAGAGCGCTCGCCGGTCGGACAGACCCTTTCGCTCGGGTCCGTGTCTCGGCGGCGGCGGTGTATGCGCGTGCGCGCGTCGGGCGTCGGCTGTCGACGGGGCACGACGGGGCACGACGGGTACCGGCCGGCAAGTAGGCGCGCGCGTGCTGCGGCGATTGTCCGGACTACGGCGGCGGCGGCGGCGATAATAGTAATAATTATCTGTCGTGCTCGCTGGCGCTGCACATGCGGCGGCGGCGGTGTAGGTAGCGATACTGATCGGTCGCCGCCGCCGCCGCCGTCAAGCCGTGCGTGCGACGACCCGTACGGCGACGGCGCGCGTTTTTCGGCGGGACCAAGATCCCGCGCTTTTTTCGGGCCAATCGCCGTCTGGCTGGGCGGCGGCGGTGGTGCGAGGGCCGCCCCCGCCCCGAAAGACCCTGCACCCCACCACCCCACCGACCCACACAACGATCGTCGTACCTGTGGCGGCGGCGGCGACGTCATTTTCCTTCTCGTGAAATAATATTATAACAACGTACAATATTATATTATTATTATTAATATTATGATGCATCCATCGTCATCTATTTTTTTTTAATATTATAATTATCATATCATTCTAAACTCGCCAGTTTGAATAATAGGTAAGTATCATGATATAAGAGAAAACGCGCGAATTGCCAACAATCGGTTTCACTCAATTTAAACGTAACCTATGTCGTCATATTATTTGTATCTTTCCAGCCGACGGTAATGCGGTATACTCAGTACTTAAATTGGTTTTGGTTATTTCACATCATATTTTATAATTTATTACAAGTATATTCGGTTTAGATAGGTAACTATAAAGGCGTACGTTACATAGGGCAGCGGTTCTCATCCTTTTTATATCTGAGTTCCAGGCTCCAGCTACACTGTTAGAAAATATCATGTATACCACTTGACCAAATTACATTTTTTTTTTTTTTATCAAAAATGTATACCTACCTACGTTTTTTCACATGTACGTAATTTTATTTTAATATACAAAATTATGACAATATAAGCTAATACATAAATTGCTAAATTTAACTGATGGATTGAATGCACAAAAAGAAAATTAAATATGTACAGTTATCATATTTATTTATGTTATTATATCTAACTAAACCAAATAATATTTAAGAGGACGCCACACCCACATGTGTTGCCTCCGTCTTGCAAACGCTTAACATACCAAATTTACGCTCAGAAATTCGCGTTTTATGCCGTCAGCTTAAAATTAGAGAGAATCGAACTATTATGAAACTTGATGGTAAGAATATCATCTGTGTTTTGTAGTTTATTTATGATAGTTCAGTTTTTAAATGAGTTATGAACATTTTTAATTTACATTTATTATACACGTATAACTCACTTCAAAACTGAATTATCGTAAAAAAACTTCCAACAAAACACAGATATTGTACTCTAGTAATTAATAATTATCTTATATTTAAAATGTAATTAAATTTTTTTCCGTAATAAACAATATTATTATTATTATTATTATGATACATAATAATATAATATTATTATGTTATAGTATTAAAATATATGTATTATACGATACGTAGGTACATATATCTAATCTTTACAACACCGCTAAGTCAGAATAATTCAAATATATAATTAAATTTTAACATTTACTAACAGGTCTATTATACCTATACCTATATAGTTATGTATCTATATAGCTATAACACTCGTGTTATATATTATTATGTAAAAATATTTATGAACGTGTTTCTAAATTTGAAATACGCCTGACTACTGTATAAGTACATGACCAAATAAATATTAATAATAAATAATAATAATACACATCAAGTCTCGTTTTTCTTTATCTGTTTCGTTTTAGTATGTATATGATGAAGGCATCATAGCCCATGGCGGCATGCCACGAAGGTATAATATAATACTGCATGCGACATGGCGTATCACATTTTTACGAATCGCATTTTAAATTTTACCCAATTATATACCGTTGTGTTTTCGACCATTCTTATATATTACCTATATAATATTTGGGTAAACCTATATTATATACCTATATATAAAGTTTTAAAAAGTACACGATTCTATTGTTTTTGAAATTCAATGCGGATAGTTTATTATAATGGTTTTTTAATGTATTTTAAATCCATCACCAAGTGTAGGTAGCAATGTATATAGGTACAATATAATACATATAATGTACTAAAATTAGTTATTTTTAATGCGTCTCATTTAATCTGAAAAAAAAACATTTAGGTAAGTGTATACCCATAAACCTACACATTATTGGTACCTACTTACAGTATACATCAAAAAAGTATACAAAAATAAATCCTGTAATCGATTTCTTTAATAGAATATAACACTTTACCAATAGAGATCTATATAATATAAAAGTACTTAAACTGTGCCTATATAGATATATCTGTGACTTTTTTTTATTTGTAATACAAACAAACTCCATTTTATCGCATACCTTCCTACTGTATAGAATAGTAATAATATGAAAAATGGACAGCATTAAAAGCATTAAAAGCATTTATCATTTTGTTTTGCTCACGACGTTACAATATAATATTATATTATTATCTAGCTATTTAAAGTGAAAACTGAAGAGATAACGTTTTCTAATGTTTACCTCCGAATAATCTATAAACGCGAGCTGCAAACTCTTTTTCAGGTTTTTTTGTCGACGCGCATATAATTATATATACAATATAAATGCTTAATATATTATTATATAGCACGTATTATAAATGCCCATTTTTAAGACAACAAAAATATCCCAGTCACAAAATATATAGCATATATAAATTTGTCGATAACGCGTTATCTCATGCCACCGAGAGTAAATATAAAATATTGTCGCTCGGTGATGAATATAATATTATTATGTTTATATATACCATGTTTATCGCATTTGATAAGCAGCATCATTAAGTGGTGTATAATATTATATACTCAAACCTGCAGCAGGGAATTATTATTTGTTGTGGAAATTCGAATACGATTAATATTTTTCCATTATATTATAATATAATATGTATATACGTTATCTCTGTGAGACTATAAAATGCAAGGACACAGATTATAACAAACAAATAAACTACGTGACACGAATAAATCACTTTTTTTAAAGCATCCTATTACAATTATTAGGCCTTTGTCAACGCTATATATACTATACTGGCTGCAGGCCGAATAAAAAAAAGATAATTGAATATTATAACTGATAAAAATATAAATAATTGGTTACGATAATAATGCAGAAACATTTTCGGCAGTTCTACTGCAATTTAAAATCCCGTGTAAGTGGTATAGCTACTTATAAATAAAAATAAAAAAATTATTTTAAAATGTGAGTTATACCACATATAAATAGGTTAGGTGCAGGTACCTATATGCGGATGGAACAATACGTGCGTGAAGTTAATAAATTAAAATCATGTTACAATTAAAAAATTATACGAGACGCGTACAATAATATATCTATTATCTAATAATATAATATATAACTCTAGAAAAACAAACGCACACTTATTTACTATTTGACCGATAATATTATTATTATATTGAGTAGGTAACCTGTATTGGCATTGACATTTCAACGTTTAGCGGTGTACCTACTACCTACCTACAACTAATAATACTGACGTAACATACATATCGCGTTCGAGACACGTCGACGTCGCTTTTATGTATTATTATTATTATAAATTCGCGAGATGAAAGTAACGCAATTGCTGACCGCCACGTGTACCTATATAGGTGGTAAGAAATATGTGCACGATATTACAATACGTACCTAATATTATGTGCAAAAAGACGACAAGTATATATTGTATAAATTGTATATAGGTATATTATATAACTGGTATGAGGTATAACAGCTACCCGATTATCTATAGCAATAATGTAAATCTGTATACTGATAACGATATTATTAGTGACACGTCGAACGCACACGTGTCGATCAAAGTTAAACAACTTGTGTACAGTTTTAATTTTGAGTATTTTAAGTTTAATATATATTATAATATATAATGATAGGTATGAGTAAAAATGGTAAGCTTGTTTGTTTTTTCATTATTACTCAGTTAATATTAGGTACATAATTATTAATTAATTAATTACGATTTTATGCGATTAATTATTATTGTTGTATGATAGTGAAGTATATAATTATGGTAAATTTAAAACTATACAAGCAATTAAAAACCAAATTAGATATTATGTAAAATTAAACGATTGAAAAAAAAAAATATTTAAATTTATTACAAAAATAATTTACTTACTTAACATTACGGTTTTATACATTTCTATGTAGGTTCATATACCTACATAATATATTTTCTAAGGTGAAAAATTAAATTGTAGGTAAAACTTACCTGACTACAGGGGTTAAAGTGGGGGGGACGCAAGGGGACTCAGTCCCCCTACCTCTAATGGTGGTTAAAAAGCGTCCCCTTTAAAAAATCATTCTTAAAGTACGTCGTAACGCTCCAATTATAACCAATTATATCAATATTCAATATAATTCAGAATTCCGTTGAGATTAAAACCGTGATTACCACGGACTATGATATACAGGACTGGACACTACAAGGTTGGAAGGTGTGATTGGTTGACCGCGAAATGTAGTATTATTCATAAAATAAATTAAAAATTTGACCATTATTCATGATTCAATGTGGGATGAGTATATGTTACACAATCATTGTTTATAAATTACATGTACCCACTATGACTATATGTATATTATGCATTAGACATTATACATAAAACGATATATGGAACGCTTAAAACTATATGGAGACGTTAGTCCCCCCCTGGGATTTTTTTCCACTTTAAGCCCTGCCTGACTATACCTAACAAATGTATATTCGTATACTTATAGTAATATTATTATAGTGACACGTCACACGCGCACGTGTCGACCAAGGCTCTATTTTTGTATACCTAGTTTAAATGTCGGTTATTGTATAATTATATAGTATAATATTTAAGTATGCAAATGATAAGCTTGTTTATTTTTTCTATATTTTTCAGTAATACAGGTACATCGTTATTCAATTATGGTTTTATTATTAATTACTGTACAATATAGTTAAGTATAATTATTATGGTAAATTTAAAATTATACAAGCTGAAATTAAAAAATTGAATTGGATATGTGTGTGAAATTAAACGAAATTTTAAAAATAAATACCTAAACTAACTAATAAATTTATTCGTATAATACTATTAATTATAATTTATAATGCTTAACCTATTATTATTATTTTTCAATGGAATTTTTACTATTTTGTTAAATATTTACTGTCTGTCTTACGGTTTTCATATTTGAATTGGGGCAACCCGTATATTATATATATATATTATATTGTATTATAAATAAATATGGACAAGTCCAACGCGCACGTGTCGATCAAAGCTCTTTTTTTGCAGTAGGTATAGTTTAAATGTTGGTTATTGGTTATTGAATAATATTATAGTAGTATAGGAAAAAACGGTAAGCTTGTTTCTTTTTTCCGTAATTGTCAGTACCAATATTCTTTTTTAGGTTCATGATTTCATGATTAATAATATTACTGTACGGTAGTTAAGTATAATTATGAAAAATGTATATTATACAAACAATTAAAAACCAATTTGGGTATGTAAAATTAAACGAATTTTAAAATATAAATACCTAAACTACAAAAATAATTTATACCTATTGTTATTAAACATTATGGTTTTGTAAGTTTCCATGTATAAGTTCATATATACATACATTGTTTAAGGTTCATGATTAATTTTCAGATGGTTGAGTATAATTTATTATTATGGTGAATTTAAAACCATACAAGCAATTACAAAAATTGATTGGGTATGTAAAATTAAAAGAAATTAAAAAAAATATGTATTTAAAAAACAAAAATAATTTACTAAGTAAAATCTTGCTAACCATCATGGTTTTGTAAATGTACACTTATAGATTAGGTTCCTTTACATACATTTTCTAAGATTAAAAATTCACCTTCTCTTCTCAAACAAGTCACTGCAGGTCTGCAGAGCCATGTATTGAAGAATAAAATATTACATACAATGCACTATTTTTTACTATTATATTATATAGGTTAGGTTATTATCCATGCTATATATTATCCTGCTATTATCCATTAATTTAATGGATAGTTCTCTTAAAGATAAACATTAGTTTATCTACACATTTTAACGTTTTTAGAAATATTTTTTTTTAGATAAAAAAACGTATAAAAGTCATAAGGAAACATAATTTATAAAAAATATATATATTTCGTAGGTATACTTACTGTTTCTTATCGTATTCATAATATTATCAATTTTGATGTTTTTCACATCTTCGACGGTGACTGCATTAATTTCATACTCCAAAGTATAATGTTTTCTAATAAATTCAACATACCCATATCATTTTAATTTCCAACTGCGAAAAATTCATTAGTCATTATTATTAATTATTCAACTAATTAATAAAAATATCGAAAAACGGGCTTCTTACGATTGTTAAAAAAATTCTTCTCTACAATTTTTATAATAGGTAGTTTTGCTGTAAACCGATTCAATTAGCCGTATTACTTGAATAATCGAACTATTTGGGTATGATAAAAAAACTAATTATTACTATATCGGAATAATATAAGAAAAAAATCTAAATTAAATCAATTGTAACAATTATTATGTAACAATTATTACAAATTAAATGTCATATTATAATAATTATATTATAACCGTTTTAATGAATAAATTATTATTACAATAATTAAAATATGAAGTATGGAATATTGGAATCAGAATAATAATGTAAAAAAAAAAACAAAATTAATTCAAATGTTATAACCTTTTATTGTAAGTATTGTACACAAATTACAAATATTTAATTATTACGATTTACGAACGAAATGTCATATTATGATATAATAATCATTTATTTATAATATTAGTAACTGTACAAATAACTATAAATTATTATATAAATATTAATATATTAAATATTAAATATAGTATATATATTAAATATTCCTAAGACTTATATTTAACAAATGCGTAGATAAAATAAAATATGTATTCTTAAAAAATAAAGTATAACTACTATTAGTATGAAAAAAATGTATAAGTAAGAGATTTACATAGACATGTATAAAATGTAATTTTAAATTACAAAGTAAAGTTTATTGTTTTGGTGGAGCAATGGGCACAGGACAATAACCTAAATTTATATTTTCCTAAGCTGAAATATATATATTTTTTTTTTTTAATACAGAATTTTATACTCGCGTATAATATTATAATAACTATTGTAATGATTAAATATTTGTTTGTATATACAAATTCATACGTCTTATTTAATAATATTGAATTTAGTAATTCATCTTGTGTATTTAACTTAGAAATAATTTTTATAAAAGCTTCTTTGTCGAATTTTAAATTTTTTATTTCATCTAAATGAATGGGTTTTGGATAACGTTGATTAAGTGTAATATTGCAACATGAATCATTTAAAATATTTAAATCTAAAGGTAGTGTTGCAAAAGACGATTCTACTGTTTGCTGTGTTATTAATACGCCTTTAGTAGTATGAGCATGGCTGGATCTAGGGGGGGGGGAAGTCGGGGATTTATCCCCGGGCGTATAATTTTCGTGGGCGTATTTTTAAGGTTTTAAATATTTTGTAAATTGAAAATTGAAAATGGACTTTAAAACAAAAGTCAAAACTAAGTACAAAATAATATTTCACAGGAAATGTGTAATATTGGGTATGGGAATAAAATAAAATAATTGTATTTTTAATCGAGATTAGTAATAAGTAATAACTAATAACATTGATTTAAATATTAAAAAGGACAAATATGAAAAAGGTAAAAAATAGATAAAAATATAAAATAAATAAAACCCGTCCGCAACTTACTGTCAGCGGGAGTGTACATGCATTAGTCTATCATAAATAGATTAATGTACTCTCCGATTAGTGACATAATAAAGTATGGTAAATTACATAATTGTCTTGCATATAATATAATATTAAGTAGATAGTTGTTTAAAACCTTAATCTTAAAAATCTCACTATTAATTGTAATTCATTGTTATGTGATTTTAAATTTACAACTATATATTTTTCTAAACAGGTAGGTACTGCATAAAATTATGTATTACCTACATAAAATGTTACTTAGGTACTAATGATTTAATTGTTTACAGATTATTTATTAAATTACATGTTCGTACCTAGGCTTATAAAAGTCTTTGTATTTAACAATTAATGCCTTTTTATAAACTAAACTTTTTTATAAATATCACCATGGCCACTAGATAAATGTAACAGAACGCAAAATGGAATATAATTTGTCATTTGTGTTTGCTTTTTAAATAGGTACAAGTATACAACTATTAATTTACTTGATAAACTTGATACTACAAAAGTACAACATAATTAAATAATTAAAACAAAAATACTATCCTATTGATTGTAGCCCAAGACAGATTGAATATTATGTTTTACATATTATATTAAAATAATTTAAAAGGAAATTTATATTCTATTTGGTTCGTTTTTTTTTTATTATAAACTGTGTTTTTTGTCTAATTTATTTTTATAGTTCAAGATGTCAAACAGACAACCAGGTCCTTATTATTCTGGAAATTTTTAAAATATAGAATGTAGAATGTAGTTATTTTAGTATATAGGTACATTCAATCCGTAAGTGATAATCCATGATAAATATTTCTTTGTCGTGTTATAAACATTATATTACAATTTTCAGTAGGTACATAATTACATTTTTGTTTCATTGTATTTATTCTGTACCTAGGTACATATTATTAAGTTTTGATTGTAACAAATATTAAAAATGAAAATGTATAATATTGATAGGTATGTTGTAAATTAAATATTGTTCTTTAACATAAAGCGTCCTATATTAAAAGTAAGCAATGGATACCTAATTTTGATTTGTTAATAAATAATTCATACATGTTATTATTATCAATATTATTTAGGGGGGACGAGGTGGCCGAGCGGTCTAACGCGTCGGCCGCGGCGCTGGCAGTCGCGGGTTCGATTCTCGACCACCGGGCGGCATTTTTTTCCGGGCAAGTCACGGTGTCCGGAAAACAAGTGCCGCCATCCCCCCACTCCGGGGCATGGCAGAAACCTACGGGTGCCCCAATAAAAATTCTGCCACCACAAACACACGTGTTTACAAACCAACAGTTCCCTCCCCTACAAACTAAACAAACAAACAAACAAACAAAAACAGCTAATGGCCATAGTTGCCGGGCTTAATGATCAATGAAAAAAAAAAAAAAAAAAAAAAAAAAAAAAAAAAATATTATTTATTCTAAACCTGGAACTTAGAAATATTGACCACAGATTTTAGCTTTAAATACCCCATTAAGAAGTGCTTCTAAAACTATATTACGTGAATAGTTTAAAATTCAAAATGTTTCATTTTTAAGTTAAAATCGTTCAAATTATTCGTGGTAAATAAATGATTGGTCCTGCAGTATATTTGGAGAGGTTTTGTAAATGTTGGTCCTCAGTTCCTCTCAATACTGTGTGAGTGTGCTTGATTTTTCGTAAAAAAAAAATACTAATTCTGGTCATCTCCCTGAGGTGGGCGTATTTTTTTAATTTTCCCCGGGTGTTAAAAAGCTATGATCCGGCTGAGTATGAGCTTGACACCCACCTTTCAGAAATAATTTTCCAGAACTTTTCAATGTAATTTTACGAATAAAAGATCGATTATTACAAATTATTGTAATTGTTGTAGGCTTTTCACACACAAAGTACCAATTATTTTTGAAAAACGATGGGTAGGTACCATAATTCTTTTTTAAATTCCGTGATATAAGTATCACATTGCGTAGGTTTAGTTAAAGCATTTTTTAATATTTCTGTTACACAAGTAGGATCAGTATCACTATTATTGTGTATAACATTTCATTGAAACCGCAAACAAAAATGTCGGCAACTATTAAACAGTTATTGATATTTGACCAAATAAAATATTTTGTCACCATACGTCATCATCTGTTAATAAATACGTTGGATTTTCAGCGATATGTTTAAATTGTCCGTGTTCATTAATTGGAACGTATATTGGTATAATATAATACAATTTGAAAATTTCGCCGATATACATAGTGGAATTTTTATTGAAAATATTATTCTATCGTTCATTGGGTGAAGGTCTATATGTAACATTTTGTATATTTCTTGTATATTAGTTTCATTAAATTTGATAGAGATTTGTAAATTTTCAGGTAGAATATTTTCTATTTGTTTTATTTCTGACAACAACTGATCTGGTGTAATTATAAAAACATCTAATTTATTTGTTTGAACGTTTGATATCATTCTTTGTAACCTCGTTACAAATATATCTAATTCAAATATATTATTTTCAATTAGGGATATTAATCTTAGAACAATAATTTGATTTTTTTGGTCTACTAATTCAATATTTATGTTGTTAATAGAGGTTACAATTTTTTTAATATTTTTAATATTTTTGTCAAATAATAATTTATTGTCATTAAATGTTGTTATGGTTTCATTGTAATTTGTTATTGTGCTCCTTAAAATAGAGACTTGGTCCTGAACTATGTGTATCATATCTCTTTGATCATTCTCTAATTTGTTAATCGAACTATCATACCTCCGTACATCGTCATCATCGGCAATACCGAACATCCACTGTAGTTCCGAACCTCCAGACTCAAATGATCGCTTAACCTTTTTTCTATACCTAGCCATTTGTCTAATTACCTGTATATCTAAATTTATTTATTTTTAAATGCTTTCTAAGTTATTCACTGTTATTTGGAAACTGTCCTTAATTGCATATGTGTTAATTGTATTTAACATATTCCTTATATCACCATGGCTATATATTAAATATTTAAAATCTATGAATGTATTAATGGTCCAACTACTTTTACACAATTTACCTTCCCCTAATATCTCGTACTGTAATCCCGGACTATTGGTGGTTAGAGTGAGGTTGAAAAATGAATTGTCTTGATTTTCACTGGATATACTATGATTGATTAGCAGAAACTGCAATAGCATGGTACGACAAATTACGTTCCAGACATCCATTTTCATTGTAATACTATGAAGAAAATTTAATAAAATTATAAAATTATTAATAATAGAAAAAAAAATGAATATGAATTATAATATTAGTACTTACTTTGTTTAGTAGTTTGACGTTATACTATAGGTATTTGACTGTATTGTATTGCAACAAGTATATGATAGGTGTAAAAAAATATAAATGTGAATAATAAGTAACTCTATGTTCGTATTTCACAAGAGGCAGTTCTTTGCACAAAAATTACAAGTATCCACAGCAACTCTGATATAATTACTGTGTTTGTTATAAAATTGGTATTTAAAAATTATAATTATAGCTACAAATTGTTGACCTAACACTGGACTACTGTGTAACTACTCACTGGTAATACTACGACTGACTGACTTTATTCGGGTTCGTGTGTTATCGCGACAATGCTCCGTATCACATACAAAAACTCTCATTCAGCAGATCCCACGATTGCACCATCGTAAAACACACTATCTATGTTATACGTAGGTAGATTATTATTGTATAATTACAATAAATGTTATGACTTTGATTCAGTTCTTTTATGAATATCAGGACACGCCCGTCGAACGTCTTGTTCTAGTTTCATTAGTATATTTAGTTGATACGTGACGCGCGATTAAGTAGATATAAGTCATATGTGACATTGTAATGTGCAAATACAGTGAATATATTATTAACTTTGATCTGTAATTTTTATTGTTTAAACATTTATATACTTACAAAGTTACAAATATGTTTAAAACAAATAATCAACCACATAATTTATATATATTGACCAATCGGTTAAAATTTAATTTACGAGAAGCAATACAAATGCTTAAAAATCCGAACAAAGTATCAAACACTGTTGAATGTTCAAAACTTGAGGCACAGCCAGGTAAGTGGTATATTTGTACAGAATATAATAATACAAAATTAATGTCAGATGGCATCGAGTGGTAAGCGACAGGTACAAATGTATTACATAATGATAAAAAAACAATTATGCAAGTCGAATACTTTGCATCGGAAAATGTATACAAAAGTATTTTTAAGTTGACTGGAAAATATCGATATAATGCAACTTTGATAAATTATGTAAAATTAAACGAATTAAAAAAAAATATATATTTAAAAAACAAATATAATTTACTAAGTAAAATCTTGCTAACCATTATGGTTTTGTAAATGTCCACATATAGATTAGGTTCCTTCACATACATTTTATAAGGTTAAAAATTCACCTTCTCTTCTCAAACAAGTCACTGCAGGTCTGCAGAGCCATGTATTGAAGAATAAAATATTACATACAATGCACTATTTTTTACTATTATATTATATAGGTATACCTGCTATTATCCATTAATTTAATGGATAGTTCTCTTAAAGATATACATTAGTTTATCAATACATTTTAACGTTTTTAGAATTTTTTTTTTTAGATAAAAAAACGTATACAAGTCATAAGGAAAAATCATTTATAAAAAATATATATATTTCGTAGGTATACCTACTGTTTCTTACCGTATTTATAATATTATCAATTTTGATGTTTTTCACATCTTCGACGGTGACTGCATTAATTTCATACTCCAAAGTATAATGTTTTCTAATAAATTCAACATACCCATATCATATTAATTTCCAACTGCGAAAAATTCATTAGTCATTATAGTTAACTAAAATAATTTTGTAGGTATCTATATCTATAATACCTATTTAAAGGTTAACATGTGAGTGAAAACGGTAAGTTGAATGGATTGTACTACTCCACTTATCTCTAAACTCTAATTACTTGTAAGTACTTAACCAACTAACCTTGTACACACAACATCTCTGTTATAATCTCTAATTTCTCATCTCTCCGAGCTCACACAAATTATAGATACATATTATATTATCACATCATCGCTGACGAAAAGTGAATAATGTCTACCGGTAACACAGACATGTTACATTATATTATTATTATTATTATTTATATATATATGTGGTGTAAATCGGGCATTAACCGTAGCGGTTTACAAGTATATATAGGTATAACTCACGCACGTTCGCAGACATCATACACTATTATATTTTATAACTACACATTGGTTTTATATTCCACAATAGAATATCATTACATGATTATTAGAATATCATATGAAATTTGAATTTCGAATTGCGAAAAGTTCATTAGTCATTAATATAGTTGACTAAAATGAAGTGTGTGTACCTACCTACCTATTTAAAGGTCAGATGTGAGTGGAGACAGTCGGGCCTCGAGTGCATTATACACTACTCCACTTATATCCAAATTCTAATTACTTGTATAGTAACTATACTCAACCAACTAACCGCCTATAGACAATACATCTCTATTATAATATTATATTACACGTACAACTGATGTACCTATATTATATTGTAATCTCTCATTTCCCATCTCACCGAGCGCTCGCCATTATATTATATATTATTATTATTATCGCATATCATTGCTGACGAAAAGTGAATACTAATTTCACCGGCAACGCAGATAATAATATTATAGTATACGTTGTATTATTATTTATTATTTATATATACATATATTATGGTAGGTATCGGCATTAACTGTAGCGGTTTACAAGTATAGGTAGGTATAACGCACGCACGTTCGCAGACATCATATACATATATATAATATATATAAATATATATATATACTGTAGCAATCGGTGGCGGCACGGTATATATGAGTCATCTTACGACTAACCTATATGTATATAATATATGTATAAACGTATTGTTATAATGTGTAAGAACTGGTCTCGTCTTCGGCACACTGCTGCTATTATCGACGTTATGCTTTAATACCGTTTTTCTCTATTGTACAAAAATAAGAAAATAAATAAAAGAATGAGGAGGAAAAAAAATATATACCTACAACATTTACACTATATAATATATATATATTGGTATTTTTCATCTCTTCGTATATATATATATGTGTATAGTACAACGCCCGAGCGTGTGTGCAGTGTGTGCCAACAAAAGACGGCGACGTCGTTTCCCTCTCGCAGATACCCCCCGCCGAGTGTGTGTTCGATAAATCGTGGTACCTAACCGAAAATCGAAAGGCCGTGTTTTATAGATATATATATATATGTATATACACTGCTCTGCGAGTATAACATTTTAATATTGTATATACTATTATAAGTATTATATATATTGTAAACCTAAGTATACAGATTGTGTAGTCCATATAATAATAAATGTTTTTAAAAAAAAAAAATACACATATATTATTTTTACGCGTATACAACTGTGTGTAAGTATATACATATATATTGTATAGGTTCCTATATTATATTATTATTATTATTATACGTACCTCTATGTATAGGAGAAAGGGCGACGTTGACCTGTCGGCGGCGCGGGCGGACGGCTGCCGGCCGACTGCGATTAGTCATACGCGTGTTCGGGACACGGTACTGTTTTTTTTTTTTAAATTTATATTTTTACAACAATATTATATACCTATACGTCCACATCAGACCCATAACGTTCGTATAATATAGCCTCCGGCGACGATTCGTCTACACACACCACTTCACGAGCAGCACCTATAATATAGTACTCGACACAATTTTTTTTAGTACGAATTTTCTCATAAAATGAAGACGATTGCTCTACAAATTAATAATATTATATTATGTATTTTATAATAGCGAACAAACGGCATAATAAAATCGTACTGTTGAGGGAAAATTAACTTTTGTGAATATTCAGCTAGGTTTACGTTCATTGCGTCAGATGATGATGACCGAAATTATTTAAATATTACGCAGTATTGCCCACCAACCTGCAATAGAGAGCCCCACTGCTGCAGAGTGGTATTGATATGTATATTATAATAATATTATAATATTATTATAATATTATTATAATATTATTATATTGTTATCATCGGTGTTATCGTACGTAATAGGTACAAGTCATTATATTGTTGCGGTTGTTGCTGTACTTATACCTAAATGCTATACATATATCATGTTTGAGCTCAGGCGAGCGTAAGTAATTTTGTATACATGATTTTTTACTTGATACTATCGATCGATTCGATCGTTTGATATTTAAAAATATGCACATAAAAAAATGCTAATATATCTATGTAATATATTACGATATGGAAAATATTATATTATGCTAATATTATATACTCTCGCCGAGTTCAGTTGTAGGTACGCGAGAAAAATTCTCCGAATAACGCGAAAGCTGTTTCGAGCGAAAAAAAATTGTGTTAAAATAAATTTCTACTTTAAAAGGTTTACTATTAATTCTGATAACCCTACCTACACGTTCAACTCTATCGAAATAATGAAGTATATACATAGGTATATGCGAAAAACTATATGGCCACAAAACCATTTTAAAATCTTAAAGAAATATTATCACCACCTGTAAAATAGTGAATGGTCAAAATGTTGAGAGTACCTACTTATATTATAAGACCTATCCAACCATCGGCAGTTACCTATATAATACGATTTGTTATAAATTTATAAAATATAACATTAAATTATAGTTTACTAACGAATTTGACTTCTATACATCTATAGTAATCTATATATTTTGTTTAAAATAAATAATAAAGGCATAATAATATTGCAATTCATTTTTTGTCTTTCTGAAATAAGAATCTTATCGATACATTTTGGTTGTGCATTGGCCATTGACGGATATGTATATTTACTATATAAATTTATAATAATATCTACCTGTATGTATTATTTTTAGGTGTACCTACATAATCCTGTAATCATTAGACCTATTTCATTAGACTTATTATCGAGCAACGATGAAAATTCTAATTTTTATTTTTAAATTTTAATATTTTGTATTGGTTTGTGTTAACACACTGTGTACAATTACTCTTCACGCTTAAATAATTGTTTTATTTAAAAAATATATGTATAAATTTTACAACATTTGCAAAATAGAAAGACCAATAATTATCAATAGGTAGGTACTCAGTGATTTAACTTTTATACGAAAGAAAAATATGATGATGGTTAGGTTAGTTTTTAGTTAAGTTGTATGTATAATGTATATGCGCCTATATTATATTATTTATACATATATTATTATTTGTAGCATGTGGTTTTATAATACTATTCCACGTTTTTGTTTTTTAGTTAAATTTTTCAAATGTTGGTGTAATTTGTATGATTTAAAATATTTAGCTTTAACACTCTTAAGTGTACCTACCTATTAGGTACTATACACTCATTGAGATGGATCCAAGCGACCATATTATTTGACGTTTATTCTTGTGTCTCTACAATATTCTATAAAGGAAATCTCTTGTTAATTAAATAATTTCTAACGGGATAATTCATATTATAATAATATATGTTTTTTCAGGTAGATACACGTTGTTTAACTATTACTTGTTACCATAAAAAATGTACACAATACATATTAAATATATAATATGGACGACCTATTATTATACTGTTCACAATCAAAGTACGGCGTAAAATTATATGAATATAAGTTTAATAATATTTATGATAGATTAACAAAATTATTGAATTTTGTGACATAATATAAAATTATTTTATATTTTATTTGTTTTCATTCTTAACCTTGAAACATTAACAACATGTGCCTAAGTTTAGTGAGCTGGAAAATATACAATGATATATTTTATTCGACAGTCATCAAGATTTATATTTTTATTCGTGTGATTTAAAACACAAAACACAAACTAAATTGGGCGTAACATTTAATTATAAAAAAAAAAATAATATTCATTCTCTGAAATAAATGTATTATACATATAACCATAATTAAAAATTAGCAGACTGAAAGTATGAAAATATCTATTTGATGAATCATTCTAAAATAATTAAATTACGAAAAATTGTATGTGTTAAAAATAATAAATGCAAGATATTATACTTAGAACATTATAATAGAACGTGTAAAATAAAATTATCTCTGGTAAAATCCAAACCACTATATTATTATTTATTATATATGTCCATATGAAAACTCGATTGCAGACAGACAGACAGACAGACAGACGCGATTGTACTAAAGATAACATGGATGTATATATTATATTTTATTCGAAAAATTATTTCAATAATTTTAACAATTTCAGCGAAATAAAATACATATTAAGAAAAAAATTATTCGTCGAAATAGTTACAAAGTATTGTTTTTCCGAATAAACTTAAATTTAATAACTGTACGTCTGTATAGTGTACAATGTACATTGTACCTACCTACGCGTTGTACCCAAGCCGCATCAAGACCTACATGCTAGTATAATATTATGTTTGTTTGTTCGACAATATTAATAATAATTGTAAAAAAATCTACAAATAATAATAAACTTGTACCATCATCAATATAATATTTATAATATTGTTATATAGGTATCTACCAGCTATAAACTACCTGGTACCTACCGAAGATTTTATATTTTATAGCTTGCTTATTATTTATGTTTTACATTATATGACTATACAACTGCAGATTGTTATTCTCGTTTGTTTTACCGTGAGTTATTATATCCACCGTGTGTACCCACCATATAGGTATTATTAAAACCTGAAACGTTGAGGTTAAATATTAAAAAAATAATAAAAAGGCAATACAAAGTAGTCGTGAATTTTGCAAAAATGTGAAACACCTGCATTGTGGTCGTGTGATAGTGCGGTATATTATAATATATACCTACTGGCTACCGGTCACAGGATTAAAAAGAATTATAGGTAATTCGAGCATTTTAAAGGGCACTTGGGTGGTATGGAAATTCACTGAAAAAAAAACTATAACAAGATTTTCCCGCTCAAAATCTATTGTACGGAATAATGCGTTATACACCTTATACTATACTTATAATAATATTATATATATATTATATTTATATTAGAATAATAATATTAAACGATCGGATAGAAACGTGGCCAAGGTTCATATCAGCATTACAAAAACGACAGTAATAATAATAATAATAATAATAATAATGATAATTCCAGCTCAGAACCGAGAAACATACATGTATAATATACAGGATGATTAACAGCAAGTATGCTCATTCCAGATTTTTCCTTTAATAATGAATTTATTAAAATATTATGATTTTTGAATTTTTTTTAATTTACCTATTTATAGATCAAGTTTTCAAATCGTTGAGATTTGTTGTACTACGCTCGCAGGAGTGGTGATACAAGCTTCTGTTTGTCAAATGAGGACACTCCAAATGGGGCCCTTATCTACTGTAAATTATGTACCTATACAGTAGAAAAGAGCAAAGACTTTGCTTAAGCAGGTTGTACACAAAATATCTCAAAAATTTGAAAATGAGATCTTTAAGAATGTGTATATTTAAAATTTCCAAAAATCAGATTTTTAATAACTGCGCATTATTGAAACAGAAAGGGGTGAGCGTGCTTGGTGAATCACCCTGTATATAAGTCCGACACACGAGTGTACACTGTACAGTATTAATGGTACACGGCGTGTAGATATAAAATGTGTATACAAAGGTGTACCTATAATATTGGCCTACTTCGCGGGACCTACGACGGCCACGATCTGGGCGGTGACGGTTAGTGAAAACGATAGTACAAAATATAATAATATATAACACGCGATATTTTTATTCGTTTAAATTTAAAATGTCTCGAATCCGAATTATTATTAACGAGCAAAAACAAAAACTGACGTTTCCCGTATATCAATAAAATATACATAGTCTGTTATCGTTGTTGCTTGTGATTATAATTAACAAAAATATCATAATGATAATATACAATTATATTATATCACGTATGTTATTAAAAAGTGCAATATAATGATAGATGCGTGCCGTCGTCGGATTCAAAACGGACGAGACGCATAGGCGCAACTAGGGGGGTGCTAGGGGGACTTTAGCACCCCCAGACTAAAAATTAGCACCCCCAAAAATTCAAAGTCAAATCCTTGATTTGTAAGCTGTAGGTATTTCATTATTGTACCTACCTATTCTGTTCAAATTTTTATTTTAGAATAATTTATTTATATTTAATGTTTCGAAGATAGTTATATTAGATGACAACATAGTTTGTCATGAGGTCTACAATATAATATCATGATAGCCGATAGGTAAGGTATATTGCATTGGGAATTTGGTTGTGTTAATAGTTATTTTTAAACTGTTATATCTACGTAATCCGCTACCCGTATGTTTTCCATTATATGCGTTATCGTTATAAATTATAAATATAACTTATAACATTACACAACAGTCGACGAGACGACGACACACGTTATACAGACATACAGTACCCAAAACTTGAACTGCCAACAGGTAACAGTATTCCGTCTCCGTAAATCTGAATTGATAGGTATTTAAAATGTTTAGTATTTTTAAAAAACGGAAACCTAAAGCTGATATTGACGATCCTGGCATGGTTGACATTTCTACTAATAGTACTACTCATACAAGTGATACAACTCTTGATTTGGCCGATTTGGGAAATAAAGATTCCGGCCCATGTCGTCCTATACTTACAGTAAGATTTATTCTGTTTACATATAAAAACTTAATAATTCGTTTTATGAGTTTTTTTAAATAAATAAAATAAAATAATAATAATAAAACTATAATAAGGTGTTTAATATTTTTCTGATTAATTTTATTATTATTTATTAATTAGGAATATAAAAAAATTAAATTTGGAACACAACAAAGATCGTTTCGAAGCCAATGGTACAATGAATGTGATTGGCTAGAATACAGTGTTCAGCGTAACGCTGCATTCTGCTTTGTTTGCCGAACTTTCGGTTCAGAAAATTCAGGTGAAAATATATGGATTAAATCTGGGTTCAATAATTGGCAAAAGGTAAGTAGTTTATTTTGAAGTGTAATAGTATATGTATTTTTACAAATAAAATAATTAAAAAATAAAAATTATTCAAAAACTTAAACTTCGCTAGAATAACTTAGTGTGTTAGACGTTAGTATTGAATACTAAATTTGTATCATGATTAATATAATCGACCACATTTTTTTCAGTTTCTTGTAAAATCAAAAAAACATTCTTCTACCAGTACTCATTTGACTAATTTATGTTATCTAAATAGTTGTTATTAGTTATTGTAATTAATTATTAATTATAATGTTTTTAGTGATTGTTCCTTAATATTAATCATTATCAAAATATCAAATGTGTTATCATATAAATTAATATAAATATGAAGTTGAGTTATAAAAGCATGTTGTTAATAGCTTTGAAGTTGTGTGTTGGTGGGGGAAGCCCCCCACGGGTTACCAAGGTATACTAAATTTTAGCACCCCTTAAATTGCAGGTTTAGTTGCGCCTATGACGAGACGAGAATTAAAGAACGAATTATCGCCGAAATTACTGGGAACGTTTTTATAAATATAATTAAAAGAAAATATAGTCTAATTAATATATTATAAAGAAATAAAGACTTAAACATTACCTATACTGACACTTTGTTTTTAATTCTCCACAGAGTGTGACCGCGACCGACCGCGGTTACCCGTTTTACGTCAAAAAACAAATCTGAGAAATAAATTAAAGGTCAATATAATATTTGATTCCGGGTGTTGCGTGTCACATAGCTATTACATATTATAATATACAATAAAACATAATATGTATTATTGTTACTATCGTTTTTCGTGTGCGCGTTCGATGGTTATACAGCTGCTGCAATTACACGACGATATTAGCATACCGAACTTGACCTTTGTATCGATTCGCACAAAACTGATAGTAATAATCGTATATTCGTATAAAATATGCAGACGTTAAGTCGAAAACTAGAAAACCTTTTATTATATAATTATAATACATTTATAATTATTTTTATAGGCCATTCCGGACACTGAATTATAAGTTAACTCCTAATACAAATCGTACTCAGGCTTTTCAAAATATTACATTAAGAAAATTAACGAACTCTTATGTTTCTAATCATACCCTTCACACGGACCTGAAAATTAAAACTGTAAAAGAAGAAGCAGTCACTTATTAAAAAAAAAATCCATAATTGGCTTGCAACTCATCCCAATCCTTTAATTAAAGCTCTTTCATCAATTGTTATTTTGGGTAATTCTCCAAGGCGTTTAAACCGCAACTGGTGTAGAGATAACTTAATATTATAATATAAAAAACAAATAAATAAATAAATTCATATATATATAAATTAATGTATGACCTCAATTTTTAAGTGTCATCACTGGGTGGCGCTTTTATCAAGCCTTTTTATGTATTATATTTATCTCAGCTAATACTCTTATTGTACCAATGAGGTACAGATTGTGTAATTTTTTTTTAAACACAAAATTTGCGGAACGACGGATTCAATTTTGAGACTTTTATTTTGAGTTTCTTTTATACGTGTTGGAATTTTATGTTTTAAGGACATATTTAGGTTTTTTTAAACTCATCTCCTTTTTTTATTTTTAACTCCGTCGATTAATGAGTATTAAATTGGATCTTTATTTATAAAAGTATGAGAATACTTATTATATTGGTTGACTATTTTAGTGGATTTATTGTTATTTGAAGTGCATTTTAAACTGCGTTTTTTTTTGTAGGGTTTTAAGATTTTCCAGTGCATTAAATCCACAGCGCTAACAATCATTAATCATAAAATAATATTATACTAAATCAATTGTAATATAATATCCTATTGACAATGTACTTCCACCGCGTCGTCTGTCTAACGTTTCTCTTTTTATTTGTTATTATTAATTCCCTGCACTACTGCTGGCCACTACCTGTCCTCTATAATAATGGTATTATAATCGTACTGTATATACACTACCTATACATATAACACCTATAATGTGTCGATAAACTACTATAATATTATTATACGTTTTCGAGTGTCGAAATAAAAATGAAAAGAGAAAAAAAATAATACACCGCAGACAATAGAAGCCCGCGCGCGCGAGTTCGTAGAATGGTAAAATGGGTCCGAAGAGGATGAGTCACAAGATAATTATTGTATTTATTATATTATACGACAGCGCCGGACCGCAACAGGTCTCTACCTGCTCGTCGATTGCACAGCGTTGGACACAGAATATAATACAATAATGTGATATATATATATAGGTAACCCACTGGACACTGACCAATACCCGTACCTAATCAGTTAACATTTTGGACCAATTTATATTTTTCATTTGTTAAACACGTTTTAACGAGACATTTTTAAAATGTGAACACTGTGCGATTTCAAAAATTCAAAATACAACCCAATAATTGTAAATGATTTGCTCGCCGAGTTTCGCCAATCAAGTTTTGAGTAAAATAAGAATTACCTTTCAAACTTATCAATATTCAGATTTACTAAAAATAAAATATAGGTTCTTTATGATTTGAATAATATCTTAGGTATTTATATTTCAATTTATGTACTACATAGAGATAAATATACAAAGCGGGGTCCAAAACAAAATATTATTGTCAACAATTTGATAATTTTGTTATAATCCATCGTATCGCAACAGGTCTCTACGTGCAGCTCCTCGATGGCACAGGGTCGGACACAGTATATTATAGTACAATAATCTGATATTTAGGCTACCCACTGTGCACTGAACCGTAGCTAATAAGATTACATTTTGGATCGATTTATATTTTACATCTGCTAAACACATTTTAAACGAGACGATTTTAAAATGTGAACACTTTGTGCGACTTCAAAAATTCAAAATACTACCGAATAATTTTAAATGATTTACACACTGAGTTTCACCAATCGAGTTTTGAGTATAATCAGAGTTGACGTTGAGGCGGTGAGGAGTGAAACTTCATATAACTCGCTTCCCCACATTGTCCAATCGACTTCAAAATTCTAACAAATAATTGTATATTAATTTGTGACTTTTACTACAGAGCAATATTCAGATTTACTAAAATTAAATTATCGGGTCTTTATGATTTAGATTTTAGATAATATCTAATTTGTATTTAAATGTAGGTATGTACTATAGATAAATATACAAGGCGGGGTCCAAACCAAAATATTATTGAAAATAATTTGATAATTTTATTATAATCCATCGTATAGCAACAGTTCCAGACATGAAGCTTGTCGATGGTCTGCGTCGGATACAGTATATTATAGTATTATAATTTATAGTACACTAATGTGATATTTAGGTTACCCACTGTGCACTGACCAATACCCGTAACTAATAAGATTACATTTTGGATCGATTTATATTTTACATCTGTTAAACACATTTTCAACGAGACGATTTTAAAATGTGAACACTTTGTGCGACTTCAAAAATTCAAAATACTACCAAAAAATTGTATATTAATTTATGACTTTTACCATTCAGATTTAGTAAAAATAAAATATGATTAAAATATGATTAAATATGATTTTGGATAATATCTTATTTATATTTAAATATATGTACTATAGATACATTCAACAATACGGGGTCGAAAATAAAATATTATTGTCAATAATTCGATAATTTTGATATAACCTATCTTGTCGGGTGATATTTTTTATAGCCAGGTAAACACTATTGTTATTGGTCCGAATCATACAGCTCAAAAACTGGTCCTGGCCTATAGGTACGTCGTCGTCTACTCGTTTGGCGCCACAGTATTCCTTTTTTATAACCTATAGTTGTGTCCCGATAATCAATACTAAAAAATCAATTATTTTAATGCACTTTGTTAATTTACTACCATATAGCATATTCATCGTTTTTCCACTGTAATAATCATGTTACAGTGTTACTATATACCATAGTAAACTATAGAAAATTGCTAATTATTATGCTTTTATTAAATATCGCACAGACGATCTATACATTTATGGGTTTAACACATACAATTTAATTTTGCCGAAGCAGGACACAAGGTACGGTCCAATGTACTACCTGCTAAATATCCCTTTTTGGGACGCTGCAGGTGGTAGGTTAGTACTAACGCAGCCTTATACCGGTATTCATATTATATAGGTTTCTTATTGATATAGTTAGACGTATGTAGATATATATGGGTGTTATATATTGTATTCCAAATCATAGATAACGTCTGTAGATTTTATGATATTAATACATGTGATTTCATCAGGAAACTATGTGCTTTCATAAAACAAATTAAAAAAACCTTGAAGACGGTGGTGGTCTATTATAGCTGGTATGTTGTTTTATGATAAAAAAATCAGATTGCATTGATAGATGTTTAAGTGTTCAATTACGTTTGGTGTATAAAAAAGCTAAATCAAATTCAAAAAAATAAATG
Organism: Macrosiphum euphorbiae; assembly: GCA_949089665.1. Taxonomy (NCBI): domain Eukaryota; kingdom Metazoa; phylum Arthropoda; class Insecta; order Hemiptera; family Aphididae; genus Macrosiphum; species Macrosiphum euphorbiae. Next base: position 11,998,740 of record CARXXK010000005.1, read on the forward strand.
CCATCTTTTAAGGTTACCTCATTAACTGTTACAAATAGCAATTAAGAGGTTGTCACACACCGACACCCGTATGACATGTTCTCTTCGTCTTACAAACGTACAACATAGCAAAAACTGTTTTTCGCTGAACAACTTTACTCCCTCTGCATTTATAGTAAAATTACCAAAATTCTACAACAGTTCTTTTGATATCACTGACGAATAGTTTTTAATAATTAAATTAAATAAACAAAAAAACCTAATATTCTCGAACTGATAACTTTAAATGTATTTGTGTGATCCACATAATAAAAACACTACGACACCGATAATTATTTTCACCATTCACTGTGGAATTTATGTAAGTCTACTAAAAATACAGAGGCTGTAAAATTGTCCCGAGTAAAATGGTATTTTCTTTGTTATACATTTGTATGACAGAGACAACGCATTTGGGTGTGGTCTTCTTAATATTATATCAAAGGAATGTCAACTGTTAGGCTAAATACCTTAATCAATGTATACCCATCAGATAATGGATTTTAAGAAAAGGTTAGGTTCAGGATATATTTTATGAGATATTATTTAATATCAGCTTAAATGAATCTAAAGATAATAATGCTTGGAAACATAATATATCCATTAGGCCACTTACTGCTTACACCACAATATGTCTATCTCACCAAAAATGCCTAAATATTTTTATTCTACCATAGTTACTTAAAAAATAATTTAGGTATATTATATGATTAGGTAGGCACCTAAGTATAACACGCAGTCATTGTCATTTTCTGTATCTTATGTACCTATTTATTCCTTTATGACAAATCGTAAACCATATTCACAGCAAACCAAAAAATCATAATTATAGTGAATATTGTATTCATAAACGTTGTACGAGTAAAATTAATCAAAATTGTGTAAGTACATTATTTTTAAACAGTTTAATTATAATTATTGTGGACCTTGAACTGTTTTTTTTGTTTTAAACGAGTATATCCATACTGACATACCGTTATAATAGATAATGTAGTTATAGTCTTAGTAGACGGTGGAATAATTATTTTGGTATAAATGTATGATATACAAAATACGAGTGTAGAAATGTATAGTAATTATTTCACCTGTTGATTTACCGGGAAGTGAACCATAATTACACGTTAACATAAATTTAAAGAAATCATTGAACTTGTGAATAACTTTATGTTCCCCCCCCCCTCTCCCCACCCTAAAATAATAATTATCGAAATGGTTAAGTGTCTTTGACATTCAAAATTCAAATTGTGTTTAAATGTGATTTACCTAATAATGTACTTAAAAATTGTATTTAAAAACTATACATATATTATAACATGGATTGCACCAAATCGTGACAACGCGATAATAATGCCTAATTAACGAAAACAAATTTTTCTCGTTAAACGAATTATACTATTACTGTCGAAAGTAATATTATTGCGTAATGTTCCAAACCAATAACGAATATCAACAAAAATAATAATGATTGAAATCGCGAATTTCGTTTTTTATGATTTTTTTTTTATCGCCAGACACACGGATACAGACATGGTATACGTCATAATATATAATTGTATTCAAACCTATCGCTGACAATTTTAAGACGACGACTCACATTTTATTCTCGGTGTTTTTACACGTTTTTACACGTCAATTATTGATCATCTGTCGAGCGTCATTTAGGAGAATTTTACCACCACCAGATCTAGGTCAGTAAATAATCGTAGTGTGGGCATTATTAATAATTTACACCCGTCGTGAGAGCACGAAACTCGCCCGAAAAAATAGTGGAGTGGAAAATACGCACCGATTGTTTCCGAGTACCGTTTCCTATATAGGCTTTCCTCCTAACCATGCGAGGATCCTGCATTCCAATAATATTATTATTTATTATATCGTAAAAACCGTATGAGTGTAGCACTTTCGACTTGATGATAACAATATCTGATCGTCAAGAATATTACAATCTAGTAAGGAATACATCTGCACGTTTCCGGTTTCAAGCGATTAAATAATATTATATTATGGGTGTAATATTATGAGAGTGAAGTTGTGTACTCGTGTGATAAACTCGGGGTAGGCCACCAAACTCGCTGCAGTGGGTCCTACAAAACGGCCGCCGGGGCGATCGCCGTTAGGCAAACACCCAAACACGGTATACGATTTAGCTCGGTCAAAAATGCAGCTGCATCCGGTGCATGGGTAGGTCCTACCCGTTCGATGTCCTAAATAATAATATAAGAATCAGTCGGCTATAGACGTTAAGTCGAGGTTCCATCATAGGAATTACCTATTTTGCTTCCCTGCTACAGGTACATACGAGTATACTGACATAATTATAATTTATTGGCTTTTGATAATAGTTCTAATGAAAATATTTTCTAAGAGCGCCAAAATCGTATTGCTTAAATTTAACAAGCAGAAATTGTACTTCCTATTAGTATAATATGATTTCACGAAAATAACCATAATCATAATGTTATAAAAAATAAGTTCGAAAAATCACATGTGTCAATTTATTCTCAGTAAGCACCTCCTACATACTTAATAAATAATAACGGGTTAAAATTTAAACTTGTAATATGTATTTTTTATTTATTATGTATACCTACACATTAAATATAATAATAATTCTAATTAAACTGTCGTAAAACTATCTTATGCGACAGGACAAAATTTAACAGAAAATGTTTTAATAAAATCAATGGTATCCCGCATGCTGCATTAAACTATCATTTATCAAAACAGTATAGTGTGCATCCGTTACACCACGATCGCAAAACGGATAAATCCTAAAACGACTTCGTTTGAATAGGGTATTGTGCGGGTTGGTGGGGGGAACCGTTCGTTTTTTACTCGGGACAAGGATACAGTTTATTTTTTCCGCGTTGTGTTTTAAAAATCGTACCTATGTACATCTACACAGTATATACTGTAATATATTATCGTAAAATAACATTTAAAACGTATAATATCATAATAGGTACGTCACACACCGCGACGATGGTCGATAATAAGTGAATGCGATTTCGGGTCAAGGACGAATATTGGAAACTGGAAACGGTTCCGGTATTAATCGTCGGAATTAACAATGACTCATATTATCGAAACATACGCACAGACGACGTCCCGCAATTATTTATTTTTTATTTTTACTACTAACGAGAAATGTGAAATGTAAACTCTCGTGCATTACACATTGTAAAACACCTAACTAATAATGATACGTGAAATTTTTTACCTGAAAATACCCGTCTTCGCGGACCGTTGCGCAACCGTTCACTGCCCACTGCAGGCGATAACGTAACATCGTGCAAAATGTTTCTTAAATTTTCCATCTCTCCGACCGAAAACAATGTATAGTTGAATGTACCTATTATGATTTTGTTTTGTTTATCTCGAAATTCTACAACAAAGCACACACCCAATCGGGTCTACGTAAAATAATGTTATACATATACAGCTAAAGATAAAAAAATGATATCCATTTAATTAGTCACGTACAATTATAAGAGATTTCTTGGCGCGGGTAAACGAAAATAATATTTTCGTAAGCTCCATAAAATATATAATATACGATTTCACAATAATAATAATAATTACGTTTAGTAAAAATAGACTTTTTATCGTAATTTATTACTTTTGTACGTCAAATAAAGTACCTACTATCTTTGTCTCAAGGCTATTAATTATTTATATGACTTAAATACTGCTTTACAAACTATGGTAATCAATAAAAATAAAAATAAACGCCTGCTCAAGTAGTCCAAACCGAGATACAAATTAATATTATAATATTAAAAATACGATTTAAATTTAAATACATTGCAGGGTAAAGATGGAAATAAAAATAATTTTACGCGTGCGTCTATTAATTTTACAAAACCGCTCGGTGATCTATAAAACAAGAGAAAATAATTTATTATCAGCGATTTTTATGTTTTGTAAATAACACATAAAAAAAATGTATGTACAATATTTTACATAAAACAAATATCTCGTCGATTACACCGTTGTAAATTTGATGACCATAAAAACGACGGACCTTATAGTGTACAAGATGACATTATATATTTTAAAACCGCAATGAACATAAACACGGGGTTAGTCTAATGACGATGACAAGATGTCCATTAGATTATCATAAAAGCGATTTTACAACGCACTCGGTTGGTTGAAAACGATCTCGAGTTTTAAAAACCTACTGCTGGTAAGATTTTTTTTATTATTTAAGAACGAATTTAAATACGTTGAAAACGTATATAGATACCTACCCATATAGCGTGTAAAAAAAATGTACAAAAAAAACCTATTTTGTTTCATTTAAATAGGTTTACCCACTACCTACATTATACATATATAGGATTTAATTATATCGTAAATTTCATTAATGACTACTTGTAATGGTTTAAAATTTAAATGGTATAAATTATTATTACAGGTACCACGATATGATTATAATATGTACCTATGTGAACGTATCGTTCAAAAATATAAAATGAATGACATTAATTGTTTAACGATGTTAAACCGGTGTATACTTACGACTGTTGTAGGTAGTCGTTTTTTAATAAATTGAAGTATAATATGGTGTATATTATTATGTACAGGATAGTATTTGTCCAATGTCCATATTATATTATACAGATAATAAAATATGGATCATACCTATTAGAACATTTTTCGTCCTGAAAATTATTAAATTAATACTTTATTGGTATTACCTATATTATGACGTATAGAAACGAAAGCGTTATACATACTTATAATGGTGTAATCGAAGATCACGGTCATCGATGAAATACATATTATATGTAAATACTGTCCTAGTCATCTAAAATTCCACGAGTCCAAAAAAAATCAAAAATTAGGTGAAACTAATAAGAAAATTTCTAAAATTAAGTGTAAAATATCGCTCTTATGAAACAATACGGGTAGGTTATCATATAAAAAAAAAGTTAAAATGCCGTAAAACGTCGAAAACTTCACAAGAACTTAAACTAAGGAAAAATGCTGTAAAATAACACTAGGCTACAAGATAAAACGCCGTTAATATTGTAGAAAACAGTCTTTCAACTTTCATCGGGTTGATATTTCATTAATAATTACAAAAAAATTATTTCAATAGGACTATTATGTACCTATTTAAAAAAATTACTTTTGCAAATATTTATTGATTATTTATAGTAGTCATCTATTACAGGTGTATCTAATTAAATTAAATTATTACTTACGGTTGCTTACGGACCAGGTTTGAACCTACACATTGTAATATTAACATTCAATTTAAAATTAGGATGAGTTATTCAAATATCAATTTTATCAAACTATTTATTTTACTTATCCTTTCATTTCTCTTGTAAATGTATATACAGGAAAACACAAAATATATTATTTTTAATTTTATGACGTATTTTTTTATGTAAGATGTGATATGGTTTTAAGGAAATGCAATATTCAAAAACACTCTTCACTGCTTTACAGCATTTTAGTTTACTAGGGCAGTCTACATACTATGCGTAGGTATACTTAATTATTAGTCACCGTATATTCTCTCAATAATCGCCTATATTACGTCGTTGTTGGAAACGAAAAAAATACTTCAAAGTTTCGGACTCGTGCAGCTCGTTATAATGACGACGATAGAAGCGACGCGATCCACACCACTACTGTACATAAAACGAAACGAGCTCTGAAATTCGGTTTATCGTGAGTCGGAAAATCATCAACCACATTACAGCATAATATTATATGCGTATAATAATATACATATATAGGTACCCTGCACTTCAACGCGGCCTGCAGTAAGCTCTCCCACTGCACTATGTATATAATATTGTTTTAGGGCCCATATACTATTATAGCAGTAAAGTTCGCATAAACTACGCGCAGGCTCACGCCCATTGTACAATATTATATTATATTATTATTACGATGGTATATGACAATAAGCATATACGCATATCCTGCAAATGTTTTTGGACCTCTTCCACACACACGCACTCGCACATCATCGAAGCGTCCAGCTTAGTCATCATCCCTTTACCCTCCCCACCCCGTGACATCACCCACTCACTCCGTATATATATATATATATATATTATATGCAGTGTAATGTCCGTCATTTGGCGTAGGGGCAATCAGAGACGGGGCGTCAAAATGGTAACATATATATAAATGCGAGAGCGGGTCTGGCGCGTCCGGGAGTCGTTGGTTTTTACGAGCAACAGCCCGGACACTGGCGCAGGAAATTTCTCGCTACCCCTCCGCACCAGCCGCCCCTTATAGACGCGCGTGTGGCACATATCGTTTTCCGAATTCATTTCCACCCTACACACGCACACATATAGCTATACTTCCGAGTGTGTGTTGGCCACGGTGTGCTCTGAGAGTATAATAATAATAATGTATACATATTATTATATACGCAATATTTGTGTAACACTCGAGAGGCGCACATACACTCGCGGTCTTCGAGAACCGATAGTCGAATCTTTTGCTTTTCGAATTCGACGGTTTTCTTTTTTTGAAATCGTATAGAATAATTTAGAGTTGAAAATCCGCTTTTTTGGGTAGGTTTTTATCCGCTTTGTGCACTCTATATGCGCAAAGTCGATGAGGTGAAAATGGGTATCTCTGCAAACAGATTGCATGGGTATATATTGGAAGTTACAATATGTGAAAACGAGACGTATAGACCATTATTTTACGTCATCGCACAGGCACAATTATTAACACCGCCAAACCGGACATAATTATTGAAGCGTCACTGTATAATATATAGTGTTGTCTCTGTAGAGTTGTAGTCACCGATACGATATAGTTATTGACTTCAAGTGTCCCATTGCACCTATAATAATATTATTACTACGAGAAAATATCTCGCTCACCACAGGGACGAGTGGACCACTCTGTCCTTGCTGCAGCTCTCACACTGCAGAAAGCGGACACTGCACCGCCGATACAGCCGATTTCACCAAGAAATTATGACGACAGAAAACATATTATCTTTTGGTTGTTGTGTACTCGAATGGGACGACTGCGGCACCGCATAAAAAATTACGACCCACCGTATATTAGGTATATAATATTATTATATATTATATAGTAATATGTGTACCTATACACTGCGCAGCTCGTAAGACGGTTCGAAATATTTATCGCTCTGAAATATTATTATTATTATTACACGCGGGAAAAATAGAGTTGTTTAATTATATCACCGTAATACATTATGTTATGCACATTGATACGCGTACCTGTTTTATACTCGGACGGAATACGCTTTAGTGGCTTAATACTATATAATATATAGGTATATACATATTATACACGTACCTATATACCTGTACAAATACTCTGCACGCATTAACGTTATCAATAACTCAATATGGCATCACGATCGTTATTAGTTTCTTTTAAAATGTTTTTGAAAAAAATAAATAAATAAACCGCCGCGCGTGTATAGGTAATCATCGCCGCACATCACGTCATATTTTATTTCTTTCAGTGCAATTATTACGTTGGAATCGTTATTAAATTCGTAAATTATAAAAGTCTGAGTGTAAAAAATAATAATAATAATAACACGTAGATAGATTTTATACTTCAAACAGGCTATGCGTCGTATGTGTATACGAATATGATAATAAAACGCGTTCGCGAGTACAAAGAGTGCTTATAACTATTTTAATAAGCTCTCCAGAGTTGTATTTTATAATAATAATAATATTATAATTGTTCGTGTGAAATTATATACATAATGAACAGTAAGCTTTATGGGCTTATATGTACTAATTACATTATAATACATAATATACCTTATGTACCATATATACACTGTATAGTACTATAATATATTATATTATTATTATACCTATAAAGGTATGTGCGGCGGTGGGCAAATGAAGCTACCTAATTATTATTAGTCGTTTTTCGCAATAATGTGTGTTTAAAAATTAAAACAAACACACATTATTGTAATTTATTACGTTTTTAATGTTATGCAAATCGTTTAAGGTTTTTTTTCACATTTATTTATTCGTCTCGAGCGTAACCTCGCACGTATTCGCGGTCTGAACAAGAAAAATTCATAAGAATAAGCTCGTACGGGTAATATGATATAATAATATATTAACATAACATATTATATAGATAGGCACCTAATATAACACCATAATATTATACCGGTGGTCAGTCGTGCGATTCTCGAGTAAACGTATATCCGCCGAGATTTACGATAAGTAATCCATAAATGATGGACGCCAATCGTTTTGTCCAAATCGTTGCCAATTTCGTTAATAATGATAATATACACGAGATTATAAATGACAGCAGTTTTTTTTTTCTCGCATTTGTCGTTATTTGGCGTAATGGGTCGTGTATAATGACGGTGCTGTCGCGATAGAGTTAGTATTATTATAATTTATAATGATGTAGGTTTGGTATACATATATCATACATATAGGTATAAGTCCTAACAACTAACAAGTACGTTATCGATACACCCAATACGCACATGTACTCAATAACCCGGTATAACGTTGGTAACCATAATATTATATAGTGTGCGTATTGTCACTATATATAGGATACAACTATAACAATGGTTAGCGGTTATAGGTATACTCTCGGATTTGCATAATGCAATTTTGTTTTAAAACGTATGAATTAATATTCGTATATTTGCTCTAGCATACAACTCCTATGATAATAGTATATTATTGGCAATACCTATCTCTGATGTCAAATTTTATCGAATTTCGTTTTAAACCCGAATAATATTATGTTATAGAGGTACCTACCGTGATACTCCCGAGTTTCTCCATACATGCAAATTCTTAGCAGACAAAACGAGACAGCCAACAAACATACGCTAAAATTATTCATAAAAGAAAGTATATATGATATAGATAGTATTTATTGTAACAAAATATATAACCTGTGAACAAAATGTTAACTATATCATTAATATCATATTATAATATTATTAGTAGTAGGAAAAATTATTGCCAGAGCCAAACGCTCCAGAATGTTGTTGAGGCTTATTTTTAATAAAAAAAAAAAAACAAAACATAATATTATATCGTGATGAGTAATTACGTCGAACCAGAGAGGTATATAAATTATATAGTATTATTAAAAGGGCATGTCCGATTAAAAATAATAATATTAATCGGATTTTCGTCGGTCGCTGATGATTACGCTGCATTTCACAATAATAATAACGATTGGTGTAGGTTATATGCGCTGATGTAGCACAAGTGATGTAAAACCAATACGCGTGTCCCCGTAGGGCGGTCGCTGCTGCAACCGTATGATTATAAACTCATAAACTTGAACGTTAAAAAATAATAGAAAATATCGTATGGTTTTTTTTTCCATTTAAAAAATACGAGAGTCCGAGAGCGCGTGTTTGCAGTTTTACTAAAAAAAATTATACTTTAATCTATGGCCATGATCGTCGTAAGCGAAATTTTTTACCGTAACGTTTACTATTATCTCGCGAATTGAGTTTGCGACGACGAAACCAGTTTATTCGCGGGCAACAGTACGTAGTATGTTATTATATTATAATATTATTTACTCGCGGTTCTGTATAACTTCGTATTATATACCAGTCACGTCGATTTAAAATTCCGTCGAAAAACATTTGGACGATATTTTTATACCGATTTCAGGGCCGGAGTCCCGTGCCGCTCGCAGCGTATAATATTATAGGTAATATTAATATACGTAACCACCGTACATTGTACTACGAAACATATAATAGCAATTATAATGATAATAGTAATTATAACATTTTAAATATATATTACGTACGGACATAATATTATAACAAATACGACTGGAACACTATACGGTGTCGTGCGGTTATCATGTTACGGCCGCGAGTATGTTTAGTGTTTACCGAGAGACTTGAGTGCGCGGCGGCATCAACGTCGTCGTCGAATACACAAACTACGTTCACGATAATAATATTATAGTGGCGCGTCTCTACTACTTATTGTATTGTGTTGGAAAAAAATTCAAACAAACATAAAAAACAAAGTCACAAAAGAATAATAGCCTTTTTATCGGTCGTACCTACAATAATAATAATAATAATGATAAATAAACCGTCCACGACGATTGCGGTTCATCAAAACCCACTCGGCCGCTAATGGATTCTCATATACGACGACGACATGTTATATCGTATACTTACCTATACACACAGACACACACACACACACATATAGGTACCTATATATCCCTTTGCAGAGTGTGTCAAACGCGCGAGCCCCCTCACCCGTCGCAGACCCACATCATCAATCGTCGAGCGTATCGTCCTATATTATAATAATTTATAATAATATATGTTTGGCGAAACGACCGCGGTTACAAGTCAAAAGTTCGCACGGTGCATCGAGACTGCACCGCCAAGTGAGCATTATCATACAGCTCCTCGCCTGTAATACCTATATATAAATATGTATATTATATGTACTGATGTTATTATAATTTATAATAATAATTATTATTATCGTTATTACCATTATGATCATTGTACTTATACCTGTTTATAGCAGCTATAAGGTACCTATATGTATATTATACGATAAACCGAGCGGTTCACCCCCTCGCGGCGAAAACAGGCTTATTGTTTCGTTATGCAAATGCCCATCGCGTGAACAATCGTATTTCAAAAAGCGCGCCAAAAAGGTGTCGCAGTCTCGCCGGCGCGAGCGTACCTATAATATAATATTTACATAACCGACACACACACACACACACACAATCGCATTATTAAATCAATAGCCGGTCGTTAACGCGCGTTCGTCTCATTAAGCGGCAGTGGTAAAGCCAGCAGGACGATTATTTTTTTTCTCACGATTTCGACGTGTGCGTCTGTTTTTTTTCCGCGACCATTCAGCTAAATCGTCGTCGAAGTCGTCGTCACCATCGATATATTATTATAATATAGATGAGGTGGGTACCTCGCAGCGACTGTATAGGTCCCACTAGCGCGGCGGGGTGCGTGCCTCCATATTATTATAATCGCATATGTATAGGTATATAGGTATACAGAACATAATTTTCTAGGCAATTTCACTGGGCGAGTGTGTGCTGCAAAGCTGGTACGCACTACACAAGTACATTGAGTATGACAATACTGTGCAGTGCGATTGTCGGTCGGTTTTTTTTTTTTAGGTTTTTAAAATCGTCCCGACGGTCCTGTTCAATGCAGCAGCTGTCGCAGTCGTATATAGTAATATTATGTATGGGCATACGTAAAATCGGCATATTTGAATATTATACTGAGGTGTACTCGCGTATACGATATTATAATGTCTGAGCTGCGCCCCATCGATCTGTGGCAATTAAGACAAAAGAAGGAAGGATGAGCGATTATTTTTTACGACTAAAAAAAAAAACAAAAAAAAAACAACAATAACAATAATAATAACGATATATAATACGAAAAGTCGAAAAAAAAAAAATCGGAAAGCAGACGAGACGAGAGACGAGACGCCAAAACCCGCGCTCGCCTCCTCACTCGTCTATACTGCTGCGGTTGTGACGTACCTATACGCGTAGTACGCGGAGGATATCGTGATCGCGGTTGGGTTGACGCCACTGTTATTTTATTTCGTATATATATTTATTTATTTTCATTTTTTTTTGTGTGTCTTCGACGTCTTTCCTTGGAGCCTGTCTGCCCCGAACGTGGGTTTATTGTTGTTCAGGTGACCATTAATGATGTCAATAGAGCACGAACATATTAATATCATCATATACACGCGGGCCCGCCTGCAGGAAAAACATATATAGGTAGTGAACCGATTATAAGAATAAGGCAAACGGGGAAAAAAACCCGAGACACGTGCAAACCGTTGACCTCGCTTTCAGCTGTGTTCGAGACACCGAGAGTTAAACCCCTCAAACCCTTCAGACTGCTGCAGGTAGGTGGGTACACACAAAGAACGAAACGAAATCGACGTTTTACAAAAATATTGCGTAAAGATCGTGACGCAAAGACGTGGTTATAATATACCTATTTAGATCGCATTGCGTTGGGCTCATAATTTTTTTATTATTTATAAATTAATTACGAGTACTTATAGGAATTATCAATAAACACAATTTGAAATTATTAAGAGGGTATAATATAATATACAAACGTTCTAAAATTGGAGTGTTATATGTACAGCAGCAGCAGCAGCAGCGTAGAGACGCTAAAAAGGTATATACATTTTGCTGTCCTCTCGGTTTTAATTTTACGACCCTCTGCTGTATGAACACTGCAGTAATGACGCCCCTTCGCAGGTCAACTCGGCCTAAAGACTTCGGTTACGCACGACGATAGCTATATGAAAAAAATAAAAAAAAAAGGTCGAGAAGTCGCAGCCCATATGTTGTGAACATAATATATTTCAATACCTATATACTTGCTATATAATATTATTTAGTCTGATGGGTTGATCCAATTTCTTGTACGGGCGTCGGGCACACCATATATAGTGGGACGTACATATTATATTATAATGGATACGAGTCGTGCCGTCGCACAATAATACGTCTTCACCCCCATCCACCCAAATGGAAAGGCTGACTATACATAAGTCAGACTCGAAACGAGAGCGAACGACTCGAAACGAAACTGCATTTGTTCTGATTACAATAACAGAACAATAAGTCAGCGTAAATAAATAATAATTGTATCCTACATACGTCAAGACTTTAAACTTAAACAGTAAACTTTTACTCAAAGCCGTACATGTCGTGTGTATACAAAGTTTGACAATCACCAATCGTTCGGCTTTCTTATTCGGTTGTTATTTCCAACAAAATAACACAAAATATACCAAACAACACATTTTGGCGAGCACAGTTGACTTCATATTATCATACGAATAAAAGCTATAGCTGCAGTGTATACACACGACTGCATATATAACGTATAGTATTGTATTAATTATTTATTATAAATCCTAAACCTTCACCTTATTATTATCTGCACGAACTGCTTGTTTATTTTTAAGTAATTAATTCTACTAAAATAGTAAAACATAATATTTTAATTGCGCTTTTTTAGACTCGACATCGACATTATATATTATATTATAACTATACGGAATCACTTTTATTTCACAATATGCGCATATATATAATAATATACACTCTACACGTATGACATGGATTGTGTGAATATAATAATCGTCGGCGAATGATATATTATGATAATATGTTGTACCTACATAATATTATAATAAATATAAAAATTGTCAGTTGATTAGCTTCAAAATTTATTTAAATACCTTGAAGCATACGCGCGTTATGTTTAAAGCCTTGAACCTATATATAATAATTTGTGCGAACTACAAGTAAATCCTTGTTACAACCCTTTTTAGTCGTTAAACGCGTCAATAATTATTCTCGTTATCGGTATTCTGTATCGATTTTAATTATTATACGATTCATGCAAGGTTCAGACTGCTGCAGAACACCGCAGCGGGCACGATTTTCTTTTTTTGCCGTTTTACTGTTTCGCGCCGTTATGTACAACTAACTATAGGTAGGTATACACCTAGGTAGGTACCTACTCGAAGAACGACCTCTGAGCTTTTACTTCGCATTGTTCGTATCATTATTATAATATACTATCGCAATGCGTATCGCATCGTATAGTATCTTATATAGTTAGCAGGAGGTATACGTTCTATTTATATTATATAGTATAAACACAATTTTTTTTCTTCATATTATAATATTATTTTTAAATCTCCGCAAGTACCCGTATTTTATTGCATCAAAACTCGTGAGCCGTATTATATGTCATGTTTACAATATAATATGTATACCCACCCTCTGCGAATCGCAGAATGAAAACCCCCCCTAGGAAGAACCCCGGCAAAAAAAATTCACCTACCAAAGGAAAATTCTCGGATTACAATATTATCCAATTTTTTTTTCAAATGAAGTGATTGAATACATATTTTGAAAACGTTGAACAAATACAAAAATATTAATGGTATAGGTACTTATAATTTAGTGAATAAATTATATTTAAATATTGTATGAGACATAAGTTCTCAAAAATTTTTAAAAATTAAAAATCAAGTATAAGTATAAGCAGTGGCGCCGATGTCACTTTCACATGGGATATTGAATATACTTCTATGTCTCTATATAGTACCCACCTTAGATCTTGATTAAACCTTAACTAAAGTCACAACCATGTACCAGTGTACCACCCACCACCGACCACCACGGGTCACGAAACCACCTACCACCCACCTAAGGTATGAAAGAATCATTATTTAATGAACAATTTGTTTTGTATTGTACGACGTTTTAAGTTAATCCAGGCATAATCGTCAAAATATAAGAAAATTATTTATTTTATATTTTATTCATTGAAATAATTTTTACCTCGGGAGTTTTATACTTTTATTCCTATTGCCCCTTGTGCGTATCACAACCTGTTGTCGATCAGTGCAGTGTTCGTGAAAACCTCAGAGCAAATGTATTATGATATTATGTGCCATACACCCAATTGATGTATAAAAAATCGATGACAAATCGCGAGCAGCGATTCATACGAATTGAACTCGAATTGATTTTTGGCGGTATTTAAATCACCGCGCACACCACTATTTATATGTATGATATTATTACTACCACGAATCGTCGCATATAATTCTACCACTGTAACTTACAAGTACCATAACACCACCCGCCATGTGTGTGTGTGATAATTCTACCGCGGTAACTTACAACAAGTAGGTATCAACTACACCCGTGTGTGTGATGTGTATAATAATAATACGGTTGCTTGATAATAATAATATATTATGTCTCCACCACATGTATAATATTATATTAAGTCGACGACGCGGGGTTCGATAACCAGATTATGACGAAACGATGACTGCCGTGCGGCGGATAACTGGCTGTTTTGTGTCTTGCGTACAGATATGATATTCTATACGATATTATACATGTATACGTTTATTATCATCGTCGATCCTTTTGTTGTCACCTGGGGACCCCCTCCAAACGGGTATAATCCTTAATTAATTAGCGGCCGCCGATATATATATAATAATATACGAATCCTAGGCGCCCCGTCGACACGGCACCGAATATATACCCACTATATGTATAGGGTCCTTCGTGCGCGAGCTTATACCTACATCATAATATGTATTATACTAATATAATAATATAATATATTATATTGTACAATATAGGTAGGTACACCTATACTATACGTGTGTACTGTGAACTGTGTATGTTTATATACCATTTCCATATATATATATGTGTGAGTATGTGTGTGTGTGTGTGTATCGGTGGTTTGACGCAACAATAAACTCGTTATTTATATATATATAACAAACAAACGAAAAGAATGAAAATAAAAAAACGGAGAGAATAAATAAATAAATATATATTTTCACAAACGCGTATCGTCATAATAATAATAATATCGACTATAGGTACCTATCTGACTATTATACTGTTGTGTCGGTTTTTTTCTTCATTTTTCGTACTCGGTTATTAAAATCACGCGCTCGTCGGGGGGTGTTCGCGGAGATACGGACAGCGCAGAGAAGTATTCGATAGGTACCTACGGTATAGGGATTTCATCACTGGTCGCGGTCGGCCATACACACATAATATTACTATTATTATTATTATTATATTATATTATTCAGTCGTCGTCGTCGTTATCGATGATAAATGACTGACAAACCAGTGTGCATAGGTAGGTAGGTATACACTAACCGAATACTGGTGCACCGCTGGGACGAACACAATAGCCGAGCAGCGGAGAACTGCAAACAAGTTTATATCGTCGTCGTAGTCGTTGTCAATTGTACGTGTACCTACGTATTATATTGCGTTATTGAACTCCGGCGTGCTCTCACTAGACTTATAATATATATGTGTGTGTGTGTGTAATATTCCGAAGCACTCATCCCGGAAAGTAATTTTTCACTCTGCAAACACTATAATAATATTATATATATATACCTACGTATAAGTGTATACGCGCATATTGATATAGGTACATATACCAGTTTTGAACGCATATAATAGAACTTTCCGGTATCATCATCATAGTATAGTATAACGAAATATAAATTTGTTTGAGAATATACTTAAGCCTCACATATAATAATACACATACGTGGTAAATCTCGAGTCCACAAACATCCGATACCGCGGCCGCTTTTGTGTGAGCGCGGCGAGTAAAGATTATTATTATTATTATTATTTAAATAAAACTTCCATCATCCGTCGAGCTGATGCGTTCGGTACACACAAAGTTGTATAGATTCGAGCACGCATATTGTATATTGTTGTTACCTATCGTGATTTTGCATCGACGGGCACGGAAAATATACGATTTTGTTATCAATATTACTGGATAATAATATGATATTGTGTACTCATTGCATTTGACAGAGCGCATTATATAATATCATCTCTTCAGGCCTATCGACTCGTAAGTCGTGTACGTGCCTCACCGGTCCGTGGTCAAATTTGTGGAAAATCCGTATTAAAAGAAATCTGTGAGAAAATCCGGCAGTGGAGGGGGTAAGGCACGTCATATCGCCGTACATAGTCACATTCGTATATTATGTTATATTGTATACTCGGCAAGTAGCTTTAACCGATTTTATAATATTATATTGACATAATGTGTGTGGGTACCTATTGCAATGCCATATATATAAGTAATATTATATTAGGTACCCGTGTTCGCGTCCCAAAGTGAAATAGTTTATTACCGTTCGACGACGTTTTCGTATAAGTAATTTCAAATGTTCCCATAAACTTCAGCGGGAGTCGTTAAAAACGGAAAAAAATGGCATATCGGCGGTTGACCCGAGATTATTGTAGTACCTAAACGTACATTAATTTATATTAGTCACAACTCCTGCAGGACCAATCGGACTATCGGAGCATAAAATATATGTATACCAACACCCGTGTACAGTAAAATAAAAAATGTATACAATATACAAGGTGATTCGATTATCTTAATTGTTCCCATATACATAATATTATATTCTCTCTATTATACCTATACAAATATAAAATTGAGATGCGGTAAGTCGAATCCTCATTCAGTGCATCTATATTGGTCTATTTATTATACGAGGTGATCCATTTAACGTAAGACACTCATCATATTTTAATATTTATTTTACGTATAGTTTTCAGGTCGTTACCAAACGACATTTTAAGGAAAACATTTTATTTTTTGAAGAACGTCAGTAATTCAGTTTATAAAAATCAAATGTTGGACGAGTAATTTAAATAATTAGTAATTAGTATTCAACGTTTAGATGGATGGAGTGGAGTGGTACATCTATAGGCATAATCTTGGTAAAATCTATAATGTAAACGACACTATTGCCAGCTCAGTTAAATGCCTGAGGGGGCAGTTGCCCCCCCCCCCCCGGATTATGCCTATGGGTACATCTAATAACTTTAATTAATACTTTTAGGCAACTCGTCCAAAATGCAGTTGGTTTGTACATCGGAGTATTCGAAACAATTATTTGCTTTTGAATAGGAATTATAATATTGTCATGTCAATATTTTTTAGAAAAATGTTAAATTTTAACTGCTTAAAACTATGAAAAAAAAAAAAAATGTTAAAAAAAAAACATTAACATTTATTGAATTAGGTAATGAGCGTCTTACGTTAAACGGATCACCCATTACACTAGCGTGTGTCCGGCGTGTTGTATAGGACACCATACCTTCTATAATAATAATAAAATAAAATGTATGTTGTATACTTGTACTTGTAAGATATCACTTATACTGCACGGGGGACTGGCAAATGAACATTAATATAATATTATTATCGCATCTTCGTCGTTTTCGTTTTTTTTTTTCATCGTCCTGAGAAGACCGTGTAGGACGAATTTGTGCCTACAACATACTATAATATAATGTGATATTATGTTTACAAGGATTATATTATGCTGCTTCCATGTCCGCGTCCTCGCACGACCCGATTGCTCGCTGGAGACCGGTCACATATAATATTATGTCCGGCCATCCTCGCGCATTATCCGATACGTCATTAAGATGTTATCGCGATCGTTATATATTAATGTTCAAGTGTGTGTGTGTGTGTGTAGGTTATGTATTTAAACAGCCCAACGACCATTCATCAACGTATCTGTTTTTTTGATGCAATCTCTCTCGCAGCGACAGCTATAGGGGAAGAGGCGGAGGTGGAGGAGGAAAACAGCTACAGGTACCTGTAACATATTCATATGATAATATTAAACATTCGTTTATTACAATTTATTTTTTTTACTCCAGCACAATGACTGTAGTTCGGTACGTCGTTTGTCTTCCGCGGTGACAGGTACGCCGCGTTCTCGTCAAAAAAAAAAACGAACCGTCCGAGACCTGCAGAGTACGATATTACCTATATATTATTATTATTATTCTTGCAGGTCTTACGCGTGGCCCGTCTGTTTTCGAACGAACACTGTAGTGAGTGTAATCTATTCCAACGTTTCGTTAGGTACGATAATAAATATATTAATAATATAATGTAAGGCGTACTTACATTATATTATATTGTACATGACGATTTGAATTATTTTTTTTTATATATATATTGCTACTTAAATCTTTTTATGATGCAAATAAAACTGGAATATCCTAACTCGCACCGCAGGATTATTTTTCCGTATGGCCTCGGAGAGTGTATTGAAAATCGAACTTCGGTTTTATTATTATTTTAATTTAATTTATTCATCCATTCAATATTGTGCAATAATTCTTCTAATAAATGACGACGAGTTCATAAATCGAATTGCAAAAGGTTATTTGCAATTCCGTTCTATTTTTTTTACATCGATACTATTTGTACATCGATTCCTACCCATTCAAACTGCAGGTGACTTTGGCACAGGTGTCTTGATCTCGTTTATGTATATGAACTAATGTTTTCACGCTACAATAAAACACTATATGGTCTGCACTTGTCGGGGTATCCCGCAGCAGCTGCTAAAAAGACCCTATCGTCTTTTCAATAGAAAATCTATTTTTATTTCCCTCGTATTATTCATTTACAATATTATGTCTTATACCAACAAGTAACAGAATTAATTTACCGTACCCCATCAACCACCCACAATAACATTATTGCAAATAATATTGTATTAGGAAAACGTTATACACGTACTTAGGTTGCAGGTATAGGTACATAATACCGGCGTACAAAACCCAATTTAGAAAGAGAAGAAAAATGTCATGTATACTTTCACGAATTGTGGAGCATCACTGATCACTCACTACTCATAAGTCATAATTAGACTACAAAAATAGAGAAAATAAATATTATATGCATTTGAATAATTTTCGGATGGTAAATAACAATTAATTAAGATCTTATAGGTACCTTTGGATTAAAAAAACATAATGTTTTTTTACTTTGAACGTTTACAAGTATATGAAACAATCATTAAATTAGGTACTTAATAGCCTTTTATACGTATATAATAATATAACTAGCATTAGTATATAGGTAGTTAAATTAATCATAAAATTTAATTTCAAAACGATTTCATTTTTAGCAGCCCACTGCAAAATATTTATAAAATAATTATGATAACTTTAATACTAAGTATTTAGAATTATGTGCTATGTACCCGTTTTTTTACATTCCATAAATAAATTATTATATTAAATGGTATAATTTAATAAATATAATAATATTAAGGTAGGTTCTAGTAAAATCTATGTATAATATTATACTTTCTATTGTTTTAATAATTTAAATTACGTAAAACATTGATTAATGTGTATAGAAATAATGATATTGAGTGATATCGACATTTTAATACTAAGTAGAGTTAGGTACATTTTGAAAAATGTAATTTGTATATTCAATCAATTGATCTATATACCATGCTATGGGTAAAAACTGTTTGAAGTTTATACATGTTAAAATTAAAATCGCATATTCATTATTGTAGTTATAATATATTTGAAAGTTAACCTTGGACTACTTTTCCCAGTTTCACCAAAATATTATGACACGGAAATAGTATCTGAATGTTATTTATTCATTCGGATATGGTTGAGTCATATGTTTTCATTCGACGATATACCATCGTAGGATATAATAATAATTGTTTCTTGTTACCTAGTTATTCAGTGAAAACGTACGTGAGCTTATCCGATGATGATAAATACATTGTTTTTTGAATGATTCAACTGAATAAATTCTCGGAAAATTATGTTTGATGAGAACCCAAAACTGTGAATATATAGGTCAATTACGTTGCATAATATTACAGTAGGCACCTAAAAACGGTTGCATCCGAAAATCGCACACTTTTGATCTCGATCTAAAACAGGTCGATATACCTACAAAAATTAAATTTGAATATATATATTCTTTTGATTGAATAAATAATAAACTAATAAACATTATACATATTACATTATAAAGTAATATATAGTAAAGACCTTTTTGGGGTCAAAATCATAAGTGTGCGGATTTAGGAGTCCACGTCAAAAACTTTAACATACCGGATTTTATAATCTCCTCAAAATCATTCATAAAAATATGTTATGGTTTATTGAAATTATTAAATTTTTAATATCAGAAATACATACAGGTAGGAGGTCCTTATCATAATCTAAGCCATTAAACGGTACTTTATTAGCATAAACGTTTTACGTTACGCTGTCGATACTCACGACTTGACGTGAAATCAAACGAGTTGGCGCGTGTTACCTACCTATAGTATGCAGTATATATTATACTATAAGGTACCACACTCGTTTATAGGTAGTGAAAGTAACAATAATTTAATAGTATAATTTACCCAACAATAATAAATTTCTAATAGAAAAAAACGAGTCGTTTGAAACGGTATCGCGAGCGAGGCGCGGCGGTCGTGTATGCATGAAAACCCAAACCGAAAACGGTCAGCGGGTTGCCGCGTGTCACAAATATATAGGTTAGGTAGGTATAGCCGTGTAGATATATGTATAGCTGGAGGAAGTAATAGTGTAGTGCTATCGTAGTTCCCACTTCAGTCGTGATACAGCGTGTAAAAAGGTTAGGTCAAGTTGCACGGAGATGGGCTTTTCCAGGGGCCACGGTCCGTATATGGTTATTAAGTAGGTGGGTGGATGGGTGGGATGGTACTGGTCACCGAGTGTCATCAAAAATTGGAGTAAGGATATTTAACTAAATAATAGTTAATAAATATAGGTAAGTATTAAGCAATTGCAGTTGACTATTAATTTTTGGGGTGTTTTGTATTTTTCCACTGTTCAAAAGTAGTTCACCACGCCACTGGTTATATATTTAGGCGTAACAGCACGCACTTCCGGTGCAGTTCCAGCTCGCCGGCCGCGTTATTGTTGTCTCTGCAGCCTGCACGAACTGTATCGGACGAGGTGTGAAAACTGCAATTCGCACTGCTTCCGCCGAGGAATCTTGCACTATCACTATATATCTGCACTGGAGTAACAGTGATTTTCAGAACCAGGTGTGCGACCGCCTCCACGTGCCTTCCACGTGACTAACCACAGTCACCGCAACCTTGGGCAAAGACCTACGCCAACGTACGTCTGGGTGTCGCGGTCTGTATACCGCGTCCGTGTGTATATATATATAACGTATATCCGTGACGACAGAGCAGCAAACCTCGGCGACCACGGTCACGGTGGGAGTAAAAACTAACATGTACCTAGTTATCGTTATATAGTATATTATTGTGTATAGAGTAGGGGAGAGGGGACAGACTGACCAGACGGACATTGGCCCAAATTCTTTGGAACGTAAATTGTTTACAAACAAACCGACGAGAAAATATGCTAGCACACACACTCACACACACATATGTATAAAATATAGGTGCATCGTGTAAATGGCGCGTTTATCAAAATTCGCAATTTATTACGATTATTTGCGTGTCCGCAGCACAACGATTTAAAAAAAACAAACAATGATTATAATAATATTATACATAATATTATCATTATTATACCGCGACTCGGGTCGGTCACCTCCGCGGTTAGGTCACCGGCTTTGGGGTACGGTCGAGGGGCGAGAACGGCGCACAACAAGGTCCGCTCGCGAATTGTTCGGCGCACGCACAACAATTAATATCATCAATATCGTAATAATTAAATAATAATACCTATGATAAAATAATATTATGTTGCCCACGACGGCGTGTCGACTATTTTAATAGCTCTGCAGGTTAGGTTACGGATTTTCCGAATATTCGTGCGAACGGCCATATTATATAGTTTACGTCGATAACGCGTCGACTTTTTCGTGACTATTGTGTGTGAGTGTGTCAAGTCGTCCGAAAAAGACGTCCATCTCTGCTCACGTACTTATCGATTTGGGATACAAAAAAAAAAAACAATTTCCAAACCCGTCAAAACATATGACGCACGGCCGTCGAGAATTTAGTAAGTTTTTCTCACATATTAATGACTATTGTTTACGGGTTTGTTCGGATATATCGGTGGAAAAAAATAACAACACGACAGAACATATTATATTGAAACGAAAACGGAAGGAAAAAGAAAAGTATTTTTCGTATCATCACGCGTGTATCACACGATGTATTACACGATCGATATTTCTCGTTAAATTTGTCATTTCATTTATATTATAATAATGGTTGATAGACACGCGAGTTTTTTGTGCCTAACATAGTTTTAGACTGACGAAAATCGGTTTATACGATGACTATTCGACGTTGTTATTGTCGACTCGTATAATATGTATATATAATTATTATGAAAATATTAGAATGTGTTTACCAATAAAAACAAATCGGTGAGTTCCATGTTTTACGATTTATACCGAGAAATACGTATAAAATCATTTGGATACGGGGAATCACATTCAAAATGAAGATGCCCACACAGATATCTTTTTTAATAAGATTGAAGGGCGTGCATATAGCCGTATAGGTAACTGCCACATAAATATAGTGAAGATAACCGCGATAATGTTGACGTCGGTGGACCGACAGGTTAGGTTAGGTTAACCTAATACCTACAGAGTGGTTCACTCTGTAAAATATACAAATAAACTTAAATACTAGTATTCTGAAATTCTTGAGGTTTTTTGTACTACTATAAGGAGTGTATTGTGATATTTATGACAATAATTTTTTAGATTGGGAAGAAAAACCTACGAGGAACCTTGTATTAAATGTTCAAGTAATTTTAACCAAAAACAAAAATGTTCTCATACTCAAATGGAATAAAAACTTATATTTTGAAAATTACGTCTTGTCTATTATACTATTATATGTTAACATCAATATTTGATGAAAATGTCAAGTATCTACAGTCATTTTTTTTTGAAGGACTTAAAAAAATAAAATTGACGACAAATTAACTGGTTTTCTATAGATATTCCAGGTCTAAATTTTAATTTTGTTTTACCTGTGGATTGTTTTAAAAATCAGGTACTGAAAGATTTCATTTTTACCCCCAAAAGTAAGTATCGACTGTAGATATTCGTAATATATATTATTTACATACTATTATATGTTTTTAATTATAATATTACAATAATATATTATAATCCCGGATAAATACTTACTATAGCAAATAATTTTAATTCGTTGCTACGAGAACAAACAAATCGTGTATTTAATTACTAAAAAAAATAGCGAACACACTTGTACGTCCGATGGCGTAATCGATAAAGAATGTGTTGAAACTAAATAAGCTCTCCGAAAGCTAAACCCTCTGAAGCCAACTGCAGTAGGAGGTGTAAGTGCCGCTGGAGAGTTAGATTAGGGGCCCACATCTCTTTTTCACATTTCTTGTTCAGTAAGTTTTCGAAAAAAAATCGGCATTTAATCCATTTGAAGTGAAACTAGTAGATTTTAATCAACAGGTAATAAACTTCCAAGGTTCAATCCCGTCCGATGACAACATTTTTGCACTATTTTTTAAATCAATTTTATTTCTTGTTTATCGATTGACGTAATATTGTGTTATATTATTGCAGTAACGTGTTAGGCACATCACACATGGTTTATCTTATTGAATAATAAATAAAAATTAAGTAAATAGGAATTAAATAGGGTAATTATTAAAGCGTTAGGTATATATTATACCTCTGGTACAGTGTATTATAATTTATAGAGACAGATAAATACAAAATATGGGGAATAATCGAGGATATTGATGTCAATAATATCTGACTAGACACTTATAGCAGTTATACCGAGCAAAATTATTATTGAACGTAATATATTGAAATAAGATGTTAGTATAATCATTTTGTATACTATACTTTTCCGATGATAGATAAGAAATAAAGTAAAGGGAGGATTGCAGGTAACAATACACGGAGAAAATGTTAACAGGTAGACTATAACTTCTCCGATTTGCTACGAAAGTCATGTTACTAGTCATGATGTATGACTGGTGTCTGGTATTATTATGTAGTATATCTACCTATAGAAGACATAGTTCTGAGATTAAAGTTTTAGGACATAAAACATCATTCATTAATCAGTAATCAGAATTGATTTTATATAGATCTATAACATCTTTAATAACTACAACTGAACTACTGAACTACTCGTTTGAATTTTTAATTAAGTTCCTCTACAATAGTTTACTGTAAAAGTAATGGGGGTTTTTATTTTAAAAGCAGAAGTTTAAAATTAAATTAATTACTAGTCAGAAAAATCTAGGGAAATTTGGAAAAATGGTCTTTACGCACATTTTAAAATTCCGAAAACCAAGAATTGAATAAATTCATCGTTAAAACGGGAGTGAGCAATCTCATTGAATCATCCTGTACAATAGTTGGGTACTCACACGCGTATTGATGATGGTGATAATAATAATTAATAAATAATACTCATAATCATAGTAAGTATTACCTCGTGCTATACAGGATGCGTAGTACCTATATACTTAACTGTGGGCATTGTAATATTATTATATTATGGGCACCTTTTGCGAAGTTGAGCCACCCGTGACGCGTATAGGTATACGCGGGCCGGAAATTCAACCCCGTCGAGGAGTTTTCCTGTGAAATATGTGTCATTCGGGTCATCAACGCCGACGGGTCGGAACGAGACGGACGGGCGCGCTCGTCACGTTTACGCGGGAAATTCCTACCGAATTACTCATCGGGAGCTTTTCTTTTCGTACACAATATAAACACGCGATATACGCTTATCGCGATACAATCATATATATAACATGTATAATAGACCGCGCATTCCGACGAACGAAAATCGACCGATTATGTGAGCAGATAGACGAAACACGCGCGTTGTAAATACGCAATATATACTATACACATCATATTATATAATATTATACGCGATATTATAACAAAAACAACAACAACAAAAGTAATATAATAATATGATATTTTTTTTCTTTCCCTACAAATCCGTCCGAACGCAAAACTCCAAAATTGCATTTCCCTCGTACCCCCCACCGGCGCCGATAGGCGATTCGCCGCCAACCGTGGTCGCGGCGCCCGGGGTGGTCGCTCTATACAGTACAATATCCGGTTTGTTTACTCGCTTGTTTATCACCTGATAAGAACAACTATATATATATATATATATATATATATTATATATTATATATATGTATAATGTGTATATACGCGCTCACAAGGAACGACAACTACTACAACCCCCGGGACCATAACAATAAAAAACAACGACCTCTGCCTGGATATTATGTAAAAGCGGAGAAATGAAATAAAGACCGGTGGTGTGGCGTCATACGGTCACCCCGGCGACTTTTGTTTTTTGTTCGCCGCATAATATATAATAATGTATAAGACCGTGCGGTATATGCGCAGTCGTATTATATATAGACACACATAAACGTCCAAATATTTTTCCCGGTCCAAATCCGGGCACCAAAATTGCCTTGCATTATCCCGGGATCTCCTGCGCCTCATAGTCGTTTAGGTAAATTAAACTCTGTCCCTTGCCGGGTGTGCATCCCTTTCCTTCAGAACAACAATCGTCCCCTCCACGCGACGCGCGCTCTCGGATACGGATCTTAATTTAATTGAATATTATATATTCGTCCCCGGAATATAATATGTATATTTCAAACGCGTCAACTAAATCAGCGAGTCAATTGTCCACTAGATATATTATGCATGATGAGTTTGAATAGAAGAATGAAAAAAAACTAAATTTTTTTACACCCAAAAACATAATTAATAATAACTTGGGTCTGCATACAATATGACTATAATAATAATTCTGATGTGTTGTAACGGTTTCTTAATAGCACTTAACATGAATAGTTATAAGTATGAACTGCACGTGAGAACAACTGCAGAAGTCACATTGCGTATAATAATTTATATGGCCGCGGCCGTGACGAGTCAAATAGGTACATATTATTTTGTTAATTGTATAACTCATTCGTAATCCACTACACAGCACTGCATTTTAATGTGAAATAATTTTAGAATAACTTATACAAAAATAAAAATTGGAAATCAACAGAATTCCAAAAAGTCAATTCGTCAAAATTCGTACGACGCTTGAACGTGTAATATTTATGGATATTAATATGTACACATAACATGCGTCACAAAAATCTTATTATAATACCCAATATAAAATAATATTATAAAACGATTATTATTACGGAGTAATTATTATGACTTGAAGAAATACTGTAGGTATAATATCAATCCTAACTGTAAAGACGTGTATAGAACTATATTATAGCGTAATTCAGACAATGATATTGCTATTATTTTCCTACACAGTTTTCATTATTAATTCCAACTGTATAATCAATAAATTGATTTTTGTTTTAAACGTTCAGCCTTGAAAACCAACAAATGGACTATTTCATACGTATCAACTCGTATCAGGCGCGTATAGCCGAAATCTTTAAGGGTGGGGTGTGTTTTAACTTCATATAATTTATACGACTTATGGTGGATTTACACACTCTATAATTTTAGTCATCGATCTGTTCATATAACAAAAAAAAAATAATAATAATAATAAAAAATAAAATATGAACTTCTATAGAATTACAATAATATAATATGACAACATATTTTGTAGAAATCTGAAGCATAGGTACACCTCTATATAGTAAGTATATTTTTTGCATACATTCAGCCAAGGGAGGTGTTTAAACACCCCAAACATCCCCCTGACTATACTCCACGCCGACGAGTCAGGGTTATATTATTATTGATGTAACATTTTAGCAATATTCGACTATACGCTCGGTAATTAGATATTTGCAGTCATACACCATTCATATAATACAATGTGTCGCGGATAGTGAAAATTGAATAAACACCACCGCACCATAATGCGTTGCCGTCGTCCAATAGGTAGCAGTTGCGGGGCGAAGGGGGTGAGTCGAAACAAAAACAAAAACTACCCTCTCGCTCTAACCCGTCACCGCCAATCAGTATTTCCAATCACGAACAGGGTGGATTCTGCTGCAGGTCTATTTATAGTGGCGGCCGTCACGAATTTCAAATACATACATATACTGCACACGGAGCCGGGCTTAAGTGTCCCCAAATGGACCGTATTGTGTGGCGCGTGGACTCGCGAAACCGAATTACCGTCCGGTGCACTGCTGCTGCTGCAGTGAATGGCATTCGTCCGGACACTTAACACGGCGGCGCACTCTCTCCAACACCTTTACATAATAATAATAATAATAATATAATAATACACGAGCGCGGTCAGTCGGTTATACCGAAATTTGCAAGTCAAAATAATAATATAACGCACAGTCGTCAGCGGCGTGTTGATAAGTACACGTACAATGCATATAATAGATATATGTATATATATGTGCGTGTAAGCACGCCTGTTCTTGGCGCCTAATTGACTCTGCGGACGGCCAATTACCACGTCCACGCCCGCGGCACTATATATATACGCGACCCTCGAATTCGATTACTATTAAGTCTCGGCTGGCTGCAGAAGACCCCATCGCACCCGATTTATTTCCATGCGATATTATTTGTCCGAACATATGTACACGTATCCAGCCCGACGTCGGGATACACTAACATTATAATATACCTACACGTCGAGGTAACATGGTATATTTGGTAAACTGCTGGTTGCATCGTTTCGAGCTGAATACTGTAGCTGCTGCGGCGTTTATACCGCTGTTGCATCTATATTATAATATGTACGGACGCCAGATATTTATTTTGGGTTTATTTTCAACGCCAAACTGCAGTTTAACATGAATAATTAATATATATAGTACAATTATTATGATATAAAGTACATAAATATAAAGAACACGTGATAATGGTTGAAATACACAAGTAACATAAAAATATTTTTAATTAATAGAATATTTAAATATTTAAATGTGACCACCAGATCACAGGAGTTACAGTTGCTTATTGGTTTTTTTTGTTTTTAATTTAATATCATGCAGTGATTCGAATAAGTGATTGCAAACCCAACATAATATGATTGCCGATCCTAACTTTATATTACAGTCAGCCCTGTAGTCTGTACACAAAAAAAATTTCGTTTATTACAATGTAAGAAAAATATTTGGTGATTTAAAAGTTTGGAGATTAGATACACGTATTTTTTTATACCCAAATCAATAATATTCTAAAGTATAATAATATAGATTAGGTTAGGTTGAATAAAAAACCTACTGTAGGTACTATATTTCATATTTTCATATTTAACATTTTATGTATTGACATTTAAAATTAATTTAAAAACTATAAAATTATAAAAAACAATATTGAAAAATGTACATAGGTATAGATATAATTTTAAAATGGGTTTCAAATTTAAATAATATTTAAATAAAATTATGTATGCAAACAAAATATTCTTTCATTTAGTATGTAATTATCTTCAGCTAAACTTGCATAAGTACCTATATGTTATATATTATGTATGTAAGTGCATTACCTACATAGTTTATTGAATTTACATACCTACATCATAATATTATATTCATAATTATTCCTCATATAATTATTGAATTGATTGCTTATAATATATTACAACTGGTTTTGTTTGATAGGAATAAAGTTCTAACGAATATAATATAAAAAAATTTACCTGACCTACATTATCAGTAAGAAAACTATTTTTCATATTATTATCAATTTTGTATACTTTTAGTATGCTATATTTATTTGATAATTTACTATAGCTAATAGCTATACATATATGTTTATGTTATTTATGTTAATTTCGTAAAGCAGTCAAAAATAATGCATACCTGAAATGAATTACATTTTGCATTAGTTATTCGAGTTTAAGACCTAACTTTCATGTTCCTGAATAAAATAAAGTGTTTAAAATAATGCACTCGCCGCATCTACGAACTATAAGTTTATGTTAAATTACAATTAGACTTCAAAAAAGCAACACGTGCCAGCCACGTGTGCATTAGCACCTGCAGGACAGTATTATAAAAAATTATTTAAAAAACGATGTCCAAATAATAAACTGTAGTACACTACAATAGCCGATGCACTTGTACGATTAAAATGCATCCAAAGTGACATGTACTTTCCTGTATGTACCTAGGTATGTATGTTTCACGTTATGTACAATGTCAATTGTGCGGGATGCAATGTGCGGGAATTATTAATATATTATTATGAGAGCGCCTTGACGCCTCGACCCGTAGAAACTCTGGAGTCACCGGAACACGGGGCACAATTTTTTCTTCACCCTAATACTAATAAAGTAATTAATCTGACTTAAATATATATTATAACCGCATGATTAGCATTTTCGTATATAATATGTATACATATATATGAGGGGTGAGGCAGCGGAAAAGAATAATATAGTAGCAAAAAAAAAAAAAAAAACGAATGTATAACAAGTAGTCCAATGAGTGGCTCGTGTCAAAACTACTATAATAACAGAGAACCATTTGAATAATAAAATGTCAAAGGGCAAAAACGATAAAGGTGGTGTAAAGAAAATTAATGTACCTATGCATTTTGTTGTTGCGCATATAAGTGCATTAAATAGAACGCGGTATTATCGGTTGAAACAATGGAATATTGTTGTTCGGATCGGTTGTGGTGCACGTTGCGAAATACTATTGGTAAGTTTATGACAATCCACATACGTACTAGAAAAATAGAAAAAGCTTTTCAAAATTAAATAAATTCTAGTCGTGGTAAATCGTAGCCTTATTTAAACAGTATTAGGTAGAGGTCAAATCAATATCAAATTATACCTTAGATATGTGTCATTTCAAATATAATATCGACACCTCAAAATTATAACAATGTAATGTAAATAATAAAAATTGCACCAAACGATTGATTTATGTAAAATTTTCTATTAAAATAAACTAAAATAAAGTGGTGTATCTAGGCAAGGGACCCCTAGGTACACCCCCAAGTTGGGAGGCCACAGTGCTATTATCGTGAAATAAAATAATATATAAAATAGCTGAGAGAGATTATTGATTATTGTTTTGAATAATTTTGTAACTAATATAGTAGAACTCAAATCATTAACATATTTGTTTTTATTATTTGTTTATACCATCAGACTGTTTATAGCATCAATATTTAATAATATTTCATTTTGTGTTTATGGAGGCCTCAAAGACCCTAGGATCACTAAGTTTCACTCATCAGGCCATTTTCAAAATATGGATTTTTGTTTTAATTATTCATAGTATATTTTTTCAAATATTGCAATATATAATCTAAACTAGAACATAATATTAATATTATAAGCGTGAAAGTTTGTGACTTGTTATACTCTTTCACGTAAAAACTACTGGACCGATCTTGATAAAATGTTTACACTGTGTATTTTGGTCCAATTTAAAACATAGGCTAATTTAAAAAGGGAAAGGGCCAACCCCGGGAGGTGCTCAAACGGGAATTTTGAGATTTCAGATGGAAATTTTTGCTTATAAATGGTTGCCATGGGATTTTAAGGGGACGTCGCACGTGTTGTCTCCGTCTTACACTCATATGACATAGCAAATGTTCGTTGGCTAGTTTCAATAGGGTATTGTCAGTTTTTATATTAGAGTGAATTGACCTATTATCAAACTTTTAGGTAAGAACAGTATATGTGTTCTCTAGTTGGTTTTTTACGATATTTTAATTTTTAAGTGAGTTACGGGTAAGTAAAGTATTCATATTCTAAAATGTTCATAATTCACTTAAAAATTAAAATATCGTAAAAAACCAACGATAGAACACAGATAATGTTGTTACCTAAAATTTTGAAAATAGGTCGATTCACTCTAATATCAAAACTGACATACCTTATTGAAACTAGCAAACGAAAATTTGCCATACCATAGGTAGATTGCCTACCTGATAATGTACTGCTGCGATTCAGAATATGTATTCCGAGCAACGGAAAAGATAAGATACATTTTGAACACCATACACCGAATATTAAATAACGAATTGAACTAAGTTTGAGTCATATAGAATTGATACATTTAACGGGGAACGAAATGCACGGGATCAGCTAGTTATAATATATAATATGTCATATTATACATATATAGACTATGGAAAATAAAAATTATTTTCAACACCACGTAGGTAATTATTACTACTAATTATTATTTTTGTATTGTGTATGTATTAGTTTATTTTTGAACATATTGAATGGGCTAATTATATTTTAACGTTTGACATGACGTACATATGTAATACCGAATTCTAATGTTCTAAAATTAATCAACCGTATAAAATTATTTGAAAACCGTCCGATATAACGGGGTTATTAATTATTGATTTAATAGTAATAACGGTCCTATACGGTCATAATATTTTAACCTTTTAATATTTTGTTTGATCAAATACCATATATTGTATTGGGTGCTAATTGAACACACGTATGATGGATAAATCGATTCATTAATGCATATTATTCCGTTGTAGGTTGCACGACTATAATGGACATTGTGGCGTTTTTAAGTAATGTTTTAAAAATAACCGAAGGCTATTGACCGCACCAATCGTAATATTAATATTATTCATTTAGATTTGTCTGAGAAACGCAATTATAAATAAAAAATAAAATGTGCATCAACAGAAAGCCACGGTCACATAATTCACAGATTTACATGATTGTATTTTCTTTGTCAGCCGCCGCTATTTGCAAACTGCAGGGAAACGCGTGAAACGGAATGTAAATTACACGCATTACCTACGTCATTGCTACGGAAAAAAATAAACGTTAAGATTTAAATATCTACCCATATATATATGCGTTCAAATCGCGAGTCCGTTTTGGCGGAGGACAGTTATTGGTGCAGCAGGAACATTACTGCGGTGAAATTATGTGAATTGAACAAAAAACGAAACGTAAAAAAGCCGTGCACTTTTAATCTAACCTCGCGAGCGGGCTGTCGTTATACGGTGCAGGACATTCAGGCTTCAAGAGGAATCATCATAAATAGCAATTAAAAACCATAGGCGGCCCGGACATAAAAGGGGTCTAGCGGCTGCATCCCCGAAAAATAGTAGTGCCTTAGATTAGATGCTGGTAATTAGGACACGGTGGGCGATTTTAATCTAAAAGCTCGGGGAATATTTTATCATCATTATTATCATTATTATCATTATTATTATTATTATCGTTAATACTTTACCCCGGGGGCGATATGAAGCCAAACAAAAGGGATGCCTTTATTACGACGGATTTACGACACCTTTTTTTCGCACTCGTTTCGACACCTTTGCGAGGATTATGTTCGTTAGTCAAACAGTCGGCTCTTCGCCCTCCCACTAATTTATAATCACGGCGCGAGGCCACCCACTATGAGAGGTCTTTAAATTTTTTACACAGCCATCGTTGAGGGTTTTCACTTCTATATACTCGACGACGCAAATTCGTTTACGAGTGTCAAAGGGTACATGGTTTTAATTTTCCGGTTCGTCGATCGAGGAGATGCTAAAAACGAGTTATTGCATAAATACTTGCGGAGAATAATAATTATAAAAGTTATGATGGAAATTAACGGGAAAACCTACACAGCACTATATTATAATACTATGTTAGAACTGCACTGCGAGTGCACAGCTACACTCAGCGATGCAGCATAATATAATTTATAATGTTCCCTTATTTAACTGCAGTCTTATCAGGAGAAAAACGCAAACCATAGAATTTTTATTGTATAAAAGGTTTAAGATTTGAAAGCAAATATATTATTTTTTTTATGATAAAAAAATTACTTATTAATACGTACATGATAATATGTATATATGTGTATTAAAATATAATTAATTTAATTTTGCTTAATTTCTTTAACTCTTATTGATACTTCATGTTAAATTATCAATTTATTACAATCAGTTATGACGTGTAAAAATGGTAACATAATAAATAAAATAAAAATAATAGATAAAATATGAGGACCTATTACGTGCACGATGAAGTCTGCTGGTATAATGATTGAAAAACGGTATTAATTATTTATACGGTATTTTTGCATTATATTCACCAATAGACGTATTGTTTAAGTATTTGGCATCGCTATAGGTAATTGAGAGCTTATTAAAATTTCTACTATTAAAACGTGTTAATTACATTTATTTTTAAACTTAATATATTTAAATAAATACATATAAAACGTTAAACGTTGTTTTTTCACATTTAAAGTGCTTTTATTATAAACTATATTCCTGCGAAATACAAAAATACGAACCATACTAACCTTATATTATCGTTTATGTAATGATTAATTGAGATTATTCTTGAATCACGTACCTGAAAGTTGAATTGACGCATTTCGTTGGTCGGACTTCTTCATATTACCAAAAAATCTGCAACATTTAGAATTTTTTTTAATTACATTTTTTAATGAATATTAGATGGTTAATACATTTTCTGTGATATTTTAGCACTATAGCATAGCAACGGTTGGTAGTATTTTTCAGATTGTGGCCCTGTAATTGGATTTTGTATCACTATATAAAATAAGTTATATAGACAATTATTATTGTTGTAATACGATAATAACATATTTATAGTTCTTAAATAGCTAAAACAGCTTAAACAGCTTGAAAAAATCCTAGTTTCGTCACTGTCGCATACTTTTTGAATATTTAAAAACAAATGTTAATTATGTTTTTCATAACAAAATGTACTGACAATTTAAGTCAGAATAAAGTTATTTTTCATATCACCGTATTAGATTTATTGTTAACGTTCAGTGTAATTTAAATTATGGTATTATATACCTACACAACCCCAGCGGTCTGTCTAACAAGTAGCAAGTCGTATTATTTCCTACCTGTCATCGATTCTCTTTCAAGTTTCATGATTAGGTAGGTCTCTTGAGTGTATAAAAAAAATTACAAGTTATAAATAACTTTTATATCAAGCAGCATTTGTATAGACAATTTATATAATATGTATTGGTTTTCAAACCATTACTAGATCAGATTTTTTTATTGCTGCGTAAAAAAACCAATAATACCTACATTTAATGTCCCTATTATGAAAGTAATGTTGTACAGAACACATACCATGTATATACAATATTTTTTACGCCATCTACTCAAACACTTTTTATTTATCTTTTATTTTCCTTTTACATAATAAAACTAATGTAAAATGTGTTATTTATAAAAATAACTTCAACGTAAAATGCGTATAGAAATAATGTGATAATTTTATTAGATTTTGTTACAACTTAAAGCTCGTATAAGCATAATATTAAATTTGTTTATATTACATATATTTAGGGCTAGGATAGTATAGGATTTTGTATTTTTTTTTAGGATTTACAGGACATAGCTTTTCAAGCACAAAATGTGATTTTTTCATATACGAGTCCAAATTTATAGTTTTTATTTTGCTTTTTTTGCATTTTTTGTACTTTTAAGGATTTAGGGTCATTTTTTATCATTTTTAGGTCATTTTTTCAATTTTACGGGCATTTTTTATACTTTTTTGAAATCTAGGTAATATTTTTATACATTTTCATTTACACTAGATGTTCTCGATAAAAGTTTTGAATTTGTAACAGAAATAATATCATATTCAATATTTCAATTATAGAGATAGTATAGAGAATAATCTTAAGATACCTCGAGTTATCTTAATCGTTAAATTAAATGACAGTGATGTGGAGATGTGGAGAGTACAGTGTGTAGTAGTGTGTTAAGTAAAATATCAAAAATAATTGATGGAAATGAATCAGACACGGCTCATTTCCCTGATGAGTTCAATATCGACGATATCACGTACATGAAATTTGCTCCGATTACTTCTGTGGATGTGGAAAGAAGTTTTTCATGCTACAAAACAAAGCTAGCAGATAATCGGCGGTCATTTGTATTTGAAAATTTGAAGGAGCTACTGATTGTCCAATGCAACAATACAATTTAAACGTAATTTTCAGAATAAAAAAAATATACGTATATATTTTTTATTTTATAGTATTTTTGTTGTTTTTTTTTCAGAAAATTTTAAGCTGGCCGTTGCATGATAAGTCCAAACTTCAAACTTTATTATTCATATCAAGAAAATCCTAAATTAACATTTTTTTTGCTATTTTTTTATAATATTATAATTTAAATAATTTTTTACCGAAATATTAATTAATAATTATAATGCATTTTTATAACATTTTAAAATCATTTTTTATCTTTTGGGCATTTTTTAAGGTCATTTTTAGGTTATTTTAATGTCATTTTTTTAGGTTTTTTGGGTCATTAAAATCCTAGCCCTACATATATTTAAATAATTAAATATATCTATTTTATACATGAATGAGATTAGTTTTTAAAAATGTAAATATTAAATGATAGTTTTTTATACAATATTAAATATATGAAATTACTCATTCGACTTCTCCGATTATACCCACTAACTAAAAAATTAAGGATAAGCTTTTTGGGATATAGTATATTAGTGCCATGTATTATTTGTAGTTCATCGCTGTAAGTTTTTTATTCAAGCCATGTGAACTGTTGAAGTTCCATTCCACAATTTTTGTTTTTTAAAAGTCACAATAAATCAATATCGTGGCATACAATATTTAAATATTTTATTTAGAACTCATTTATATTATTATACACGTCATAACATTATTATGTTTTGTAGTGGTAAATATCATTATTATTTTCACATATTTTTTTATTCTCTATTTTTCCCCTCGGCAAAAATAATACAGTGTTATCGTTTCAAGTTGAAAAACGTATTGTAATAATTTTCAAACAATATACTTTAAGTTCGGTCTTCGGTTTATTCGAATATTACAGTCACAAATCGAATAGCTGCCGGGGAATCGTAGTCACAAAATATATAATATTATATTATTATGCCGACATCGTAACATACTAACATCTGACAATTTTTTTTTTCATTTCGTCCAGAATAAAGACGAAACGTTCGATTTTTACGACCTCAGATCCTGGAGTGTCTATAATGAGAATCTATTTACTTTCTACCCTCGTCGTCTCGCGTGTGTATTGCATTACCCAATAAAAACCACGTTTGAACACAGACGGCCGGAGATAATAACACATAACGCTCGAACGTTTTCGGCCAGTGATTTTAAGTGCTTCTGTCCGTTTTCAATAGCCTCTTCCTGATGGGGGCGAGCGCACTGCAGTGGGCCTCGCGTGGTAACGACGTTCTTTTTCAGTTCCTTATCGGCTTTTGCACGGGGTCGTGGTTTTTACGATGTTTCAGCGACTGCACTGCGCATCATAGAATATACCGTATATCCGGTAGTAACATAAACTTCCAAAAATGTCAACGAGGATTCACACAGAAATAGCCCAAATAATCAACGAGGTCGTAAGCGATATAGAGACGAATACGCGCGCGGATATGAGTAGAGGCGATAAAACAGCATAGATGTAACGATTCGACAAACGTCAAGTTATCCAACAAAAAAAAGGGGGTGGTAATACGATATTAGATATTTTTTCGTCGTAAATTTTCATAATATTCCCTGCAACGAACAAATAAACTCACAATGTTAAGTATATTTATTTGTCATACATATATATTATGATATACAGGGTGATTTACCAAACGTGCTCACCCACCACATTTACTATATACCTAATAATACATTTATTCTAATTTTCATTTTGGAACTTTTAAATATAATATTCAAAGACCATCAAATTATTTTCAAATTCTTGAATTTTTTTATAATACCTAGAGTGTCTCATAGCGATAAAATTTTATGTTTTTCAATTGAGAACCACCCTTTTTTGCTGTAAATGATTTAGTGGATCATACTTTTTTAAATATTGATGTAAGTATATAAATTTGAACAAGTAGTTTCTCAGTTATTAGAATATTTATATTAAGGATAATAGTCTTTAAAAATGGTTTTACAAAAACAAAACAATTAATGTAATATTGGATCTAGTTAAATTAGGTTAACCTCTACAAATTATTAATGTTGATAGATTGATATTAATTACTAAAATGTTCAAATCGCCTCAGTAACCATATATTCCAAATCCATTATCATGGTATGACATTTCAATAATTTGAAAATGTTGTCTGTATATTTAAAAATTCCAAAAATAAAATTTTGAATAACTGCATTATTGAAGAAAAAAAGGAGATGTGAGGCTCACTTAAATAATTTTCTAAATAATATCCAATCCTTTAACTATTAAAATATTGATAGGTACATCATCTACGAATTAATCTATATAGATAGTATAATACATTAGTTAATGTCATATAATGTCTAACTGAGTGAGTTGTAAAAATGATTTAATAAATAGGATTTCATAGAGTACCTACATCGTACCAAATTTGTGTAAATACCGAACAACATAATACAAAAATTAATATATAGTATATACCTATAGGTATACACACTATGTATGCGCTGTAATGACTAAAAAGTTTTTGAACTTCTGTTTATTTTATTTCTCGGAATGATGTACATTGTAATGTTAAAATGAAGAGATTTCCCCCCGGGCGTGTAAAGTTATCCACCGATACAAAAAAGGGTAAGTATATTACCCGAGCCGCTACGGGCTGAAATGCAAAAGTTCCAACTAAAAACAACCACTGGATGGAAACAATAATACTATTGTTGGAAATTTTAATTAGGCTTTTCAGCCTTAAGTAAATCTTGTGTAACAGAAAAATACACCAATGTTCGGAAAATTGACGGTTATGTCAGCCTTCGGCAAAAAGGATGCTAATTAGCATTGCAGGCAAGGCGGTTGCAGTTATAAACGATGTGAAAAAATAACTATATGAATGTTTTTATGATGATGTAAAAAAAATAGCATTTATTTAGTCGCGTTTAATTTTCGTTTCTTTAAAATAAAAAGCATTTGAATGGATTGTTTCGGATCTGAAAGTATAGTATTAATATGAGTACTGAGTATAGGTATATATCATTTTAAACCTTCTAAATCTCTTTAACCTACGGGTGGTATCTATGGGAAAACGTATACACCGATGATTATTTACAGCTGTTGTTCGTCACCATTCGTTAAGTGATAATTATATATACTGACAATTGGTAATTTAAGTGGGTTTTTTTTGTTGTAATCTGTCGATTCTATCAAATCGAACTGCTAACGATATGAATAAATTTTATAATTTTTTTTCCACGACTCCCATCCCCGTATCATCAGCCTTTCAAACGTCACTCAAAAACCAAAAACGGCGGTTGTCCCCACACAGGCCTTTTGTTCCCCGTGAACAAACATAAAGTATCTTTTTATGCGCGCCAAGAAGAAAAAAAACACGCCCCGTGACAGATGGTACGCAAATGCATCGATATTATAATTTGTCTTCGGTATGAAAAAACACCGACTCGCTAATTCTATACACAATTTTTTTTTGCTCTTCTCCCCATAACTATTGGGAAAAAAAAATAATATATATTATGCAAATCGCATGCAAACGTTTAAAATATATACCACCACGGGAATGTGCATCACTAAACGTTCGTGTGTGATCGATTATTATTGTCGTCATATTATTATCATTTATATTGATCTATAGTGCTTAGGTGTAACCATAATAAATCAATTTTGCACGGTTTATTAGTAGAGTAGGTATGTGTGTGTGTTGAATCGAGACCATATACTACAGGGAGGTAAAAAAAAACTAATTTCAATAAAATACGTTTCTAATGTGCTCGCATCGGCACTTACCATAACTACAGCCTGGAATTCGAACAAATCGTGAGTTCTCGGTTTGATAGCGAGTACTTATACATATAAGTATAAACCATAAAAAATCATACGTACCTACCTATTAAAATTGATATGGTTCAAAGTTATTTTATTTTATTACACATTTTAATACAAAATAAACATGTGGTTTAATTTAATTTTTTGAAAAATTTTTTATACATAGAACAATGTTGAATATAGGCAAACAGTTTTTGAAATTAAAAAAATTAATTTCTTGATTTGTTTATATTGTTACTAAAAAAAAAAAAAGTTCTGAGATATTGATGTTTCATATATCTGAAATTGAAAAACTCCGTTATAACAGTACAAAACATAATTATAACATAGGGCTAGTACCTATATAATATGTTTTATATGCTTAAAAAGTTATAGTCCACTTGTGAAATACAACTATTGGAAATAGTTTACAATACATTGTAATCAACTGACGATAATAACTGTCACATAAAAGATTTAAGCAAGAACAAACATGGTTTTATAATAATATGTTCCTTTTTGGTATATGCAGGCATAAAAAAAAATTACAAAAAACAAGTTTTATGTAGTTTTATTACCGCAACTATTACTAAGACTAATGACAGTGGACAAAAAAAACGAGAAGTTCTGTAAGAGCGACCTTGGAAATTTCGATCAAAACAGTGGCAACCACATCTGGTCCGGTCATCATGTCGCACAATGGGGGCCAGTCGCGGATAATTTTTGTGCGTCTATCCTCGATGTCTCGGCGACTTATGACAGAGATGATGACGAGGGTCAAATCCTAAACACCTGTTGCAGCGGGGGAGAGATCACCAATGCATCGGAGTAGTAATCCGTTTTTAGCGTTCTGCTCGGGATAAGAAATAAATATATTATATATTATTATGATAATCTGCATCGAACATTTGGAACAGATTTACCATATTATTCACCCTGCAACGACGATACATTTAACTGCGTGTAAAAGAGGGTTTCGAGTGCCGCTATATAGGTACCTACCTACCCATACTACTTGGAGACGGCGTGTAACACCTGAGACGGATTCGTCGGATCGTCGACGAACACAATAAACTGCCCCCAGGGTTTTGCGTATACAAGGGAATTTTCGGTTCAATAGTGAATAATTTACATTGCATCATAATAATATATACGTACTTATAATAATAATAATAATAATAATATATTCAAGTATATTATATTATATGTTATTGTTGAGACGTCATTTGACATAATATTACGGTGTGTATATATAATATACATAGCCACTACATATAGGTACTGAAAAACACAATGGTATATGTATATATACACGTCATATTATGTACGACGACGTATATTTCTTCAAAAAACAAAACTCAATTTCAATGGTAACAATGAAGTTTACAGTAAGAACGCGCATATTACATAGGCATTCAGTGTTTGACAACGATCAAGTGGGTGGTTTTGATTTTGATTTATGATATAATTTCACATCACACCCTTTAGAATCATTATTAATGTGTACTCATACGAGTATTTTTTGGAATTTTAAATATGTTGAACGCTTGATGTTTATATTGTTTACCTCAACGTAGCCTATATTTTTTATTTGAAAGTTTTCCTGACAATAGTCATCTAAACTTAGTGTTAAAATATTTTATTTTATTTTTTTGCATTTTAACAATAGATAATAACATATTTACAAAGATTAATGATACAATAGAATAGGTTATATAATATAATAATAGTAGTAATAAAAATAATAAATGAGGTCCAGATTTAAATATTTTAAATTAGGTATTATTGTTGAGTGGGAACATAATGGGGACGTCCACGTTTGAGCCGACGGAGTATGCATATGTCACTTATAGATAGAAATATTGCTCACTGTTTGAATGTTTTAGTTGGTAGAAATAGTTAATTGATAGATTTTTGATGTAAGCAACAATAGTCTATACAAATCTAATATATTATATAATATTTTATATTCGACGTATTTTTGAAAATTTTTGAAAAAACGTCCAAGTAAATGTATAGTGCCAGTCCTGGACGATATTTTGTGTTCATTGCTTCGAGCTCAAATTTGAAGGATGATTATAAATTTATATTTTTTTTAATGTAAATATATTAATAGTCCATATACAATACAAAGTGATACAATTAAGCAGTGTCTCTTCTCACTGAACCAAGGTCCAAGGCTGGTATGTTTGAACACATTATTTAATAATCAACATTATTTTAACAGCTATAAATATGTGGATATGTATAAATATAATAAATCAATCATTAGGCTGAATGTTATAATGATTTATATATTTTCTATTCGACTAGACAACTCGATATAATTCAGATGTCCATCAATAATATAAATATAATTAGCGGTCTCATAAAAATTAAAATATAGAAATTATTCAAAAACTATTCAATATAAACACAACCTGATAAGAATAGCCTTTATCTGATGCACTATATTTTTCGTTGTGATAAAAGAACAATTTTCACAATTTTTTAGAACTATATTTATGTGTTCTGTAGAATATGTATAGGTTATAAATTTATTAACTAACCCATAAATTTGATTATCACAGTGAAGTGTGAACATGTTTTTAACGCTTTAAATTTTTTATTAGGTACTTACGTAATAAAATTACACCCTTTTTCGCTATAATCAGTGGCTAAGTTAGATAAAAATATGACTCCATCCTCCCAATTCAAACACGATTTGTTAATAATATGTATGTCGTGTAAAGTGTATATATGAGTTAATATGATGATTGATGAATGTAAAACTTTTTACCTTTGATCGAGAGAGTTGAAACTGATCAAATGCGCTACCAAAGTTTGAAGTCGCTGAAGCACTCATGCACGCACACATTCATTTCCGGATGACTGCTATAAAATGTCGGCATTTCAACGGCAAATGTTCCAAAGAGCTTAAAAAATGTTTTTCGTATAACTTTATAATAATTATTGATAGGATAGTGGACATCCAGCTGTACAGACCTCGGTTGTGGTCAGTGTTTTCGAAACAAGTAAGTATACTTAACAAATATAGTTATCAACATTTTCAGAAAAATTTAAAAAATTTGGTCCAATTTAAAATTGTCTGCAAGACTTATTTTA
Organism: Macrosiphum euphorbiae; assembly: GCA_949089665.1. NCBI lineage: Eukaryota > Metazoa > Arthropoda > Insecta > Hemiptera > Aphididae > Macrosiphum > Macrosiphum euphorbiae. The sequence goes on from CARXXK010000005.1 coordinate 12,041,020, forward strand.
AAGTTTCATTTTGAGCTGTATTTTGTCATACTTAGATTATTAAACCGATATAAAAATATACGTATTTTATACTTTTTTTTACGTTTTTTTGTATTTTAATTTCTAAAAAATCTCTTTTTTTGACATGTTCCAAAAACAGTGGTGATATCACTCAAAATTACAATTTATCATCAGGGGATAAAAATGTTTGATTTATTTACTGCAGAAGTCAATGTAATAAAAGTTTTCCGTAACACGGTTTTTCCCGTTCATATATATTGTTACAAATATTTAATAAAAGTTTAGAATGTTTTTTGATATTAATTACAAACAGATAATACCATTATACCAATCAAAAGTTTCGATAAATTATACAGCACTACAAATTATAAAATTTTAATTTTATTCATTAGGTAAGTATTTAGAAATGTGAAATATAGCATGTTATTTTTAATATACCTACACATTAAAACAATTTAAAATTAACCCAATTTACACCCCCCCCCCCAACCGGATACCACACGAATTCAATATGACAATATTAATATTACTAAGACATCTAAAATATTCCCGACTCACTTTTTTAAAGAAATAATAAGACAATGCTGCATCTGTTATTTAATATTTGCACTAATATATATAGGTATACACGTAGATAACATGTTAAAAATTTACCTTCGGTCGACCCAAGAATTTCTTCGTTTTTCAATTAGTTTTCATGTAAATTATTTCTATTTAATACATATACTGTAATATGAACTTTTTAACAGAGTGTTGTTTTTAATTAAACGAAACTAATTATTATTGCACCAGCTTAATAAATTATGTTGTGAATGAAGGGTCGTTTTACACGACCCCAAATTCACTCGTCCCTCCCCTTGCCCTGTAACTGCAGTTACATTTTAAGACAAGGAATGATAAGATTACAACAATATTATTACAACTTATAATTGATAACAAAAATATTATCATTATAATTAAAAATATTATATATACGAGGATGAATTCTCTTACTCCTGGCTCCTGCAGCGGTATACCATGGTCGTAAATCAACAGCCCCTAGTGATATACCTTGTTAACAATTCAAACAATATTCAACATTAATACATATTACATTATATATGAATATACGCTTAAACATATATATTATATAATACAAATCATATATTATATAGATTGTTTGGTGAACTGCTGCAGCAGTAGGTATAGTTGTATGCGTTACGTCTGGATTACGATGTAATTTGATAAATCGAACACAATATAATATATTATATTATTATATTCACATATTATTGATTATTATTTTAGTCTGTCCTATAATAGGGGCCACGGGCAACTGTCGTTACAGACGTGTCGAGCTGATGCAGTTACAGTAATATAATAATATGTCTGAACTATTCAACTATATGTAGGTAGTTATTATTTCGAAAATACCATGATCTAATAATATACATGTTATACGTATAATAATGGCATTATGTTATATTTTACATACCTATGTCCTTTTTTTCTTGGAAGGCACTATAAAGTGAGGTAGTTTCTTGACACTTTTACCCCCTCGGAGACTATATATAGTACGCGAAACTAAACCACGTCAAGCCAGTGATTCGGGGGGGGGGAGGGGGGGTGGTTTTCCTACGCGGTATATCCTTGGCGATTGTCCTGCTCCTATATATAATAGTAATAATTTATATATACATTGGTTCACGCTATGCTGCAGGTGATGGGGACGGCGAATATTTTAATAAATTTTACTATCGTCGAGCCTTATCTAGATGAGCACCGCTTATGTAAATCGATGTCATGTGCTTTTTTTTTCCCCGTATTATGTACCTACGTAAGTTAGTGGTATGTGTGTTGTGCAGTAAAGTGTGTAACTTGGACACGCACGCGCACGCGCACACACTTGTCACGGCGGGCGACCGCCGATCAGATAAAAGCAGCAAATTCGAGCATATGCTCGCTAAAAAAAAAAAAAACAAAAGACATCAACAACAACAAAAACAAACAATTGATATAATGATATGCTCGTGGTGCAGTGTGTATAATATGTATATATAATAATACATAATATTGAACTCAAAATGAATTAAAATCGCTGGACAAGGGGTACCATGTACCTATATACATAATATGATTCTTTTGTACGGGTGGCTTTTTTTAGTTCGTACTCATATATTGGCCGAAATGAAAACGAAGCACTCAATGGAAATTAATTCCAATTATCTCGTGATCTAATCGACCACTGGCGTGCGTAGGTAGGTATCAGCTATTGTCATATATATACGTCCCTATAGGGAAGTAATGACAAACAAAATTACTTAATAATGTTGTAGACTGCAGGTGTGAATTTTTATTCAAGCCTTTCAAGCTCTTATCGTTATATGTACATAGCGATATAGGTACCTTTGACCTATATGTAGTTTGTACAATTTATTTTAATGAAAAATTGTATATTTTATTCATGCTATTAGATTCAGTCATGCGTAAAAAGTATAATATTTCCAAGGACCACAGTTGCAAATTAATTTGATTCTTATCTTAATTCAATATAAAATCACTAAATATTTTAAAATAGGTATACATTTTAACTATACAAATAGACTTTTTAATCATATTAAACCAATGAAAAATTTATATTTAGGTACCACCTACCGTATTTTTACATAATTGATTACAATAGGAATATATGAATAGGTACAATAGGAAGTAATAATCATTTACTTGTACATAAATATCCTCCATTTTATTTAACTATATTTAGTCAATCGAGTAGGAATTATTTAAATTGTAGTTATAACTATTTAATTTACATTTTTTTTTAAATGTTTACATAAACAAAATAATATGCGTATAGTTTAAGTAAAAACAATTAGTTTTAATTTCTTAAAAATGCAAATATCAACTGCAACCATTTGCCTGCAGGTATTCACACTATACCGACTATAGAGTAAATTTTCTTTTAGTTCAACTATAATAGGTATACTTTTAACCATTTTTATTATAGTTATCACAGATTCAATAATACATTCAAACACTAAAAATTAAAATTAAAATAAATAATACATTGTAGGTAATACATTGTACTGTTGAGTTTTAATCGGTTTATACTAAAGCGTGTTATTTAAGACTCAGCTTTTAAACTTCTAAGGATAATTATAATACTATGTGATATATTCATCTACCGTAGTACAGACTGAAATCATTACACGAATAGTTCTTAAATAGTTTTCAAAGTTTGAGCACATCTTATTAAGTTTTATCATTATTATAGTTTATACGATCACACATATTATTACACAAGTACCACGAGACACAGGTGCAGTGTTTAAGTAGACAAGTGGCTTAGACTAAAATATCTTATATTACGGTCCATATAACATACGCATTTAATATAATATTAGTATAAACTACTTTTCAGCTCTTACTATTTAAATTTTCTTTGGGTATGTGCCAATAAAATATGTACCGAAGTCTGCAGTCTCTAATATTCGTGGTCGCTAGTGGAAAGCAGTATAGGTAGATACCTATATCATAGAATACCATGCCCCGAGAGTTAAGTGCCCGTGGTGGATTGCGGATATAAATAAATATATTTCATTCTTTGACAAACTTCGATCAGACGTATATGCACACGTACAACAATATTATATAATGATTATTACGTCGGAAGAACCCTCTAAAACAGGTGTTCGAAAATCACACTCGCACAATCTCGTGGTAATCCGTTCAGGAAACGCACCGGTCACGCGCGACCCCCGCCGAGGTGTATTTTTTTCAAAATTATATTGCCCTCGGGATCAAGGGTTATAATTATCTTCTCCGCGAGCAGCGTTGGACTGCGTAGACCGACCGGCGGCGGCGACCTCGCGGACCAGGCCGAGAAAAGGGTTTGTAATAATTTGTGTGTTCTGTGTTTACTGAACGTTTTTGCGGCCCTTATACAATGGCCGGCTTGCGTATTTACTCTAATAAAATATTATAATATACTATAAGAAGCACCGATAAAATACGAAAAAACGCGAAAGACCGATAAGATATTAAACATCGTCTGCGACACGTTCCGCGTGATGGCCGGTGCGGCGTTGTACATGTTTACCTATCATCGCGACGTGTGCCGACGATAATATTTTAATTACGATACACACAACCAGTATGTACACACACACACATATACACACGCAGGTCGCAGATAGATAGAGATAGAGAGAGAGAGAGAGAGAGAGTGAGAAAAAAGGGAAAGAGAGAGATTATACGACTTTGGCGCTCTGTTTAGGAGTATAATATTATTATACATTATTATTATTAAAATTTAAAATACACGATGAATCTGTCCGGCGCCGCGGTTTGCGAAGATACCGGCCATCCGTTATATAGACTCTAACTGGCGGCAGCCGGTTCTCGGCGGGGGTAAGACACGCTAACTTAAATCAACTGGCGCCAAAAAAAAAGCGACAAGCGACTTACGGGTTTTCGTGACGCCACGGTGTAGATATATTATTACGACATAGCATATAAATACAGGTCCTGCTATAGGTATATATAAGTATAGTCGCAGTTTAAGTATTAAAGTGGAAGTGGCTGTAGTTGTATGTGCAGTCTAGGTTTAATATAGTAGTAGGCTGGAGATATTATGTCCACGAATTATGTCTATTCTGAATAAATAATCGACCGCTCTAATGTATAATAAATAATAATATACAGGATGAATTTTTAACTAATAAAATAAATCAAATAGGTAAACGGTTTTTATTTTTTTTAAGTGTAGATATCAATATATGAATCGTTAAAAAAATGTAAAATATTAAATAATATTGTCGTTAACGCGAAAAATCTTACCGCGGGGTGCTAAAATTAACAATTTTGAGGTTTTGGTGTCCCTGCAGGATTCGAAAAATAATAAGGAATAATTTGATATATATGTAGTATCTACTAATCGCCTATATCTCCGTCGAAGAATCAATGAAAAATAATTAATGAAATAGAAACTTGGCAAAAAACATATAAATATGTTAATAAAATATTATGTGGCAACACATTGACGTTTTAATAAGTTGTATACAATGTTTATATCGTACTGAGTTTTCACTCAAATTTGTTTGCAAAATAAGATTTGATACAGCTTTAAAAATATGTTCTGTATAGATCAATGACAATGGTCTTAAGAATCGGGTTTTGCACATAGGGGAGATTGTTCATGTATTATAATAAGTATATTGCAATATACATGTTCTTAGGCGTTTGGTTAAACTTATTGTATATTTCCTGGTTAATCGACCTATACTATAAATAGGCACCTACCTATAAAAGAATCACCTTGTATATATTATACCCATATAATATACATCCATGTATACGGGAGTTTGAGTGTGCCTAAATAAATCCCGGGGCGCGTACAGATTGACCGAAAAACCTGTTATTCGGATTTATAATGAAGAGCTATATTATTTAGTATACTGTATTATATTATAGGCAACAGGAACGAGTTGCTGCTGCTGCACGATAAGAATCTTAACGCGTAATTTGTTCGGAAACGTATACAGTAGCCTATATATCCGCGTGACGTCCGGAAAGCGTATATGTGTGTCCGTGTGTGTGTGTATTATATGTATTATTATAATATGAAAATAATAATTATCACTCGCAGTGGCAGGCTGGTCGATCCGACGTGTATCTGGTATATTACGATACAGGCAGTCGTTGTATAGTAGGTATAAAACTTACTATACTACTATGTATCGCAGACGCGAGGAACCTATATTTATTTATTATTATATTATACGCCGTGGTCCGGGTAATTAATTTTTTCGACGTAAATGTAGGTCAAAACGTTCGAATTAGTAGAACAAGTTCGCAAAAACACATTATTTTTCTGTACCTATGTATAATAATTTAGGTATATTGCCGAATAGTTATTATTTAAACATTGTTCGATTTTACAGAGTTAAAAGACATAGAATTATGTAGGTAATCTCTCTATTATACGAAAAAGTTTTGAAAAATAAACGTCAAATAATATTACCACGGCAATCGCAATATCAGGGTTATTTTATACATTTATAGATGGTTTTTGAGATATCAGATATCAGATGAAGAGGGAGTTACGAAAAAAACTATAGAAATAGTCAGTGAAAATAATGAAGAAAATAGGGAAGAGTTTAATCACGACAAGAAATCACAGAAAAAAAGAACTAGCCTGAATATTTATGTACCGGTTATATAACAAAAAAAAATATATATTGTAATGTATCATATTTTATTAATAATGAAAAGGGCAAATCAGAAAACACTTGTGGTCGCCACGGAAAAGTTAAGCTCCCTAAACATGGTGAGTGGGTATCCACACAAGAATTAAAAGGTTGTATTGTACGGTGATCAAATGAAATTAATAAACATTTTAGATAAAATACCTATCAGAGCTTAAAATAATTTATTTGCACTCGCTCCATTTAATGCTGCAGATATAAACGAGGGTGTCGGTATTTCATCCTTTAAAACGGTGGGTCAAGTAAGGCTATACATAGCATCTAAAAAAACCAAAATTTGGTCAAATTTATATGTATGACGATTGAGAAGCAATAATATGCATCGTTGTGAAAGAGTGAAACGTGATTATGATGTATTAAGAATCAAAATCCATAATATTCAATCTAGTTACATTGCGGTGTAAGTATACCCATATAATATATAGGTAATATATAATATATATAATTCAAATTTTTTATAATATTTAAGTTATGAACTCTCAGCACACAAAAAAGAGTTAAGGGTGGTATGCAAGCGAATTGAGCAGGGACAGAACCCCTAGTTTATTATAAACCTGTTTTATTATATACTAAGACAGTATTAAATATAGTATATATTATTATTATATTTAAATACTATAATATTATAATTATTAATTATCTATATATTTTTAATTATTTCTGTTTTATATTATCTTAGTTAGTAAAAAATGTAATGAATACTATAACAAACTCTCTCATTTCAGCACAAGCTTTGCTTTTAAAATGAGAACCATATTTTAATTTAATTATAATATACATTGTATTTGTATTATTATCTAATTATAATTGTTGTGTTTATAAATTCACTTATTATTAATATGATTATACATCGTACGATCGCGTCGACGCAACATTATAATATGTTATTGATTCTACACGGAGATGGAGTCTATACCAACATTTACTGCATTTGGTTAATTATGGCTGCTGCTGCGGTGATGATGACCTCTTATAAGTAAAAATGTAAAGAATTGATATTTCGTATAGTGCCCATTGTTGTCATTGGGATCGTTATTACGTATCTATGTACCAATTGTACTTACAACTTTGTAACTACCGGAATTGTATATGCGAGTGGTTGTAAATTCACAATTTATACAATAAATGGTAATCCATCATTTATCACGTTATAGAAAGAAAATGTTTCAAATATACGAGTCACCGTTCATTACACCGTCGACAGCAGCAGCAGCAGCAACAGCATTACTAAAGTAGGTATATGATTCAAGGTTTGCGTGGCTGTTAAGAAATAATAATAATACCTAGTCTGTGAAACGTACATTAGTGATTTAAACAAACAATAATCGTATAAATGTATAATATTGTAAAATCTAAATCACGATGTTTCGGTCCTAACGAACTCCTCATACCTATATCATAATATATTATAGATTCGTGAATTAGCGATAAATATCTATTATTACTTTACTTTATTAAAAACAAATCCAAAATAATCAACCTTATTTTATTCTTCTATTTTCAGGAGCAAACTTATCTGCGAGCATTTGTTCAATTTATTTGAATAATAGATATTATAATATTTATTATTCAACTGAAATTAAAACTTAAAATGAGGGGTTCTAAACTTTTTGAAATTATCATAATATATTATAACGTTATTCTCAATATTTTACCCAGAGTAAAAAATAAATAGAAAAGTAATAAGTTGGGGTCCTTTCCCCCTTCCCACCACGTCATGTACACCACTCTATGTCTCTATGGGTATATTATTAGTATTTAGTGATGGTTCTTCGCACTGATGTTGCTGCTGCACTCTTGCCCTGCTGCAGTAGTTGTAGACGCGGAGTGAAACTAAAACTACGAAGTCACGGTTATATATGGTGGCCGACGATAATTATTATTAACAAACATAATTATGATGACGCGGAGAGTTAATCCTATTACACTCCGGAAAATAAAAAACGTACCTAATAAGAAAGAACGTGTAATGAGCAGTTGGACATAATATAATAGAACTAGTAGAGCGTGTTGTATATAATATACACCACGGGACGTGATGCCGAGATGTGTGAAGCGTGATCGATATGCATGTCGTCCGCGAGAAAACAAACCGAACATGTTCGGTGATACATTTAATAATGATAATAGTAATAATAATAACCTTTATCATGGAAATTAATTTCGATTTCGAAAAAGTGTATTTACTGTATACAGTATACCCGATACCGTGTAATGATACTTAGATATATGACAGGAGAACGTGCACAATTATTTGGGTGTCTTGAAAACAACATAATATATTAAATGAATATTGTATACCTATGCGACTTATTCCTATTCTATTATAATAGAATAATATTAAAGGAAATAAAACGTTGATCTATGTACAATTTATTTTTGATAAATATATACCTACTGCAGTATTGTAAGAAAGTTGTATGTTTGTGTATATGCGTGTGTGCGTGTGTGTGTGTGTGTGTGTGTGTGTGTGTGTGTGTGTGTGTGTGTGTGTGTGTGTGTAGCGTTTTTTATGCGTTTCGTAAAATATTAATGAAAGCCAACCCTCTCGGGATTTACCTATTACATTATATAATATTGTGTAACCGTGGATTTTCCGATACTCTCTTTTTTTCACCTCCTCCCTCTCTCTCAATCTCTCTCTCCGCAAGTCCATAATGGCCACGCACATCACCCGGAAAAACTACGGGGGCTTTCGTCGATGAATAATTCGGTTATTATTTTTTTCCACCCCGATTCGAGGTAAACGAACACCGCCGTAATGTTTATAATATATATATACGTGCGGCATAAATAATATGCGCGTATCAATTCGCGGGTCTTTTCGGGTAAAAAAATCACATATAATACACGTGGGGCGCATCAAACATCGGATTTATCACGATAATTATGTATAATATAGGTTTTTACATGACGGTATATACACATTATATAATATAATATGTGTAATATGCTCTCGCTCGACATGACGTATTAATATCATAACAACCACGCGAGTGATTACTGCGGTATATAATACGTCGTATACTCGCCTCTCTTTTGATCCGATTTCATCATATAAATCTACCTCCTACCTACATAATATATGATACCACGGTCGAACGCATTAAATAGAAAAAAAACTAAATTTCGTAATTATTACCATAATAATAATATTATTCCGAGAGATTCGAGATTGATGGGTAAAAAATATAAAATACGATTCGGTGACTCCCGAAACGCGCGCGCCGTGCCCCTCCCCCCCGTGTAATAACGTCATTACACGCGCTGTGCAGCGGGGGGTACCTAGCTATAGGTACTGCAGTACCTACGCCACTTAATAATTGACCGTTGCACGGCACAAAACGATTCTAGATCTATAGGTACGCACGACCGGAACGTATACTTATACGGGCTCGTATATTAGAGATCTAGCAGCAGCCCTACATATTATTATTATTATATCACAGATAGGTACACTCGGGACGTATTATATAATATAATATTATCTAGTCGCATTAGGAACGTGATATATATAATATTACTCGTTTTAATCATTTTTTTAGACGGCCCGAGTACCACCACGGTAGTCTCTCTCTCTCAAATCTCCACGCGCTACTGCAGCATCAACTCTGAGTATATAATAGACCGCTGGACCCATTCAAATTATTATCATCCGCTGTGATAATACGATACGCGCTTCACGGAGTGCACATTATGTACATCAAATCAACACATGCGCGTGTATAATGACCCTGCTGGTTCGTATAGCTATGGCGAGTATATTAAAGGTTTATATTATTATACCATCTTCGCGGAGAATCTTTTCAATTAAGTATACACTATATTATATTGGTGCACGGCCGACGCGAATCATTCGACCGGCTAACTATGCTCACTTTTTATTTTTTGGTAGGTATATAATTTTAGGTAAGTTGTAAATATACTCACTGACGACTGTTCATCTGACCGGGTCGCTTAAGATCGCGTAGTATCATCTTGTTCGATCCTTGTATACTCTCTAGAACCGCCACTGTAAGCTGCTGTATTCCTGTGTAGACTTGACCCAAACGCTGTCACGTGTAAACGAATCCTCTCTGCAAAATATAAAATATTAGCAATTTTTATGTTTCAGGTTATTTGCACCTAAACAAACTAATGTTTATTTCATTATACGCACATAGTACGCAGAACTTTTTGACATTAAAATAGGTAGTGTATTTGACACATTTGTGTTCACTATAATATACTGAGGTATATAATAATAGGTATATATTATAATTTATATTATAAATAAACCATCTGGGAAATAAAGCTAGCGAACCCTGATGTGCCCCAATATGATGTTTACTATATTATATTGGGATATCACTATAATATAGGCTAGAGAGTACTTACAATATTCAAGTATACTTGAACCTATACTTACCTATAGGCTATAGGTATCCCGCTAAGGTTCAGATCAAATCGGAACTGTAAAATCTACTGCAACTTTCACCAAACATTAGAATAAATCCTAAATTATTTTTTCCATAACACCCTTATTTATTGAAATCTTCTAGAAATTGGTCCATATTATACACAAAAAAATTCTATTAGATTGATATTTTTAAAATTTCATTCATAAAACATTACCGTCTGAAGCGACCACTTAATCAGCAAATATACGAATATTCAACACAGAAGTAATACGTCAGCTGACTTTGAATAGTGTCCACCGGCTATCTCGTGTATAAGTCAATGTACCTATACTACAACAGTACAACTAGAGGTGCCTACATATAGTTTATCCTATATAGCTGTTGACTGACCGACCGTGTTGCTCGGGCTGCGGAGTGTAAACACAGCAGTAAAATCCAAACGGAATAAATTAATGAGGACCTCGGTGTTAGGCCTGGGTTCGTCCTCACCTGTGATAAATTTTTTTTCAGAAAATATAATAAAAGCGAAATCACACACACGCGCGCGCGAGCGTACCGCGTGACGACAGTCCGCCATGCCGTCGAGCGCATATAAATAGCGTCCATCCGTCCGATTTCGTGCGGGCTCGTGTCGGTTGTCACGATCGTGTGTCCGAGTTTTGGTCATTTACCCGATTCACGAGCGTAAAAACACATAACCCGCACAATACACAGGTAATTGGTTGCACGTGACGCTGCCATTGTGTCGTTTCGACCACGGTATATGACGTAGGTACAATACGATAATAATAATAACAATATTTTCACCGCACAGTACATTTTCGGCTGTTTCGTATTATTTTCCTCCCCCCGCCCCGCCACCAAAACCATAGTCGACGTTCTACCTATTAATATATTATTATTATTATTATATTTAGCGTCTCTCGCGGCGCGTGTGGCGGCGGGCTTCGGCCACGCGTTATGATATACAACAAAACCGTCGCGGACACGATGATGGGTATAGGAGACGTATCATAATATTGGGTATCATATTATGGGCACACGCCCGAGCATGGCGGAAAGCGTGAAGCGAAAAAAAAATGATAAATACGATCTATTATATGATATCCATAGGATAACCGGGAGCAGCTATACGTGTAGGCGACGAGACCACGTGTGTTTCGCTTTTTTTTAGCTCTTCTCCTCTAGCGGCGCGTTTCGCTCCGCTACAAATCTTTTGTGCGCCGCAGCGTCGGATAAGTCACAGTACCATCATATTATTATTATACGCGCGCGAGCACACACACCAGCACTCACTTATATACATATATTATTGTTATTATAGCTATATGTCCATATGAACATCATCGCGCAGACCGCGCGCGCGTCTTTCCCTGCCAAGTAAGTCTGACTCTGTCTATCGGCTCTCTCCGTCACTCGACCGACGACGGTGTCCCGACTGTACGTTTGTCAGTCCGTCTCGTCTGATATAATATAACACAATAATAATAATAATAATGATAATAATAGTATAATGGTGTAAAAGAGTAACAAATCGCGGCTAACCGGTGACTTCGACGACGGGTGATGAGCGTGGCGTGGCACGGCGTGTGTGCGGGGGACACCGTGAAATTTCGATTTTTTTTCTTTCTCCCTAGAGAGACGCGTCTGACAAAGCGCGTTCGAAATGATCGTTGTACGCGATCGCCGAGTGCCCATAAAATATTAGATACACATTATGTTATATATACTTATACTTATATACATAATAATATATGTATTATTCCAATGTAATACATACCTATATATATGATATACAGGGTGATTCATTAAGCAAACACACCTCAATTTTTTTATTTAATTATGAATTTCATCAAATTCTGAAGTACACTAATATTAACAATTAGTGTTCTGTGGAGTTACTAACTTCTATTTTTCAAACCAATTGTAAACTGTAAATAATGTGGAGGATAATATTATGAAGTATAAAAATCAAAATTTGAACAAGTGGTTTTTGAATTTTTGTAAGACCATTTTTAATTACTATTATCCTGAATATAAAGTATAATCATTACAATAACTGAAAAACGACTCGTTTAAATGTTGATCTAGGTACGTCGTACGTACCTCCCAAGTAAAAATTTTCAAAAAATTATCCACTCAATAATTTACAGTATAATAGAGGGGTCGCGCAGTCTTTTGAAAAACCGAAGTTTGTATCGCCGTCGCAGGGCAGTCCTATTGAGTAGAACTTACAAAAATGTACAAAAATTAAAAAACACGGTCTGTAAGTAAGCTTTTATTTTTTGAATCACCCTGTATAATATATACCTATATAATAATATAACATAATATGTACATACGCTCCCGACGCAACACGCACGTTGACCGGCGTTGAAGCGTTATTATTATAATCGACGTGTACTACAGGTATATACGGCGACATAATAACAATATAATGGAGAGGACGAGCGAAATAAAATAACACAACGATGATAAAACACCACCATAGGTAATATAATAACGAGATCCGGTGTGAGTACAATACCTATGCGTATATTGTATATTGTGTGTGCCGGGTAACCGATTGGTTCCGCGCTGCACTGGTAGAACGGATGTACGTAAGGCGCGCGATCCACGGCGGCGACGGCGGCGGTACTATATGATTGCTCCGATCGTATACATACATAATAAATATAATAATATTATACGTACGATATATACATATAATACACCTGCAACCTGTGTATAATGTCCGCAGGCTCTATTATTGTTATTGTTATTATTATTATTGATTTCGTTTTTTTTTCGTATACTTCTACAAATCAAATTCGTCAAACATGACGAATGGTTTTCATCACGGTTAATACTTAATAGTAATAATAATAATAATAATAATAATAATAATATACTGTAGGCTCTCGGTCCTATTGTCTGTAACGCGTTATCGTTTTGAATACATCTCGTCGTCACAGAGACGAGTAATAAAATCTTAAATTGCCATACAACATTAATTTTTTAAAACGTCTTTCAAACCTGCAACACACGCCGAGTTGACCTCCTCCACGCGCGTCGTGTGTACTTAGACGAATTTCGCTCCCACCCCACCGCTCAACGCCACACGCGCTTCATCATCATCGGCATCGTGGAAATATAGTGGTAGATATAATATTATGAAATCACAATTCCACTATATTTTACATAAATATATTATATTTTATAATTTACAATAATTAATATCTGGAAATATGAGTTGTGCAAAAATATAAAATTTGATAATAATATTTAAGTTAACTGTCAAGTAACTTTGTTAAAAAAAAAATCCAATAATTTAAAATTAAATAAATATAACCTTTTCGTATAATAATTATGAAAATTGGATAACATATAAACCGAAAAGTGACTGTAAATGTACCAAAAACTAATTTATTTAAATAAATTACCGCACTCGTTCTCATTAGATTAACTATTTTTAACAATTTGCAATGACGACCAAAGTTTATTCGAGACAGTCAAAGTACCTATGTAATATTTATAGGTATACCAAAATTATTATATACCTATTATATAACTCGTCGAACCAACGTCTTTAACCGAAAAGCGCATGAGTGTAATTCGTGGATTGTGCGTTTCAGTGCAATTATAGCGGTCACGTGATCGAATTGAAACATACTATAATACTGTCACGATTTATAACACAATAATTATTATTATTTTCGACAATGGGTGAAGGCAGATACGATGATCACGCGACGTGAACCTCCATAAACGACGACTCACTGTAATGCACTAAAGCGTTTTTTATTTTATTTAAGAAAATGTCTAAAATGTTCGATTTTCATGGCTGAAGCTTGAAAATTGAATACGAGATTACTCGTATATCGTAAATTGTAAGTAGCTTAAATTGGAACTAAAAAAGTTAAAAACATAGATGCATAATTTTTTTTCAATGACATTTGAAGCTCAAATTTGGACGAAATTAAAACAAAGAATAACGATTTTAGTTAATTGGTTATAATTTAAAAATATTATTCTTGGTTACTTGAAACTTTTAAAGAATATCAAATGAAATGTTTTTGACAAAAATTAATTCAACCTACCTATACTGTATTGACGTATTGTCATTGATAGTGATAATATAATATTGATAATAAATAGTATTTATAACCAATGATATTACTTTAATCGCAATAATATCATAAAATATACTTATAGTAATATAAATAATTATACATAGGCTGACAAACTGTATTCACTCAGAATCGTTTTTCGTATGCGTTTACTTAATATTGATTTAAAATTCAACACATCGATTACAGTGAAACACTTGACACCTTCCTACTGTACAGTAGAGTTGGACCCACTTCCCCACCTTTTTTACATTATCATTGTATTGTATGGAATAATATACAGATTAAAGAAAACAAAACCGTTAAAATATATATATATATAATATACACTCGAGCACGCGACATCACTTATATATTACCATAATAATAATATATTGAAAACGTTTTGGACTGTGCATATACAGAGAGGATTTGCAAGTTTGGCATACCACTCCGGTTCATCTGGCTTTGTGCACGACGGAATGTTGCCGGTACAAAAGACCCTGCCGGGTCGACCGCAATACGCGTTCTGCATCCTGCAGGACGTATACGTATGTGTGTGGGTGGGCATGTGGGTGTGCGGGTGTGTGCGCACGAGTGTGTAGGAATATATAATAATATGTATATAATATATCGTTTGCGCCTATCATTAAATCCGTAAACCCGGAAACAAAGACCGGGCATTCCGCTTTATTTAATTAACTTGGGATTATTATATGACGTAATTGGCGGAAAAACAAGGGCTGCAGCGGCCGCGCGCTAATACCCTGCAGCGGCGGCGGGGCGAGTGCTCTGCAGCTCTGGCCGAAAGCGCAGCAGACAACCGATAGGACCTAGACCCAGCAATAATTGCGAAATTCCTCGTGAGCCTTTGATGTGACTATAGTACTATACGACCGGCACACACACGCGGCGAGGATTTCAAGTCATATAATCGAAAATCCCCTGACGGTTTTGACCCTTGCGTCGACATGTATAGGTGGGTAGGTATATAATACAATAATAATAAAATATAATATTTGTGTGTGTGCTGTATACCTAGTCGGATATCTATACATATGCGTGCGTGTGGACGACCGCGATGCGTGTATAATATTATTATACACACAGGATTATGGCCATATATGCAGGTTGAGTCTGGGGTGGGGTGGCTTACGCACGTAGATCATTAGAGTGTGAATATCATATTATTATATATAGACATCGCCACATCGGCGTTACATTATGATCGTCTCGGAAACGCCACCGCACGCAGAAAGAATAATTTGACGACCTGCTGCAGAGATTATATTTTATTTGGACGGTTTTCGACCATTATTTTTGACGACGCGCGAACCGTTGCGGCGGCGGCGGCGGCGAGGGGATGATGATAATCCGATTTTTCCCGTTAGAAATCGACACCCTTTTTTGCCCCGGAAAAATAACACTCGTCGGTTTACGTGCTCTATGCGTACCTATATACATCGTATCTACTATCTATATATATCGTTGAAAATAATATGAGACGGCGATTTTCGGCGATTCGTATCGCGGACCCCGCTGCACGATTCGATTTCAAGTGGCCTGTTTAAAAAAATGTGTATATTATATAGGTCGTACTAACGTCGTAGAAATTGAAATTCGAGAGGTCGATTTCAAACGATGACACATTTCTCGAAAACCATAAAACCATATTATACCTACGCAGTGATCTCTTGAACCTCTGCCGCGGCTCGTCGCGCGATGTGATTTTTCACGGATTTCCGTTTCAAGATTTCGCTGATATTGTATTGTGAACATATTATATAGGTAGTGAAATCGTATAATAGTAGATACTCAGCTATCTCTTGTGGACCTTTACCATCGCGAGTTAGTCCGCGTGAATAGCTCAACGCTCGAGTCGTGTGAGATTTTTTCAGGGTTTGCCGTTTTGAGGTACCTCGCTGGTTTTTAGTAAAATTACGAATTTGTCTTCAACGACTTACCTGATGAATGTTATGAACACAGCCTGCCGGACTAGACTTCGTGCGGGAGAAAATAAAATATCTCGTACATACGTTTGCGTACAATATTATAATAATTATTTATATCGGCACTCGCACAATTGGCCTGCCGAGGGACTGTGCGGCAGCCATGACGTCCAAGACGGGCAAAAATAAAACAAAACAATATTATTATGGTTTATTACAGCCTGCGCGTGCGCAGCTCCGCTCGCCGTCTCAGGGGTACCAATGGTGCGGTGAAAGGGGAGCGAGGTGAATCGTTCGGTTCGTCATGGTCGACCCCCGGTTGAAGGTATATACCACACATTACCATGTACGCGCGCTCACACACACACACACACACACACACACACACGAAAGCATATGTGCCTTCACGTTTGTGCAGCAGCGGAGTACCCAGTAGCAGCCTGGCTACCTGAATACGTGACTTGGAAGACGCTGCGTGTTATTCAAACCGAGCATAAAAATAAAAAAAAAACACCTAACACGGCGGAATAAATTTAACGTAATAATGATAATAAAAAAAAAATGAAGAAAAGACCGAAGAAATGTATATTATTATAATAATAATATAATATATACAAGCATTATAACATAATATTATATAAAATAATATGCGTTCGTGTGCGCAAGTCGACGCGACGTTCGTCTCAAACTGTCTCCGCGGTTTTTCGTATAGTTTAATGGTAATTAGTCACTAGGAAAAACCTATTTACATATATTAATATACAAATAATAATACTATAATCTGCAATTAAAAACACGACATAGTAATAATAATAATAATTATTATTATTATTATTATCGACTATAAATATCATTGTTTTAACTATCTCGCACATAATATAAAATAATACTATATAGAACCTTATTCCACTGCAGCGTGCCAGCGTTGTTATATACATATTATTATATAATATACATAGGTAAATCATCAGAGTGCTGTTTATAATTAGTGACGACGAGACTCAGCTGGTGTTATTTCGGAAAAACTCATTATATTTTAATTTACTCCCTTGAACACATTATTTATTTCGCAGCGTCATCAAAACAACAAAACACTACAGTCGTACAGTTTTAGAGCAAAGCGCACAATATAATATATTATTATTTATTATATGGAACGCGAAACAATTATTATACTGACAAAGAAAAATATCGTTACCGTTTTTAAAATAGAAGTTATTATCACCCGTCCAAATTATACATGATCATTACATTTCTAGACCTAACTAATATTCATTCATCACATTTTAAAACAGCTATAAACATGACACCTCATCATCGCGTATACTGAATTAAAAAAAAATTACACCTCCGTGTAAAATGCATTACCTACACTACATTATAGTATATTATACAATGTATTATAATATATATATATATTATACGATGACATTTGTGAAGCTTATTGTGAAGTGAACATTATATAATAAATTAAGATCATTAAACATGCCAATTTTAAAATTTTTACTTTTATTTTCACTACATACCTAATATGTGCGATGTAGGACTTGGTACTCATGTATAATAATATAATATAATGCGGATAGGCCATTCGTATATCAATTACATAGTGGATACTGGATAGCGTTCTCGAATAAAAAAGAGATACGAAAATATGCATATATTCCATCCTCCTCAGCAAATAAATTACGTTTCTTCCATTAGGTATTTTATAATGTTGTTTTAATTTCATGGAGTATAAAAATAAAAATACTTACTGAGTGAGAAAGACAATCCGGGAATGCTCGATAAGGACTATGTCCTATCCCTTGTGTAATATTATCTACATGAATGTACTGTAATACTTACCGAATTTAAGTACATATATTGGTGGTATTTAAATTTAAAGAATACAAAAAAACCAAATGCTTAGAAGCAAATAACTTTTATTGTATTTATGTTATCTAAAATATGGGCAAGCTGTAGTATAGATAATTTTCCACCCTATATGCTCAGAAATTTTGGAGCTACTACCACAAACACAGAAAGATAAACATTTTCCCGCTCAAAACAGTTTATTCTATGTTGTACATTTTTAAGACGGAGACAACACATACTGATGTGACATCCTCTTAAGCGAAGAGAAACAAATCAAAGGTTTAGGGAAAAAAGACATGGGAAGATGCAATTGTTTCGGAACTCCTGAAAAATAAGGTAAAAAAATCTAATGGCACAGCGAAAACGGCTGGTAGAAATTATATTGAAACATGAAGAAAACCAACAGGATGACACATGTCAGTGTTATGTACTTATGCCCGATTCACAAAAAATGAGATACTATGGTGTGCCAGAATTACAGAGGAATATCAGTACTAAACACTTCTAATAAAATAGTATCAAATATAATATTGAACCGAATCAAACCATACTCAAAGGAAATAATAGGGGAATATCGATCAAGATTCATTTCAGGTAGATCGGCAGTTGATCAAATAACTGCATACGATATAAAGCAAATAAGTAGAGAAAAGTAGAGAGGTGTAGTGGAAGCGGCGATGGACCTACAAGGCCAAGAATAATTAGAATAATGTTACAGTTAAAAATGTCAGAAAACGATAAAATAATATCACGTGTGGACAACATTAAGATAAGTGTAATATGATTATTACTATTCTGTTACCTCCACAAGCGTGATGACTGATGATTTATTACATAATATAATATAATATAGTCAGTAGTCACTATTCTATTAAAAGCAAGACACTCATTATTTCAAAAACTATTAAAGTTTTTGAAAATATTTTTTTATATAATTGTAATTCGTTGAAAAACAACATAATTTAAAAAAAATTGTATTTTTACAATTTTTTATCGTTATCGTTGTTTTACTTTTTTTAAAGAAAACTTGCATTTTAAATTCATTATTCTAAAGCAGAATATTTTTTTTGGAGTACTTCGATGTATATAAATCGAATTTTAGACAAGTAGTTAATGAGTTATACGTATTTAAAGTTGAATAAGTGGTTAAATGGAGTGGTACGACCGTACAGGGATACCTTGGCCACAAAATGTGTCTTACGACGACGTAAGTTAAATGGATCACTCCGTATAATAATAATTAATAATATATTATTATGTGTAGCGTTTTTACTTCACTGTCTCGTTTTAAGACTAATAATATGTTCCCGAACGTGCGCGTGTTATGACATTACATTATAAGCATATATTATAATGGCGATCCCGTGGTGACGCTGACAGGTCCGAGGCAGATAACGTAATTTATGTCGTTCGGTCCCCGAGCAGATCGACGCGACAACAACAGTAGCAGCAACGGCAACAGCTACAACAATAATATATTATGTATACGTACGTACCTATATCATATATTATAATATTATATTGTAAGTCTGTCTGCGGCCAGTTACGACTTACAGGGCGGACATATATTACTATAATGATATGCGCGTACTGCCACTGATAAGCGGTCTTACAGGTACCTCATTGCTATACCCATTCCTACCTACCATTTGTGATTTTGACCCTTTTCGTTTAGGCGTAGCAATACATAATAATATTATAATAAGCGTTCGAGGGGAGGGTGAAGAGCGGAGATGGTGATTATACGACTTACGGGCGTATTATATATTATATATAGGTACGTCGTAATAGATCGAATCCAGGCGCCTGGGCCAGCAGATTGATAACAATGAGAAACGGGTCGCACTTGGGTCGCAGGCTAAGCGTATATAATAAACATGTATTATATTATATTTTATACATTTATACATTTATATACATATTATTATAAATGTATATAATATACGCTAACGCAGAGAACGAGCAGGGCTATTATTATTATTATCGTTATTTATTACGAGCCACCTGTTTTCTGGTGCTACGGCTACCGTGTTACAAGAACGATTGTACTCCACCGTTTTTTTCCCGTTTTTTTCTCCTACATTTTCACTTCTCTCTCGTGTCGCCAGGCCACTCACACGTATACATATATATAACATAATATAATCCTTTAAAGAAAGAGAGAAAAAAAACCGAATTTCAATAGATATATATGATAACGCACGAGTAACAATGACGGCGACGAAGATTCATATTTTCAGTGCGCGAGCGAGACGAAAAAAACTAAAAAATTAAACTAAGTAAAAAAAACGTATAAATATACATTATAATACATATATATGATGTATATAGGACCTATATTATAAGTAGGTATAAAAAACCGTCATCGACAGACGAGTAAATTAGATGCACGATTCGGTGTCTCCGTGGCAAATGACAAGACTAGACGTCTCGAAGGAAATTTTTTTTTTAAAAAGAATAAAGATGGAGACGAACGATATTATATATTATTATAGGTACCTCGTTTGGTGAGGTTCGTTATGGATGAAGCGACCGACTATACGTTTTGTACCTAGACACGTTTTCGTGAGTGTTTTTCCGTTTATAGTTTGTTTAATATGCTGATGCTACAGGTGGCAGTTTGAGACTTCGACTGTTTAACTATTATCATAATACATAAACTACAGATTTTATATATCTAGTACTTACGTATTATTGAATTGAACGACACACCAAATAATTGTTTATTTATAATATTGGTAATTTTTAGTTTTTTATAATAATATTATGTGAGATTTGTACATTTTATTTACGAATGTACTCCGGTGATGAGTATAACTATACGTATACAGGTATATAATGACGGAACGATCGAAATAGACAAAGTTATTGACAATAATAATTAATAATGATAAAACCAACTCGAAATGTATATTAACCTATTTACTATATTCATATGCTATACTATGAAGCTAAACCTTGTAGAGCAATATTTAAGTCGAAATTAGTATTCGTAAACATTATTTTTCACGGTCATATGATTTTTATATTTATACGAAAATACTATTTCCGAACGTTTTTATGCTAACAACAGACAGTTCGTGCTGTGTTGATATCATAAAACGTGTGTTTGACACGGTCACACGTGACGTTCACGACGGGCGTTCGAAAAAAAAAATGTGTGCGTAAAACTAGTAATCTGAGGGTGACCCTAAGGACCTAAATCTCCAGACTCGGGATTCTGTGTGTTTTGTGTCGTCGTTAATTAATGACTTGAGTGACAATTTTTCATATTATACTGCATCAGATCCTCACTGGTAGTGCTTACAATTCTAACGTACTTTATAGCCCGTAACACTAACTGGAATAATCGAGGTACCTACTGTCAGCATAAAGACTACCCACATCAAATATTCTTTAGAATTTACTATTTCAGACAAAAATTAATGACAATTCATATTACGCTACTCGACTAGTAATTGTTTATTACAATAGTAAATATAGATATTGTTTTACAAACATGTATAATTAACAAATAAAATAGTTTTTAAAAAATCATTATAGGTTTCTTGTACATGTTTAATTTAAAAATATGGGAACTTTCCAAAGTGTTCTATTTTATGGGTATTATAATTTATGTCCTATATAGCTGGTGCTCAGAGTATTTCTTCCCTTTAATGTCACGAATTTTGAGAACGTGTGCAGCGTTCGATTTATTTATTTAACTCTTCTAAGCCTAACCAATATATAATATAATCTTCTAAGTTCTATAAAACTGACGAATTTAAACGGTGCTGGTTAACATTTGGCTATCATTTTCTGCAGCCAAAATTGAGAGGGTAATAGTTAATGTAAACTTCCAATATGCAGATGGTGTTGTTAGAAATAACATGTAAATAATATAGTAAATATACGAGACAGATAATAATTGAATAATAATAATAATAATTAATACTCTGCAGGATTATCCCGGATAAATATTACTGTATGATTGTTATTCAAATCGTCAATCTTGTCTTGTAAGTTATATTATACGATAAACTGATGTTTTACACTATATTTGTAACGGGTCATACGCAACCGTCAGATTTCGACTCTATTTCGAGACATGTTACATAATATACAATATACATGTATATATATGTGTATAAATTATGGTAGACCCGTCGTTTAAAAAGAAAAAAAAAGGTACATTAAGTATAGTTGTTTATTATTTGCAGCCATCGGCCCGTGAAAATACGTCTCGAATGTCAGTCGCTTCAACAGCAATTATCCACTCCTATACAAATTAGTGGCCCGAAAATCGTAAGCAGGTCAAACCCAGGGTTGAACATCTGGCGTATGTCCCTTTTTTTAATGACATCGTGAAAAAAATACGGCGGGCAACAATGTGTATATCATATAGTATTATATATATATGTTATCTCAATTTATACTTGGGTTTCTTGAGTTTAATATTGAAACTATATATAAATATAATATAATACACCTGAACAAATTCTGATCACAAATAACAATTATTATCATAGTAAGTACGCTGATTGGGGCAATTATTATTTTCCATATGTCTAACATTATACAATATAATATAAACCATACACGTATTCGAAATCACAGCTATATAATATCAGCTATATAATTAAAATCTTACTCCAAATACGTTTCAGTACATAACGAGGTAATTAGTGTATTCGATTAATCAACGTTGATATTATAATTTGAGAACCAAAGAAATATATTTAAATAAAAAGTTTCAAACGACGACGGTATGAAGGAGATTGGGGAACGGATCCCTCAAAACTACATAATATAAAATATTGTTCGCTATAATTATTGGATAAACATATTCACGCAGCAGTTTTAGTGGCTGACTGAAAGCCTTGGCTTTCAAATTTTCAAAGGGGTGGTACCAAAGTGGCGCCGTAGTCTGTGCAAAGGTCCGGTCAGGGCCCTACTTCTTTCAGCCACATTTTATTTACATCATAACACTTCGTTATGAGTAATAATGTATATTATTATATATTAGAGTATATTGTGGGAGGGGAGGTTGGTAAATTAGTACTTAAATTTGAAATATTGTCGTTTAAAATATTAGTTCAGTCCGCCGCGGCACTGATAAGTTGTATATTTATCTACCTTAACTATCTGTTTAAGAAAACACCTAAATAGTAGGTAACATCACGATTTAATATTGCACTGCAACGTATATTATATTTTTTTTTCCTTTTTTTCCAAGTTAAATCACTACATGGGAGCCGA
The DNA here is from genome assembly GCA_949089665.1 of Macrosiphum euphorbiae. Taxonomy (NCBI): domain Eukaryota; kingdom Metazoa; phylum Arthropoda; class Insecta; order Hemiptera; family Aphididae; genus Macrosiphum; species Macrosiphum euphorbiae. The sequence goes on from CARXXK010000005.1 coordinate 12,064,797, forward strand.
ACTGTTTTCACATTAAGTATATTATATCTGTGAGCGGCCAATGTCACGATATAGGCCAGTAATCTATATACTGATATACTCCCATCAGTACTATCGATTAATGACAAATTGTCAAGTGTACGTCTATACATTTTAGTCATGCTGCATGAGAGTCATTGGCCTTTTCAACACAAATAACAGAATATAATCAAAGTTAATATGGCATTGCAGCAGGGGTAAAATAATCTCAAATTCGACCAAATGTGACATCGAATGTGCCCTTCTTACCCCAACTCCCAAGTCACATTTAATACTATACTTTTATATACGTACCGCGATAAGCTTGTTATTCTTGATAAATATCGAATATTGTATAATAAATGGTAACAATAAAATAACGGATTGACACAATATTAGGATGTACACCGTTTGAAATGGTAATGATGAACGCATCCTCGCCGTAGGTGTATACAGTAGTTGCGCACACAATAATAATAATAAATTATATGCATACACTTAGAAACGCGAACATAAACAATATATTAAGCATTGAATAGGCGCACTGTATACACAGTATATAATATAATATTATATTATTATGTACAGTCGCGGTCGTTGTGTTTGTAGTGTTTCATGATCTATTATCTGCTCGTTTCCGACGACGCATATTTTAGAGGACTCGTAATTCAAACAGGTATAAATTATTGAAACTCAATGATTTTGTACTATATTATATTATTATACTCTTGAGCACTGTAGCGACCAGGACTATACTACAAATATATAATAATATATTGTAGCGTAGCTGGTTTATATAGGTGAATTGCGGAGTCACGCGAATTACAGGGCGATTTACGATAATCGTATGCAAAACACAGTCCAAGCGAAGCGTCAAAATCCAATTGTTTACACGTCTGAAAATCCGTTTTAAACGGTAACAGTGACAAACAGCGTTCAATCGCGGTTTACTGTGCGCAGGTGACAATAGAGAGCGGTATATCAACGACAGACACAGTTGGAAAGAAAAGCGCCCGTCGAAAAAGTGTTGGGAATACATTATTATCGTCGTTGTTATTATAATTTCGCCATACACACACATAGTAAATAATAATATGATATATACGTGTATGTATATTTTTTTGTATATTTTTTTTCAAGACAGGCATAAGCGTAAATGGTTATAAAATACAAAAAAGAACATCATGATGATAAAACAATAAAATAAATAGTAACATGTATTAATAAAACGTATAAATAATAATAATATAAATCACAGTTTGTTCTGGTATCTTGGTATGCATGTTAAACAGTCTTCGGCCAGTATTCAGCTACGTCAAGGGCCTTTTGATTCGTCTGTATAAGGTCCTTTTGGAGCATGTGTTCGTGCACTCTGTGTATACGAGTAGGTGCGACATGCTTTGCTCTTGGCCAAATGAGCCTATAATATTTCCATCAGCTAGACCCCACCTATTCTTCATATTGACTCTACAGCGTCCTACTCTCCGGTTCTAAATCTGTTCAGTGATTCCCAAAGCGTCCATTTATTCTTATGGCAGGGTGGTAGGGTTTCACTTGGTTGCAATCCGAAGTCATTGGTTATCGTGATTGGTTTCAGCTTCGCATTTCTATAGCCCGGACTCACTTGGAGTTATGTCTAGCTAAGTATTTCTTTTAAGAAACTGTTACGTGACTTTAGCTGTTTATTTGGTATTTGAAATCCATGCATAACGTACCGGTTATCCATTTCTATTTAAATTATTTCCCAGTCTGCCTGTACTGATTTTCTTATGTTAGATGAAAATATACAGGAAAGTACACACAATTTTTCGATTGCTGTGTTTTTTAAGCAACCCGTAATAGTTTTCCGCATTTAATTCAGAGATGTCTAATAAATAACTTGCATGAGTTGAGCAGCATACTGCTCTTGCATATTCACTTGCAGAGAAGCATAGCGATAGCGCCGGTATAAAGTTCAGCGGCATATGCTGATCTTACAAGATTTCTTAATATTCCATTTCTTGTGTTGACTTTGAGCTTTGTTTTTTTTTTCAATGTTCCTTGTACGTGAATGACCTGTTTAACCTAACCCAACCTTATAAGGTCACTCCCAGATATTTTGGATTTTCGGAGTGTTTTTGAGTTCATCACCATTCCATTGTATATTTGGGTAATATGTAGTTTCCTTTTGGCCTCTCCGTTTTTAGGTGAAATACTGAAATGAACATACAGGTGATTTACCCATTGTGAATTGTGATATCTCCTGAGATAATAAATATATCATGAATCTGTATTTTTTTTATTAGGCTCACAGAGACAAGGGCATACTTTATTTTATTTTTTATTTTTATAACAATAAATTGAAGATAGCCATTTATAGAGTTTATTTTTGTGAACATTTTGCCTTTTCAACTTTTATTTTCATTAATCTCATGATTCTTAAAAAAATTTTAGTTTATAAGTACAACGGCAAAAAAACTGTTTTTGTCTGGGCGGCGAGCCCCCTTCTACGACTAAATGGGTATATTGGTTTTTGTCACGTTCGGATGTAAAGAGTTATTTTCGTAGTATTCTCCTATCTTGTTAAGAATGTCTGGGAATTTGGACTAATGGACTCTTATCTTTTCGGAGCCATTGTCTTCTTTTGCGGTGGATGAGTCATCGGCAATGAATCATCAAATTTTTTTGTGTTCTGGTCGTTAGATATTGGAAGGTAATTTGTGTAAATGTTAAACAATGTCGGAGCAACGACCCGACAATCCATTAGCCCTCTACGACTAATGTGTATATTGGTTTTTGTCACGTTCGGACGTAGAGAGTTATTTTCGTAGTGTTCTCCTATCTTATTAAGAATGTCTGGGAATTTGGACTAATGGACTATTATCTTTTTGGAGCAATTGTCTTCTATTGCGGTGGATGAGTCATCGGCAATGAAATAATGAATCATAAAAATGTTTTGTGTTCTGGTCGTTAGATATTGGAAAGTAATTTGTGTAAATGTTAAACAATGTCGGAGCAACGACCCGACAATCCATTAGCCCTCTACGGCTAATAGGTAAGTATATCTGTTTTTGTGAAGTTCGGACGTAGAGAGTTATTTTCGTAGTATTCTCCTATCTTGTTTAGAATGTCTGGGAATTTGGACTAATGGACTCTTATCTTTTCGGAGCCATTGCCTTTTATTGCGGTGGATGAGTCATCGGCAATGAATCATCAAATGGTTTTGTGTTCTGGTCGTTAGGTATGGGATTATCATTTGTGTATATGTTAAACAATCGTCCGATTGCGTCGATTGCTGTCGTCCGATTGCGTCATCTTGTTTCCAACTAGGTCCCACTCCACTGGGAGTGAAGACCGCACATGCCTCCTCTTGCAGGAGAAGGGGGGTAGTATCATGCATATAGTGATATATACATAGATAAATAGACATGATCTCCCTACTACCCACTTGTGATAAGCATTGACGAAGACCTAGAGGTCGTTTCAATGAACAAATAATAAAAAAAAAAAAAAAAAATGTTAAACAATGTCAGGGCAATAACGCTGCCTCGTGGTAAACCATTTTTTGAAATCATCCATCTGCTGGATATTCCGTGGAGTGTTCAGAAGAATTGATGGTTCTTGAGTAATATTTTTATAATTTTTACCAGACCATAGTTCATCGTCAACCTATATAGTTTTAGAAGCATTATGTTGGGGTTTACTGTGTTATACCTAGGCCACGGAAAGCTACCACTTGTTTTCTTATTTTTTCGAAGCAATTTTAGATTAATTATGTCAGATTTAGAATTTGATGAATGATTTTCCGGGTCTGCAACCGGTCTATTATCTTATTAGCTTACTTTCTAATGCTTATTTCCCATATTTTAGTGGAACGACTACATTGGACTTCCTCCATATTTGAAGTATTCTTTGGCTGTCATTTATATAGTCTAATAGGTTGATAATCCATGATTTTGCTTCCGATTCAAATTGCCGTATTTGCTTTGTTTACATAAATCGTCAAATCCAACTGCTTTGTAGTCTTTCATACTCGTAACTGGGTTTTTGAGGTCTTCCAAATTAAAATGTTTGTCTTAAAATATATTAGTTTTCTCGCCCAAGTCTGCACTCATTTGTAGTTATTACGATAATTATTGATAATTTATATTCATATCAGTTGTCAGCTGAAGAAATAGATAAATCATAGCAATGTTTATTAGGAATACATAATTTTAGTTCATAATTATAATTTCACCATAATAACACATTTAGGTAGTATATAAATATATGAAATAGTTTAAGTATATATTAGTTAATCTATACTATAAAAGCAAGTCTAGATTTTGTGTCACGGGTTGGCTCCGAAATGGCTTGACCTATTTGGCTGATTCTTTTTTTGTTATGTTCGTAATTGTCAGGACAAGGTTCTTATGAAAGTACATTTTAGGAAAATCTACCGGAAAATTAAGAAATCTGGATGTCAAAAATACAATAGTGGTGCCATCTATATAGGAAAAAAAATCAACTAAATAATAATATATTTTTATTTATTGTAAAGTTGCTATTTTTTATGAGTGTTGTAGTTTTAGTTATTAATTTTGAAGAATTTTATTAAAATAAACGAGGAAATTACACAAAATCTGGACTTCCTTTTATAGTATAGATGTCATAATAAATTGTTAAAATATAATATATAGTACTAAATGTAATATCTATTAAGTATGGCATACAGGTATCTAGAATTTTTGAGCTTTACGATACCAACTCATTTTCCACTGGTACAAACAGCATAGGGTCCATGATCTACCACAGGTAGATTGTCCACTTGATAATATATACTACTGCGAATCTCACTGGATAACGCCAGTCGAGATGGCTATACATTAAAATATAATATCATTTACACTTAAAGGAGCTGCAGCAGGTTTTGTCAAAAGTGTCAAAACTAATATAGATTTGATCAATCTAAACATTAATTTTGTTTGTTATAATGTTTTCCAATATAATTAAGCTCCGTTTCATAAAATAAAAGAATAAAAGGGGGCTGGAGGGACTCCAGTCAATGAAAAAAAAGTGACTTTTAGACCAATAAGCTAGACAAAACTGGAAGTATTTGGTTTGACAGATTTTAATTTTGAAAACGGATTATGATTGATCAACAAGTTTACTAGGGAATGATAGAGGTGATTTTGAATATTCCGATTACTGTTAGTATCATAATGAATAATATAAATACAAAAATATCATATTTTTTCGATATTTTTATTCTTGGATATCACAGCTGAAAAAAAAAATATTCAAAATCGCCTCGATCATTCCCTAGTAAACTTATTGATCAATCCTAATCCGTTTTCTAAATTAAAATCTGTCAAACCAAATTCTTCCAGATTTGTTTAGCTTATTGGTCTCAAAGTCACTTTTTATTTATCTGCATCAGCCCCTTGAAAAGTTATTGCTTTAACATTCGTTTAGGAATAAAAAATTCATCACAATTGGAGATCCATAAAATTATTATTTATTTATATAAGTACCTACTATAGCTGTCTATATCGAAATGCGATGTTCATATTAATTATAATTCATGTATAAAATATATACACTCAAACATTTACATTATATTTATAAATCGTTTAAACTTTAAACATATATCTTAAATTCGACAAATTGTTGGAAAGAAAAAGGCGAGTTGATAGAGTGTTCGGAATACATAATCATCGCCTTTATTATAATTTCGCCATACACACATCACACATGCATATTATCATAGTTTATAATATAATTTAAATATATAATATTTAATGTGTATTTTATTGTAATATAATATCTTGTATAAGTAAACACTGATAAACCTGAATAATAAATTTATTTTGGAATAAAAAATACATCACTATTGGAGGACCATAAAATTAGGTATTATTCATTCATATATGATACCAAGGTATACCAGCCGCCTTACTAATAATAATTCAAGAAATATAATGTTATGTAACTGTAAAATATTAAATAGAGTCACTTCATTAAAATACCTAGGTGTATTTCCATTGATGAAAACTTGAAATGGGATACATTTATACATATATATTAACTATAATTTATAAATAATACACTCAAAGATTTTTTTTACATATTTTATAAATCGTTTAAGTTCGCAGATAGTTGGAAAGAAACTCGCTCATTAAATAGTTTTCGGAATACATTACCTATCACGCCTCGCTGTTATTATAATTATTTCGCCATAGACACACATGAAATATTTGATATAATTTAAATATATAATGCTTAGTAATATGTATTTTATTGTGATATAAAAATATATCACCTTGTAGAAGTAAACACGGATAAAGCTGAATATCTATACATATTTTTTATGGAATAAAAATACAATATACATCACTCTTTTTGGAGAACCACACAATTATTATTCAATTCATATAATATTATACTAACTGACTTACTATTCAAGTAGTATAGAATATTCAACTGTAAAATATTAAATAGAGTCACTTCATTAAAATATTTAGGTACCTATTCTCGTAGATGAAAACTTGAAACGGGGTGAGTATTACGTGCATATTAATTATGATTTATATAAAAAATGCACTCGACAAATTGTTTTACATCGAATCACTTAAAATAATAAATCTTAAATTTGAAACTTAAAAATCTAACTTGGGTATTAATCCAATCAATTAAATTAAGAAGAAACTAATGCGGGAATTTCATTTTGAGGTGAACCACATTCACTTCCGTAATCTATTCAAGTAACTTTGAAGTATCTACTCAAATTGGTTTTAATATGCCTGCTATGTATCTTAATTGTAAACTTGTACTGTTTTTGGTCAACGTTGCCCCAAATACAGGTGTATAGAATTTTGAACTAGTCATAGGTTAAATATAAATAATTTTAATAATTCCAATGGGCATAACAATATTATATAATTTAATATTTATGCACTATTTACTCAGACCTTAGTATAACACAGTATTTTATGTTCGTTCATTTATTAAGCATATCGTGTGTTATATTAAGTTCATATTATTAGCTTAGTATATTATAGTAAACTTTAACTAGTTTTCGCTGCATCCTTAGTATCCATCTCTCTCCTCCGGCTTTCTAAGAGATCCATTATTATTATTAAATTTCTTATTGAAAGCGTTATTTATTGTTATAATGCGTTTGATAAAATAAATAATTATCATTATTATTATTATACTAAATTATTGTACATTCAATACAAGCTCATAATTAATACGCGATCGAGAAATAAATCTATAAATGTTCAATATTATAATACGCGATTCCGGCGATTTACCTACTTATATATTATAGTAATTACTTGAATATTACTCTAACACTAGGTTAATTTATGTTTTATCTGTATTATCTCATAATAATGTTGATGTCTATAAATTTGACTTATTATTGATGTCTTATATTTTTTTGTTTATTGAGCACTAATATGTCTATGCGCGTAAACCTATAAGTAAATGCATTAGAATAATATTATGGTAGGTATATGCGTATATAATAGCGCAATAATATTATAAACGAATAAAGCGATTTTTCACCAATGTTTCCTATTCTTTACTCATCGTGATGATCGTTTTTTCGTTACAGCACCTCGGACGACGGCGACAACGAACGAAGACGGACGAAATGCATCTCCGAGTTACATCTAATTTTCGACCCATTGTGATTTTGAATAATCTCCGGGGTCGAACAATGGCTATAATGATTTATAGCTCGCGTGTGTTGCGCGCGTGTGCGTGTATATATGGTATAAACCGTATATACCTATACAATATCATTACATATAGATGAGCACGGTGCATGCTGCGTGTAGTCATATATTTTTATCCTCGCTTTTCGTTTTGTATATTTTTATTTCGTCGTTTTGCCGCAGAGAGTATTCGCTTTTAAATCGCCACACGATTTGTTGAAACCGAGATTCACGTTTGTATATGTACCTACATAATACTCGCACCACAATAACGATGACGGACTTCGTCTAATGCAGTCTCCTATAATATATACTTACCTATACATGTACCTATATAGAAGCGGATAAATATGCGCTTGTCGCGGTCTTCCATACGTACATAATGATATTGCACAGGACACAGCGACGAGGTCTGCACCCGACGAAGTCTCTGCGGTCAGTTTGCGCTCAGGTAGACACCTAATAATAATAATATATGGTCACCGGTGATTTATCTTAATTAAATTACTTTACAACCGACACCAGCTGCTGGCAACAGCCAACTGCTATAGAACGAGTCGTTCGTATGTAATAGAGTACATAATAGTCTATAGTATACCAGTGGAGTATTTAAGGGGGAGGGGAGAGATCAAGAGGTCAACCCCCCCTAGACTGTATACAATATGCAAAAGTTTTCGGAGTCTTCGGAGTATCCTCTAACTTTAAAAACATATCCCCCCATGACAAAAACGTAAATATGACACTCTTGTGTACTTTATAGAGTACAGATTATAGGTACGAATCTTGTTTGTTGTCTGTAGGTAGGTACACGAATTTGTCTCTCGCATACGTCTCTTGCACCCCTGGCCCAGTAATTTCAACCGTGTGGTATAATTGTATAAACCAATCACCTGTCGTATTTAAAACGAAGGTATACTTATATAGTATTGATAATATCGTTATCACCATATCGATAAACATATTATCATAGAATACGAGAGTGCTTATGATTTACCTCTGCAATGGAGTACTTGTAAGACATTTTAGAATAAAATTATTAAATACCTCACTTTGAAAACCATTAAAAATCCAAAATCAGAGCAAAATTAAACATTAATTATGCTAAAGAAAACTTCTCAGGGGGGAAGGGAGTATTGCGTAAATGCCCCTGTAACCCCCCCCCCCAACACACTACCAGGTACGCAACCGTGACTTATCTACATACGATGGCGGTCTTAACAATAATACACCAGCCATATTATACATTCTACGCATTACGACTTACAAGGTATATTCGTATATTATGGTAATATCGCAGTACTGTATTGGTATGTTTTATTGTTCTAAATTGTACAGATATTAGTGTATTGCGCGATTTACGACGATATTGTGCGTTAGGTATAATTATTTATAATTGTGTCGTCGACCATGTCATCGCGATCGTACTGAGTTTTTTATTCGACGTCGAAATTCTTAAAAAAAAAACAGCAGTAAATTGTATTTTCAGCGGTGAATTTGCATACCCGTACCCGAATCGTTACAGGAAAAATACACTTCGCTGAAAAGTGTTTAATAAATTAATTTTACAAAATTATATACGACTGCAGCAGTCGTTACACGGCAGCAGTATCGGATAATACAATACGAGTTGAATAAACATTATATTATATTATATTATATTATTTTTAAATAATCGTGCGCTTGTATATACCCTGTGTGCTGGGGGCAGACACCTTTTTTTGGAGTGCATAATAGAATAATATGAACAAAGTCCCAAAATAACACTTTTTAAAAAAGAATAAATAAAAAAATCTGTAGTTACGCGATCTATAATATGTTCACGGCTTAATTGTATGACGAGATATCGATGAAGTTATAATGTATATTATTATCCTTTTAAATAAACACGCATCGACAAAAAAAAAAGAACGTATAAAAAATTTTTTTAAAAATCTATTGTTCTTAAGAAGCAGTGCGATAGTAAAAATGGTTATCGTAAAATATAATTTCAAGGCAACGAGAACATTTTTTTAGGGACATATTGTTTTATATTATTTTTGGTGAGCCGTGTGGCATTATCCCCCGAGACCGTGCACGCATGCCTGTGCAGTAAGCAATTAATACACGTCCTAATGTGTTCGTTTCGTTTAAAAGCTATAAAATAATATATAATATATATAGTTATACCGTTTACGTGTATCTTGACATATACGTGTTATAGCAACGAGCTGCAGTGAACATGCAGTGATCGTGAACAATCATTACGAATTAGATTGGAATGTTTCACATTAAAAAAAAAAAAAACTACATCGAAACATTGATATTTTGACATTATCTTTTACTCAACGCTACAACTAATTTTTTTTTTTTCCCCATCGATTCGGCCGTATTAAAACAATAGTACATTAGTGGACACGTGCGCGTACGACAAATCGGAGATAAAAATTTTGATTGAAAACACACCGTTCGACTTTCCACACAGAGTACAAGGACACGACTTACAGCAGGCTATATGACTCTGCGATCTGCCAGCCGGTACATAATATCATATTACAAACAGTAGTAATTACTCATTTACTGTGTATATAGTAATATTGCCCATATTGTTATATACTTAGATAATATAATGTAGCCGCCTGGGAAATCACGTTATTCCCAACCAACCGTATCGCGTACGACTGTGTCGACTATCGGATTCAATAATATTATCAATAACGACCGGAACAGTAAACAATAGCCTATAACTTACGGCATCTAAAAATTGTATAAATATTATTTCCACAATTTTACCGAAATTCATCATGTGAGATGAGCGATGGACGAGTTGAAATAAGTTTCTACGCTGAAAAGATAATAGGTACCTACTTACTCTCGATAAAATATTATTATAATACATATTAGCCATTACTACTATAAAATAATAGAAGCACTTAGAGGACCAGCTATTATCCAAGTATAGATAACACTATAAAAAGTAGATGCACTTTAGTCTATAGTTTTCCACAAGTTAAAGACTAAAAGAGTTCAGTTAGTGACACTACTACCCCATCACAGGACAAGCCCGAGTAATAATATTTTGCAAAATAAACGAATAAAATAAGATCTGGCAAGAGGTAAAAAATTGTTAAATGTAACTAAATAATATGGGTGGGTGGGGCTATCACCACCATCACGTATGTTGGGAAAATAATATGTGTGTTAACCCCCCCCCCCTTACCAACAACAACTGCCACAATAAAAATGTTTACAACCCAAGCCAATAATGGTAGCCGTCATTTAGGTATACCTAACTATACCTATTATCAACAACGCTATCTCCGGTGAAAGGTGTTGTTATTCTATATTACTATAGTGTTACAGTTTAATTATAATAAAGAAACATACTATCCAATTGAACAACTGCCCGGCTAGCTCAGTCGGTAGAGCACGAGACTCTTAATCTCGGGGTCGTGGGTTCGAGCCCCACGTTGGGCGACCAAATTTTATTCTAATTTTATAAATATTCTATATTAATTAATAATCGTAAATAATGTGTTACACGTCTTATCTTTGTATAGTGGAGCGGCTGCGGCGAGGGTACGACGTAATCGTATATTATTGTTATTCGTATTCGGTAACCGTAGTTCTATTTTAGAATTAATTTATTACGATAATAAAGGTATTTCGAGAAAACGATTTCTCGGTCCATATGGTACCTCCGGGTCCAGGACGGATTAAGCTCGATTTATAAAGGTGATTAGTTTAATTACTAACAGACTGCTAATTTTTAATAACAAACAACAAGAAAAACAATTTGTCAAAAAGGATTAATTATTATTTTTTTTTTTTTTTATTTCACAATAGTAACAACTTTACTAAAAATTGTAAGTCAGGACTCAGGAGAATCATAGCATTATATAATATCGTATCGATGTACAAATTATTTGCCTAATTCACGCAATTTGGTCAGGGGCTTTGATTGAATGTTGTGTTACTAAAAGTAAATTTTGTATTAAAAAGTCATCAACAGGTATTAGGGACCAACACCTAAGTGAGAAAAAAAGAAACATTTACCAATTTTTTTTCCTATCAACGTTTACATTGTCATTTAAATAAACAGTATAGCACACTTTCAAGTTTCAAAATAAACTCCTTCCTTTTAAAAATCTAAGTATCATAAACGTCGTTTTAAAACCTGTTTTCGATGCCTTTAATAGTAAGAACAAACATTTTTGAAATCTTTTTCGACAAAATTGTTATTTGACGGTGCCGTAAACTATCTAGCTTAGTTTTGAAGTTAGCTCGGAAATTCTTCCACCCCAAAATTCACTAAAAGTAAAATTTGTATTAAAAAGCCATCAACAGGTATGCCGCCAACACTTAAGTTCAGAAAAAAGTAACATTTTCCTAATTGTTTTCAACATATAGATCGCCATTCAAAGAATAGTATACTACAGTTTTAGGAAAGCTCCTTCCTTTTAAAAATCTAAGTAACATATAAACGTCATTTAAAAAATAAAAACTGTGTTAAATTCCTTAATAAATGTCTATTATATAATATTTATATATATTATATATATATATTTTACTTTAAAAAAGTGGCTGTTTCAATTATAAATATTATATACTTTGTAATTAATAAATAAAAATGAAAATTTATTTAAAAAAAAAAAATTATTAAATAAATAAATAATATTTTGATATTAGTAGTGATTATTATATATTTGGATCAATTTTACAAATTATTATTTATATTTTATATTGATAAATCAATAGTAATTACTAACTTTTACAAATCGTCCAAGCCGCAAGCCCCCTATCAACTCAACCCATAACCATAAATATATTACCTATAGGTACTAGTACACAAAGTTATACAACTCAAAATATACTTGCTTGAATTTTGATTTGGATACATGAAAATACTCAAACAAATAATAAATGCTTAGTAATTCAAAATTAAAAAGGGGGGGGGGGTTTCTATTTGAAAAACGGAAGTTTGTATTGTTACAGGATCATCCTTAAGTGGTACAAGAAATAACAAGGATTCGAAAATATTGGTCTTCAAGTGAGTTGCGTGAAGTTGGCCCCCCCACTTTTTAAAAATTCAAAAAATCACTATGTAAATAAATCATGGCTCGCAAAAGTTATAATAAAGTTATGATTATAACTTTATATTTGACAAAAAACGATTGAAATTTGTAAACGTACCTAATTATAACGGAGAGCGGAAATCAAAAATAATTAAATACCTCAAAACAAAACATAAAGATTAACAAAACATAATATTATATATCATTAATCGTTATTTATAGAATTTCATTGAACGAAAAATAACGCAAAACGAAATAATTTAAAATCCATTTATTTTATAAAGTTATATTGGTTTCGTATATTTATTCCATGCATACGATTATATTATATTATAATATTCCGTATCCGGTGTCCACATTAGTTATTATTGATACATTTAATAGGTATTAACAACATAATTCTAAATAACGACAAACGCAAAAATCGTATAACGTTTTAATTCTAAATAACATATAAAACGGATTTTTTTTTCAAATGCGTGCCCTGACACAAATGTATCATATTTATTGTTTACTATGTTTGTGTGTGGCGAAATGTTATAATAACGATGACGATAATAATGTATTCCGAACAAACGCGCTTTTCTTTTCTTTTTGACTTCTGTCGTTGATGTACCGCTATAATTGTCACCTGCTCACATAGTAAACCGCGACAGAATTCTGTTTAGCTCAAAACCGATTTTCGGACGTGTAAACAATTGGACTTGACGCTTCGCTTTTGACTGCGTTTTGCATACGATTATCGTAAATCGCTCGGTAATTCGTGTGACGCCGCAATTTGTCCATAAATTGTACCTTATATTATTATATTGTCATTTGTCATATTATTTACCTGCGGTTCGGATCGCTGTTCGTCAAGTGCACCGGTTTTTTTAAAACTACCTGTTGATACATGTACATTTATTATGATTTTATTATATTAGAAAATCAAATCATATTTTTCTGTATTTAATTTGAATATTGTCTAAGATTCACAGTTAGTACAAAAAATATAAACAAAATAAGAATATTTATTTGTCTATTCAACACAAAATATGTGTTTAATATGTCAAAAGTCAGTAAATTGTCTTCTTTATCAATTAATGATTTACAATTACGTTGAATCTACGATCTACCTTTAACAATTAATAATAACAAATTATTAAATGATGAAAATAAATCAAACGTAGGTATAATATGCTGGCACAGACTATGCATACGCCAACTACACATACCTGACATACATAAACAGCGTACAGTGCAATTCATGTAATCATTTTCATTTTGTAATCACTTTTTTGCAGTGGAAGACATAAGTGCCAAAACGAGATAAGAAAATAATAAACAGTATCCTATACAAAAGCGCCAAAACCCAGATACTATTATGTGTGTTTCATTCTAGATAGCCAGATAGGTAACAAATGTAGAACTGGGGCCTCGGTGGTTGGCCTCAGTCACTAACGTGTTCTGAGGTCAAGCGTCGACCGGTATTAGTTCCAGGATGGGTGACCACCCAAGATTTTAGTGACGAATCCTCACCCCAAAATAATAATGTTCTTGGGCATAGTGACAGTCTGGCAATAAAAAAAAATGTAGAACTATTTTGTTTAAAATGCCAATGGTACCTATATAATCAAAATCGGCAATTATTAATGTATTATCTGATTAGACCGTCTAAGTTTTTGTATTATAAATTATGATACATTATAATATTGTAAGCATACCTAACACACCTATACTTTTTATACATTTATTTTTTTACCTGTGATTTATCTGCGGAATTTATATGAATTTTTATGGAATTTACTATCCTCATATACCCGTTCGAATTATTGCGGCCACTAATAAAATATGAATCGTCAGAAACATAGATTATGAAAATGTACTACAAGCACAACGATCAACATACGTATATAAATATAATGATAATAATATATTATTGTGTGCACAGTTTCTATTCAATGTACAATATATTGTTTATGTATGCGATTCTAATAGTATATTTGTATATAATATTATGTTGTGCATGCAACTACCGTATTATACACCTACGACGAGGATTCGAACACATTCATTACCATTTCAAACAGTTTATGCGTACATCATAATATTATTATTGTGTCAATTCGTAACTTTATTGAATTACACGTATCAGTAGATATACGTATAATATTAATATATTATAATATCATCGTATTCGATATTGTATATACACGTTAAGATTTTAAATGTGCAATAATATGCTAATATATAATATTATTATTGAATATGCGAATTCGTATTCAATGGAGATTCACGTGTGTATAAAATATCTTACTGAATTGGCCGTTTACTGGATAGGTACTTTTCAATTTTAAAATGAATTTTTTTTCGATTTTCGTGTGTATATCGTGAAAGTAATATTATAACAATCAAATTATTGTTTTAATGTGAAACCAAGATTTAAGATAGTATGGTTGCCCAACGACCCATTAGAACAAATTTATCACGCACGGCATACGGTTTTAAATTTAAATCCAAAAGTCACGTGATCTGGTGGTTTTTTTTTACCTACAGCGCCTAACAGTGATAAAGTAAAATTTGTTAAAATGTTATTTGATTAACTATTACTTTTATTAGTTATTGATTATTTTGCTATATTTTACTCATAATATTTGTTAATTTGTGTACCTCCCAGACATTAATACGACACGTAAAATAAAATAGTCTACCAGAAGGGCTAGCACCGAAATCAAGATTTAAATCCTCTGCCGTCTTATCATAGCTCGTTATACTATCTTAAGTCGCTTGCGAAACAAAACTCCTACTGCAGCAGCGGTCTGACCATACGATGACCAGCGTCGTCTTCCTCGTACATGTCCGAGCATTGTCCGGGCATGTTCGCCCTGCAAAAAGAGGAAACTATAGGCGTTTCGAGGCGGGCAAAAGGGGTATTTATCTAGACACGACAGGGACCAGGGCCTGCAGGTTAGGTCAAACGGGTTCAAGTGTGGCGCCTGCCGATGACCCGTACCGGCTGCGAGAGTCGCAGCGACCACTCCGGCGACGACGAAGCTGTCTTCTCTCGGAGGGGGTCTTGGCCGTCGGTCGGTCGCTTAGAAAATAATAATAATAATATATAGGTACTACGCGAGCGCGAGCCCGCAGTCATTGCCCCCTTTCGTCGTCGCCAGGAGAAGGTCCCGTGGGGGGGAAACCAACACGAGTAGTATATAATATTATAATATATATGTGTGTGTGTGTATGTGTGTATATGTGTGTTTGTGTATGTGTGTGTGTGTGTGTGTGTGTGCGTACGCCACTGCCTAGTCGCACACGTGCGACTGCCATAATAATAATAATAATATATTATAATACACCGTCTTGGACCATATTATATACACTGCAGTCGCACACACACTCACTGCACATACAAACACATAATATACAGGATGATTCACAGAGCCATTATTTTTTTCCTTAAATAATGCAGTGGTCCAAAATCTGATTTTTCGAAATTTTTGCCCTCTCACGAAGATCTGCATGATGTTTGTGAATTCTTGACATTGTTTGTATACCTGCAGCTACTCGAGCAGCAGTGTCCTGTAGAGAAACTTCTGTCTTTCAAATGACCATATTACACACCCCGCCGGACCACTATAAATTATTATGCGGATATTTTTTTGCCTATATCAAAATCAAGATTACAACGAGTTCCTGGTCTTCGAGTTATTTAAATTGTGTTGTTCGCGATAATGCAGCGGGTTTAGAATATAATATGGAGCTGATTCGAAGGTTTTAGAAACATTTTGAAAACCGGCAAAAAAAAAATCATCTAATGAATAATTTATACTCAATAGTGAGTAAGTGGGTTTTCGTTTTAAAAACAAAAGCTTGTATCGGGACACTCGCCTCGAGTATACAGAAGCATCGTTTACAAATGCTATAATCATCTAGGTACCAAAAAAACATCACCAATTTGAAAACATTACGGTGAAATCACCCTGTATATACTATAATATTGGACCGTATATGTACGCACACATGCCACCGCCCGTTGTGTGTGTAGTAAGCGCGCGCGCGATATATATTTTTTATTTTTTTTTTTCCATTTTTCCTTTCCTCTTATATTTTTACGGACGTTTATTATTATTGTGGCGGGAAGCGAGCGCGATTGTGAGAGACGACGACGACGACGACGAAAGAAAAAACACGATAAATCTGGACTTGTTCCAAACGTAATTATTATTATAATGGTAAATCGTCATCGAGTAAAATGCGCGTAAAATTTTTTCCCTTTTTTTTTCGATAAAATTACAATCTGCGACGACGACGACGACGATGATAATATTATTATAAAGTATTGCTATTTATGTGTGCGCGCGTACGGCAGAGCGATAATTTAGTGGTCGTTATCATCGCGAGCGTTATATTATTATTGTAATAATATTGTAATGCTCACGCACTTTGCGTCTAGCGTTTATTTGACCATGTGCAACGGTTTTGAGTACTGCCACAAGACCCTATGGGCTGTGTAACAATACAATTATTATTGTGATCACGGCAATAATAGTATATACCTAAATACGTGACAGTGACCTCCGTTGTGAATTTTCTTCCCCAGCTGTGGTACGCGTCTTGTACCTAAACGTTATTATTATTTTGCCCTGTGCAGGACGTATGTGCACGATGATTTTTCAATCTAAACAGATAAAACGATAATCGAATAATGACACTCATTATTTTTAAAACATTTTTGAAAAAAGTTTTACATAGATAATATTTTCAAGTCATCTCAAAATTGTATTTATAATTATGTAGAATAATTTATTTCACAAACTATGTTTTTTCATAGTAAAATTATCAAAGTACTATTTATTTTAACATTAATTATACACGTAGGTACATCTATAATTAAGATGATAGTAATAGATCATTGTAACTATTACTATAGTCAGTATTGTCAAATTCAATGAACATAATCATTAAAACGTATCAATATTCAATTACACAAGACGTAATCATTATAAAATACGTATATCATCGGTTAATCATAATTTTTTCTCTTTTTACCCCCGATTCGCTTTCTCTCAAAAATAACAATTTCGGTAGATAACTCTAAATCCACTGTACATTTTGAATACTGAATAGGTAATAGGGTAGTTAGTATTAAAACATAAACTATATTTTTGTTGGGTAACTACTGATTTCTGGTTTTCGAAAAAACCTCAGTGGGCGCAGACTGCCGACTGCAGGTCATCGCAATAATACTCTTTAAGGTATAAGGTATTAAAATGTTAATCGTTATCATTGTTGATCAATGATATATTTTTAACATAATATTATATCCCCGTGACAAGTGATGGGCATCATACAGACGGGGAAATCGATCGAGTGAGTCGATAGATGAATAATTTTGATTTGAGGTTAAGCACTATAATATAATACGTATGCTGCAGTAGGTTGCGATAACCTCTTAAGATCTTTGATTTAGCAAAAGAAAGTTATAGTGCTCGGTATAGGTAGGTATAGTACTTAAAACCAAACGGACGGATCGTAATAATTTCCGTGTACAATCGACAGCTACACAGTATGGCGCCACTGCAGAAGACGACGCACGTGTCACAAAATTAGAACCATATATCCAATATTGTGTGTGTGCCTCTACACACACACATGTATATAGATAATTACGCCTACTCGTGCCGGTTAGGTCATTATAGTTCTGTCTACTCATCGTGCGATAAAACTCGAATGCTCGACTCCTATACCTACAGCGCAATTATATACGACGCGTTATTAGTCGTTTTCACCACACGTATCTGAGCCTCGAGGGTCTTCTTCTTGTCCACAACGGATAATATAAACTCCAATTGCAAAATCATAATCTGCGGTCATATTCTCTGCCTTTTTGTCGACGAAATATCGAACCTCTTCATATCATTTTATAGGAATCATCCGAATAAAGGTTTCGCGAATTTCCGCAAAAATCAAACGGATACATCGCGTCTGCGGCAGACGAGAGCGTCGCGCAAACGAGACACACTCAAGTCCAATAAATTGTAATTTTACAACTTTTTATTGTAAAATATTTATAGACAGGTACCCACCTCTACAGGTGCACTGTATATACAGCTGCTGTGTGGACCGCGATTTATAGTATCGCGTTCTTTTAGATATTATATAATATATATGGTCTGGTTGTTGTGACGAGTTGAGAGGACGTGCGTGAAATTTCGTATTAAAAAAAAGCGCGGGATGATTAGACGGCGGCCTGCAGGAGAGCGGTAACCGCGGTCAACCGACCATAATATTATATACCTGTACAACTTCGGTATAATATATTATGTATACGACCGTTTGTTTCTTTCCAACACGTAATCGAACGTTATTTTTTCGAGAAAAAAAACAAACCGCTCCGTTATATTATTATATTATATACCCTGCTGCAACACGTCATTGTGTACAACACGTAAATACAATATACTACGGTTAATATTATATTATATTGTAACGATTTTTATATCATTCCGTCGGTTCGTCGCCGGTTTAATAACCTCGTCGTGGTCTTACATTATGACGTATATATATATCTACATGGGTCGCCGTACCGACCTGACAGTACCTTTAAAAAGTACCTCTACAGGGGCCCCACTGAACTCGATTTGCGTTTTTAAGATTTTATCGAATACTATATATAGATTTAATGTATTATAATATGGAAATTCTCAGTTTTTCTACATTTTGTGATTACTTGAAAAGTGTCATGTCTACAGAAAGAAAATTTATTGCGACAGTGTTTTTAAAAGGAGGAACCACCTGATATATTATTTATATAGAATCCTCATCGTCATCCGAACAAATCATATGAAATCGGACACATTATTAAAATATTATTATTCAACACCAGTTGCAGTATTGGTCCGATTTGAGCAAACTGATGATTATAATTTATTTAAACTCTCTGTTGTACTTACATAAAATAACACGTGCAGACGATATCTGAAAATTACAATTTTTGCTTGCATATAGCAACAGAACTTTCTGATAAGTGTACTACTTTCTTATACTATACGAGTACCTAGTCATCTTTTGACGATTTATCAAAAATCATAATAAACAAGGTGACGACCTCGTAAAAAACGTGAGTATATACCAATATATTATAATATTTAATTATATACTGTACAACAACACACCTGACGATGCACCGGATTACGTGCACCACAGTGGAAAAAATCGGTTTGAAATACAAAATTAAAAGAGGCACCATACGCGTGATTTTAATCACACATAAATCATAAGAATATATTATTATTATAAACTGAACGCTTCCTTATTATCGAAGCCTTTTTTTTTTTGCAGAGACCTATATTGAAGAACTGCACCTACCTACATCCAGGGCTTTAAATCGATAAAACATAATTATAATTGAATATAACATCTAAGAAATTAAAAGTGATAAGTAGGTATCAAAATCAAATATATCTTTTAACGATATCCAAAGTTTAAATTTAAAAAAAAAAATTTAAATTAAAATTCAATAATAGCCGATAGATTATAATGTTGTTCATAATATGTTGGTAATATAAAATAACTAATATTTCGTTTTCTTAGGCCTGTTACGCAGCTGCGTATACGACGAAAGGTTTCTCGAAGTCATAAATCAAAATTAAAATCGTAAAAATGTGAAATTGATATTTCAAATCGGAAAAAAAAGAAAAATGTTGTTCAAAATCTTATTAAAATCATAATACAATAAAATAGATGTTGCGCAGAAATGTAAAAATCATAAAACCAAAAAATCAATATATTATTAATTAATATTGTAATCAGAAAAAACAAATATAGATAAGCTAAATTGAAATTAAAAAAACATATTTAATTTTGATTTCAACCCTGTCTATGCCTATGCATTTTTTTAAAGGCAATTTACAATCTGTACCTAAAAAAATATTACAATAAGCAAATATAAAAGTGTATGATGGTTAAAATAAAACGAATATAGCATGATAAGATAATCTGAGCCCGTTTCATTCGACTGCACTTTCCGAATTATAATATTATGTTTATATAGTCAGTTTGCGGCGTGTCAGATTTTTCGGAAGAGTGATGGTGTCCACATGGGCAATGAGTGCGACGTACCTACACAACATTATACAAATAATATATTATAATATGTTATACATCATGTGGTATTTTTTCACGAGGACTCACTACATATTATATTACGGTGCAGTGGCGTAATTATGGGGGGGAGGGATTTGGGTGTCGTATTCCCCCCCCCCTATGACAGTTATTTTTTTTCCTTTTAATCGCCAAACACATTTATGTACTAATTTTATTAATGGATATTTTATAGATAATACAAAAATCACCCTAATCTCAAAATTCAAAAAAATTCAATATTTTTCATAATATACTCGCTCTGTGGTAGAGATTTAATTTAAGTAGGTATAATGCTTTACTTTTTTGCTCCACAGAATCGATTAAATGGTCTTGCTATGTTGGCTGTTCATAAAAATGTCAAAATCAACCCTGAAGAAGTGCTTAATGAATTAGCCTTAAGACCACGTAGAGTGGATCTTTTATTGTGATTTGTGATGTAAGTGTATCTAGGACCTAGGTATCAATAAAGTTAATGTTTAAAATATATACCTATAAATGTGAATATCTAAATAGTATGTTATTATTTATTTTAATGTATAGTGTATATACAATATTACATGCAGATCATAATGGTTGTATACTTGTATTGAGAGGTGCTTATTGCTTATATGATAAAAAACAAAAATGTTTAGGGGGGTGGGGGTACTTTGTGAAATGTATATAAATTTCATCCCCCCCCACAACCATGACCAAATTACGCCACTGTTTCGGTGACGATTGGAGATTTTATAGCGCTCACTAACTCGTACTATATTAACTACAACTGCAGTGCCCGGTGCCAATGTCATTATGTCCACAAAAATACACCCTAAGGTAATGATATAATGATCCAGCCCTGCAAAATCAACCAAAAATAATATTCTACACCAGGCACTCCGAACTCCGTTTTTAATATTTTAATCTCAAACTTTTTGATAAACCTATTGTACATTATATATCCTATGAAAATAATACAATTTTAAGCTTTTTTACAAATTTGAAATTGTTTTCCACTATTGTTTGGAATAAAATTAAAAAATTGAGTTCAATTCAGGTCTGTAGGAAGTCTTGATTTTTCAGATTAAAAAATATTTATTAAAATCCGAAAACTCTATGAAATAATTTTTGTTCATATAATACACCGAATCAACCCCCTCCCCCTCTCCATACATAGGTTTCGTCAGTAGATTAGTGAAAAAGTATTATACCTAACCTAACCTAACTAAAATATAAAATATAGTTTTAAATTTGTATACAGATTAAGGAAAATTTGGAAAATAGTCCCAGATCCCCTTAAATATAAATCGTGAAATATTATAACACTAAACTAAAATCCGACTAAAAATTTACGAGTGTTAGCTGGAGTTTAAACGAAACTCTGTCGAGCATACTTAAAATCAATAATTTCACAAATAATAAAGAAGGTACCTGGTTGGCTGCTTCTACCATATTTTGTCGATATATTATTATTAATATCATATATTACGATTTATACCAGACAACAAAAACACACAAAAATGTTGTGTTATCCTAAGCCTATTATTATAATATTATAGGTAAGTGAGTAAATCAGGCGCGTATCCAGAATTTTATTTCGGGAGGGGCTGAACAAAATTATCAACATAGTCACACAATAAAACAAAAAAGTGGGTAAGTGGATGTCGCTCTGCTGTACAGTAGGTTACAAGTGGGTCACTGTAATGGATGGTGTAAAAATTGAATTCAATGATATAATATCATTGTATAAGAAAAACAATTCTAAGCGAAAACGGTCAGTCAACCTATGATATTACTAAGTTTATTTGATGATATTATTGTGAATAAAGTAATTTATATATTTACCTATTTACGTGGACCATTGTTTTAAATTTTCAATTCTTAACTATGAAAGTTGAACATTTTATAAATTTTTAATTACAAAATATTTATTACATTTTAAATTTGATAAATTTTGTCAAAATTCGAACTTTAAATGATTATAAGAAAAAATTGTACCTATGTATTTTTAATATTTTACAACTAATATTGTTACAATATATCAGGAGCCTTGCGTTAAATTTTCAAGCTTTTTTACCCAACAAATAAAGTTTTATTGACATTCATATTTTTTGGATTTTCTTGAAATTTCAGGGGGGGCTGCAGCCCACCCAGCCACCCCCATAAATACGCCCCTGGAGTAAATAGAAAATATTGTTGAAAAAACCTACAGGCTACAATAGATAGATACTAAAGCCACTATCTAGGTTATAATTTACATTTTATAGTGTTTAATTACTATATCAACAAAAGGTGTGCATACTGTATAATAATTAATGATATAGGTAAGTAGGTACATAAAAAAAATAGTAAAATAATTTATGATATTTTCTTGAAACGTGAAAGTATAGTTTATTATTAGTATAATATTAGGCAGGTAAATATTAGGTAAATATAACTTGCACGATGAGGTAAGTATACCTCCTACGTTATAGGTAGGACTAATCGAATATTGTACGTTCTAAAATCATAATTCATTATTCTAGAAAATAATAAATATTTTGAACGTACATAAGAAATTAACTGTAATTATTACAAAAGGAAGTTAAATATTGTTTGCGTGTGTCTATTTTGAGCACAGCTGCACCTCCCCGAGATCTGCACACGATAAACGTATAATATAATATATTATTATTATGTACAATATACTAAACATTGAACATAATGAGAGTCGGGTTCGTCTCTCAGACAACCATTATGTGGACGTATAGTGTAAACAGACGTCCTGAAATTTATTTTCGGTAGAAAATTATATAATATACCTAATACCTAATATACTATATACAAGTCAATATAAAAGTCAATAAATTACCACAACTGCTTTTCACCGATAAATTCAACACACGTCAATTATACTTGGAGCACATTAACTTTTACAACCCAATAAAATTCTAATATTTTGTGTGCAACGTGCCATATATAGGTTATAACTAGAGAGCTGATCTTTAGGTGCTTACACATTTTTATTGGCTTTATGCAACTTCACAAAGATGACAAATGTGGACGATTTATCCATCACAGAGTTTGTAAGAAAAAATTGATTTTTCAAATTACAGCATATTCTGGGTATTTGAGAATATTTGTTTCATATTTTAGTATATATTTTATTGTTGTTCATAAATAATCATATATTTTGTTAATTTCTCAAGTTGTGATTTTTTCTAGGAAAGAATTGTGGTTTGTATTGTACGTTTATTTTTATATTATACCAAATGTTAAATAATAAGGTTTTAAACAATTTTCTCAACTGCCCGGCTAGCTCAGTCGGTAGAGCACGAGACTCTTAATCTCGGGGTCGTGGGTTCGAGCCCCACGTTGGGCGACTAAATTTTTGCACAATTTTTTTGCGTATTATATGAATAACATTTATTTTATTTTATTATGTCCAATAATAGAATAAAATTTATTTTATTTTATTATGTCCAATAATAAATAACATTTAAAAAAGAATATTCATGTATTTTTTTAATTTTCCTCCAGTAATTTTCAATTGTAAGAGTTATATTTATTTTATATAGAACACTATGATAAAATTTAATATTAACAGTGTTGTTGTTATTACTTATTAGGTACAAGTGTATAAATTACATATATTGTATAGTGGTAGAGTATTTCGTGGTTTGACGGTATGAGAAGGGGGACGAGGGGGACTTTTTTCACAATCTTGTTTACAATAGAAAATTGAGAACCTCTTTTATTGAGTATTTTTCATTATATTGTGTGGTTTGCAACTCAGCTCTTATCGTTGCCCTTCCCTGACTTATAACCCTAAAATAATAATTTATTTCAGGTATAAAACAGTAAGCATTAATTATATTTTTAATGATGAAATAGTTTATGTCAAACAATTAACCACAATATCCCGCCTTGACAAAATCATTTGACAGCCACTTATTTCCAGGTTATTATAATATCTTATATTCTTATGTTAAAAAATAATATTTAAATTAATACAGAAGTCTGAACATTTTGTAAATAACATATTGCCTACTGGGTGTATAAAGTTAACTAACTAAGCTTAGACTGAAATATTTTGTAATATAGATTTAGATTTATTTTACAATAAATATTATACTGATTATAATTTATAGATGAAAACTAAAGTAATGGTTACTGTAGCAAGTAACATTTTGTATTAAAAATATTTTTATAATTATTTCGTGTAACTATTCCATAGTTACGTTTAACATGAATTTAGTTGTTAGTAAGGGTGCGCGGAATCCAAATACTTTATCAGTTTTAAAAGTAAAAACCAGCCCTTAGTTTATGACGTTAGGGGGGTGTATATTTGACTTTTCTATTACTAATAATAATATTTATCTGGGTGCACGTCAGTAGATGCGTGAAATTTAACACAAGGGTATTGTTATAGTGTAAAGATAAAAATCAATAAATTACAATTTTTTCAAATTGAATGCCGCTCTAGGGAAGGTGTT
Source organism: Macrosiphum euphorbiae (assembly GCA_949089665.1). NCBI lineage: Eukaryota > Metazoa > Arthropoda > Insecta > Hemiptera > Aphididae > Macrosiphum > Macrosiphum euphorbiae. Next base: position 12,090,105 of record CARXXK010000005.1, read on the forward strand.
CTAATTACATGAAGTTACATTGAATCGACTCCGTGACGTATTTATGGCAAAAGCCGGCCGACAAGCACAAAATATTATAAAAGCTGTTTTGAAATTGAAAAGCACTTTATACTCAATATTTTTTTCCTATACAAGGAAATTCCTATACCTATGAATCATATTTATGTTGTTACTTGTTAATATTATGTAACTATGACAACGAAACTAGGAAAAGAAAAATCAAAAGAAAAAGAAAAATATATAAATGTAAATAAAATCTCTTTTTGTGGTGGTAGTAGTTGTTGTGTTAAAAAAATGATATTCTAATTGAACAAGCAGACTGACCAGACTGTCGTAAGTCTGAAAAATTAGCAAAAAAATTTGTCGCCCAACGTGGGGCTCGAACCCACGACCCCGAGATTAAGAGTCTCGTGCTCTACCGACTGAGCTAGCCGGGCCGATGATTTAAATTTGAGATTTTATGCGTTTTATTTCTTATTATTAATATAGGTCATAGGACATAAGGACAATATTATAAGTCATTTTACATTTTGGTATTTATAATCCATGCTACTAACAATGTTTATTATAACGATTTGATTGTTAAATAATATAGTAAAGTTGATAAATCATTCGTCTAGAGACAAAAGCCGATAATCCATACAGTCAAGTGAAAAAGACATTTCGTTTTCCCCTCCCTAAAATATCCTATTTACCTACTAGATCTACGGTTTTACTGACTTCCGATGGTCAAACATTTTTAACTATAATAATATACTGTCATTTAAATTAATAATTATTAATAAGCGTCGAATTTCTCGACGAGAAACTATTTTTCTCTTTAAATGAAATTAACTCTTACAAAATAAAAATATTAACAGCTAATCAAAACGATCGCAGCAGTTTGCATTCACGACCGGTGCAATTAATGCATCTGAAAAACGGTATAGCTATGGTAACAAAATGCGTTTCGATCATCATTTCTCGAGTGCTCACGTTTGTAATGCAGTCGAGTATCGATAATATTTTTTCTTTGCCCTTCAAAGTGTTTTTAAGTTGTGTGCACTTGTTGCGCGTTTGAGGTTTACCTGTAACTCGGAAAATGCATAAGTGGAATTTATTTTTAGAGATGGAGACTCGACCGTGTACTATAATAATATGTAGGTACCTACATTATATCCGTGAAAATAATAATAATTAGAGCCCTCACTGTGGTGACTGTAGAGTGATATATGATAAATATTTATATGTAATTTTATTTTAATTGATGTACCCATACATTATAAATAACCTATGCACACGTGCCGGATCGCAACAGCAGCAGCAAACCAGTTTTCGGAATATCATTATTCGACCTTTAATCCGATCACGTCCGTCGATTTAGCAAATTGCTAATTCGCTAGCACGATGACGCCTACCTGTTGAATGCGTACATATATATAAATCTATAGGTTCCTATAAAAACGTTATACCAGTATTGTACATGGGTAATGAACTCGAAATTTCCATTCAGCCTCCTCGACCTGTTTAATGGACCGCTACAATATTGCGTATGTACGATGTGTCAATGTGAGCCGATCAACTGCAATGTACCTATATAATATTATGTACGGTATCGTGTTGTTGGTAACCGAGGTATATGCATTTTTTGCATACCTGTAACGACGGAGTGGTTTAATTCGCAGTGGTTCTTTTTATTTTTTTACTTACATTCCTTATACTACTCCTCGATGTATACGTCAGTTCCAATTCAAAAATATAATATAGTGCAACTTTCATAATATGATAGATAAAGGTACTTACCTTCGAATATTATCTATACAAATAATATCAAATAAAATATATAGATATTGTACTATACATACAAAATATACACATACAATATAGCTATTATAATATGTACCTACTTACTTTCTAAAGTATATAATCGATTTAGTAATTATAATTATGGTACTTTGGAAATCCTATCAGTAAATGTACCATAAATGTTATCAAAACGTGGTTTACTGAAGAAAGTATAGAAACATTGGTAAAATATTTAATTCTTATCAGAACAACCTCGGTATAGATAAATAAGTTGTTTATGACATATGACGTGTGTAATCGGTTACTATAATATATCGATTGATATCATAATCTGTTGAGAAACATGATAAATTCGTCATCTTGCCCGTCTCGTCAACTCACCACTCTCTCTCTCTCTCTCTCCTCTACCTCTTAAAGTACACATACGTTACACCATATTATACGCGCACAGAGTGATTGCGGAAAATATAAGTCGCGGGAATGCAATCGCGAGTACAAATTGCTCACACCAAATTGACGACGTTAATAAATTACAATTTTTGTTCTTGTTGAAAACTCAAGACCTTACAGGTACTACTACGGTTTTGCTAACCACATCATGCCTATAATTGCATTTTTTTTTTTTTCATTTTAATCCGACCTGTATCACTATGTAACAAGGGAATGAGGATCTTACTCATTTCTCCGGACCTAACCTATAACCGTGTTGTAGGTACACATTACAGCCTTATACGTATTATTATATCCAATACCACCGCCAGCATGATCGGCTAGGCCCAGCGTGTACCCATATAGTATAATATATTATATTATACACGAAGACAAGTGGTTGCTCGCTGTAAAGCGGCGCTCGGTATATAATAATATAATATTATGTGGCTACCGTGTGCCCGTGTACGCCCGAGAACATAATATTATATTATATTATCGTCGTCGTCGTGGACTTGAATAAATACATAACATTATACGACGACGACTTCGATAGCAGTAAAACGACAATAAGTAAAACACACGGCCCACGACCATATATATATATGTATAATGTGCGATTGAATAATAATAATAATAATCGTGTGTTTGGAAACGTATATTATTTTATTTTATTTTTTACGAAACGGTTTTCGAAAACTCGCGTGGTACATCTCGCTTGGTATAATAAAGTATATAAAATCGTAGGTATATATATATAATATATGCCTATATATGAAATCGTATATATATAATATTATAATGTGTATATAGATAAATCGAATTAACAGTCTTCGAGTGCACTGAAAAAAAGTAAAAACTATCTCATAATTAATTACGTCCCATGAATTATTCATGTTGTCATGAAAACGTTTTCAGACAATATGTATATTGTATATATTATTATATACCTATAATGGGTACCTATACATTCCGAAATATTATTGTTATAATATGCCGCGCTCTCGGCTTAGAACGGTTTTAGAGGGGAAAAAAATAATACGTATCTTAAGTTTTTTTTTCCCTTCTCTCTTTTGCTTTAAACAATATACCATATCGTACCATCGGACCATTAAAACGACATTAAAATATATTATATATTATTATGAAACGTCCTATTCTTAAAAATACAAATTGGTATTTTAATCACTTGAAATTAAACAAGACCCTCGTGCACGGTTTGTTATAATATGTATATTATAAATTATTTTGTTGGTTAATGTCGATTATATATTATTATCATACATCGCTCCATGTTATATGTATCTCCGAGCAGGATCTTAATAATACAAGTTTTTACTCGCTTGTAAGCATGTAATAAATATATACACATTATATAGGTATATGATGGGTAAACCTATAGGAGTTTTAGGAACCCCATCATGGCGCGTATGCGTATATTATGGTATATACACATCACTTCTGTCCTTAAACATGAAAACATTATAATAAAAGGTTAAACGTGTACTGCAGTAGCATTGGTTAATACTTGATAATATTATATATACATATACGCAAGATAATATGAGCCCATCTGCAGTTAACAACAATAATATATTGTATAGTACTTACGACTTACCTATAAAATATAAAGTGTATATAATAAAATTAAAGATCCGGAAGAGATATGCATATATAAAATATACGAGTATATTATTATAACAGAACGACACTCGTGAAAAGTGAATCTCTTTACTCTGCGTTTAATTGTTGATAAATTTAGGTTTATAGAACTAATATATATATTATTATATAAAACATTTATATTATATTTCATAGTAATCGTTAAGGGTTCAGTACCAGGACCAAGGCCCCGAGATCAGTAGGATCCTCTATACTAGTGTGGTTGTGAAATAAGCGTAGAATAATTTATTAACTAGTGTAAATGACAATAAGATAGATATTGCCTGAAAAAAAAAATTCGAAAACGTTAATTTTTTGCTATCTTAGGATTTCCATATATATTTTACTTGTTTTTAAATTTTCTGGTGGAAAGATTTTCGAGGAAATTTCTAAACTAAGCATGACATTAGACATTTTATGGGACCGGCAAGTTACACTTTTGCAAAAAAAAAAAAAATTGAAAATGTTTGTTTTAATTAGAAAAAGTGTGAAAGCAGTATTTCAAGCGCCATTTGGGTAATTTTGATTTTAAAGAGGAAGGATTGTCTTACTACTTACTGAGCCAGCGAGGTTGCTTAAACTGAAGTGAGTTGTAACTTGTAACCATGGCTGCCTTTAGGTTATTTCGCCGACCTGTGCGACACTATAATAATATGTTCCCACATATATCTATGGTCAAAATGCTACCCCTAATTGTCCACTTAAAATTGTCACCCAGTGTGGACACACCGCTTGCACGTGCGACGTGCCTTAAACCGGCCCTGGTTGTAACCTAATCTAACCAGCGGTCAGACCTTGAAAACCCTCCGAAAATGTTTCACAGGTTTGCCACTGAATACTGATTTACATATAATATTCAAGGTTGAAATCGATATTAGGTGGTTATGACGTATTCGAGGTAACTAAATTTTACAATAATGTCTGACGCTTAAAATATAATTTGTAACTTCGGTGGTTGTGACTCGTTGTGACCACCTATATGATACCTTTGTTCGAACTTTGAATAAATTATAATATTATAATATAATATTAAATAATTATTTTGCTCTTCTTGCATATTTTTTTTTAAATTCTACGAAGTTAAAAAATAATACCTAGTAATTACATTTTTTCATATAGTGCTTGGATGTTAGAAGTTTTATTGTTCAGTTGAAAGATGCCCGAAAAACGTTTACAATTTTCCGGGACCCAATGGATCTATAATCCCGATTTTCCTGCAGTATATATCGCTATAAATTACGTTCACTATTCACGAAGTCCATAAAAGTTAAGAGTTTATTTCTTACGCTTGTCAATAGTTTTATTAATAGAATATAATTTATGATCTATTACCTATATTATATATTTTATATAAATAGTTTTAAGTTACAATTATATATCATCATAAAAATAATAAATAAAATAAAATTCTTGATATTTTAGTACTTAGAGCCTACTTGGATTTTCCATAGATTTATTAAATATCTGCGCACTTGTGTGTAAATTGTACAATGTACATATTATGTTGTATATAACATTCAACTATATTTTATAGAATTATAATTATTATTATGCGTAATATAATATAATATTAATGTTTTTATAATATTATAATATAGGTTAGGTAACGTATAAATCGTTCGATCGTTTTCATTCGTGTTTTATTTTATTAGGGAGTCATAAATAAACAAATTGTTTGTGTGGCATAAAATCGTGTATATTACGTTTTTAAAAATAGATTTTCCGTTTGTATATATTATATAACCTATGTGTATTTAAACAGTAAACACAAGTGCTAAAACAAATAAAACCCGATGGAAAAAAATAACGAGATTACTGTCGGGTTAGCACCTCTGACCTTCTTACTTATCGTCGAGTTATTGATATTATTTGAGAGTGATTTTTTAGTGAAAGAAAAAAGTGGACAGATATAAAAGGTATAATATAATAATAAATTCTTAATTCATAGTTAGTGTGTTTCTGTTTCAGAAGAAAGGCAGATACATTCCTATATTATTCCTAAAACTTAAAAGATTTATGTCAATTATTTAGATATTATTATGTGTGTGTGTGTGATTTATTCACCGTGTTATAAGTGTATCTAATAAGTAATAATACAATTTATTTCTATATTTAATTGAGAACATAATAATATTATGAAAATTTAAACGTTTTTGGCTTCTTCGAGGGAGATTTTTAATTCTAGTTTTTTTTTTTTATTGTTTTAGAAAATTTACAATCTGTATTTTATGAAACAATAAGTTAAATAGATGGCTGACATAACACTATATACATACATCAAAAATAACACATGAAACACAAGACGAGGGAAATCATCCAGCGATGGTACCCTCCAGAATGAATTCTAGTTGCCCTACAAAATACGTATAACAATATAGTAGGTAGGAATGTCGAAATTGTTGTGGATAATTAATAACATTATATTGTTCATTCCGTTTAAACGACACAAATAACCGCAATCTATTATAATATATAGATATTTATATGTTGTGATCGTTGAATAATTTATACCCGCTCGTATCCCATATCGTCGTGCTCGCGCGCAAATTTCTTTCTAACGGTCCGGCCGTGAGTATAGTAAGTCTGAGGAGAATAAAAAAAAATTGCGCCTTAGCCAACAATACAAAGCGTAAATCTACCGGTTTGCCGCCTACGCCGTGCAACGACCGATCCATACGCATTTATATTAGATTACAGTACGATACGAGTAAGGTCCAACTCGGCTGCTTATCACACAATTTAAAATAATGTACATAAAAAAAAAAAAATCTCAACTACTTAAACACAATTTAATACGTCGTATTATTCTGATACACTGCAATAATTAAACTTTATTGAGTCCGTTAAATTCTAAATAACTAATTGGGATGAGTTGTGTACGAATAATATTATAATAATATATCGAACGAGTTATTATATATACATAGATTGATTCATCATTATCACCAAGCATGCTCGCCCCGTTTTCGAATACCTAATGATTTTATTCAAATTCTGATTATTGGAATTAATAAATATACCTAGGTACTCTAAGACAGGGACTGGAACCTCACCGAAAAGAACAGGTTTTGGAACCGGAACCCTTTGAATATTGGGAACCGAAACCCTTATTTAAATTAATTTTAATACCGGAACGGCGGAACCCTTATTTAAATTAAATTAAAAACTGGAACCTTACCTGAACCAATACTTTTACTTGACAAATTTTTTTCTATAAGTAAAAAACCAAATCAGGTAATAATTTTTTATTTTTTAAGAACCGAAAAGAAACCGAAACCTAAATGTTGGTTTTTTTGAGAACCGGATAGGAACCGGAACCGTAAAAATCATCAAGGTTCCAGTCCCTGCTTTGAGACTATGTTTTCAATTTTTTGTTTTGAAAAACTGTATTATTGAAGAAGAAAAAAACGATCATGCTCGTTGAATTACATAGCGATACATACAGAGAAACCTCTAAATACCGGACCCTCTCGGTCAAATGTCAATGAAATTGTTTCCGCTATTCGGAGGGGTCCGTTATTCAGAGGTGTCCGTTAGGGGAGTTTTCAATGTATTGTGTCACTTCCGCTAAAACTTTATCGATTTACAATATTAAAAAACCTCGAATTTTTAAAAATTCAATACCAAACCGAACTGCAAAACTCAGACGTGTCCACAACACTTAGGCTAGGTTCACATGAAGAGCGTTAAACGCGCGTTAGCCAAACGCGCGTTTACAATAATGAATGCAGCTATATTTTAACGCGCGTTTACAGCTTTCCGACGCGTTGCAAGGCGTTAACTCGCGTCGTCATTCATCCTGTGTAAATTTTCTAAACGCGCGTTAGCCAAACGCGCGTTTAATGCTCTCATGTGAACTAGGCCTTAGGTTCAATAATTATAGCTTGGCGGTTTACAATCTTCTTTATTTTATTTATAATATTATAAAAGAATTCATATAACTATCACAATATTTTATTATAGTATATAAATAATGCGGCTGAATTCCGATTGTATTTTGATGTACGTATTTTATGCATCCACAATATTATTATTATTATACTATAATAATGATGTTTAGATAACAATATTACTGTTGTTTCAATTTATTTCCATAAATAAAATGATACATACTAATAATATTATACTATAATATAATATTATGCTCGTACATGTAGGCAGCAACAGTTTCATTCAACGCAGTGGTCGTTAATCCAAATTGTGAACAACGACGCGTAATTATTATTTATTATTTTATAACTCCGCAGACTTATCTGATTGCCCTTATCGCGCACGTCGTGTTCATTATTCATAATTAATATTATAAAACGTATCAGTATCTACAGAATACAGACACATGTTAAAACGATTCGGTTTATTACAATATAAAACGTATTAAACTATAGCAGCAGAAAATATTATGGAGGCACCGTCACCGCATGGTTTTGTAATTTTTTGTTTCTTTTTTGTTCATCTTGTTTTTTTTTTTTTGATAAAAGTACCTACGCTCGAGTACGTGTATTAATAAAAATTAAAAACTGATATAAAAATATGAACTATTATATTGTAATATTATGAAAATGTCTGAGGACTGTTTGTTTTCTCTATATCTGAATCAATCAAACAATCTATTTTATTTTTATGTTTTTGAGCAATCTTATACAATAAATAAATCACAAAAATAAGTTTAAATAATATTGTATGGTCTCAAAACAGTTTAATATCCATTTATAAATTACAAAAAAAATTTGTTTAACTTTTGCAGGAGCGGATATAAGGCACAGCGAACGCATTGGCCGCATGAGGCAGCACATTTTTAATCTGCAAATTGTTAATCGGCATTAGTTGCGTTTACAAAAGATATTTTTTGAAAACGTCTTTATAGTTCGTTTTACATATTCACGAATCATTATTTTTCCAGCCATCTATATTATAAAATATAATAATATCTTAATAGCCGTAGTTAAAAACATTTTAATTTCAAAAAAACAAACCGAACGTTTCGTACGTGAAACGAATCGTACACTTATACCTCTAATCGAAAAGCTATTCGTTTTTTTTTTTTCTTAATTACCCAAGTGACCATATGTCAGACCGTCGTCGTTCGAATTCGTTTCCTCAGCAATATAGAGATAATAATACGATTTCAGACGTATAATAGTGAACCAGTTTGACATCATGCCGAAATCTCTGCAGCGCACGCTTCTATATAAGTGCACGAGTCGATATCGTATATTAGTAGCTATATGGAAGTTTCACAATGCAATAATATAATAATATCTTTATTCGTTACACAATGCGCAACGGACAAGCAAAACATAATGCGTTTGGAACATAAACCACGTCGTAATATAATAATACTGCAGCGACGAGCATAATATGACAACGGTCGACGATAATATTACATTAATATTATTTGTTATGGCAGTTCAAATCGTATTTCGGAACGGTTTTTAAGAATAATTTTTTTATTATTGTTCGCTAGAAAAATCCGGTTGTGCGCACTCTGCTGCGACGAGTTAATTATTTTATCGAAGTCGATATACGTTTTCGATATCCAAATATAATATAACACTAAATTATTGCAGTCTTTGGATATAGTGCTGATAGTCTGATGCAGTGCTCAAGTGTATTTTTTAATTTTCGACTGAATAATCTGCAGATGTCAATTAGAATATCATATTATTATATGTAGGTATAAGTGTATACTGTACAACTTAGCCTAAATTGTTGGGCTAACCTCAGTGGCGCCGATAACCTAATTTATCTATGACATATAATGTCATAGTAGATCTTTTGATTGGGGGGGGGGTACCGTAAAGGGGTACTGCAGGGGTCCAGCTGTGGATTCAGAATTGAAACTGCTAATTTTTAAAAAAAAATTATGAGAATTTTCAAATTTAACCATTCAAAAGTATCAGAAACAGCCCTCAAAGTTGGTGACATTTTGGTGTCACATAAGACATGTTGAACTATGTATTATGTGACCCACAAATTGACTATGCATACGGACATAACCATTTTTCTATTGTTTTTCATGTACATAGACACAAAAAAAACACATCATTGTAAAATCAGTAGGTAGGTACTTATAATATACGTTATGTACGTTCATATATCTACGGTTTAGAACCATAAATGTGTTTAAATACTTTTCAGCTAACACGTAAAAATAAATGATTTAACATTGCGTTATGTAGGTAGCTGTTTTGATTTGCATCTGATTGTTAAATATTATTTTAAAAAAGGGGGGAGGATGGTGGAGCGCCCTTGATGCACGATATCGTAGTATATTTTAAACACTGCAGGGTTAACCTATTAGATATTACTGCATTTGTGATTATTGGTATTTTATTGTATCGTATGAATTTATCTAATTATTAGATGTATAGACGATCAGTAAAAACTTAAAACGAATTTAATCGAATTCCTTGTAGGTTAGGTACCTGAAAAAAACGTATGGCGAATAGGTCTATTATTATGACGCCGATTAGTGTCATTCGCGTTTCATTAGCATCACACTCTAAACTACCTCATTAAAACTTACAATAATTGAATAATATACTGTATACAGTGCGATATAGATTTGATTGAAAACGGACGTCGCCCGTCGGAGGACAACAGAAAACATCTATTCAGCCCGATTCGTGTGTAAGTGCTTAATACTTATAATTGTGTATAAGTGTCTTGTTGTAGTACATAGACGGTAGACACATAGCATACTGTTAAAAGATATATAGCAATAGATATAATAATAGACCATCATCTTACTGTATTTATTGTATGTACAATAAACCTAACCTACAATAATTATTATAGGTTACTATTGTTCAATAATTAAAATAAAATTAGAATACTAGAGGTCCTCTCCATACAGTGTCGGCCTGGCCTGGTCGCTAGGCCACGAATTTTTGTAGAGGGGCCCCGATAGTAGGCACTATCAATATTGGATATAAATTAGTAGTTACACATCTTGAATCGCATTTAAAAATATTAAGTTGTATAATATTATAAGGTATTATTTATATGATTTTTTAGAATTATAAATAATAACTATGTAGTTAACCTAAATGTGTATTTTAAATAAGGTACCTTTAAAAAAATATAATATTTTGCACTACCTGTTTATTAGCACTTTTTTTCATCATTTTTTAAATAACATTTTTGAGGGCTCTTCTGTATAATAATTAATAAATGTCCTTTAAGTACCAGACCAACACTGTCTCCAGACCTACAAATAGGCTAAAAGTCACTTGGTAGTATTTTACGCCTGTTGAGCATAACAGTCGATTTTACGCTTTGTATACCTATGTCGTATTGTATACTGTAAATAGTACTGCAATTGACACTGTTTGTTCATTAACACGACAAATCACTGTGTAAAATACTAAAATATTACACGGTCATTGTTTTCATAATAATAATTTAAATAAATCGTATATTTACGTGCCCACCCGTGTTTGAGTACGCAATAAAATATTATTAAAATATATATATTATGTTCACGAAATGTTTATATAATAATATTAATATATCATAATGAGGAAAATGTTTTAATTACTGATGACAACTATTATATTTTTTAAACAGTCTATATTTTTTCTATTCATGTATATTATCACATGGTACTATACATCACACAATGTTGACCGAACTGACTTATTATGTGTATTATAAATTATATAGATAATACTATTGTAAACATTATCCCGCTAAATCGGAATTAGTTATTGTTGACTGGTTCGTTGACCTATCTATTTGATCGAAATTATTGTAAAAATAACATTAATCATTTGCATGTTTTATTTTAATTATTTATTGTTAATATTATAATCCCTACCTAACATCGTGATTGAGTGTCTGTGCGATAGAGAATTTTCGGATGTTTATCAGCTAATATAGCCAATATAGCTAACCTACCAATGTTTGACTACAAAATTTACGGCTTCGTTTGATTAACTGCTGTGCTAAGTAGTAAGTACAATTAAAAACGATTTAACAATATAATATAGGTATAGCAGCAATTTTGTGAACATTTTGTTCGTTATTATATTATATTGTTATAGTCTTGAATCGAGTTGAACCTAACGATGATTCGAATGCAGCGGAATACTGATTTTCGTGAAAGCATTTTCGTGTCTATGTAATTTAACTATTTTTATAACAAATTATATTCTGTGGGCGTAACACGTTGTTCGCTATAAAAAAAAAAAAACCGTTTGCGTTCAAACAAATATTATACCGGTTAATGATTAAAAATTGTATTTTTGTATACCAAACTGGGATTTTTGATTTACAATTTTTTTTTTTCAAACCAAATTTGAATTTATATATTTTTCAATTTACGACAATCATTATAATAAAAAGTGTATGACTGTGTGCAACGAGGAACTCTCAAAAACCATTACGAATTACAATGAATGAAAAAAATTATATTTTATGATAACTTAAACGAGTACATGATTATTAAAATGTTTCAATACAATATATACCTGGACAAGAGATACGAGAAACGACAATTACAATTTAAAACCGCTCAACTGCGTATAATGATTGTTTATTATATGCATAGTAATAACAATAATAGTTATTTACGCCATTACAAACAATTTAGTAAAACGCGACCATTTACACGAAGAAGTGCAAGTACCTATATTGATCTAGATTCACTGATGACATAATAGTGACAAGACCGAATTGGTTTTAAAGTTTTAAACATAGTATAATGTAAACCAAAATAGATTAATATATTATTTCGTTATAAAAAAAATTAAATTTTAACACAATCACTTCGCGTATCATAATCATATTGTAACGACGACACAGTTATTATTGTCGATAATAATATACTATATAATAAATAATAGAATAGACATATCACGAGGCCTACGAAGGTGCGTGACGATGGAACTCGAAAGTTTGAAATTCAATTCAAAAACCACATCAGTAATTCGATGGCGACAATGCATAAGCGACATTTTCGAAATTATTCAAGAGAGCCAAAAAACTATTTTTTAACAATAATTACATTTTTTAGATTATATTTTTAATTTAAAAAAATATGATAAGAATAAAAAAGATGAGTTATACTCTATTTAAGACAATTGTTCTTCCATATTTTTAGTTAAACATTTATATCAGTTAGAATTGAGTATTATTATATAATTTGGTGCTTATGCCACATTAATTCCTTACCTATATTTTTAGTACTAGTATCTTGGCGCTTATGTCCTATTAATTTTCTTCTTATTGTGTGAATATTCAAGCGCAAAATTAATAATTATTATAAAACACAAATAGTCTATCATAGGTAGTTCATTTTCATTGATAATAATATTATAATGTATAGTCATTAATCATAAATAAATGACATGTTATTTTAATAGAAACGTAGATAAATAATATTCTCTTTGGAATAGAAATGTTAATAACTTCATACGATATTGCATTTTTAAGATTACGACGTATTATTTGTATTATTTTTTTATTATTATTATTTATCGTCAAATAACGAACAGATAACAGAAAATGGTTTTTTTTATATAAAATCTATTATTAACAATAATAATGATGTTGTCGCTTATAGGCCCCATAAAGTCAAATCCTATGGCGCGTATGCTAACATTTAAAACTAAATGTCGCTTCTTCCCTATTTTATACACTTACCTGTTAATTAATTTACATTTTTTGGCGCTTATGTCTAAATCTAAATTTTCGTTTTATATCGTAAATAATAATCGTATTAATAAATGAGTAAGAGCAATCGATACAGAATGACGTCGCTTATGCCCTAATTACAAAAAGTCGATTTTATAAAAAGTGTCGCCTATGCCCGCTTTTGCATTGTCACCATCGAATTGTCTTATTGTTCCCCGTCATATTATTACACCTACAACTGCTAAAAACAATAATAATGTATCAGTTTCCAGGCTTCGAGATAAATCATCCGGGCTCTAATAGACCGGATACAAAAATCACTATACAGGTCGATATAATAATAATAATATTACATTATCGTAAGTCGTAACCGTGGTCGCGGTATATAATGCTTAGTGGCCGATACAATAATAACATTATAGCATTATAATATACCTACATACATAGTATTATGTATACGATATCGAATATAACATAGGTACCTACTAGGTATATAAACCTAGTGGTTTTGCTAGACTGGTTTAATGATTTGGGTCTTCTGGTGAGTGTCGACCGTGCACACACGCGTATAATATTATAAGCGCCCGCGCGCGCGCGAACACGAAACCGGTTCGCGCGGACGAATCGCCGGCCGAGGGGAACGGTCTCTCGGAGAGCGCGCGCGCCGCGCTCGTGTGTGTGTGTGTGTGTGTGTGTGTGTGTGTCGTCCGCGCTTCGGTTGCCTTGAGTTTACGAGCTATTATTATTATTGTCGCTCCGCGTAATGGCGAGATAAAAAGAGGAAGAATAATATTATAATAATAATAATAATTCGATAAACAAAAATGAACAGTACGGAGAGAAAACCGCGTGAGGGTGGGGGGAGGGGGGTGGACACTCACCCACGTCGTTGGCGTCGCGGTGTATACCGGGTGATCGGTATAACGCGAGAAACGACACTAATCAGTCATCGTTTTAAAAAAAAAAAAACTATTACAAATGATCTTTTAAGTCGTCGTTAGAAACTGCAACAGTACAATGTATTTTTACTATTTTTTTTTATCGACGACAACAATGACGACTGCACTTTTTCCAAAAACGTTGTTTCGCAACGACTTAAAAACATAACGTAAAAAAATATTTCTAAAAAACGTTAGTGTTTTCTCAGGTGACGAGTGTCTTTCGTTGAACCGATCACCCTGTATAATATATTGTTATATTATCATCATGCGGTCGGACCGAAGTTGTAAATAATAATACTATTATAGTAGTACTACTGCTGCTGCTACTATTACTATTATTATTTACTATTTACTATTTACTACGACTACAACGGCGTTGGCGGGGTTATCCCCTCCTCATTGGTTCCTTCTATTCCGTCAGCATAATATTAATATTATTATTATTATTATCATACGCGATATCGTCACGAGACGTCGCACGGGACCGGTTCTCTAGGCTGACGTTTCGTTGGCACAGCAGCCGCAGCTGCACTGCGAGGTCCTGCAGTGAATATCCGATTATAACAATTTATAATGTAAATATTAAATAATAATAATAATTACACGCGGAGAAAAAGCTAAACGCTCGCCGAAGGTTATGGGAGGAAGTTACTTGCTTAGTGGTGGTGGTGGTGACGGTGGTGGTGGTGGTGGTGGCGGTGGTGGTGGTGGTGGTCGGTTTTAGCAGCTACCACGAGGATTTAAAATTGTAATAATTTATTGTGAACTGCGCATCACGAAAGGCTGGAATCGCTGCACCGCGCTGACGATATGGACGTCGAACCCGAAACGTAACAAGCATCACGCAACTTTAATAATATATTTAGGTCGGAGTGTTTAAAATATTATATATGATGGGAATATGGCAAAGCCTATTCATTTATGATAAATTATTGTGTACACTCGCGCGCGTTTGCAGTTCTGTTCGTACCGTCCGAAAAAATGTCGTGAAGAATATTCGAAGATAATGTCGCCGGACCACACCAGATCGGGCTTGACCTGATCAAACCAGACTTGACCTGACCAGACCTGAATTGACCTGACCAGACCTGCAGATCTCGGGCTCGGGATGCGAGAGACACGACTGCTGTAATATAACAATGTACTAGGTAGTAGGTAGTCTATATATAACATCTCAGTGTACCTCCGTTTTGTTGTAATACAATATAATATACTATATATAGCGACTAAAGGCGTGTGTGCCGACTGCGGGGGTTGATGTACATGATATAGATTTTCTTGTCGATATACATATATCAATTGTACCATTTTTACAGCGATCTGGAGTGTAGGTAGCTCAAAAAAAAAACCAACAATTTATTATTATTTGCAACAACCGAGAACGTTATACTCCACATTAGTCATCGCCTACAGAAGATCCACCCCCCGAACGGAGTTGAACTCGAAAATATGATAAATTATCATCATCAACTGCAGCGGTGACACGGCCAGCGGCTCGTCGTCAGCTGTGCGATAAGATTACATAAATATATTGTACAAGTGACCTCAGATCGCATCTGCAGCAGCGACCTTTGCGGAACTTTTTGGCTTGGACCCACCACCGAAATCGCTGTCAATTAGTACGTAGCACGTCATATTATATCGTACGAGGGGAGAGGATGATGCTGGCCAATTATAGCGGTCATCCTTGGACACTGCACGTCACATCTCCCGGAACCTGTTGCGCAAAGGTCGGGTTTGGTTATTGGGCAAAGATTTTTTGCACGGCCACCGGATAACGAAGGACCCTTGCGAATCGTGATCATGTAGACATCTGCATAACATATTATATTATATATGTACTTATAGCGAACGGCGAATGTATTTTTTTATTTCATAATTTTCGGCGGAACCATCACACGGCGGCTTGGAGTGGCGCGAGGAGTCGTCTGAGAGTAGTACTTAATATACGATACGTAACATGACGCCGCCTATACGATAAAATGATAATAAAAAAATCGAAAAAATTGATTCGATGGTTTTTTTCTCATTAGAAATTCGTGTTAACGCGATATTATTCAGTCAAGTGGACGGGGTTATATAGGCGCGGTGTTCACGTCGTGTGTCAACCGGTCGTGGCGGAGGGGATACCTATATATACCATATAATACCTACCTATATAAATAAGCACGATTTGTACACGTATAGACTATTTTCCTCCTATGCGCCTAGGCCCGTACAGGTTTTTTTTTATTGAAATTGATCTGCCAACGAATGTGCATGGAAAATAATATCGATACAACAATTATTATTATTATATTTGTTTAATATCTTATAGGCACGAGCAATGAAACTTATATAGCTATATTATGGTGTATTATAATCGAAAGCTGTCAATAACGATACCTACACATATATTATAATGTTATGTAGTAGGTATAGGTACCTACTTATTATTTTTAATGAAAGGCGTTTATATTATAATATATAGATTCATAGGACATAGTAAGCTGTATATAATATCATTCAATTATGATTATAACAATAGTGTATTAGACGAACCTATTTATAAAAATATAAATTTGCATATATTATAGCCCATAGGAAAGTTATGATTTATGAACAATAATAACAATATTATATAGGGTATAGGCGTAGGTACATTGTGTAAGCTACACGGCGCTTAATTGAATAATAATAGGTATGGCCAAACTTAATAGAAGATTGACTAACTAGTCTTCCTTATAACTACTCCGACGCGTCCAAAACCTCCGTCATCCAAAATCCTGCGCAGCTTGCAAGTAGATGCAGTGACGTATGAAGGACAGTTCATAATATTTAATGTTATAAGGTCTAAACAGTCGAGTAATATACACAGTGGGGTGGTGAACTAAAAATTTTAGTTACAAATTAATATCCTAAGTATTTATGCATAATAATGTATTAACGTAATATAACAAGTCATATTTCAGATCGTTATTGACTACCTATTGAGAATATCACATTCAATTTACTAGGGGACCCACTGGCTACTACCCACCCCTCTATTTAAGAAAAATTTCAGAGGCCAAGGCCTCTGAAATTACCGTTCGCCACGCCACTGATATATACAAAACATGGCCGTCACCGACTACCGCAGATTTTATACTGAAATCGTTTACAGAGTTATACCTTTTTTTTTTGGTACGAAATCTCAGACTCAGCAGCAGTGTGTTCGTTTTATATATTTTCAAGTTGAAGCTACTATAATCTATCAAATTTAAAAATGTGTTAAAAGTAACGACTATGGAGAAAAAAAATAATAAGTACATGACGTATCGAAACAATAAAAATTTGAATTTTTCTCTAGATTTTGTAGAGCTAGAACACTGTTATCGCTTGTTCGTTCAAGACACCAAATTGTTGGTAAAAAAAATATTTCTGAGGGGGGAGGGGGGCGTCAAAATTGACCACAGTGACATCCCTGCGGGTTGGCAACATCGTAACGTCGATACGATAATAATATTATATCGTCCCACAGACTTCAAACTGTTGTCAAAATTTTGCAATTTGTATGCAATTAATTGCATGTCTGGCCAAAAAAAATTGCAATTCATCGTGGATGACTCGGCGCCCGTCGCACGTTATCGAAACGTGTCCGCGACGAGTCTTCCGATGGATCGGAATTACAACCATGGTTGTAAAACGAACCGAGTTTTATAGTGTAAGCGCAATACACATTTCTTATGGTCTGGCCAACGTGATTAATGCGGTCGTTAATAATTATTATCGGCCGATGTAAATTGGCGTGAAATTCGCATTGGCCGCCGCCGCCGTCTCGCGGGTCTAGTCCGCGGCGGCGCTCGCACCACGACCATAATAGCACGTCCATAATAATAATACTCTTACCATTATTATTATTATTATTATTATTATTATTAACGGCAACACGCGAAGAGTTTATTTAGAAAATTTTTACATTATAATAACACACGCGTACCGCTTAATTAACGGATATTTACAACGTCCGTGGAAATTACCAATTACCGGACGAGAGTTGTTTTTTTTTTACTCTTTTCTCAAGTACCTACGGCCACATCGTTTATTTTTAGAACAACAACCGGTTTCGTCGGTGCCTAAATTTAGTCGGGTTAATATAGGTCCTCGCCGTCTTCCTATATTTTAATATAATAACTATTATACATAAGTACGAAATTAATTTCTGCGAACAAAAAAAAAAAACCGCTTTTGCATTCATTTTTCATTTTCCAAATTTGACACACTCTCAGTAGGTACATTGTTGAGGAATAAGGATACTCTCAGGTTACCTATTACTTTTCAACAAATTAATTGATAATATTTTTAAAAAAAAAGCAACGAGGTGCACCCCCAAAATTCTATTTCTCTTCTATAGCTTTATAATAGGTTTTTTGTACTCCAAAACCAAAACCAAACGACTTCTGCTCAGTATAAGCATGTTTTTGCCATCGACAATCATCGGAGTGATTAACGTTGGGTTTGAAAACGTCAACGATTTTACTGGACAATATTATATCAGTTAGGTATACTATCTATGTGCGCGTTGCACCGTTGCAGGCTTATTACTACGCCTCACTTTAATCTTTAGATTTACGACGTGTAAGCACTATTTTCCTTGATCGTATTTACAAGACTCGTTTCAGGGACGCTATATATTTATTCGAAATCGTACCTACTTGAAGAGTGTGTGTTATAACTATAATATAATATAATAGTACAACAACTTATACAACCGCAGCCTGCGACGCGTCAAAATAAATAATTGTAAATTTACGATTAAAAAAAAAATTATTACCGTGATTACTATCGCTGTGGGTATCGTTAAGTATAACGTGTAAAGGAAAAACGATTACATAAATAATTGTAAGCATATACAGTATAATATTATTACATATAGGCGCGTTGAACACGATGTTCATTATTCGTATACACCTAAAACTATATAGGTACCTACCATGTGCAAGCTATATTGTGTGTGTGTATATGTAATTTATTTTTCGTGCTCGATAATATTTCAGTCCCGTACCCCATATAGGTATACCTTCTAATATTATTATAACCTTCTAAATCGGGAACACGTCGTGTGCGTAACGAAGGTATCTGCTGTACTTGTGTACAACAGTACAAAATATAATATAATATATTTGTGAGCATATAATATTATAATAATGTGTAGGATGTACATCATAATGGTTTCTTAATCACTGCTGCACGTGTTCGACGATTATGCAAGGTGCCAATATTACCGATAGGCCTACAGCCTGCAGCTAAAGTACACGACGACGTTCGCGAGCATAAACTAGTTAAGTGTAATAATATACCTATATAGTAAAAGTAAATAGGTACAATAATAAACGTGTAAATAATAATTTTAAAACACTGACAAAATAGTGGGTGATTAGTAATTGCAGTAGCCAATAATAATAGTAAAAAAAAACAATATCACGCTATACTCGATATTTTTCCTCTACGCAAGGAAAATCTACGAATCATATTCATATATGATTTTGTTAATAGGTAACCATGATAACGGAAACCTAACGAAAAATCAGGCAGAAACGATTTTGATCATGTATCCAACACTGCTATACCCCCAATAAAATATATTAAATATGTTAAAAAAACCATATTGAAATTAATTATTTAATTAAAAAATTGGCAGATATCGGATTGATAAACAAAATTGTATTTATAGTATAACCAGAAATAGGTAACCACTAGAGTAGAACCTTTCTCACAGCATATACCGTGTATATACGGTTGTGGTTGTCCCATCTATGTATATTTTATTTATATTTGCTTCGGGTCTGCGGTGATCCGTGGCCAATCGATAAAAATAAAAAACTATATGCGAGACAGAAACTGCAGGGCTGGATTCAATGGGCCCTGTGCAAAGAAGATTTTTGGCCTACAAATTGAGGCAAACTAATCTTATTGGCTGATACCTGATTATAATGAACTATGGTCAAAAATTGTGATGTTTAAAGGCACATGAATTTGGAACTGTTAAGTGCAATCCACAGTCAACAAATTAATATGCACGTAAGTCGATAACTCGATTAGATAAATATTATATTATGTTGTTTACATTTAACGGAGTTTAAGAAAGGGTGAGGGTCAATCCTGCACTGGCATTAGTGGCATTATTTAATTTATCACGGGAAACGCCGTGCAGGATTAGCCATAATATTATAATTTATAATAGGTTACTTTTTACGTTTCAGCAAATAAAATAATATATTGAATATATTATTATAGAGTTTACTGACGAAAAACTCTCATTTTATTTATTTATAATATAATGTCGCCATTGGTTACAGAAAATAAGACAGTTATTGTGAAAGGATAGAATTTTATATTTGATCAAAACCACCCCCAAACATCTGTTTTAAAAATCTGTGAATCTTAAATATCATTTTAATGGAGTTTAATAGGGTGCAGCGTAGATGCACGAGCATTATTTAATTTGTCACGGGCAACGCCGTGGATCAGCTGGAAGTATTAAAATAATAATAATAATAATTGTTATTATTACAATATGTGCGATGAAACAGCAAACGTCTGTACGCTAATGTCAATTGATGTTAAAACGAATTGTTCGTTAAAAAAAAAAAATAATAATAATATGTTATGCCTGTTGCCGGCCGATGATAATATTATTATTGTGTTCAATAAAACTCGACGACGACGACGACGTTTCCCGATCGCTGCCGGTTCATACAATACCGGATGTACACCGGCGTTCGGTTACAACGGTAACCTCGAGGTACACACCCTGTACAATTTTATGTCGTGGGTATATATTATACTCGATACATGTTACACACGCGTTAAAATAATATAATAATATTATATATCACTCGTGCCTATATAATACGTATATTATAGGTACCTCTACTTGTATGTGTGTGTATTGTAAAGAGGTACGGCCCATAGTGATTGTGTGCTCGGCGCGTAACACCGGTAGCCGCGTCGCCCGGAGAGAAGGCGAAAGACGGACGGCGATGCTGCACCGGAGTAGTCTCCGGTGGGCGGGAAGAGGTCGCGGTCATGAGGGGTGACGTGTGGGGGGGAGGGGTGTCGACCGAGAGAGAGTGACCGCGCCGCGAGAGACTTCGCTGTGCGTAAATACAAACACACTTACACACACACACACACACACACACACACACACACACATACAATTACACTTACACACTCACACACACTTACAATTACACTTACACACACACACACACACACACTTACAATTACACTCACACACATACACTTACACTCACACTCACACAGACACTATCGAGCTCGCGTAATAATACGGTCTGTGTGCGGGGACGGGCGCGGCGTGTGGGTCGGGTGAGAGAGGTAAGAAAAAAAAATATAAATATAATATATTATTATACGCGCGTAGTGTGCTCGCGTGTAGATTATAATATACGAAACTCGAAAAGAAGGAAAAAAAAACTGCTAATATATTCAACTCTGCGTTCGTGCGCCCGTGTGTGTAAAAAATAACCGATCGCGGATGGGGGGAAAACGAAAATATAAAAATAATATACGAAAAAAAAAACCAGTCGTCCGGAGACGGTCTTGTTGAATTCATTAGTTATCAGGACGCGCGCGCCGAGCGATTCGTGTATTTTTAATTTTATCATTACTAGCCGCTATATATACCTATAATATCGTATAGGTGTGCGACACATGTCGTGTATATAATATATACCTACGTCATATTGATGTATATTGTACCACATAATATTAGTGAAATAATATTCTCGCGGGACCAATGACGACTTCTCGGGGCGGCTGCCTGTTATTATTACTATTGTTGTTGTTTGTGTTATTTCGTCTGCCATAATAGTATATTCTCTCGTCGAGTCTTGGCCCCGGTCCAGGTCAAGTCGGTGCGTCGAGGGGGCACACGCTGCTGCACAGAGCGAAAACAAATTTAGTCGAGTAAACCTAAACTATCCACGACCGTGCGTTGCACGGTATAATATATTATGAGAGAGAGAGAGTGACGGAGACGGACAGACGGAAAGAGGCAGAGAGAGAGAGAGAGATGGATCGAGCGCCGCACAGCCCATTTAAACGCAGTGAACAAACCGTCTCTGTAATAATAATAATATGCATTTATTATTATTATTATATAAACTTACACACACAACGCGTACAACACGACCTAATGACAATTATTATTACCACGTGCACAGACATTTTCGAGTTTTTTTTTCAAATTGCCTTATTATTATTACTATTATTATTACGGGCCGACTCGCATTATTCGCTCGATTGGTGATAATTATTAATATTATTATTATTATTACTATTCACCAGAGCAGAGTCAACGAACCCGACAGTGCAACTGCACTTTGCGTTCAGTATAGGTATAATATTAATATTATAATATGTTTCAACGGATTTTTATAATATTTTATTTCGCGTTTTTATCAACGCCCGTCTAGCGCGCTAAGTGCGCGCCACTACTCCACTACTACTCGACGAGTTAATAGGTCATATTTTTTTTTCAACGCATATAATTATACTTTTATTTATCGAGCCACGCTCTCGAAGATATTATTTTTACAGTTTCATGTCGTTCGCAGTTTGTTTATATGGCCTAAAAACCATATATATTCATTCGTGTGTCTGCGGCCAGGTAAAATATGATTCGACAAACCGTTGAACCGTTGCCAGGTTGTAAACACTACCTATACACACACACACAAACACACACTCAGATTTGTATTTATTTTATATCTAATTATGATGCAATCAAACAACATTTTTTTTCCGCGCCATTATGTATCCACATAGTATATAATATGTACACAATATCCACTTCAGCCGGCGCGTAATAATAAATATAAAAAAATATACATAGAACATATTAATAATATTATTGTGCTATAGAATATTAATATTATAATGTACAAGCAGTTTATGACCGAGAGATGGACTCCGTGACCAATATATACCACGCCGTCTAGTGTAATGATAATATTATTACGACTTGGCGCGAATTATTGTACGAATGTGCGTTTCAAAGAATATTATTATAAATGCCGAATGGTATAAACCACTGCAGCGGTACATCGCAGTGCGAACTGCGAACGTGTAATGTGTTATTTATTTTAATATTATTGTACCACGAATTCGCCAAAATATTATATTATTATACGCTTATGGAAATAAAATGCTTTACACTTAATAGTAGTTTGTATACATATAACGTTTTTTTTATCAATTTATATTATTATCTCCCCCTCACACTACCCTGTCTGTCTGACTCTCTGTCTGTCTGTAAAACATAATAATTATGCATTTCACGACAACAATAATGCGTATATTATGTATATGACAATGAAAAAAAAAAAAACGTTACATCTAACCACTAAATATTATAAAATTGGTATTGGTATTTGATAATGATATATATGTATAGTTATTTTATTTTTTTATCGTATATAATGCCCATAATGGGTTTTAATCGAAGTAACCAAAGTCTAGTGACTATCCAAGATAGACATTAAAAAAAACCTATAAGTGTTATAAGTGTAATATACTAATGGCGGGACTTGTTATATTATAGTACTTACATATTTTATGGTATTTTCAAATCTATACTAAGTATTACATGGTGTGTGTAATTTTTCTCGTTTATGCCAATAAATATTCTTCTTCCATTATTTATCTATTGGAAAAATTTAAAATTGTATATTTTTCTTCGCTAATAAATAGTTAGTTTTTATTTAAAGCGTAAATGTATAGGCTTGGCGTGGGCCGCTAAATTAATTTTTCCTGGCCGGCCCGAAATCGCAATCCATGTCCCTGTTTATCATAATATTATTTTATAATATAGGCAATACTGTTTTTTTTTTTTTTTAATGATTAAATGATTAATATACTATGCTAGTAATATAATATTGCAATGCTGTGCATTACAATAAGACACGTCTTATAATATTATTTAAGTATTAGGCACTTACACGAATCGGCCAAAGTAGACGTTTTCTATGTGATCCTATCACGGGCGACGTCCGTTTTCAAACAATAATCAAACGTACATCGTACTGTGAACAGGATATTGTAACGAGGTGATTTAACATGATGTGATGCTAATGAAACATAAATGACACTAATCGGTATCATAATGGCAGAGAGTTTTTGCAGGTACCCTTCGCACAATAGGAATTCCATTATATTCGTTTTGAGTTTTTACTGGCCGCCGCTGATCCCGCAGTCCGATGTAAGGAAACAAATAGTTTTTACGATATAATAATTTACTAATATTCACTAATGTAGTGATGTCTAAATAGGGTACTTATTTAAGTGTAAAGGGTCGTTTATGATGGATATTGGAATTTAAATGGACATACTATTATAATAATAGTTTGAAATTTGCAGATATACCAACGATTTTCCGCTCTGAATGGATATTATTATATTAACTAATAATAATATAGACGGCTTGTCATTTTTGGCATCGTACATACTATACAGTGAGTTGTTGTATTGGGCTTAATATTCAATTATTTATGGACAAAATAATATTTTAACATAAATCGGTTATACTTACCGGTCGTATTGTACTATTGTGAATATATTATTATTATTATTATTATTATTGATAGCTGAGTCGTTGTGATAATAATACCACAGTGGTGGCGATGCCTAATGATCTATATTATTATTTATTATATTATATCGTAAATGGATACTTTGTGATTATCGTTACAGTCTGTTAAATCGAAAGATATTATCGTACCAACACATCACCACATCATTACCACGCGTCTTCCGCAAAATAGGTACTACCCGTCGAGTATATTCTTCAGTATAAATACAAATATAAATTAATATGATATATAGGGTGATTGGCCAAGCACGCTCACCCCCCCATTGCTTCCTTTATAATAACGAATTTTTAAATATACTATGCGAGTGTAAAAGTGAGGTTCTCTCTTGAAAAACAGAAGTTTGTATCTGCAGGAGGGCACATGACACGCTTTAAGTCATACCAAAAATTCCAAAAATCAGATTTTGAACAACTGCGAAAAAAACAAGTGAAGAAAAAGAGCACATAATATTATAGTCGGTGAATCTCGTCTTGTATATTATTTTGGGCAAATTCGGTAAACATTTCTAAGTACGAGTACAACGGTTCGTTTTCACTGTACCTGCAATTGTGTCGTGTTCACGCATGCAAACGGTGTGCACCGCTGCAGAGAGGATCACGATATCGTAATAATGTTATAATATGTACGACGCATTATTAACGCCACTGCCGCCGCCACTGGTTATTTAGGATTACGCATTCAGTAGGTGCACGTCTCTGGTACCTATATTATATTATTTACTATAAGCACACACACACACACACACACACACACACCGATTTAATATTATTATTTGTAGCTAAATCAATGGGAACCGGCCAATATAATAATAATACCGATAATCACATTACGATCGCAGTGTAATAATATAATATTTGTATACGTCGAGGGAATACGTCATTCGTTATATTATCGTGGCGGCATCGGCAGGATCGAGCAAAAGCACGCACACAAATAATATACACAAATCTCGACGACTTGACTCGTTCAACTTGGGTCTTGTGGTGCACCCAAATCGAATGCCGAAACAAATAAAACTTAAATGACTTTAAAGTACTTTTGTGTACTTAAATAAAATTGGTCTATCCGAATGCATGCCGTGTATACAGTTTTACTTATCACGACTTAATTTATTGTTGTACTGGCGATGTGGTTGTTTATAACATTTTGAAATTCGTATTCAATGAACAAAAATGTTTTAATTTTAAAATTACAAAATCATAGTATAATAATATTTTAATTTATGACGCAATTTTAAAATAACGAAAACAGTAGAATAAATACTTTAAAAATACAATCCTATAGGTAGGTAATAATTATTATAGCGTTGTAATATGACAATATTATTAGCTATATCAGTTACAAACAAAATAGGTAGTAAAATATTACGTTTTATAATTTTTAAAATTAAATTGAATACGTTATTTAAAAATGTATGATATCATACCACACGCCAGTCCTAAATCTGAAGGAAAATGTCACGTTGATCTTATCTGAATTGATTCTTTTTTCGTCCTAAAACAAAAAAAATATTTAGTCGTGATATTAATTATTAGTATATTATAATAATATATGTAAAGTCTTACACGGCATGCATTCTGAAAGATCTCTTCGAGAGGTGTCCGGATCGCACAATGGCACATTTTTCTTATTTGGCATATATTATGCATTTCAGATGTAGTCCGAGCGACTCTTCCGAAATCCAAATACAAAATATGACCTCGGGTATACCGCTGCGGAGGAGACGGATTTGCCAGGTTGATACAAATTAAAACGTACTTGCCCATAATATTATGATGTTTATAGGTCGTAGGAGGTGTACGTCATATGATACGCGCGGGGGTAGGACGTATATAACATAATACCGATATTACGTTATTGGCTGCGGACGACCCTTTTCCGCACACGAAAAACAGGTTCTCATTTCTCTGCTCGAGCATAATATATAATATATTTATAAACGTTGTGCCTACATATATGTATATACAAATTATAAGCGAGCGAGGAGGACGTGCGAGTTGAATAAAAATAAAAACACAAAAAAATTAAATAAAAGGGGATCGAAACCCGCCCAAAAACGATCCTCAAACGTCTAGTCGTGTACGTACATATTATTACTATTATGTTCATGTGCACAGCAGCCTTGTTTGTGTGTGTGTGTGTGTGTGTGTGCCAGACTCGAATCTTTCACCGTGTCTATAATATAATACTACTATACGCGATACTCTGTTCGACAAATCCGCGTTTCGAACACAATGGGGGGAAAAGCGAGGGAGTCGAAAAATCATACGGTTCGGGTTTTTCGACCCTTTTATTATATAACTTTTTTTTTTTCTTATATACAAATATATTTTTACTAGGGCGCGCAGCAGGTGCAATCTCGCACAGGTGTGAACTCGGATAGTGTACCTCTACCTCCCTATATATAATATAAATATATATATATGTATATAAGTATCGCAAGTTACCTATATGTACGCCCCTCACAGTGGCGGATTTAGCGTCAGGCAAAATAGGCAGTTGCCTAGGGCGGCAAATTTTTAGGGGCGGCAATTTTAGGCCAATATTTTATTGAGAATACTCTAGGTTTCTTTTTGATTTTCTAATGTACGGTGATTACTCTGGAGGATGGAAAAAAAATGTTTAATATTTAAGTATAATAATATTCTTGTTAATATAATTTCTTCTTTATTTTATAATACATAACAATAAACGTCCAAGTAAATTATCTAACGACTGCCGGAACGTAGATCTATTATCTAAATACTAAACATGGATGACATATTTCGTTAATTTGTTTTTTTGCTAAGTCGTAATAATTATTAATAATCGCTCGTGGTTCGTTTGATCGCACGGCGTACACACACTACACGCACAATACATACAGATATGATATATTTAATACGAATAAGGATTAAGGGTGACGAATGACGATCGATTCGTATTGGAACGATAGTCTAATTATAAACCAGTCACTGTGAATATTTTTATATAATATACTCGTACGTACTATGCATTATGTGTACAAAAATAAAACTTTTTCTATCCAAAAGATAAAATTATGTAATAATTGTTTATTTTTCTTCGGAACTATAAAATAGAGGGCGGCCGAGTAAAAAATAGGTTTATTCTGATTAGAATAGTTTATTTCTGATTATTTTCAACACAACATTCAAGGCGGATAGACTTCATATTTGGTTATTAGTATACTACTTAAATTACTGGTAAATAAACACTATATTTTATAAACACATTTTATTAGAACAGTTTATTAACATAACTGCCATTAATTACTGTTTAGTATCAGTCTTTATGATTTATTTTTTTAGTACTTATGTTAAATGAGTATTTAAAAATTCGTTTTCTCGTTGATAATTTTAATGGGGCGGCAAAAAAAAATTGCCTAGGGGCGGCAATTGTGTAAATCCGTCTCTGGCCCCTCATAACATATATATTATATATATATGTGGTCGTTCGTAGGTAGGTATCTACCTGGCCCACCCCTGTACCCCACGGAGCATATTAAGCTATATACCTCGCGAATTATTGGTCTTCTAACATGTATACCTGCTTTACCTATATAATATAATATAGGTATATGTACATAATAATATATCATATACTATATAGTATGGTATATAAATGCATAATATGTACAGGTATATACACTGCACTCGCACCAGACAACGCTCTATACCATAGAGTTTAATATATGAATATGATATTATAATGTATATATATTTTTAATATGTACATACCAATATGTACATATTGTGATACACAATAAGACGTGCGTATATTATACATACATAAACGTATTATATATTATATTCTATTCCGTACATTTATTGTACAATATATTATTATTATTATTATTTGTTCAAGACCCGACTTATTTGATGAACACACACACACGCTTAAATTAGGTATCCTGCGGTGGTTATTTTTTTTTTTTTGCCACACAATTTTCAAACACGTTTTCACGACGTACAGTTTCGGTCGATACATATGTATACATATGCGTTATATTCATAATATCACTTGAGAGTGTGTGTGTGAGGTGTTGTGTGTATTACTGTATAGGGTTTTCACTTTGTACATAGGGTCGAGCGCCCATTTTTATTACTTGTCACACTACACGAGAATATAATAATATATTATATACTTTATGTATAAGAATGTTATCGAGACGGTCCACACACGGCACATGTGGACACCATCACAGAGCATGTCACTTTTCGAGATAACGCGAGCGAGTATACATAGATGAAAAAAATTGAAGATTCTTTTATAATATGGCAGACCCATGAATTTATCGGTTTTACAACGACGTGTGTTTATTTTTATTTTTTATTTATTATGTGTAATGCGTAAAAATACTATTTTTATGGTAGAAAAAATATACCTAATCAGGTCTTCAACATTGCGATGGAGGTTTCCAGGTTGTAAATTCTATCTATTTTGCAATTGTGGAGGGGGTGTTGAGTAAATATTTCCGAAAAAAAATCTTAAAAAAAAAAAATTATGGAAACGTGTATATAGTATAATTAAAAACATGAATATATTTTACGCCTGGACTCCAAATTATGAAAAATTTAATTTTGTAATTTATTTTGTTGTAATTCAAAAACGAATAACTGTATAAAATTACCATCAAATTTTAGTACCTACATATTATACTCTACACGCAATCTCATGGGCGTTCTCACGGGGGGGGGATATGGGGGATAGATCCCCCCCCCAAGGTTCTTTATTTTTTTACATATTAGTAATACGCGTTTTGTCTACTTTTGATATGTGTTTGTGTTTTCAATATTGACTTGGTAGTTAGTATTTTATTTTTTTTTTGCTATTTTTCTTTATCGTGATTATTGATTCCACCAGCCATAAACAGTATTATTATTTATCACTGATAATTATAACATATAATAGGTAATTCGCTTTACAATTGATTTGTACTGTATTTTTGTAAACAATCACTCCGTCAACTTTACCCATTCCCAGCGTCAGAAAAAATGTAAAGGTAAGATACACAATGATAACACCACAGTGATAAAATAAAATAAATAATTTAAACCAGGGATGGAAAATGTTTTTAAAAAACGTTAGTAAACGGAAAAAAAAACGAAAACAATTAATAAAACAAAAACAAAAAACGATAACAAAAAATCCCAAAAACAGAAAAAAAATTAATTACGAAATCAAAAACGAAAATGCAAATAAATTATAGTATTATACATTATTATATTTATAACACGAAAAAAAATGTTACTTAAGTATTTACTTTTTAATCTTTACCAACAATGCTCTATTAAAATTTAAAAACTAATTCATAACATTCTTTTATAGTTTAAATAAAAAGAACAATAAATATGACTTGAATTGATTATTTGATATTATCAACTATATTACTATCAACATTATTAGATTCTGAGCGGAGTGAGGGATCTATTGGTTTTTCAATATTGTTTATATTTATTTTTATTTTATCCTGCACACAAAATTTCTACCAGAAGGAGTTCTTCGCTTTTAACATATTATAGTATATCTTTTCTTTTAGCAAATTTTATCAAGATGGTACTTTAGAGAGGTAATTTTTCAATTTTCTCAATATTTATTTAATGACACATTAATTCTATTTCAATCTATTTCACCGACAAATTTCAAAAACCGCTAAAAATGTGATTTCAATTTGTAACACTTTGTTTATCACCGTAGAAACAAATAAAATAAAAATAATGATTTTAGTTATTTTATCGTAACTTATTATATTAATTCAACTTACAGGCTATAATAAAATACAATAACAATATAAAATATCCAGACTGACAAACCGTCTCCGCTCAGAATCGTTTTTCGTATACAATGATATG
The DNA here is from genome assembly GCA_949089665.1 of Macrosiphum euphorbiae. Classification (NCBI taxonomy): domain Eukaryota; kingdom Metazoa; phylum Arthropoda; class Insecta; order Hemiptera; family Aphididae; genus Macrosiphum; species Macrosiphum euphorbiae. The sequence continues at coordinate 12,121,044 of CARXXK010000005.1, forward strand.
ATATCATTGAATTCAAATTTAATACAATCCATTATACAGTGACCAACTATTGTAATCTACTGTACAGCAGAGTGACATCCACTTACCCGCTTTTTTAATATTCATTATTATAATATGGGAGTTGTGAGGCAAAACCCTTACGGATTATTTTGAAACCATTTTTTTCATCCCCCTCCATTGAAATATCCTGAGAGCGCCTCGCATGCATGACGTACAATTTCTATTTAACATTGAAAAAATATTTTGCTAGTGTGCTTGGCTATAGCGATAAGCACACATATGGATGAGTATGTGGTTAATTCTTTAAAAGAAATCGATTAGTACCAAATTATATTATATTATTATTACAATGTTACATATTTTGTTAGTAAAACAAACAATATTGATATTTCGTTTTAATATACTTATTTTTTGCCATTGCATATAATAGTATGTATAGTATTGTATAGTACAGAATTATATGTATAGTATTTTAAAAATGTGTAGGTATTCCCAATAATAATCACTTCTAAAGCTGATAAAATATCACATAAAAATCCAATACATCTGTATAATATCACATTAATTATTATCTGATGGGTAATCATCATTATTTCCAAACAGTCGACATACCATAATATATTAAGAAATGATTTAACAATATTTTAAATTAAAAAGTTAAACCATTAAAATATTAGTTGAATGAATAGTGAGTGTCAAAATTAAAAATATAAATAATAAATATAATGTACATCGTTTTAGTTTTTGATTTAACATTCTGATTCACCAGACTACCGATAAGCCGCAGACGATAATATTATAACAAGCTACTAAAGTCTAAACTCCGTGCACCATGCTTATACGGTATATTATGATATATCTATACATACGCTATCAATTCGGCAGTTTTTTATTTATTAATTTTGAATATAATATGTACAGTCTTTACTTCGAGGCACAATATTGATAACCCTCCGTGCTATTATAATAGTGAGAATTAAAACAAAAAGTATAAATAAAGCATAAGCACATGAACGATTATGAAAAACGAGCCATCCCTCACTACTGCCCGCAGTGCGCATGAGTGCATGACACATTAAACTATTAAACTTATATTTCGTTAAACAAGTATTATACATTTTTATTCAAAATATATTGTGTAGTTATTGTTAATTTAACAGATCACGACACTCCATATGCAGTTCCACTTTTGTAAGTCTCGTTTTTTTTAGGCAGATTTTGTTGGGATTTTCTCAGACCGTATAGAGATGTTTTGGATTAGGGTCTGTTTAGGGACTATAATATAAGGGATTAGAGTGAGAGTATAGTTGCCATGCTGCTGCCCAGTCAGTTGTGAAATCTTTTGTAAGACGTTTTTGCTGCTTCTTCGCGCACCGAATTAAGTTTGAGATTAGCGTATACTCCTACGTACACGGTAATAATATCATTAGACACGTATTAGGGACGAGGTCCGTATTATTACAATGTAAGATATAATAGTATTATTGTCTTTTGAATATTATTTTTGCAATGGTCACAACGATACCTATTGTAATGCTGTTATTGAGTAAAACACCGACGACGGACGAAAAACACCGTAGCCGAGTGCTGCCAATAATAATTTAATAATAATATGTTATGTGATAAATTATATTGATAGGTATAATTTACAGGTATGTACATTGCATTTATGTACAGCAAAAAACAAGTACACGTTTTAAATATTATAATATAATATAATACGATCGAATTGCCATTGTCCGCCGCCGCCTTCATTAGCGTTTGTTTAATTTGTTTTTATTAACATTTATTTTTTTTACCCATTTCTGTTTATACGATAACGACGCCTATTATTGTATCGTTAAAAAACCGCGTTCCCTCAGGTTCTAGTATATATGTATATTCAACAGCCACCAAGGCACAAACACGTTTTTTTTACATTTAATTTTTTTTTTACCGTTTTCGTTTTTTTTTTGTACGTTTAATTCCTGTTTGTGTATACTTGGTTTTTTTTCACCGGCAACGCGCACGGCTAGTACACGGTGATTTAATAATAATAATAATATATTATCTTATCATTATTATTATCATCATCATCTCATTTCACACATATATAATATTATAATAATAATAATAATATAATAATCAGTATAATATTATTATTTTATTGTATATTGTGCGCGCGCGAGCGCTGAACTGCAGCAAGAACGATTGCGATGCAATTACCTTACTGTAAAAACCATTTTAAAAGATCACTGTAAAAAATCACACACACAACCCACAAAACCTAACTTACACGTTCCGGTAACCTGCAGGGTAACCCTGCGGTAACCTGCGGTAACAGCAGAATCGAATCAAATAGAATACAAACGATTTTCTACAATATTATTGTTACATATTGTTATACCTATAATACTGTTGTTGTATTCATCCCAAAGACATCCTCCTCCACCTCCTCGTCGTCGTCCGTTTCCGCGCGTGTGCAGCTATCTCCCGCTGTCATCGGGCGGCGTATATTATTATTATTATTATTGTACCTGCTGGAGATTTGGAACCAAAGAAGATAATATTATATTATTTTATTGTCATATATTTTGTACGACACGTCTTGACTTGTCCGTATTTCAGCTGCAGCGGGGACCGGCCGCTATAATTGCGACCGGTCGTTCCTGCAGAAAAATAAAATAATCGAAATTAAATAATATAACAATAATAACATAGAGTCCTATGTTGCGAGGCACCACTCAGCATCTGCCTATTTTCGACCTCAGGTCATTCTCCGTGACACTCAGAGGTTAATCTTTTTGAAACTGAGTACTGTTTACACTTTTTGAAGATGTCAGGTCTGTATAATAAACTTTTTCTTTTTTCGCTTTTTGAAAAACGTAAAATGACAAACTTTTTTTCACTCTCACGAGCCTTTTGTTATATGAATAACTAGGTAGGTACTTGCATAAATAATTATGAAAAAATAAGCTTTCAATGTAAGACAAAAATTAGATGTGTATAATCATTATACATATATTTTAATTATTATGACTTAAATACTCTAACGAGACCGCGATTGGTGCTGTGTTGAATGAACGAGGACTTTGCGAGCTTCGTGTCGATAACTAGTCAAGTCTTAAATAATTTTCTTTATATTAATTTAAGACATATTGGAAGCTAAATAGAAAAAAAAATAATTTTACATATTCAATTTATTTTTATATTTATTTTTTGTCTATGTAATTAGCATTAGGAAACTTAATTTTTCGCACAGATATTATTTTGACACAAAAGGGATTAAAAAGTGGAAACTGTAGAGCTTGTGAAGAAAACGCCGATATTTATGGTTAATAATAATTTAAATTTTTTAAAAAGCTGGTTTTACCACCTATATGAGCTTGCCGCTTAGTGTTTACCACTAGTGGTAAGCGCTTACCACAGGTTGAGAAACGCTACTCTATATGACATTAGTATGGATGTGATGAAAAAAGTTTAATTTTTCCAATACTTACTAAAACAATAAATTTATATTTTTCTTGTGGAATTTCGCTGCATGTCCAGTACCGATACCGAATAGTAAAATATAATATAGAAATAAATAATAATAATATTTTACCTCTACGTATATAACGGTTACACTCGGATATCATAACTAATGATCGGATTTGAGTTTAATTTTAATTTCACGTGCCAGTTTTGTAGAGGTACCTGTATCATAAAAACAACACGAATCGTCTTGGATTTTCGTAACATTAAAACATAAATTTAACAATCAATAATAAATAATATGAGATTTTTTTTTTGTGGTTGCGGTTTCTTACAATGTCCCCTGCAGGCGTACCCAGCACGCACCGAAACTCCGTCTGGGATTTATAATGTATACAGGTTGCTGCACGCTGCAGAAGTTCGCCCCACTGTTTATAACTTAATTATTGTTTCGTTAAAATTCAATCCCGACGAAAAAAAGAAACGCGTCCTATACCTACATAATATTATTATTATTATTATATTCTAAAACCAGAGAAGACCGTCGGGTCGCTTTCAGACGTCTCGTTGAAAACGCGGTGGTGCAGGTTTCAGAACAAATCGAAATACCGTTTTATACGATAATATGCATAAAATGCATGTAGGTACATAATATAATAACGTCTGATCACCACCAATATGAATCGTAAAAATGACAATATTTGTCTCTAAACAAAGGTGCACCGAGTATAATATAGAGTGTTAGATACCAGGTACTCATAATATATATAAAAGTCAATGAAGCAATGATCTATATTCCATGATAATATACAACACGAGCTGTTGAGAGGACGTCACACACTCACACCCGAATTGTGTTGACACCGTCTTACTAATGCAAGACACAGTGTTTTTATTATTTGGACCACATAAATATACGTTTAAAGTTATCAGTTGTAGAACATTAGGTTTTTTTGCGTTTGATTATTAAAAACTATGGGTTAGTAGTATCAAAAAAATTAAAACACTACGACACAGATAAAGTTTTGAGCTGTGAAATTTTGGTAATATTTAACTATAGATACAGGGGGCGTAAGGTTGTCCCGTGCAAACCAGTTTTTGCCGTGTGTATAGTTAAAATTGTGTTAAAAAAAGTATACACAAATATTTATAAAAAAAAAACAACCTTTAAATTCTGCTAGCATTTATGACTTGATTATTGTTTCATTAATATTCAATCCCGGCGAGGAAAAAGAGAAAAGCGTCCTCTATACCTACATGATATTATTATTATTATCCAAAACCACTGAAGACCGTCCGTCGGGTCGCTTTGGGACTCGCGTCGTCTCGTCGAAAACGCTGTGGTGCAGGTTTAGGAACGAATCGAAATTAAGTTTAATACAATAATAATATGCATATGATGCACTTAACAATATAATAACGTCCGAGCACCACCACCGCAAACAAGACATATTTTTCTCGAAATTGAAGTGCACCGAGTACGATAATAGAGTGTTAGCACATAAGTCACTGAAGCTGCGATGATCTATATAGGTACTATAATATACAACCTGTTGATCTAACCAGCGAATGATGACGAGTATATTATTATACCGATAATATGGATTACGCGAGTGTGTATAAAAAGTTAAGATCGTGTTTGAAAAAAGTATACGAAAATATTTTTAAAAACTTAACCAGGTGTCTCTTGCGCGCGTTTCAAGACGGTATCCAAAAAAAAACTAAACGATTGCTCGGCTCATTTAATGCGTTATTGGTTGTTTCAATGGGCTTCTAATGTCTTTTTATTATAAAGCACATTAGTCGGCGCACACCACTGGTCGGTTTATAGCTCAAGCACGTCGTTACTCATTTTTCATGTCACTCGCGGTCGTCGTCCGTCGGTGCGACGCACACAAATCTGTCGTGCGACCCCCTCGTAAATTTTGGACGAGATACCATTTTATATACGTATTTTATGGACTTGATAAAAAATATATTATTATTATTGTAATGATGTACCGCGTAATAAAAAAAAGAAGAGAACAAAACTTGCCGAGCGGTACCTATATAATATATAATTATTCATTATAATGGCCGCGTACGACAATACAGTTAAAAGATATATTCAAAGTGTTTTACGTCGGTGGCTGTCTGCCTGGTCGTACGACATTTTTTTTTTTAATATTAAATTATTATAATTATTATTACTGTTGTCGTACGCGTCCATCTTCCAACGAGTCGTACGTTTTGACTGCACACTGCACACATTTCCCGAATAAGTTTAATAAATATATTATACTTGCAGCGCGCTCTAGCGCACGAACGATCGTGTGAGGACAACGGATCATCACGTGACACACAATAATAATATTATAATATTATTATGATATATGCATAATTTTCCGGAACAATTATTATATTAATAAAAACGAATTACTATAACGGATTTCAGATTTCCGTCAATAGAAAATATTATGTTGTTTTGATACAAACTCGGAAAACACTTGACGTACCAAACTCTATACAAATTATTAACACCATAAATAACCATTTTTATTTAGGGCGATTAGCTTTCTGGGCTAATTTAGAAATACATTTTACATCCCCTAAAAAAAAGGCAGTGAAAAATTCAATAAAAGGGAAAAAAATGGTTTAAAAGCGCAACAAAATATAATAATATTATCGCGTGGGAATTAAACACTATTTTCAAGAAATAGAATAGATATAGTTTAGATACATTAAATATATTATGATTTATGGGCATATTGAAAGAAGTTCTACTATACGCCCATCATATTATACTCAATGGTACAATATTTGTATAGCCACCAACTAGTGATGTACAATTTCAGAAGTTTAACATTCTAGAAATTTAAAAAATTTTTTTTTTTTTTTATAGAACTTACTTTTTTACTTAAGACATACGTAAAATTTAGAAATATACATTTAATTTTGAAGTATATTTCATTACATTAAAATATATACTGTATACAAAATGTATTAATTTAAATATTAAACATAATTAATATGTAGGTTCAGAGGTAATGATAATACAATTTAATATTTGTGCAATAGTATATTATTCTCAGTATTGATATTTTATCACAAAAAAATCAAAGTAAATTAAAACAAAGAATACAATTTTTTTCTTGGACACTTTCGGGGGTCAGAAATGTCCTACTTGCATCACTACCACCAACCCATATAGGTATAATAATATAATACCTAATAATAATAATAATAATAATAACAATATGGTAATGTCGTGGACATAATATCGATGCTATTCATTTATTTATTTAGACGCGTGAGTAGATGTATTATTATATTTTTTGTCCGATGACGGCTTCCAAATCCCTACAATAAATTGATAAAGAAAAAATTACCTTACAGTGCATAAAAAAACGAGTTGTAAAAATTAAAAAAATGTCTACGTTTTACAAGAAGATTAATAAAAGGCACTCTGATATGAATTCGTAGGTTCGACCATATCGTTCTACTAATTTGGTCGATTTGCTTGGGTATAGTATTATAACAATATCGCGTGAGAATAAAATACTATTTTGAATAAAAAACGTTAATCACTCATTAATCTTCTTGCTGCGGAATCGGGAGAAAACGAAACGTAAAAAATAGATAGGTACCTACCTATATTATATAGGTATTAAATCTATTATAGACGTCCTATTGGGATTAAAAGACGTTCTATACATCACACATTGTATTATACTCGCGATGGTGTAATATTGGTATAGCCGCCAGCAGGTATAGTTATAATATAATAATAATAATAATATGGTAATGATTTGTCGTGAATATATATATCGATGCTATTCATTTATTTAGACGCATAAGTAGATGTATTATCATATTATTTTTTGTCGGATTGACGGCTTCAATGCGTACATCCAAATATTTATAATAACACAAAAAGGGAAAAAATGTCTCACAATAATATATATATATATATATATACGTGTGACTGGCTTGGGGAATTTTAATATTATTATTATAACGTGCACGAGACGACGAGAATACAGGGATACGTATTATTGTTGTACCAATACGTTTATATTTTTATAATGTTTGAACAAACCTTTATTTCGTCGTCGGCGATATTATACTCAAATTATTCACAGGCTTAACTGGGACCATGGTGATGGACGGACAGGGATTGTGTGATTGATCTTTTATTATGCTCGTCCTTGTGTACCTGCACCGGTTGTATCCTGCTGCATCTATAACAATAATAATATTAATATAATGTATATTAGGTTGACGGAACACAGGTTGAAGTTCATTTATCAGGATATTAAGAAGAAAAAAACGATTTCGGTGTGATTTCCAAATAATATCCAACTATTGTATTGCAGCACTCACTTTTCCACGCATAATTTATTATTTTATTTTTAAAAATGTTCGTGAGTACCTACATATTATTATACAATATTAATTCTTTATTAAGGAATAAATTCCAATTATAATATTATATATTATTATTATTATTACAATATTTTATTTTCTATGATTGTATGATATACCTATAATAGTGATCATAGAGACCAGAGTTAAACGTAATAATATGTAGGTACATGTTATTCTTAAAACGATATAATTTATAATATTATAATATTGAGTAACATAATATTTAAGTAAAAAGAAATAATACATTAACGAATAATATAATAATAATAAATAAACTGATAATAAATGTAGTAAGTATTTTTTAAATAACAAGAAAACTTATCTCAACTTAATATAATATAATATTGTTGGGCATTAAATAATATGTAGTGTAGTGCCCAGAGATTTTTTTTGTAGGCAGTTTGTTTTCAAGGATGATGAAATAAGACGTCCGATTGCAATATTATGTGTGTGTGTGTGTGTGTGTGTAGACTCTACAACTGTATACTAACGATAAACGATTAAGTACTACTTAAAAACGCACTAAGTATTCTATATTTCTATGCTTAAATCGTCTAAATCGATTTTGATATATTTTCGTAAAGAGGTTTTTAAACATTATACTTAAAAAATGTATATAACATAATTATGTTTTGGTAGAGTATATTATAATATGCTCACTATTAGAATAATATTATCATGTCTCTGCGCAGGTCTCTCCGGACGTTTGGATAGTTTTCGTATACATCGGAAATGTTCTTTGCTTGCAGAGAACCAAATTTAAGATTTTTTATTTACAGCTTATTTTTAAGGAGCTTTATCATATTAATAATTGTATACTAACATTCCATAAGATTTTGAATTTAAATTATTTTCCCGGAGTAATATTATTATTTAAATATAAAATCAATGTACCGCCATACATTGTCTTCATTATAAATATAATAATAATAATAAGCCGTTTGATGAATCGTTTTTAATGTGCGTTTTACGCGTTTGTTTTCCGCTTGTAGTTTTGCTATACCTATTATATTACTATAATAGGTGAGTATCTACCTATATTTTTAATCTTAAATTTTTTATTTACAACTGGATGCAAATAAATTGACGTATCATGGAAACGTTGGCACGGATTCTATATTTACAACGCGTCAACATAACATTATTATATTGTTTATATATATTGTATAATATTATATTATTATTTATAATATACATTGTAGTATTATTATTATAATGATATGATGAATGTTTTTATAATATACACAATACAATACGATATATTGTATGTCAGAAATCACTATTATAGACACGATTGTGAGTTGAATAAATTTATTACATATAAAATATTGTCTGTACACATATAGGTATTATTCCGTTTTGCCAGACAGTGGGGCGGGGATGTTTGATGTGTGTGTTTGTACAATATCATGATGGAAGAACATAAACAAAACATCGGTGTATACGGAAAAAAAATAATAATTAAATATTACCCGGCGGCGGCCTGTTGGTTTTTTATCTCATGTATTATGCTGCGACGAGTTGTGCGTTTTTTTATACGACGTCCGAACACGTCATACCGTATACCATGTTAGTGGGCACTAAACGCAGTGCGGTTAGATCGTCGTGTGCCTGATTATCGAGGGCATTTCTGGAAGTGCACAACAATATTGTACTTGAGTACATAGTGTAGGCAATGGTTAGGCCCGACGGTTATGTTATGCTCTAAAAATCGATTAAATACGACTTGTGCAGTTATATGCCCTTCAAAATAATTAATTCTTATTAACTTTTTTAAAATTAAATCAGCTAATATTATTTTCTAGAAGATGAGGGGAAAAAAAGTGTGACAATATTCTATTATACTTCAAAAATGCGAATTATGAATTAAAATTTAAATGATCCATTATTGATAAAGAAAAGGGTGTGGTTTATTCGGTATATATTTGAATTTCTCTACATCTGAAAACCAAACAAAAATGTTTGCTAGTAAGTTATAAACGCTGACATTTTGTTAAGCTCGAACAATTATTTTGTGATTCAATGAGTTCAATAATGGGTCTAAACGAAATCCTAAATAATGCCCTAAAATTTCAAAAATTCCAAAAATGAGCAAAATAAAGACGTGTTGCTTGCAAAATTTCAGAATCGTTGGGTTATGGAACAAATGTTGGTGTATGAAGTAGATATTTTTTCGACCAACCAGTTGAAACATGAAAATGCATACAAATGTCGGTCCTATAGTAATAATCGCATTGCGACAAAAATCCCACTGAATAATATCAGGCGGGTTTGCAGTTCACGTGTCGACCGAACAATGGCACTGTGGGTGGGGTCGAGAGGGTTCTACGACCTGAAGAACCACCCCGAGACCAAGTCGGCCGGGCCCTCAACCGCGCGGTATATGAACCGGGTACACCTGTACTCGGTCACCATCGAATTTCGTATTTTAATAACGTTATTCCTATGAGACGGGCTCATACAAGTGACTACACCTATATTATAATACACTTAATATGTCTCATGATATTAAATTGTATATTATATTATAGTAACAGAGTCTCTGGCGGCGTGTCAAGTATAACATTATAATATTATTATTATGTATAAATCGTAATAACGTGTTTCGTGTTGTATTATTTTTCAGTCGGTGATGTCAGGCGACGGCAGTCGATGATGAAAAACCGTAAACCATAATATTATTGTCGTCGTCGTACCCATGTTATAGTATTATTATTATAGTACAGTCGTCGGAACAATCGTACGGTGTAGAGTAGGTATACTTACACCGCAGCAGCGTATTACTACAACGGTGTGGTGTTCTATAGCTATAGCAATGGTTGTAGAAGTTTAGCGGTGCGGGCGGGAGCGCACAATCTGGCGAGACCACGTGTTCACGACGGGTCACGCGAGGTGGCGACGGGCGTACACGGTCAGAGGGGGGTTAGCGGGCACAAATCACCGTGGAAAGGAGAGAGATCCACGACAGAGTGGGAAAGGGAAAAACACACACACACACGCGTATTATATTATTATATACACAGTATATATAAACACACAAGTGGTTTGGTTGTACGGGATCAAGGCCACTTTTACAACCCGGCCACAACTCGATCCTAATTATACACACACACACCCACTCTATACCCAACTACTATTACTACTACAGACTACTACTACTACTACTATTACTATTACTATTACTATTACTATTACTACTACTACTACTATATATACTATATTATGCCTCCTATCTTTCTCCCCCACACCTCGGCCGTCCCGTCACCAGTTGGGTTTCTTTTTTTCTTCTATATATTATATTTAATATGTGTGTGTGTGTGTGTGTGTGTGAACGCGTATAATATGTATTTATTTTTTTTTTTTTTTGTCTCTAATGACCCTCGTTCGTGTGGACACAAAAGAAACGTACCTAAAGACGACGGGCGAGGCGGTGGTAGGAGGAAAGAGAGAGAAACGCTTATACACTACACACACACACATATATGACATATATGACATATAACTAAAAATATATATTATATATTATTATAGGTACGAGCTGCATATAGTGCCTATATATATATGAGAACGCGCGCGCCAATTCGGGGTCAACAACAGTCCACTCTTTATAATATACGCGTTGCTGAGTTGCCTATACTATAATAATAATAGTGCAGTATACAATATTATATATGATGATAATAATAATAATATATTCGAGGTAGATGTACCTCCATAACAAAATAGGTACACAACAATTATTATTATTATTATAACGAAAAAAAATGTGTCAAACGTTTTGCATCGGTCGTGTACTGCTGCTGCCATCATGATAATAATATAATACCATTACGGTGTTATTATTAGCAGTAGCGTATCTAGGATTTTTTCGAGGGGGGCACAATTTTCAATTGACATTCACTATTATTATACATATTATATTCATATTCTTACATGTTGTGTCGTGTAGGTACGCGATTTGGTCTCCGGGGGGGGGGGTATGACCCCTAAATCACCCCCTCGTAGATACGCCACTGATTATTAGCGTGAAGGGTATAGTTGCGCAGACGAGAAGTGATTTTTTTCGCTACAAATCGTTTCTAGTCGATTTTTCACGGTTTTTCAGTTATACCGCCTCCACGTGTAGGCACTCGTCACGTCCCATAGCCATGGTGAGTATTTTCATAATTCCACGCCTGAAAGGATATATATGATTAACATATTATATTCGAAACACAATATTTTACCACAAAAATATGTTCGTGATAACCGAAGTTATATTATTTTAAAAGGTCGCGGACCTATCCCATTATATGCAGTTATCCCTCCGTATCTATTACACGCGTCCGAATGTGTGTCCATAAAAACCCAATTTTGCTGGTTTCTCCTGCAAACGTGATATCGAATATCCAAATATATTATATTGTACCTACAAGTCGTTTGGATAAATCTATTCACCGTTTTCCACGCCACACGACTGTTTATCGTTTCGATTTGTCGGTGCCTATAATATTATCACATTATATGGTCGACGGTAATATTTTTTCCGATATTTTTTCAGCAAGAATTAAAAAAATGCAATAATATTTGACTTGCAATCTCGAAATATATCGTCAATCGTCAATCGTACTATGTAATAATATAGAGAATATAATACAGGGGCGTCATTTGAGGGGGGTCCGGGTGTGCGGTAGCACCCCTTAATTTTAAAATGGTTCCAATTGGCCTGCGCCCCGCTGAAGCCTAAAATAATGCACGAGCCACGAATGCACAATTATTAATATGATTAAAATTAAATTGTATTTTAATTTTTATATTGACAACTAATGAAAGATTATCAGAACCAACCAATAACTTGTTTAAGTTATTTGAAATTTTTGACCTTTCTAGTCCCAATTTTTTTAATCCAGATATAGCCTTTATTTAAAACTATTTATAAACCATTATAAATTATTTTAACTTTAATGAAATTCAAATTTCTTCTGAGTTTCCACCAGTAAAAGCACTATTTAATGAGAAACATGATGTTGATTTGGACACCATAGCAATATGCCTAAAAGATTGTCCTATCGCTTTTGTTGAAACTTTAAAAATTATTTCATTGGTAAAAACTTTACCAATTACAATTTACAAAGGCATCAAATAAAAGGTTTTTTTCATTATTTAAAAGAGTTAAGTCATATTTACGCATTACCATGGGTGATGAAAGGCTAAGTGATTGGATGGTACCTACTTAATGTTGAAAAAAAAGAAGTTAACAATATAAATTTAGAAGAAGCTGTAGATAAATTCACTAAACTAAAAAATCGACGATATCCGCTTCTTTAAATTTAAAATATTTTTTTTCTAGCTCTTTGCTTTTTCCAAAATTATAATAATTATGAAAATAAACGACAATTTATTAATGTAGATATTAAGTCCTTTTTTTATTTGCTGCTGCATTAATTCTTCTAGCTTTTTACGAATCAATTATTATTGGTTTTCACTGTTAAGGTAATTCATTATTTATTATATTTTAGTTTCTTAATAAATTGATATTTACTATTTATTTTGACGCAATGATTCCGAATTGATTCGGTCCTTACTCATAATGTATAATGATAATGGAAATAATTGAAAACCGGATAATGTACATATATACGTATGTATATCTATTTTTATATGGCCTAGTGAAATTTCAAAATGGCCTGCTTGAAACCCCGCACACCCGAAAAAAAACCTGAAATGACGCCCCTGATATAATATCGAATACATAACAGATTTTTTTTTTAGTAATTTATAATAATATATTATATAGCACAATCATGGGCGCCCATATAATTTTTTTTTATTTTACACAACAATTTCCAGGGGGAGTGAAATGACCCTCCTGCCCCCCTTCCTAAGTGCAGGACAATAATAGCCAAATAATTGAAATATATAATAATGACTGATCGACGATTATAATATACATTTTCCCCAGGATCTCTGCAATCCTTGTGATGCTTCTCGGTGCGGTTGTCTGTCCACGGTGCGCTCGGTCAGTCCTGCAGGACCTTACGCACGACCACCGAATTATTTATCCCTACGCACACGTAACTTGCGTATACGTACACGTAAGTGCGTATTACAATGACAACTGGAAACGGCCAGACTCGATGAACACGGACAATCGATTTCGGTTATTGGTGTTGACAGATTATAATATACTATTGTGGTCTGTCGTCTGTGTACCTCTTCATTTTCCGGGCAATCGATTTACCATGTATATAATGTATAGTATATGATACACGTTCGATTGTTTGTGTTACATTTCCGTTTAGCCGATCATCATCTGGAGAAGGGGTCTTTATTATTATTACGTGTCCGTCCGCCGAACATGTGTGTCAGTCCTGAGTGACCTGTTCATCTCTATTATAGTACATAATATTTTTTTTTTTATATATAATGTTATCGTAACGACAACTCCAGATTCAATTTATTTTTTTCTCTAACGCACGTCTATATCATAATAATATTATCTCGTTTATATAGACTATAGTATAATATCATAGTATTAATACGGTAGGTACGGTAAACTATATATAATATTAAAATACGTCTGCAGCGTACGATGGGACATTTAAAACGAAATTAGTTGTACGTTTCCTTGTACATAATATAATAATATTACGCTGCACGAAACACGAGTAAATGTCGCTTGAAATTGTTATAAACCGTTAATGCTCACTGAAAAAATATATAATACATCATCGCCGACAACTATAATAATTGAGGAGCGTGTGTCATGCGTCTCATGGTAGGAAGCGTTCATATATTATTATCGGTGGTAATACGATTAATTTTACAGCAGGTCTTAAAAGAGAAAGTATTAGTCATCGTGTATCCAAATCGAGATAGGACGGTCTATACAACGTGCAAAATCGTTTCATGCGTTTATTTTATATACCTAACGTTTTAAACCTATAGTAATAATATTTTTTATTTTTTACCATTTAACGGGTCAGAGCAATCATATTGTACAGATATTGTAATATTTCTGTCTATAGACTGCTGTTTCGTCGGGTTAGGTTGTTTTCTCTCGTTTTTTTCAATCCTTAATAAGCTAAAAAAATGCATGTATTAAAATTTGAAATCCAATCGAATGATTCGAAAATCTGTATTATTAATTGTGATAAAAGTGGTAAATGAAAATTAGATTATAAGTAACGAATTAACTTTTTTTACGTCTAGTCATTTAATTTCACTCTCTGTGTACCTTTTTGGAAAATAATTTAATTATAATAAAATTATGTTGATACATGATGATTTTTTTTTGCGCTTTATATTATTTCGATGAATATTAAAATGTTTGAAAATGTAAAAATAACATTCGAGAACGAGTAGGTATAGTTAAAATTTGTTGCAAGCGCAGTTACGAGTATTTCAAGTATAGTTTAGACTGTTTAGAGGAGTATAATAGTGGACTCACATCTTGCTGGTTAGGTACAATTTTATGTTGACAATAAAGCAATGTAAATACGGTCGATCAACTATTTTTAAATGTGATAATGATATTTTGTTTATCTAATCTTATATGTACAACACTTAGCACGTGATTTAGTAGGTAGCCTGCAATTATATTAGTATGCTAAATGTTGTATTATATTATGTTCTTTATGTTTCAAATTTTCAATGCTGGTTATTGAATAGAAAATGTTTATTTTAACATGGTTAACGGGGAGGGGAAATTCCTTATATCCCTAGCTCCCTTTGGGATGCCTCTTCAGGTGTCAATATAATTTCTTATGTTGGATCTACCCGTGCATGGTAACCTACATCTACTTAATCACATTATATACATACACGGAACTTAGACTTACGCCCTTTTGAATTCGATGAAATACGCGAGTAGATTATATACAATATCCCGAGGAAATCCTGCAAACTCACTTTGCAGTGCAAAGGAAGTGTCGCAGTTCAATTTTCTATTGTACCTATAATTGTCATATTATCGTAATAATAATTAATATTATATTAGCTGCGAAGTCCGCACACTTACGGAGATTGTCAACAATAACATTTAGCCTTAGGTGTACCTACTAATTGTTGTGTGCTTATATTTGTTTTTGTTTTTCCATGCCTTCGGGAGTGTTAGTTAACACATATATTGATGACGATGCTTCTAAGTCGTAGCATGACCAACGTGCTCGTTGAAAAGGATTTATTTCATAACATTATTATAATATAGTCGGACGACGGTGGCGAGAGTAGGATATGGAAAATAATGATAATTTCTAGAATTTTATTGGAAAGTGCATTTTTTTAGCCTTTAGGGTACATGTATCGGATGTACTTTAAAAGTGAACCTTTTACTTTTTTCATTTTTTAGCTGATTTTTATCAATTTTGAGTGTATACCAGCACGGAAACACATACGAGCATTCTACGAGTTTTTAGTGTAAAATAGAAAATTCATAACATTAAATTGTAGTAATATTTGCTTTGATATTTAAGTGTTTTTCAAACGTGCCAAATGTCAAAAGTTATACTCATGAATCCCCTTAGCGTATTTATCTGTCCACAGTTAACCTAAACTATCCATCACTATAGCGTTTATGCGTTGTCTTTTATATTGACTCAAACAAAAAAAGCAACTAATTAGTGTGCATGTTGCTGGAGTTACATCTTGATCGCGTTTTAGCTTTTTTTCAAGTACCTATATTTAGGTACTGTTTATTTATTGTGCGTGACTATACTGACCAAGTTCGATACTTACTTTTTGCATTATTATTGTTAGTTTAGTTGAGATAAAGAAGTGGTCAGAATGCCAAAAGTTAAACGATTATTTTCCTGTCATATTATTGTGTGACCATAATAAAAATGTGTACATTGGGCGACTTGCAGGGATTATTGAGTTTAAAATATAAGGGTTGCCATGTAGCTGGGGAAACCCTTACCATTTGGTGAACCAGGGGGGGGGGAGAAGCCCCATTTGCCCCTCTTTGGCTACGGACATTTTTTGGTTAATTTTTGGATAATTTTTTTCTACAGTTATTGGAGCTTTTAAAATTTAAATCCTTGCCACTGTAATTTTTATGGATTTCGGGGGCGGTCTGCTTCCTAGTATAACGTCACCACTTGACCGCAGCAGCAATCGCCGCCGGGCACTGCCTATAATAATATCAGCACACGATAATAATAATAACTATTTGGACAAACACACACTTATGTACACCAGCTATAACCTGTGCACACAAACGGGTGGCGAGTACCCGACCAAAAACTCACACGTCATAGTAATAATAATATTATAATAATGTCCGTCAGTTTACAAAACACACAACGAGCATTATAATAATCACATAATATTATATATTATATACATGACGTGTAGACATCGGGGGCCGTCTCTCGGGGTACCTATACGTCTTAAATTATTATAATATTACAGTGTGTGATCGGTCGACGACTAAATAACAATATTTATAAGAATCACGATATCGTCGTAAAATCGTATCGTAATATGGTAATTATTCGGACACGCAGAGCACATATAGTATACGCCTGGTACATATAGGTAACTATATATATATGTATTATAATATTTACAACTGCGATCGACTGCTGATATTGTATTATTATTATAATCATTGCAGTAGGTACAATATATGGCACCATGGCGCATTACCTACACATAATATGGTTAGTAACGGCACACGATGAGGCGTTATAATATTATTGTACACAGTCGGTAGCCGTAAATTATATAAAAACAAATATACGAAATATATAATAATAATATATAAATGTTGTAAGATGCAGTCAGACGGACGGTAGTAGGTAGCTTTTTCGTTTTTTTTTTCATTTTCCAATCGTATTATTATTATCACTATGCTCTGAGATCGTGATACGAATCCGATGGCCAGTTAAACTACAAAACATAATCGTTTTACGACGACGACGTGTGTGTGTGTTTTTCTGCAATCCCGCCCACTAACTCGTGTTATAAAAATATATATATTATAATGGTCTTCCAGGACCGGAGAACCATTTCGAAAACATAAAATCGCCACTATAAGCCGTAATAATTATATTGTTATGATATGTAATGATCACATGCGACGCACAATATAATGTATTATTGTTATTTGCATAATGTTATATATTATCGTCGACCGCTGGCTTCGGTTTCACGCTTTTCCCCCTTACGTATAATCATAATCACACTTCCGACGGACATCGTCTGCAGGTCGTGTGTGTATATTATACGGTGTTGTCTCTAATCAAATTGGTCCGTTTCGACATTTCCCACGGACGAAAATAATAATAATAATATTCATCTTATCGCTTTTATTATTATTATGTACATATCGAGTAGGTACCCACAAAAACGATACGATATAATATCATAGGCGTGTTTACAACGGCAATCCGATTTTTTTTTTTCGATATCCAAACAACGCACGTAATGATAGTGTGATTTATAAAACATTATCACACCATTTATGGACGCTGTGTAAATACAAAACATAATAATAATATATTGTACGTTTCGATATTATTTTCCTCTCTCTCTCTCTCTCTCTCTCTCTGGCGGGCTTATAATAATAATAATATAATTTGGCGCGTTTTTGATAAAGAATTTTTACACATATTATGTGCGATGGTTTGAACACGACTATATTATTTTGGACGATAGCATTTACATATTATTTTTACACGACCATTAGAGAGGGTACATATATAGTATATATATCAATATTGTCACGTCGTCGTCAATTGACGCGTAGAAAAACAAACGTTTTTAGATCATTAGTATAATATTATAATATTATTTGTACAGAGAACAATATTCGAACACAGTCTTGCGATAAGCGATTGTGAAATAAACAAATATTACAAGCCAACTTGTACTGTAATGAATTTAACACATACTATCTACCACATATTATAATTAGATGTATAATATTATAGAACATTATCATCAACTAAAATAACAATAATTATTACACAAATTGAAACTACTATTTGTATACAACGATGTCAATGAATATTATAATTATCAGGATTTAAATCATTGCAGTTTTAACATAATAATAATATTATTGTTTTGAATCTATTGTTTTTGTTTATTCGTGATAGGTATTAATATTAGGGTTTTATGGTTTTATCATTAGTATGTTATAATTTGACAATTTTATTGCCATCGATATTCTGCCCATATTACTATTCAAGGTGTGATTATTTTAATTGAAAACACTAATTTTATCGAAAACCATTAGCTTTTTTGGAAATAAAAAAGAAAAGTAATTTACATTTTCCTACACACATTTTTTTAGGCTAGACCACTGACCATGTCTTTATATTTTTCCTCCAAATATTACAATTATGTACTAAATCTTATTACGTACAATATACCGGTATGCTGGTCGCATACAAGTTTTAATATTATATATAATTCTGATATTTTGCCTATATTTTTTGTCGTTATGTATTGAGTATAATATTATAGCACTAAGCAGGCGCGGATTCAGGGGAGGGGGGCACGGCCGCACGGGGCTTTAACATATTTTATGATCAAATTTAAAATGATTATTAATAGAAGTAAAATTGTTCAGCTTCAACTAAACGTAATGTAATATTATAACGTTGACTGTGACTTGGTGACTTGGTCGACTTGGATAAGTAATTTAATCGGAAGGTGAATTACGATGGCATCCGCAGGTTGGAAAATGTACTCAAAACCGGTATCAACATTTTTGGATGCCAGCTTAACGTTACTCCAGCATCCGCATTTATAATTTTGATCTTAGACACTCAAAACCGGTAAAAAAATTATATAACAAATGTTGGTACCCGTTTTGGGTACATTTTCCAACCTGCGGATGAAAGCGTAATGTACCTATAATCGAAAAATGAAAAGATACTGCAGCAATCAAGAGGGTAATTATTTAAATTCCAATAATTGTTGTACAGTCGACTCTATCCTATATTATGAAAAATTTAGATAATTTGAAACTTTAGGTAATTCGTACTAAAATTTTAGTGAAAACTAGACTCCTACACACGACAATTATTCAAAGTTCAACGCTCGGCCATTCGAAGTATATTCACCAAAATGTATTTCTTATAACATTATCGTTAATAATTTGCCTTACAATTGTGTATAAAAATGTAGCTTTTTATTTCCGATAACACTATCGAATTATTATTATGACATTTTTATTCATAGCTTATAGTAATTTGAATTATATTTTTGTTGCCCTCTTGACATTTCAAACCACTTAGGAATTCCAACTTTTGGCAATTCGAAATTTTGCATTAGTCTCACCAACTTCGAATAATAATTATCGTGTGTCACTGTACTACGATCGCAATATTCGTCTATCGCGACCTCAACTCGGACACAGTTAAATTATAAGGATAGCGACATCTACTCGCTATTTTATATAATAAAAATAGAGTAAAATGTTCTTTTTTGTATAAGATACCTATTAAAATTAACATAATATATATTGGCGAATCGTCGAGAATCATCGTTTTTAGAGGAAAATGGCTACGGTCACATTTCTGTACCACCCAATGAGACATTATTCGCACAAGATGCCTATAAAGTGTGACTCAGGGTAGGTACGATACGAGTGTGTTCGGTGACAAACAGGAAGTGAGGGTTCTGCTCGGCAGGTCCATTCCGAGAACTGTCTTATTGTTATGATTTATATAAATGCGATTTTTTCATTTATCATCCATTATTCCTTTATATACGCTTATAGGCGTGCGCACATGGGGTGCCGGGTGTGCCTAGGCATCCCCCGACGTTTCACCTAAGGCACTATAATTGTTATATAAAGACCTCTGCAATGGATTGGTTAGTTTTTGATATTTTTTCGTTTGTGGTCGGTTCTGGATATATACAGTTTTATGGTATGTGAACAATACGAATCCCGGAAAAAAAGACCAAGGAAAAAAAGAACATGGAAAAAAGATCAATTTTTAAAAATTTTAAATATATTTTGTATATTTTTATTTTGTTGTTTTCTACATAACTTTGTTTTCCTACCTATACATACACTTATTTTTATGTAGAAAGAGTCTATGATAAATTTTCACTGTAGGTAAAAATTCTTAAAATAGCACAAAAATTGTATTTACCTATTGACTTTCAAAACAACCCCAGAACGAAGAGTCTGCGCACACTTTATGTATATGCGTATAAGTTATATTTTATATTATAATATTTTATAAACCTATTTACTATAACATTATATCAATCTCTAAAGGATTCTGTTGCAGTATCTCCACGGGAATTTGATTGATTTTTAATGTGCAGTTCACCAATATAGAATTAAATAAATCACTGGATATTTACAAATGTGTATTGGTATCTACTATTTGTGTATTTGTGTACTTGGTAAATCGCTGACTAAAAAATGATACTACAGGGGCTGTAGCCTGTAAATAATGTTCGATCGGTATCCACCAATGATTGGCTCTAAAACATATTGTACACAATACACATACAATAAGGTGACAAAATGGGTACCTGTAAATTGTAATATGTTTTTTTTTTTTTGTAAAAGTATAATATACGCATTTATAAATTGTATAAAATTCAATTATACATCGATACAAACCATTAAATACGCATTATATATATAAGAACCATTAAAGACACATCTATTTAATAAGCCATTAAATACATATTAAATCGATAACAGATCGGAAGTTATATATATATATATATATATATTGTTGATGGCTGCGACGCTATTATGATTATTTTGGGTCAAGATTAAATCAGCAGAGCAAACGTGTCAATCAAGCATAGTATTATAGACACACCTTTATACCTAATACCCATAATATTATATACACCTACATAATTATATTATATATATAATATAATATAATATAACAATATAACCCAATTATATTGGCAATGGAGTACAATTAAAATAGTACGCGAATAAAATTTGAACAAAACTATAATATTTCACTTATAGTAATATATATTAATATTTAAATCTATATGGAAAAAAAATCGATCTCAGCGAGTATTGTTCAAATCGTCAATAGCGTGAACCTACCTATTGGTTCTCCTTATATAAACTATATATAATACACTTAGGTAGGGAATAGACAATAGTGGAGGAGGAGGTGCACATACTGCACTCGATACAATTACCCATATTATTAAATTATTATGCACCTGTGACGGAAAAAAAAGTGCAACAAAAAAAAAAAAAAATGATAATATTATTATTCCGACATTCAATAATGTAATTATTAGTTATTGCAACAATAACATAACAATACCCGCGTACACTGCAGCAGTAGGTACAATAGGTGAATACTATAATATAATATTATTACATCGACGAGATCGACGAGGAAGTCCTTGAGGGGGTCTCCATTTATTTTACTATGTCGCGTCGTATGATGGCTGCAGCAGTGAGTTGGCCTACATGTCGAGTGGCCAACGGTTGGTGCAGCGTAATAAACATAAACTGATAAGGTGCACCAGCCGTTATCAAAAGTGCAGTGCGGCGCAGCGGGCATTATGCAATTTCCTGCACGAGCGTTTGTCCTTGATTTCGTTGTTTTTTTTTTATTATTATTATTTAACAGTCGCTAGCTGTGACGTCGATTATTTCCACGTGTAGATAACAAAGGCATAAGTATAACGAGTTTTTTCTTCTCTCCAGAGCTCGTATATATATAATACAATCATATATATAATAAGCACGTCAACTCATTACCTACTGCAGGTCACGTTGTCGGACCACAACTCTTTGTACATTTTAACGAGACCGTTAAAACGGGTCCACTTGGCGAGCATCGTAAAAATTGACTATACCTAGTTCGGCAATTATTTTTTTTTTTTAATATAATATTATCTTACACCCTGCAATAGCTCGGGTGATTTATAATTTGGAATTTGTACAATGTTGTAATTATTCTACATTATCATACCGTTTATATATTGTATTTACCTACACTAAGTTCAAATACTTATCTGTACCTATCGCATATATTATACAAACACACTAAAACGCATTAATGTTATACATTGCGCGTAATACCTGTATAAAAACAAATCTTAAATTCTATAACAATCTATGAACAATTTGCAGATGCGTTACCCTGCAGACACCACAGCCTATATAAACATTTTTCTTAGAAATTTGTACCATGTTTTTGTAATCAATTCGTAACCACAAATTTGGAATTCGTAACCTAAGCCACCCACCGCAAACGTTGTTTTCCCCAAAAGGGTGTTGGTGTACGGAGTACCGTTACACCAACACCAGCACAGAATAATCTACTTTAACTATTTTTTAATAATATATCGGTCAATCATAATCTTTATACGATTGTGCGTATGTTGGTACTCTTTATAACTTCCGGAAGCACTTTTCCGATTGGAACCAAAATTGCGCAAACACTTTCCTCGATTAGAGTTTAAAGCTTCGTTTTTCAACATACCTAGGCCGCTTTAAATAAGGCGACACACGCTGATATTTTGTTTTGGATCACGAAAATCGAATATTTTTACAGAAATAAAAAATTCTTTTTTATAATTTATGTACCAGGTATATGTGTGCAGAGTATATATATTATATTCTCAAAAACTACTCGATAGATTTTTACAAAAATTGCAGAGATTGCTCAGTTCTTAGAAGTACCGGGAACATATTAGATAGAATTGTTTGAACCAGAATCGAAAATATAGGTAGGTACCACATAGGAGTGCTATATAATCCAATCCGCCATGGTCGAATTAGTTCACAAACTATGAGAGGTATACACCGACGCCGATTTGCCCGCGTGAATTGAGGTACACTAAAACCGGAAAAATATTATGATATATATAATGCCGTATTTTATATTTGTTCTTTTTTTTTCTGGGCGAGTACGAATATATTGTGAATATAAAATAGTATGATTAGTAGGTACTTTAAGTTTGAAATTCTTTATTTAACGACAATAAATGTACTCGCAGGGTGCCATTCTATCTATCGTTAAAAAGGGAAATTCCTTAGTTAATAAATGGTCAATGGTTTACGATCGATCGGTAACGCATTGTATTTATATATAATATATATTATAATATACAATACGTCAATACATTATCATTATATAAGATGGATTATTACTATGGTCACTTCCTACTTGGAGCTAAAGTAACTGCATTGCTCATCATCAGTGACGCCGAACAAGCACTTCAGGTAGGTATGTAGTTCAATTGAACTAAGTTCAAAATCGGATGTGCGTGGTGGGTGGGTATACTATACTCAGGGCTTAAAGTGGGAAAAAATTCCAGAGGGGACTAATTTCTTCATATAGTTTTAAGTCTTCCATATAATATAATGTCTAATGTCTTATGTGTAATGTATAAAATCCTAATTTGTTAAAGGGGACTATTTTTAACTGCCTTCAGAGGTAGGGGGACTGAATCCCCCTGCTTCCCAGCGCTTTAACCGCTGACTATACTATATACTAGTACCTAGGTCCTAGACTATACCTATAGTCTTATTCTGCTATAGTTTTATTAAACACAGGAATGCCAATAAATCATTTATTTAATCAAATTAGTTGAGCTCGTTTCACAGTCATTAGAAGGTGTGGGTGGGTCAAACAAACTATTTGAACTGCCAGTTTTAATTTTTTTCATTGCCACTGATTAGTGGTCACTACTATTGTATTATATAATATTATACCTACATCTACATTGGTATCTATGTTCAATGTTGGTAATTTGGTACAATGGTACGTCATTTACAAAAAAAACAATCATATAGGTATAGAACGTGTTTAGCGCTTGTTATATATACCTATCAGTGGTTTATTTATGGGAGGGACAACTGGGTTATCCCCCCCCCTCCAAGACACTTTTTATCATTTTGTATAATGCATATTATTGTTTTTTTTATATAATGTTTTTCAACAATATAATCGTGTGGATATATTCAGCAAGATTTAAAATATAACTTATCAGCTTATTAACGTCATTAGGACACTTGTACTCGTAGGTACTACGTTTTTTTTTTAGATTTTAAGGTTTTTTTTTTTATAGATTTTATCATATGCTTTTGCACCAGGCATAAATTGTTGTATTAATTAGTATTACTGAGCATATGTTTAAACTTAAATTATAAATTTATAATATTCAACTAAAATATTGAACATAATATAATTTATAAGCATAAAAAAATAAAATTACTAAATATAATAAGTAGGTATACTATGTATACTGAATGGTACCTACCTAGCTACCTAATTTATACAAATATTTAGCATAACTTTAAAAATTGTGTCATTTAATATTAAGTTGCTAATGTTATTATAGATTTTTACATTTGAATGATTTTAAGTGTAGGTATTTAATATTTTGCACTCCCACTCCTTTAAAAATGGTTCACAGCTCCCCCAATGATACCTAACCTATAGGTGGTTCATAATGGTTCATTACATAATATACAACAAGTTTGTATTGAATCACTTTTACAATATACAGGTATAGGTATATAGGTGATTTCCTTAATATGTTGAACATGTTTTTTTTAGGTACTTTCATGATTAGTCTTCTTTGCTTGTAAGTTAGTTTTGTAATAAAAAAGTAAACATGTAGCTAGTTTGAAAAATAATGTAAAAAAGTTAATATACAAAAATACAAAATGGGGATAATGTCAAATAGCCCGAGGTACCAAAAATTTTAGCTATAATAGCCAGTTAGATATAATCTTTAGGCTTATGTTTAAATAATGTATACCTACAACCTACATCGTTAGTGTACCTACGATGATCATGAGGTTGTAAGTAGCAGTCAAGTTATGGACAAATAATTATAAAGAAAAGTATGTTTTAGAAAACAAACTAATAGCGTTAAAAAGGTTGTAAATAATATGTAAATACACTAATACAGTTTTCAATTTCCATCGCAAATCTCAAAATGCGAATTTTAGAAAATCGTTTCTCATCACTATACCTATACGGCTATACCTAACCTATACATGGTGCCATGGTGGTAGTGTGGTACGAAGGTATTGTCAAAATGTCAAGTCCAGTCATAGTTTAGGCTTTACGTTGACTAATCAAACAGGACAAGTTCGATTATTACTTTGTTAATGATATAACAACATCGCGACAGTATTACATCAAGTCATCAAAATTAACCATTAATACCTCCCCGCAATGAGCAATGGAAAATTCTCTGTACTTTTTAAAATAATCGGGAAAAACAAAAATAAATTAATAAAAATCTGTTAAAATTGTTTGGTAACCTTGGTTTGACCATCTTCGTTTGGATTGCATTTGATTGATTTTAGTAACTTTTTATAAAAATGTCAATAAAAAATTATTGATTCGGTAAAAAAGCTTAAAAATGTAATACAAGGTTCCACATACTTTTTAATTACCTATAGCTGTTTAAAAATATTAACGATAAGTTGGCACGATTATTATTTATAAGCATTTAAAATTCAAATTTTTACAAAACCACAATTCATTTGTGAATAGCATAAAATTTATAAAATATTAATTTTGTATAGCTAAGGCTTGAACATTTAGTACAAGGTATTTGATATAAATATATAATTGCTTCATACTTTTAACAAAAAATTACTGATTAATTTAGGAAAATTGGTAAGCATATCATTATAATATTATGTTTTTGCAAAAATGAATTAATTTTGGTAAGACGCGTATACATTTACGTTTTGCTTAGTTGCTTACAAGTTGACAAGCCTTGACAAATATTTAAAAAAAAAGTAATAATAAAATGGTAATTTGGATGGGGGGCTTTAGCCCGTTAGTCCCCCCCTGCGTACGCCACTGCATACCTACATGGCTAAATAATACATTTAACATTTTTAAAATAATATGATCCATTTTTTCAGATCTAGATTTTAGATGCCTAATAGCTTAAACATTTAGGTAGTTAATTTCAATGAAATTTTTTTCGTTTCCTGAGAAGTTGTGATTTTCTTATGTCCGCGTGATTGTCCTCCAATAATTTTATCAAAATAGTCTTGGTTATTTTTTATTTTATTATACCGATCAATGGTTTAAATAAACCTGTTTTCATCATTTTCCTCAACAGCCCGGCTAGCTCAGTCGGTAGAGCACGAGACTCTTAATCTCGGGGTCGTGGGTTCGAGCCCCACGTTGGGCGACTAAATTTTTGCATTTTTTTTTTTGCTTTTTAGATTTAATTATTTAAAAGTTTTATCTACCTGCAAACATATTATTTTTATAATCTCATCATTGAACATTCAGAAGCACAAGGAGTATATTATTTTAATTTATTTAATTTACTGGACCCAAATATTATTATGTTGAACACGGACACGCTTCGTACGCCGTTATAAATGTATAATAATGTTTAGGTGCTCGCGAATAAGTTACAGGTGTCCGTAAAACGTTCGGTACAATAAAATCAAGAAGATAAACTCGAAAAACTACGACGAGACCCACGAGAGCGATATTCATTTCGCAAGACATCACAGAGTACGAACGTATAAGTACCAAATTAAACACATTTGCACGGTTTTCAGTCAAACGTTGGATTTATTCGTGTTTTGCCTGCAGGCCGCAGTAAATTTAATAATATAATATTAATATCTGATGATAAATGACCGGATCACTGCATCACCCATTATGATAATACTATATGTACGCATTACCCCGCGATTTTGTAACGCGTTTCTCGCAAAAGCATATCATTAAGTATCGATCAATTTTATTTTGCTCATTTGCATTCGGCTGGACACCGCATTATAGCAGTAGGTGCGATTTGAAAAGGTGTAAGATTAATAACGCAATAATGCCATATTATGTGTATATGTATACTGTTTGATGAATCGTTTGATACCTACGCAGCGTGCGGATTTATTGTCGTTTTTTAGTGAAAAAAATTAAATGTATAATCCGCCGCGATGACCGTTATCAAACCATTAATATTCATAATACTAAAGTATATAAGTACGTGTTTTAGATGTACAGGGCGATATTTTTTAAGCGCGATCGCCCCTATTAATTTTCGCTTTCCCTTAAATAGTACATTTATCCAAATTCTGATTTTTAGTATTTTTAAGTAATAGGTACGCAAAGTTATATCATAACTCGACAATAACTCGAATAACAGTTCGAATTTTAATTCGTAGACACATTATTATACAAATTACCGAAAAAATTCTGCTGAACAATTCAATGGGAAAAAGTTGAGCAAGTGGGTGTTACCGTGATGTATAGTAGGTTACAAGTGGGTCACTGTAATGGGTGGTGTTAAATTTGAATTCATTTATATAATATCATAATATCATTGTATATATAAGAAAAACGTTTCTGAACGAAACGGTCCGGCAGCTTATGAGTTGTGATAATTGAATATTTGATGATATTATTGTGAATAAAGTAATGTATATAATATAACCTATCTACGAGGGTCCTTGTTTTAAATGTTCAATCCTTAGCTACACAAGTTGGACATTTTATATATTTTTAATTACAAAATAAACTTTACATTTTAAATTTGATAAATTCTGTAAAAAATTGAATTTGAAATGCTTATAAAAAAATGTTGCCTATGTATTTTTTAATATTTTTAAACTTCTATTGTAACAATATATCAGGAGGCTTGTATTAAAATTGTATTAATATTTATAAAAAAAAAACGAAAAAAATTGAAATTTTAAATTGTCCGTAAACAGTTCAAATCGAGTCAAAATATTTTCAACATTTTATGATGTATAGAAAATGTAAATATACATATTCAATGAAATTTTCATGTATCTTCGGTAATTTGTTTTAGAGCTACACCAAAGACCAAAAACGCTTTTGAGTAAAAATTCACGGTTTTAATTAATTTTTTTTTTCTCTCGTCGCTTTTGAACACTAATAGGAAAATGGGAATTTTGACTTTCCCGATGCACCAACTAGATACACTTTCCCTTATAATAAAATACTGAAATTGAAAATCAAAGCATTATTTCGACTTTCCACTTATCGTGTACACAGACACAAAAAAAAAATAAAAAAAAAAACACACATCATTGTCCATACAAAAATCCAAATGTACAAAAAATCTCATGTTTTCAAAAATATGGTCTTCAAGTGTGTACCTATTTAAAAATTCCAAACAACCACAATTGTAATATTCAATATATTATGCATGATTTAAATATAAAAATAGAAAGCATGCTTAAAAAATCACTCTGCATATGGGTAGGTAAGTATTCGCGTGCAAACTGCAATACAATACACTAATACCCTGCTATAATATTTCAAAGAGAAGTGAAATTTGTTTTCGTATAAAAACGCGCAATATTTTTGAATCAAATTAATCGTATTAGTGCGCAGTTACTGTTGCAAGGGGACGTGAGTGGTCCGACGTTTTTAATTGATCGCTCTGTAGTCTATATGATTATTATGTGCTACCACGTGAGTATACATATGTATAATAAATGTCGTCGAAACGGGTCGTTGAACTATTACTGTTAACTACCACTTTACAGTATAACATAGTAATACTATGCTCACTGCCGCAGACCGAGAACCGAGAGTAATAATAATCCTTTTATTTAGTCATTAGTCATTATATAGTATTATTTAACTAACCGCGAATATATAGGTCCACCGGTTACACATCGGAGAGGCGAGTTGTACCTATATTATAATTTAATATAAATATTAAAGATGTGCAGTGTAAAATTGGATTTTTGAATATCTATTTCAATATACGATGCGCTTAAGGTTTCTAATCGATCATGAGTACCTTTCCCCCCCCCCTTGTGGTATCGCAACTGAGGGGGAACCACTAAAGTATTACTTCCACCTCAGTTGCATCTCTATTGAACAATGATAATAAAAAAAAAAAAAATTATTCAAAATACAAGTCACAAATATACAAATACTAATATAATATATGTGGTGGCCCGGACCTATCATTTCATAGTAAAGAATACATTTACAACAAAATAGGATAATATGTCCTCTTCTAACTTATAGAAGACTCTATAAGATGTTTGAAGTCGTAGCCTTCTCGATCATGTCCAAGGGAAGGTCCGAAAACACAGGTCCACAGAGTAAATCTGGCATATCGTCGGCAGTGAGAGGACTCCCAAAGCAAACCTGCAGAAACGGCACCCCTTATACCCCCTCTCCCCATAAATCACCTCACTTGCCACCCGCAGATAGTACGACGCGCGTGTAGCCGCGAAAATGCATTTTCCGCAGCCCTCGTGCTGTGTTATCGATTGCAGCGGACTGCAGTTTGTGTCCCACATTCGCATCGACGTTGCAGTTATATTTATGTGTGTGAGTGTGCGTATACCGCGCGGTATAAAGGTCAAGGCGATCGCGGTTGTGCACGAGACCTTCGCCGGGGTTGCGACGCTAGAGTATCCACGCTGCACCGACCTTGGGGTGGTGCGCTCTTTGTCTTGTACAATAATATAATATTATAATATATACAGGGTGATTCACCGGGCACGCTCACCCTCCCAATTTGTCTTTTGATAACATCGTTGTAATAATAATGCATTTATGCCATTTATTGTAGAATCCGTTCTGTGACGAAGCAAGCGGCGTATTGTTTATTTTTTTTAAATGAGATCCACCTTACCACCTATTAGTTCGAATTTTGATTTAGATCCATCGAAATTTTAATAAAAATCAACTGCTTGAAAACTATTTACAAGAAAAAAATAAGTTTGTATCCTTACAGCAGGGCACCTTTTTAACTATCTATAAAAAATCTATGTATCTGAAACCAACGTCTTTAAGGATAGGTACTATAAAAAATGCCATAAATTAGAATAAATGCATTATTAACACATTGCAGAGTTGGACATTAATTAATTTATGTCATATTTTATAGTTTATCACAAAATTATTCCTATAATGAGGCTGCATAGAGCGATTAAACGTAAAACAAAATCATAACCAACGGTGGTTTCAACCGAACCACACGGTTATAAGAATGCCGCGTAAAATCAACTGACATCCGTGGTAAGTGGTTTTGATACCATATTATACTATATACCTAATAGTATACAATCACCGCGAGTCAAAGGATAATTAACGGTGGGTGAGCTTGGAAGTGAGTGAGCATGCAACAACCCTGTATATTATTATAACATAATAGGACGTACTATACGATGATGATCGTATATTATGCGCACTACTTACGTCTTGTTTCATACAAATATATCGAATAGAGGAGACGGATAGTGCGCAGCGACCCGAGCGAGGGACGGGTGGGGGGGATCTAGAGAGAGAGACAGAGGGACAGAGAGACTTGGTCGTTAATTTTATCGCCTGCATGCATAATAATGATAATATATATATATATATATATATATTGCAATGCCCGCTTACTGCAGCAGTACAATATATACCGTATAGGTGCATTATCCAGCAGTATAATATATTGGGCAACACGACACGACGAATGAGCTCGTTGTGTTCGGTCGTGATGCAAGTGTGCAGCGGTCGGAGTCCTTGGACGGAAGACAGAAGACTGCAGCTACAACTGCACCGGAGTGCAATTTATTCATTTATTTTTTTATATTACTAAGCGTACTCGGGTTTCGTTATTATTATAGTTATTACCATACGGTGCGCCGGTGCAGTTTAGATTAGATGCAGCTGCACACACTTAGCCTCGGGGGCCCGCTGCAAGAGCCCAGCTATATAGTCGGATTGTGTTAATATTGCAGCGCGTGCGTGTGAAAAGGATAATAGGACGCATAATATATTGCAGTATAGGTAGGTTGCAGTTTGCAGATTTTCAAGGTCGGCGCTAAAACACGTGACCGATCTTAAATTATTTATGCGACGACCTGACAACGGGCCTGGAGGGCAAACGTAGTCGTAATTGTACAACAACAATATAATAATAACATTATTATTAATATTAGGTATATTACCTACGATTCTGCTGCCGTATAATAATATAATAACATAATATACTCTGCAGTTAGGTACCTCGTGCACCTCAAGTCACATTACAGCTGTGGATTGGTTTTTTGTTCGGCTAGATGATTTTGTCTTGATGCACTCGTATAATATATAGACGATTTTATTTATTGGCCGTGAAGGTATATAGTAAGTACTGACTACTGGATATTATGATTATGCACAGAGTGTGTTATTATGCATTTATATTGTAGTGGACGAGTAGAGAATAATCGCACAGACATTGCTGCAGCTGTGTGCAGTTGTTAAGTTGTTTGCCAAACATTAACGTATAGGCAGGAGGTATGCACTCCAACACCAATAATAAAGCTACAATAATATTATTATCAATGTGGCTTGTATGGTATTATAGGAGAAACTCGACAGTACGAGATGTTTGGGTTTTCGTATATTATTCGGTGGGCTCTGAGCGTACATAATATTATATTTTAATGTTTTTTTCTCAATTAAAAATATATCGCTGCAGTGACACACGCCTACTATGTACAGTAACATAATAAAGTAATATCATCTATAGTAAACTTCAAACGTTTATAAAAAGTAAATACTGGGTTTAAACTTTATAGTCAAAATATGCGCAACAAACGCCGAACAATACTTCAAACATACAAAATTGTGCAAAATACAAATAGAACATTAATTTTTATTGTATCCAATAAACGGTGGAGGTCGGTGGAAATAACTAACCAAATTTAATATTTTGCAAAATGCCACTGCAAAAAGAAAATACAGAGGTACCAACTCGTATATATAATTAATTTTAATACCTGATAATATTATGATTTGTGACTCAGGGTCCTTTATATTGTGTAGGCTCATATGTATGATATATTATATTGATAATATAAATATAAGTATAATGATAGCGATACGATACTTAAGGGGCCTCGCAATAGCATTGATTTAAGGAGAATCATTTAGGCAATTTCTAATCTCGTCGTCGCCACCCGAGATCTATGTGTTAGTCGTAAATGATTATTAGTGTGTGTGGCGTCCATGCGGGTCAATTGTAGCTCTCGCACGCCCTCGCACACACATGTCAATATATAATAATATTGTGATCACGAAAAAATGCTTATTTTTCACTTAAACATACGATTATAATTCCAACAGTACGTCGCAACGATTACCTTAATTTTCATTCTGACAAAATATTCTTATTTTCCACAACATGTACGAGGGATCGATCGAGACACATTTTTAAAATTGTATTTAGTTAATTAAATATTTAAGTTGGAAATTCTGTATTTTTTTTTGATTTTTTTACAATTTTTATTGCAATTTAAATTACAAAAATTAAAAATGTGGCTCGATCGTTCCCTTGTATATACTACGGACAATCAGAATATCTTTTCAGAATGAAAATCGTGATAATTGTCGACACGTATCGTTGGAAATAGAAACAGTAGTTTTTGACAAAAAAAGACTTGGTAGTGAGGCCCCATAAGCTAACATTTTATTATTGGTTTGCGACTTAACGCCATACAATATAGGTATAGGTACTCAAGCCAGTCTTGTTAGGAATAGGTACTTTTCAAATTATGTAATTAGAATACTTATTTAAATACTTGGTGTCGTATTTTGTACTTGAATAAGTACCTATAGGGTACGTGATCGATGACTTCTTTCTTCCAAATTTATTCAAAACACTCAACAAATAATTTTTTTTAATTCAATAAAAATGTATATTGCAATTTTTGCACTTTATAATAACCGAAAATTCATTTACTCAGCTGCCTTAGTATATTTTGGGAGGCAACTGGCAAAATGTGTCTCTTTCCGGACACAATTAGTACCCACACGCCCATATTATTACACCCATTATACTCCAAACGTATGTATTATATATAGATACCTACGCTATTATTCCGGTTTTATCTCCGACATTTTAGAAAGTGCACGAATGCGGTTTTTTTTGTTTATTAATTTTTTTTTTTTTACTTTTCGTATAGGACTAGCGAGGACTAGCTCGTCGTGTCGTTAAAAATTGTATGCGTTTTATATTTTTTGTTTCCGTTAAAATATTATAATATTATGCCCACGCGGATATCATCACCGCCGCGATTAGCCGTTTCACTTATTTTCGCGAAATTATAATAATATTGTAATATTATTACAACTACCTGTCTACCTAACTGCGGCGTGATAGGTGTCATCGAGTTACTGATGAAAATATAATAATATTGTAAATTGTTGTATTATACTGTACGACAATGGTTTTATCTCTATAACGGCCCATGCAAAGAGAGAATATGATGGTATTTTGCGCCATTTGGAAATAGTAAAAACCAATGAACGAAAATGATAAATCAAAACACAAAAACCTCCTTTTGGATTTTTTTTTCAATTATTGTCGTTAAATATTTTATTTGTTGAATCATAAGAAACTTGAAAATATTCACAAGTCATTTCATATTAGAAGTTTATAAATAATGAACATACTAGGCAACGAAAAACAGTGGAAAAAGAGTCATCAAATCAGTATTGTCTAGTTGGTTCTGCCTAACACGAAAAGAAAATTAACTTATCTGCACGACAATGATAACTATAACTATAAAAAGTTATTTTAAGCAACAATTAAAATGAATAAGTTAAAAACAAAAATAATTAACTAATTTCTAGTTAAAAAGTTTAAAAAAGTAACTTTTTAACTTGACTTTAAATGTTTAACAAGTTAATGCCCACCATATTAACCAACTACAGTAGTAACAGTAACCCGGTATACGTAAATTTTCGCGTCATGTGGGTTCGGCGTCTGTTATAACTTTACTATAATGATCGAATATTATGTTAAAAATGATTTCCCGCTTCGTAGTGGTACGAAATTGAAAATGTCACTTGGTAAAACGCGTGCAACTACAAACTATAATATTATTCGAGAGGACAATATAATAATTTTATCAAGATAATGTACCTATATAGGCATATGTATAATAATATACGTGTGGTCCTGTATATAGTCATATTATATATATTATATGTATAATATTATAATAATATATGCTCTCGGTCTCGCATATAGAAGCTCTAGAGATCAGCGTGCCAAGCACCCTCGACCAGTCAACCCTCCCCCTCCTGAGTATAAATTTATTGTAGACTTAAACCCCGCTCTGTAGATAGACGACAAGCTGCGACGGTATAAAACGGTACCTATCTATGTACCAGCCAAACTACACCTGTACAACACACACGTACTTATCTGTGTGTGTGTGTAAGTATAGTTCGCGCGTGTAGGAGTGGCACTGCGCTTTCTCCCGGGCCGTCCCATACGGGTTTTTTCGTCTAGTGTTTTTTCGATTTTTTTCCCCTCTCGTCCGTACGCTCTTGCGGCACCGTTTACATCGTATACCGCGGTCGCGGTCGGTCCGCGGTCCGTGTACCGTGGCGCGCTCGCGCCGGAACACGTTTCCCAACGACGGCGTGTTGACCTTTTGGCCGGCATTAAACGGGCGATCGTCGTCCAGTCGGGTTGAAAATATAATCACGATAACCGACTGACTATCTGTAGTGAACGGGTATAATACTACGAAATAGTGAGACGTCGCGGGACGCTCGGCAGCTGATGTGAAACAACGATGACATAATTTTTATGGAATATATGCATATGACAACTGAAAGGATGGCTTATTAAAGGAAATAAACATGGCAAAATACTATGATTTTTAAGAAAAACTATTCTTTAGTTTCAAGGGAAATGTCGGTGTCCTACTGGTCACTCATTTGTCTACGATCAACAGGTCGCCCAATCCAATTGTATTCGAAGTAGTCAGTTAATGCGGTTTATTAATAGATCGCCGTTCTCAATATACAATTATTGTGAATTCAATATTTCAATAATTCATCAAAATGCTGCATTTAATGTTGTTACTACATACGATTTTGGATCATAAGCCAAGACTGGTAACATTCTAATGTGTAAAGAAAAATGTATATATCTGATGTATATTTTTCAGCTTGGACGGGTATTTTTTGGATATTTCTCAACAAACGTTGAGTAAAATGAATAAAATATCCAGGTCCGTTACCCCGGCACTGCCAAGTATGAAATTGAATATCAAAATTATCCAGTATTATGTACTTGATGTTGTACAGTTTTGTACAACCAAAATAAAATTTTGTACACCCCCCCTGACACGAGAAAACATGATTTCCCCATGTCCTCGCTGCGGTAAATGATGTATATATTTCTCCTGACATTTCTAGTAAACAAACTACTTACCAAACATTCATATCAACAAAAATCAACATACTTTTTAAATTATAATTGCAACAGAGTAATAAAATAAAAAAATGTTTATAAAAACATATAAATCAGTATGCCCAAATGCCCATATTTCAATATCGATTAGGCCATACTGAACCAAAATAATAGTTTCTATCATATTATCACAACCATGCGGTGGGAATAGTAAAATTATTTTATCCCATACAGTATACCTAAATAATATACTTTGTACATGAAATATAAAGTATAAAAATAAACATCGGTTAATATTTTGTCCCGTCCGTATTATAATATAATATAATTGTCATATAGTAATTTATTGTATTAATTCAATAATAATAAACTCTTCGCTTACTAATCTATAAATACCCAAAACATGAACAAAATATCATCGTTGTGTGCAAACTACAGGATTGCAAGAGTGTTACAATATCAGCATAATACTATTCTTATCAAGCACTTTTATTTTAAGAGTCTCAGAAGATCTACTATAATAATATGTATATTATATTAATAAACGAGGCATAGATACTGCTCCAGATATAATCCTCGTGAATTAATATGCAACGAGTTCCCTGTCACGTGTTCAAACATATCGACCTCGACGTATTCTATGTATGTCTTCTGTTTTTTCTCGTCGTTCTGATAATTTGTGTATTATTTTGTAAGAGTATCGTTTTTTACATTTCATGGTATATACTGGTTCAGATCATCGATCGAGTTACCTGGGCACTTCATACATCGCTTATACCTATTCGGTGTTACACCCGAAATCTCTGGTGGCGGCGTTGTCGGGAAGAAAAAAAGAATAGGCAGGTAAGTACTTATATTGTTATGTATTGTACTTGTCCACTTTATATCGCTATACACGCGTACTTCGTATGTCGTATCAAGTTTTTGTAATCTCGTCACCAGGCAGGCAGCGTGATCGTTGAATCAGATATTATTTTTTATTTCATATATTTTAACACGCTGCGTATGTCGACAACAGCGACGGTGCAAGCCCTCTAGACCGAAAACACTCCTTTAGGTCGAATGACATATTATTATTTTTACCTACTCGAAAACTCAATAATATGTAACCCGTATTATGTATAGGTCTACCTTGGTATTATGGTTACTCCATTTGGGCGACCGAGGTAGAACCAGCTCGATAGTCCGGGGAACGCGGTATATAAGTCTGACGGGGACATGAGTTTTCTTTATGGGGGAGGGGGGCGTGTGTAATAGTTTTTAATTTTCCAACTGATAACTATATGGGTAAATGGCGACTATACACACTTAACACACTCATTTCATTTACCTACTGCCAAATCTCAATTTAAGATTTAGGTACCTTAGAACAATCGATAACCGACTTTTTTAGCTCAGGGAAAACTAATTTGTTATACTGTTGTGATACTATATTACCCATACCATCCGATGAAATTACTTTAACTGAAATGGACTGCTGCGAACATATTAATCGTACATATTAAACATATTAATCCGTTTAGTAGTAATAGTTGTAAATCTTCCCAAATTACCGGAAAACAATTATTTAATAACCTAGACTTACAAAAATATCGTTACTTGGGATTCTCTCCACCATACGTCTTGCACTTACTATACAGTGTTCGTACTGTCCTAAATGTTTTTAAATGAAAATCTAGAGCACTTATATACCAATAATATAAAATTAGGTTAGGTTGAGTCCAAAATGGACTGGTATACTTATTAATTTAATTATTTTTTTTTTATTAAAAAACATAAAATAAATGATTATAACAAACACAATACAATGTTTTTCTGTATCATATTGTATCCGGACATCGGCTGTACCTATACATTTTCACGTATTTCCCGATCCCGATACAACGATAGAAAACCTTTCGTCGTGGTCATTCAAGAAGACATATTTTATGCTTGTCACCTAATCATAACACAGCAAAAACTACTTATGGAATAATCTAATTTTTACTATGTTTTTTTTTTTCATCAGAGTGAGTTGCCCTATATTACTATCAAATTTGGTAAGGCAAGAATATAATGTATATGGCCGTACCGAGGTTTTTAAATTTTTTCGATATTTTAATTTAAAAAAGCAAGCAGCACCCAGAATATGAGCGTTTCGAAATATTGTAAATTAAAAACGGATACTTCCGAAGGCAAAAAAATTCTATGCGATTTGCATTAGTAAGACGAGGACAACACGTGCGGGTATGGGTGTGCGGGTACGTCCTCCAGTCTTATGTTGTGGGTCTGTACTCGGGGCCGGGGAACCAGTTATTATAATATTAAATGGGACGTAAAATATATCATATCAGACACCCGAACCAGAGACATACCTATAGGAACCTATGTGTATATTATTACGATTACGATCGGATGATAATTATAATTTACGTTGTATATTATTATGATTGATATCGCCGGCGAGTAGAAATTTAAATAAGCCGATAACATCGAAACTCGTCTTTATATGTCATTCGCCATCACAATCGGTTTGAATAAATAATATGCGCATATGGTTTTTACAGTATTTTACTATTTTATAGTATAAAATAACAATATATAAGAGTCTCCAACCTGTAGCCTAAGTTCTAGCTTTTGAAACTATATAGCCACCCGACGGCCATCGTTGTACTCCTGCACCAATACACTTATGCCGTTTTGCATTTAAAAACACTAAAGTATGCACTAAAAAACGTTTTTTTAGTATTTAAAGTAAGTAATAGCATGTAAGAATGACGTTGAACAAGTCATACGGACAATATACCCTATAGTCGGTATGTGTGTACATTCAAATACCTAATCAATTGAAACTGACAGGTTAGTGCGGCAGTGCGTGGAGGCTTTCAACTGATAAAATGAGAACTGATTGTGGTTTTGATATAAAAGTTATCTATAGGAAAATTCGTGAAAAATAAAAATATCATCAATAAAAGAAATATTCCGCGAAATTAAAAAAATAAATCAAAATACGTCTATAGAAAAGTAAAAATGTCTTATAAATTATAATGTGCATTTGTCGTATGACACGAAACAAATTCGTTTCTTGCTGGCCTCTTTTTACGATTGTGCAAAAAAAAAAAACAATATGCAAATGCTAGAAGTCTCCTGCCCCAGTTATTTATTATACTGCACTCTTGGCTCCAAGGACTACGGATGTGACTTGCACACACGTGCCATGAATAATATTGTCAAGAGACCACATGTACATCCGATTATATCCGATTATAGTTTGTCCGTCGTCAGTTATTCAGTTTTTTACTTCATCATATTGTTTTAACATGGGGCTATCGATATTTAACGTTTTATTACATTTATACTGTGTAAATGTTGTGCCTTGTTGCGCGGAGAAGATAATAATTTTCATTATATTCAGATAATTAATTAAATCCCCGTCTTAGTGAAAAAATTTGTCTCGATTGTGTTTCACATAATCGTTTTAAATAACTGTGTTCTAAACCATCATGTACTTTTATTTAAATTTATTTAGTACCTGTATAAGTACCTATGATTGATTATTAAAATTATTTATAAACCAACATTTTTGTTCACTTTGTTGTTGATCATTATTTATTGATATTGTTTTATTAAAAAAAAATCCAAACTATCTGAAATATAATCTTAAAATCGTTTCCTAGACAAATGAGACGTGCGTTTAGAAAGCGAAAATCGTTACAAATAATTATATGCACCTATAATATTATATTATCTGAAACAATATCTAAAGTCACCACGTCTTCAATCTGGACCTGTGCCAGATGTACCTAAAAAATAAAAATTGCGCGTCGGATAATTTACTGTTAATTTATTATTCATCGAAGCGGTGTTGTAGTAATAGTTGTGAGGCGCCTTACCGTATATTATTACTATCGTTTTCCTCTTTCAATCGCCGCGCCGACCGCGAACCGGGAAAACGGTAACGGGTTAAACATAAACCGAAGTACCGCGCAATAGTATACCATTATTTACCGCCGTCTAATACCGCGGTCATGGTGCACGATGATATTATTTTCAGACGCGTCTGATGTCATAGAGCACTGCAGAAAACCATCGTCGGCTCGAATTGTGGTTTTGCAGTTTTTCGTATACAACAACAACAACAACAACGATATAATATTTCGCAAACACGAAATCGCCATAATACCTCACCTACATTATACTTACTTTATAAATTATAATTTTATTATGTACTATGATTAGGAAGTATATATAGGTACTTAATAAATCGCGAGTTTACGAAAATGTGATGCCCGCCGATGTGACCTTGAATTCGTTCCTGCGTAAATCATAATAATAAGTAAGTACTTACTTATATAGGTACATAATATAATATTTCGATTTGTCTGCGCTCGTGTGCCATAAGTCGATTTGTGCAATAGGTCACAGCGTTGCTCAACCTGTGGTACGCGTACCACCAGTGGTACTCGGAAAGATCGTGAGTGGTACTCGCTAAGAAAATCTTTCTTTATAATAAAAATGGCATGGATCGTTATTCACATTAAATATTATTTGGTGGATAATTTATATGATACTATACATTTTTGATAAGCAAAGGTTATTTGGTCAAGTGGCACGTAAACCTTTTAAAACTGTGTATGGGCCGTACGCCCGTACACTTGGATATAAAAAGGTCGAGAACCGCTGCAATAGGATATAAAGGCTGCAGTTGTGGACTCGTTACTGTTTTCCTCATCGACAAATTAACTACAATCGATGAATCTAGACAAGTCGAATTTCTTTCTCTGAGGGTTTTCAAGTTCTGTTCGAAGTTGTAGAA
The DNA here is from genome assembly GCA_949089665.1 of Macrosiphum euphorbiae. Taxonomy (NCBI): domain Eukaryota; kingdom Metazoa; phylum Arthropoda; class Insecta; order Hemiptera; family Aphididae; genus Macrosiphum; species Macrosiphum euphorbiae. Next base: position 12,161,815 of record CARXXK010000005.1, read on the forward strand.
CTCGAAAAACACTTGAGTCGAATTTATTTTTATTCCCATCGACTTTCGAGTTATCGAGACTCGATGTTGTATATAATATTACATAGGTACTTCCTAAATTATATGATATGACTTTATTATAATATATTATAATATTATAAACAGAGTGATTCACTAAGCACTCTGTTTTTATCCTTTGACAATGTATACTTTATTAAAATTCTGATTCTTCGATTTTTTAATTATACCCATTTAGACACCATAGAATTATATTTCCAATTTTTTTTAACCTCAATTATTATGTTTTTGGGTTTTGTGGCAGTACAAACTTCTTTTTTTTTCAAATGAGAACAACCATTTTCGACTGTAAATAATTAGAAGGCAGATGTTTTTTTTATTTGCATGTAAATCAAAATTCTGAGATTTTAAGTTGCTTAACTTTATGTACTAAGGACAATTGTTTCTATATGTATAATAATGGTTTTACATAATTCTAAACTTATTATCATGGACTATTATCCTTAGAACTTAAAATGTAAATACTTAGAAACTACTAGTTTGAATTTGATCTATACGCACAATAATTAAAAAAAAAATCATCCCTTAAGACAATATATAATAAAAAATGAATGGTTATAAACGAAAAAAAATCAGCATGTTAAGAATTTCTCTTTAATAATAATTTTACTTATGAATAATCAATTATACCTAATTAAATAAACAAATAATTCATTTTTTCAGTCGATTATAATATTATTATGTAATGTCTTACGATAATATTATAATGAATCATTGACCTGCTTTGACCTGTGTCTACCCAGCAGCTAATTCTAGCGGATCACGGTTACTCGGTTAGGTAACCCGCGTCTAGGTCTCCACGCGTCTCGTCTGCTTTTCGTCGCCGTCTGGGGCGCTCAGCTCCGTTTGACGTGTTTCGGACAATCCGGTTTCGAATCGAACGACGACTAAGATTATTGTTGACAGACGTGATAATAATAATATAATATGTATTTATTATTCCATCGACCATCAATATTACAATTTAGATGTATTATATGCATGTTAAGAGTGATAATAAGATGGATCACCTCCAAAGCCTGCAGTGGCTGTGCTGGAGGTGAGCGTTTCTAAACTGTAGGCTGGATATTAAATTATTTGTCTTGTCTGAGTAAAAGTAGAAACTAAAGCGTTGTCTGGGAATTAACGAAAAGCTATAATTGAGTGATAAATGATTAGCTTAACAGTATTCGATACAAAGTTGTATTCGAGCAATGTTGTATAAATGTGTACTTAGGACTATGTTGCCCAAAAATGTTTATCATTGTAGAGTCAATATCATTTAAGGCAAGTACAGTTATGATTCGGAACCCCAAAGTCATCTTCCACATTATATACATTTAATAAACATATGTTTTTCAAATACAAGGAATTTAAGTTTATAATATTTAAATCATTACACAAACCTTTTTTTTTGATAACTGGTATGCTCCTCTATCACACTTAAATATAAGTCCCATCCATGTGTATTATGTATTATCTATAATATTATCTATGCGCCTAACAACCAAGCCAAGTCCGCCGCCGAAATGTCATCCGAATAAATGCGACCGCGTCCGTCACCACATTCTTGAAATTATCGACGAAAATTTTATATACTTTATTATTGTTATTAAATTCATCTACACGCTCGTTTGTATATATTTTATTTTCGCTATTCTGACGTTTCGAAAAATCCTACATAATAATATTATGTGCCCGTGTACACAACGAACGATTTTTTCGACGATAAGGACCGATAATCACTTACGTCCGAGTCACGCCAATGCGGCGGCGGTGTCGGGTTTCATATTATATTATACATTTTGTGTACAAGTCGCGATACCGTACAATGATGTGTATAGGTTAGGCACCTATATATGTACGTATGTCATATAATACGAAACACGTGCAGCCGACACGATGACTTGTCGGACGAGTCGATCGACTGTATCATTATATTCATATTATTATTATTAACATTATAATACGTCCAAGTGCGGTGCTGTGCGAGGGGGGTCGTCGACAGCGCACGGGACTAGTTTTTTGGTAACAACCACAACAATAACAATAGTCGAGTATGTATATAGGTATAATAATATTAATATATTATGATATAATATCGGAAACGATAATTATTATTATTATTTTTGTTGTTGGTACCAAAATAGTACCATCGGCGTAGTACCTACTTATATGATGACAATATTATATTATAATATCGTGTTGTATAGGTACTTCGTGTATAGGCAAATCGGATGTGTTGCGTGCGTGATGGGTTGCGAGCGAGGCGATGTGCCGCAGTGTTTTCGCGTGTGTGACCCCGACCGGGACCTACCCCTCGCCAACCCACCACCCACCCAACTGTACCGATGATAACGAGCCTGGTGTGTCGTGCTCGAGGGAAGAAACCAGACGCAGAGTCAGAAGGTCAAAAACGGGGGTGCACTGGGGTATATTGTTCCAGTAAAACGAGCGGATTTGTCGTCGATAAATAAATAATCAAGCATCCGTCGTGACCCGCAGACACGGAAACAATATATGGGTGCATTTTTTAACTATTCGTTTTCCGAAAAAAAAAGTACTTAGGGCTGTCAATACTCCATGTAACGCATTAAAACCCCCCTAAAACAATGCACTGGAAAATGCACCAATAGAACCTTTGTAATACATGTTTGTTAATAGCCTACAAAATTCAGTATAAAATGCTCTATAAATATAGTTATAGGTACGTACTTAGGAATCATAATTTAAAAAATATAAAAAAGTATCAAGTGTAAAATATGGTGTATAATTGTATTAAATATTTTTAAGACAAAAATTCAAAAAAAAAATAAATTTGTGCAATGTGTGTATAAAGTCCTAATTGACAGAAATTAATAAAAATATCAAAAAAATTAATGAAAAACTGATCCCCCCAAAAAAGTCTACAAACCTTCCTAATAAATTAAAAATTGGAAAAATTGGAAAGTAATCCCCCCCTCAAAATAGCAGATACAAAAAATAAATTATCTGAATAATATGATATTTATAAATACCTACTTTAAATTTTTTCAAAACCCGCCCGAAATTTTTTCCTGCGTTCGGCCCTGTTACTGGACGAACTCGTCACACTGATAGTTTGGACGAATTAATGTTTTAAATGCATTTATCATAGGGTGTTACCACTGGGTATCTTCCCTAATCTAACTACTCATATCATATTTTACCTTTCATATATCAAACCTACTTATTGTACAAAAAGCATGTATAGATTGTAGATTTCTTCAAATAAATAAAAAAAAAAAATGCATTTATACGCGAGTGGCGAGTATATTGGTTGGTGTACACGTAAGTCGTCTGTGAATAATTAACTGTATTTTTTTTCTGTGGCTTAAATAATTTACTATAATATTACGGAATGACAAATGTGACAATGTGACAACTATAACTTACTAAAACATCATACCTACCATCATAACTACCTCCGAGGAACCGTTTTCGAACGGAAATTCTCCGTTTGTTGTGGTTCGTTTCCATGGCTGTGATTTGTAAACACTATATCGTGAAGAACACGTCTCGTTGTAATTTTTGATGTCATTCATATTGACTCCTCCCCCCGAATTCGATCGAATATCGTCGGTTCTCGAAGAAATCATGCGAAATCTAGTAATTCACTTATTGTCGCGTTTCGGATTAAACACTCGGTATATTTCAACACAAACGTTGGTACCACCAGCCAAAAAAAAATTATAAAAATTACGTCTCAGAGCTGTACCACACACCGCCGTGCGTAACTCGCTGTCATTGTGGGTCGGCAACACAATAATAATATTGAACGACAACATAATACAATATTGTAATGTGCAGGAAACGTATCTATACTAAACGAGACGGACGGGTGGTCCGACAAATCGGCGTCGCGAGTCCCCGCAATGAACGATAATGTGTATTTATTATATTATTAAAATATATATAATAATATTATACAGAGTTTGGTCTCAGCTCACGAAGACTGTGAGCAAGATGTATATAATGTATAATTTATACGGATGGCAATCGATTTTTCACGGTATACTCGCAAAAGGAGCCGTCGATTCGTCCGGATAAAAGTGCGATAGACGGTACCTATATTATATTGTAGTGATATTCTGCCGCCCGAAGACAACCCGGCACCTTTATGTACCTTATACCTTATACCTGCAACAGGACTATACGCAACCTACCTGTTGGGCGTACTCCTCCCGGTTCTTCTTTTGCGCAGAGACCGCCTCTTTGTTTGGAAATATTTACATCAAACAACTGGGCCGACACGCCAGACGAGCCGACCCGCACGATATGTGTGTTCGACTACATATTATTATGATATTATTTGATATAATATCGTAATTTATTATTGAGCTCACGACGGGTCGCATCTCGATGTGCCGCCACCGCGTATCGCGTTTTCTTCTGCGGTCTCTCCGTCCTGTCGACTCCGGCTTAACATTGTAATAATATTATGTATAGCGCAATTTCACGAAGACAATTTCACGGACAGGAGTAGTACCTCCTGTTTGGCAAGCCCGATGACAACGAAAAAAGGCATATTATATTGTATAGTGGTGTTGCTGTATAATACGCGTCTTTATCACCGCAGTGGTCTTTGCAGGAGGTATCAGGTAGTGGCGGTCTATTTAGGCGGGTGGGGGGGGGGAAGGTCCGTGAGAAAACTCTCCTCGAGAATCAGGTACATTTTATGTATATACTATATATATTATATATATTTATGATTTAATAAATTGTCAAATAATTGCCATTAAATAAAATAACTTTTTTTCAAAAAGGGGAAAAGTATTGGTAACTGCTGGCGAGTTGTATTACAGCAGTAGGAATAAAATAGATATGTGATACAAGAATTTTTTCTACTGGAATAAGTGTCTTCGGAGACACAAAAAATAACACACTTGTATCTGAGTGTGTGAGTGTGTGTTTGTAAGTGATATACAACAAAGTTGATCGAAATTGATCGTTTTAAAATTAGATTCATAGATTCCTATACCCAAGGACGTGTTGCTTAAAGAAAATTAATTTTATTATAATTTAATTTTACATTTTAAAGAGAGGGGCCACGTAGGGTTTCGTTGACTCACGAATATTTATTGTTTTATGGTTGCTTCATTGGTTGAATAAAATAAAGTCACTGTGCTATTTGAGCCTATTACAATACTGTAATATAAAAATATAATATATTATATAGTAATGTTCACAGTAGGTATTTTCGTAACTCCATTTCGGGGCGCACTTCCGAAATTCACATTTTAAAGAGTGGCTCACACAGGGGTTTGTTGGCTCACGAAAAACGATCATTGTTCGTCTAGGGTTGCCATTGGTCACAGAAAACAAAACAGTTTTATAATATTGGAATATTATTTTCGAACTGTATTTTATATTTGGTCAAAACCACCCAAAACGGCTGTGTTAAAATTATGTGCGGTTTAAATTTAACGGATATATATCGATTATTGATACCGGCATCATATTTTATTTTTTTTTCGGAATACTACGTAAAGGATCAGCTAGTGATGTATTACTATAATATAATTGTGTACAACTGTGAAGATTTTATTCAACCTGAATAAAATTAAAATATAAAAAAATAAAGTAGTATTTGATTTTTAGACGTTTCACAATATTTTGATCATAACAGGTGAATTGGTGGAATTTGAGCACGGTTGAACAGTTTAAGGAATAATTAGTTTTTTCTAAGACTTTGAATGACAGGAGAAATGGGTGTGTTGGGAAATCGATTTTAATATTCTCAGCGGTAAATACTAAATTTGCAACATACACGACCATTATTTGTGATATTATTAATTCATTCAAAGCAGGGAAAAATATTAATTTTTGTCGACTCCGAATATTATTTTTGTTCCATAATAATAATTGACAACAATTTGTTGTAAGCATCTGTCGCGAAAATCGTTTGTAGGTTATAGTACGACGAAATCCGCTATGACGGCGTTGTGAACAGATAAAAAAAAATTACCTAGATAATACAAAACATTTTGCTGGGCAATAATATTTTAATGTTCGAAAGTCGATCGCAACAACGAAAAAAATCATATAATGTCTTTGTCGTCCAATACTTTGTTTAACGTGTCTGGTAAGTACAGATGTACAGTGCCTCGAACGAATTTGTTGCTATGTTTATTGAACAAACAGTATTCAACGTGCACAACGCAAGTAATGACGTAAAAACAATATAACGCACCAAAGGCAATCGCAATAGTATTGGTACCGTTTTGGTACACTATGTGGCTTGAAAACAGACTGTTTTTCATCGTTCTGTGCCTCATAAAGTTAACGACCGGATTAAAACATACAAGTGATACGGTGTCTGGAACAGAATTTTCAAGCAACACGCCGTTAACGTCCAAAGTGGATTTTTCAAGTGACATGGCATCAACTTCCAAAACGATACACTTCCGAGGACAACGTCCGAAGATGATGCTGCAGACGAAACACCTCCGACGATGACGTACGAATTCGATTCTAACGGCGATGTAATACTTCCGAAAGTTCAAACTCTCGAAGTAGGTCATGACGATATACTTATGATATTTCAACACATTGACGAAAAATCGGTATTGGGCTAACGAATTGATAGGGGAGTAACATTGGTTGATATATTTGGCGTCGATAACATTCGTAAAGAACATAGGATATACATGTACAGCTCGTCAAGACCATTTGAGACCCAGAACAATGCATGGATTGGTGATAATACTGAAAGTAAGTCAATGATGTTGTATATTTGTATAAACTGCGTGTTTGCCGAGTGGGTTCAAAATCAGTTAATCGAATTCGTCGAGCAACTCCCGAATATGCACAAAACATTAAATGTAGACAAGAATCAAAATTATTGTATTCTGGACCACGGTGATTCAAAAAAACATATCGAATATATTGAGGAAAAGACGAAACACTTCATCAGCATACTGTTCAAATATATAACTGTACACTCATACAATACAGTTATAATTCGTTGGACGATATGTTTTTATTTCGAATTTTGGTGTCGACAAATATCCTAATTCAAAATATTTCTCAACACGACGGAAAATCGAAAGTTGATATAATAGTTAATAAAATTCTAAAAATAGTAAACGAGGTTCAAAAGTTTATGGCTTTCAATTGTGATGTTGTATATTCGTATTAAGATAACAAATATTTTTTAAGCTATTCGATGAATAAACCGAAGACGGATAGATGTCACATTGACATTAATTTTTGAATGAACTAACGGAGTTCGGTTTGGAAACACTACTCGAACAGTGCAGTGTACGACAAATGTTATTGGGATACGTGTTGACTTCGATAGACGATATTGTAATGCAAGTACTGAAAAGGGCACGTATTTGGAAATGGAAAAATTCGTGGTAATTGACGAAAAGTTTTTCCACGCGATTGAAGAACCCAACGATCTCGATGTAATATACTGGTATATAGATATCGTATTAGATGCAATAATAAGACTATTTTGCGAGAAAACCGTTTCTCAGTTGAAGCACAGACGGGTGATGAACATTAAAATTACTGAAAGATTTAAAATACTGAGCTTTTTATTTACCGAGTTGACGATCGATTCGGAGAAAGTAATTGAATGTTTTAATTTTTTGGCGTCGAACCAAGAGCTTACAAACGCTGAAAGGAGTGAACTGATAACTGTAACGGGAGAATATCATCGTAAATAATTTAGTTTGCCAAGTATTGATTATGAATCAGATTCATCGAAGATGTTCCCATTTTTCAAAATTGAAAATTTTTTCACACGCCGGATAATCTAGGTTCACCGTTGAAAAAATTTGTGAACTCAATAATTAACCGAGTTTCTGATTATAAATGTTTTGTTAATATTTTTGAACTTCTAAAAATCAAAACACAAACAAAATTGCCTGTCTAAAATGAGGAACCCATCTAAAGTATATGAATTTGTGTATAGCCGTATATTATCGGAACTTGAAGGTGACAATTGGAAAGAATCGTTAAATAGATACTTATATGATAAAATCAATGATTATTATGGAAAGTCTAAAATTTAGATCAGTGAGTATAGATCACAACATGTGTGAATTATTTATTAATATGTAAGAATATTGTGTTGAATATTGCTTAGCCCTAATTTGGAACGAAAATTCGCCCTTAGAAATCAGTAACCTAAATAACGAAGTAGTTTCTAAGCTTATTGATCTAAGGTTTTGGAACACATATATAAACTAAAGATGAGTGATTGTTGTCTAATTGAACTATTGTTGAACATTATGAGAGTTCTGGAGGTCAAAAGATACAAGAAAAAAAATTGGGATAGTGAAAATATTATAGAATTTATTCGGATTTTATACATAAAAATGACAGTGTTAAATAAGTACGGACTTGAAGCTTGCACAAATGATAAATATGAGAATTAATTTTTTAACACTATCGTTTACGACATAATGGGAGATCACAGAAATGACAACCAGGCAATAATAGATAAGTGGTCAAAGTTTGTTCTAACTAAAACAAGTTCTCTTGTAAGTACCTTACCGAATCTTTACTTTACGATTCAAAAAATTAAAACATTTTGTACTGACACATTATGTAATGGTAATATATGGTTTTACTGGAGAGGGGAATTGAAAACTGTTTATACAATTTGGGATAGTGTAAAATTCGACATTTTGGACATTTACAATGTTTATGCATTGTATGATGTTTATTTAAAATTTAAAATTTAACATGTCATTACTGTATTATAATCTAAGAGCTATTTTAGAACATTTGAGTAATAAATGTGAATTTATATTAAATAATCAAACGACTACGTTCTTCGGTGACGCACAAGGCCTTTAGGATTTCTATCTCGTTGATAATATTCTTCCTCGTAAATTCTAACTGACCTTCAAAAAATGTGTCAAAGATGTTTGTTACAAATTTGAAATTTGCGAGTACGTATTCGTATGGTATGTCTAATCCTCCAGAGTCCAGATTCATGCAAAGATTTAGAAAATATGATTAAACGTATGTATTTAAATTATGTAATTTTGTAATGATAATATTATTGTAATATTATCATTATAAGATTGCTATATTTATCGTACCTACTATAGATTATTATAGGTATATAATATGAATTTCGGTACTTAAATTATACAATTAATGTGAAAAGATAGTTTGATTATTCACTTTATAAAAACTTGAAAAATTAATAACTGAAGTATTCTACTTCGTTTTCTTCTCACTCACCTTAAAAAATGTTTCTAAATATATACATATTGTAATATGCTCTTAATTTGTCAAAGACCAACATTTCACACTTAAAATTGTTCAAAGTATGTTCTTATTCTTCCAAACTAACTTTATTACATCGAAAAATGGCAAAATATATTCTTATTTTTTCTAATACATGCTCAAATATTCATTTCTATGCAATGACAAAAAATTATGCAAAAATATGCAAAATAAAATTTCAAGTGTAAATTATTTGTTATACGAAATATATCTATACATCACTCACACCGTGGGCTTTTTAGATAAATATGAAGAAGCTAGACGTAAATAACTTTATACGTTGTAGTTAATAATATGAACCTTATTCGAATGGTAGGTTGAAATATATTAATGAATATATGATAATATCGGTAAATAGGCCAAGATTCGAAACGGCGGGATACCTAAATGAGGATTTTCAGAATATTGATACGGTCCATAGAATTCTTAACAAAAGAAATTAAAAAACTGAATATGGGTACTCTTCAAAATTTAATTTTTATGATCCTAATATATTTCACAATGTTCATATAGTTTTAAATAAAACTTAATTTGACAATTTATTAGTTTAATTAACATAATATTATGTTTAAAACAAATGAATAAAAAAAGAGGGTAAGTGGATGTCGGCTGTACAGTAGGTTACAAGGGGGTTAAATTAATACTAATAATTATTAAAATGTTCATAATTTTATTGAACATAATACAATAGAGTACAAGCATTCTATGCACAAGCAGCCAACCTTACAGTAATACATTTATATACTTGTAAGTAATGAAGAAAAGTATTTTTAAAACAAAACAATATTGTTAAATATTTATTATTTCAAAAATGAATAATGTAACATTTTAACTAATGAGATTGAAAGTGCTACTAATGTTAGTGAACTGTAGAAATGTAAGGTTTTATTATTGAGTCACAGTCCAGGTTATACCCATTGAGACGTTTGCAGTATTTGGTTATAGTTGCAGACTAGCTGTATAAGCCGAAAATCGTGACGAGCATATTTATAAGATTCAATTTAAAATTGACAAAAAATAAAATATTTCATTCTAATGAGCCGTCGCGGTGCAGTGCACAGTTTGACTGTCGTTTGCGATATTTGGTTATAGTTACAATGTATGCCGAAAATCGTGACTTGCATATTTATAAGATTCAATTTAAAATTGATAAAAACAAAATAATTCATTCTTATTAAGCGTATCTTAATCGACAACTTACAAACGAACAATAAAACTTGTCTTGACAAGCATGAACATACAATTTTTAATTGGCCCCTGACATTGATAGTAATCTGAAATTACAAAATAAGAATTTTGTTTTTAAGATCATGGTTGGCATGACTGAGTTTAATTTGTGATACGAAATTTATATTTCATTCTTCCTCACTAAATGCTCCTATAGATTTATCGGTAAGCATAAACAAAATTAACGTATTTTATTACACAGCTGTTCATCTTCTGAACTTATTGCAATTTTGTCTGGTAAATAATATTAGAAACATATTTTATTTTAGAAACCAAATACAACGATTGAAACAAATTCATACGCAGTAGTTAGTTTAAACCTAATATAGTACGTTGTGTCAAAATGTCGCATATTAAACTATATAATTTTGTATTAATATTTTTGTGCGTTACGTTGAACAATTTTTCAGTTTTATCAGAATTATTAAAATTAGAAAATGATGTCAGCATTGCAATACGTCATAGTATGTTGACCGATGATCATTTGTCATATAGTATTCAACTCCACGGTGTGGATTTAATTCTGTATGGATATTTTCTTCCATCTATAGTTACAGACACAAAAACAGATATGTACATGAATGTATTTTATATTTATATGAACTGTTCATTTGCTGAATGGCTTCAGAATAAACTATTTAAATTTATCGAAAAATTTCCAATATTTTATCAATTGAAATTTCAAAACAATTATAATAATGAATTTAATAAACGTTTTGTAAGACCGGATCTAATTAATAAATTAAGTGATATCGACTCATTTCTTCTACGCTTCATAAGTATTTTACTGCACAATTTTTTATATCTCGCCGATTCGAGAGATTATGATACGTCGTTATTAAAAACAATGTTATTACTACAATTTAAAATTCACTTTTTGACGCTCCCTTCAGGTACCAGTCAACCACCATCAGATGATGTAGTTGTTCGTTCAATTCTTGAAATAATGAACTTAATTCAAATGTTCATGGCCACGAATTGTGATGTTCACACTTATAATAAAAAACATTTTAAGGCTGATGAATATTTTATTAAATCATCACATTTCTTCGATTTCTGGATAACTACATCAGCTGACACAAATGAATTCATTGAAAAGATTTTCGAACTTATAGATGAAATGGGTTTAGAAGATAGTAACAAATATTGTACTACAGATCAAATGTTGTTGGTAAATATTGTGGCAGAGAACCCGGATAATCCTGTTTTATGGGAGATTTCTCACGCAGAAGTTATTTCAAATTCTAAAACAATCAAGATTTACCAAATACTACAAAAAATTGAAAAGCGTGAGTGTGACCTTCAACTAATATTTTGGTATCAGGAATCAATTTTTGATGCAATTAAAAAATTAATATACAGTAAGATAATAACAGCTTTGCAACAAGGAACTTCTAAGCCGGAAGTGATTATTAAGTCAATACCAAAATTCATAGAATTGCCAACAGATGTCACTGATTATTTAACGAGCGAAATAATTGATACCTATGAAAAGAATAAACCAATTAATACTGATGATATTAAAGCAAAATTGATTAAAAAGATAACTTATCTTCGTGACTCAATTACCAATATAATTTTAGAAACTGATAATGCAACTGAAAATCGATACGTTTCTAAATTAGATGAATTTACAACATATATAGATTTAAACAGTGAAAAGTTTTACTGTTATATTTCGGTGTGTAAATTCCTACGCAACGAATTTTCTAAATATTACATACCATTCATAACAGATCCGTCAAAAGTCGAGCACATTGTGTACAATGATGGGGCAATCGATGAAATCGTTAGATCCAATGTGGATGATAAACTAACGGAAAGTAGCAGTTGTCAATATGTTAGAGATTTGTACAGTCTCTGTCTTGAAGCTACCACATTTTTAAAAATGACTCTTGGTAAAGAAGATTCTGTGGCGCATGAATACGCCGAGCAAGTTAATACAATTTTGTCAACGATTAGAGAATGGTCCATTGAGGTGATCGAACGGTGTATTTACAAAGGCTGCAGGGACCTTTTAAAAGTGTCATACCATATTTACGTTCTCTTGAATCCAAAGCATAGTGATCATTTTAAATACAACCAAATGCCGATCTTCATGTCAATGATTATGTCTATTTTAAATACCTATTGTATTGATCACTGTTATCCACCAAAATTCAATTTCTTGTTATTCAACAGTACATATCTTGAGGCTATAGGCAATCATGGTGTACTTAATAAACATTTTAATTCATTTGTGTATAGCCTTAAGGTCTACCGAAAAGTAAAAATAGTTGAAAACTACTCAACTTTTTTAAATATTGACAATTTTTTTAGAACCTATCTTGAAAAAACAAATTTGTTCACTAAAAACAATTACAAGATCAGTATTTTTTACAAAGGTGAAAGGAAGTATATTAATGAAATTTACAATAACATAAGTTCAATTATTTTGGACCCTTCGCATGTGTTCAAATTGTATGATATATATTTCAAATTTATTCTTTGTTCAGTATTTTACAAAGTGTGGGTTTTCGCTAATCACTCAGTCATTGCAAAGCATCCCAGATCGAGTGTATTACGGTTTGATTATTGTGATGACTTTCACGATAAATATAAGATGTTACTTAAAATTGAAAATTTTCCCTCAAATTTATCGATACTTGTATCTAATGTTCATCGATTTTCTACGATGGTGTATGATCTATGTAAGCAGAGAGAAGAGTTAACCAAAAACTACCAAAAAAAAAATAAATCCGAGGAAAAAATACCACATTTTAAAGATTCTTTCAAAGAAGGCTATTCAAATGATCTGTATTTAAAAATAGGCAAATTTAAAGAAAATACAGAAAAGCAATTTGAAAAATTTGGTATGTTCATAACAAAAATAATGCAAGAAATCCCGGAAACGCCGTTAACCTTTATGGAGAGACTTCAACAGATTATTCTTAAAAAATTCAAAAAAACAGATTTGATAGAAAAAGTTTTTGGAGATATGACTGAGAATACCTGCGAATTAGTCAAGGCTGCTAACAATATGCTCACAAGACTCATAATCAATATTTAATTGAAGGTAACAGGTATCAATTTTGAATAGACATTATTTATGAAAAACTTGTATACCAAATAATACATTCGGAATCGTAAAACAATACTTTTTATAAACAATATTTGTTACCTTTCTCGGTTACAATTATTTTTCTTTCTCTAATCCCCGCATAGTTGTAATACACAAATACGAATACATATTTTATTATTTTAAGCGTTATTATAATATATTAATATTATATACAATATAGTAGATTGACAGTTTTTGTCAAAAATTAAAATTTTCAACTATTATATAATTATTTTAATACCTACGTTTATTTTTAATCTATTGTTTTTAATGTTGTCTAAGAATCCTGTAGTTTTATCTGTATATTCTAATTATTTACCAAGAACATAAATTATTGTAAAATAATTTTGAATAAAATATTTATATTTATATCAAATAAAATAAAATTGGTATCATTGTTTTAAAAACAAATTCATACGCAGGAGTCAGTCTAATATAGTAAGTTGTTTAAAAATGTCGCATATTATGAAGCTTATGATATTATATTAATATTTTTGTGCGTTACGTCGAACAATTTTTCAGTTTTATCAGAATTATTAGACTTAGTTAAGGCCTTCCACGATATGTTACGTTATTTGACCGATAATCATTTATCATTTAATATTAAACTGTTTTATTTTTTTCTACATGGATATTTGGTTCCATCTGCTTCAAAACAAAAATCAGATATGTGCTTGAATATGTTTTATATTTATACGAACTGTTCATTTGCTGAATGGCTTCAGTAGAAACTATTTAAATTTAAATTCATCTGAAAATTCCCAATATTTTATAAATTGGAATTTCATAACAATTATAATAATGAATTTAATAAACGTTTTGTAAAACCGAATCTAATTGATAATTTAAGGAATATCGACTCTTATGTTATATGCTTTATAATTATTTAACTGCTCAATTTTTTACATCTTGCCGATTCGAGAGATTAGGATACGTCGTTATTAAAAACAATGTTCTTATTACAATTTAAAATTCACTTTTTGAAGCTCCCTTCAGATACCAATCAACCGCCATCAGATAATATTGTAGTTGTTCGTTTAATTCTTGAAATAATGAACTGCATTTCAATGCTCATGGCCACGAATTGTGATGTTCACAAGTTCATGTCCACACTTAAAATACAAAATATTGTGTAGGTAGATGATTTTATTAAATCATCACATTTCTTCGATTTCTGGATAACTACATCAGCTGACACAAATGATTTCTTTGAAAAGTTTTTCAAAATTATAGACGAACTGGGTTTAGAAGATAGTAACAAATATTGTAATACAGATCAAATGTTGTCGGTAAATATTGTGGCCGAGAACCCGGATAATCCTGTTTTATGGGAGATTTCTCATGCAGAAGTTTATACAAATTCTAAAACAATAAAGATTTACCAAATACTACAAAAAATTGAAAAACGTGAGTGTGACCTTGAACTAATATTTTGGTATCAGGAATCAATTTTTGATGTAATTACAAAATTAATATACAGTAAGATAATAACAGCCTTGCAACAAGGAACTTCTAAGCCGGGAGAGATTGTTAAGTCAATACAAAAATGCATAGAATTGCCAACAGATGTCACTGATTCTTTTACGAGCCAAACATATGATACCGATGAAATTAATAAACCGATTAAAAAGATAACTGATCTTCGTGACTCAATTACCAATATAATTTTAGAAACTGATAATTCAACTGAAAATCAAAACGTTTCTAAATTTAATGAATTTACAAAATATATAAATTCAAACACATATGATTTGGACTGTGTTTTGTTTCGGAGTTTAAATTTTTACGCATAGAATACGATGTGCCAATCGATGAAATCGTTCTATCGTATGTGGATGGTGAACTATCAGATAGTCGGTGTCAATATGTTAGATATTTGTACAGTGTTTGTCTCGTAAAAATAACATTTTCAAAAATGACTCTTGACAAAGAATATGCTGTTGTGAACGAATATACCGAGGAAGTAAATATATTCTTGAATATGATTAGATATCGGAAAATTGATGTAATGAAATGGTATACGCACAAAATCTGTAGGGATCATTTAAAAATGTTATACGATATATACGCCATCATGATTATCAAGCACCTTGAACATTTTAAATTCCATCAAACGAAGATCCTTACCATGACTATGTCTTTTTAAAATCAATATGGTAGTGATCACTGTAGTCCACCAAAATTCAATTTCTTGTTATTGAACAGTACATGTCTCGAGGGTATATGCAACGAAGATATACTTAATAAACGTTTACACTCATTTGTGGAGAATCTTAGAACCAGTCAGCACGAACGGATAAATTTGAATTACAAACAGTTTGTGGATATTGATGACTTTAAAGAAAAGCACGTTGACGGAGAGCATTTTTTTTACAGATGACAAGCACACTTTATTTTTTATTGGAAATGAGAGATGAAATATATTGATGAAATTTACTATTTTATATGAACAATAATTTTGCACCCTTCGAATGTTTATGGATTTCATGATTTTTATTCTAAATTTATAATTGGTGCAATGTATTTTAAAATACGGGTTTTTTATTAATAGCAACAACAGAGCGAGAAAGCCCAACACAGACACGTTGAATACTGAGGAATGTGAGCAATTACCTTTGTCGTATATTAATTGATAATAACAATTTTTCACAATATTTATGGGTATTAGTAGATAAAGTCCATACATTATTTTCGCAGGATAATATTTAATATTTATAATATCGAAATATTTGGAATATTCGTACAACCCATGGAAATTTCGTCGTTCACTGCATACTACTTTAAAACTAATGGTGATATCGCACAAGCACTTAAAGTTGAAGATATTTGTAAAAACATGACATTCATTTTCCGAGATTCAGTCAGGTCTATTAACGACGTGTATAAACGCTTCATAGAGAATAATAATGACTAAGTTGAAAAATAATGGTTATTGAAATGGACATTATTTTTGAAAATATTTTAAGTATAATTATTTATTACATTTAGGAAATAAAATTCAAAAACTATAATATTGTAAAAATATTTTACGCTAAATGTATATTATATAGACTACTCTATAAATACGCAATTAAATTCAAATACAACGTCACATTATATTATTTTATACTTGTCAATAATAATATTTTAATAAATTACAACCATCATAAATAGATAGGGCCATGAATCCGAAGTGTGATAAAAATAAAACTTGTATCTATTATTATTATGTTTTTTTTTTTATTGTTTTTAATGTTGTCAAAGTTTAAACCTCATATGTTAAGTATGTACCTAGGATAAATTGTAAAAAAAATAAAGTTGTGTTAAATATTGAATGAATTATTTTATTTTATTATATTTTTAAAGCATAGAAAAGCAAATCGAGGGATACTCTCTTATTCAACTTTACTCTTTTTATCCAAACACTTAACCCTTTCAGAACCTATGCCCAGGGAACATGCTTTATTTTGCTTATTCTTATCTACTGTAATTAATTTTACACGTAGAACAATGTAGCAACACCCGAATATGCGTATTTTTGTTTTACAGGACAAAGAAAAAAAAATTATTTATATTCTTTCGGATAAAAGTTAAACACTAAAAACAATTATTATTGCAGAAAATTGATCTTGATAAAATTTTAAGGAAAAAAGCTTTTTACTAAAATTGGCTATCATCATCCAATCAAATCCGGGTCTGAAAGGGTTAATGTGTAAAAATAAAAATATTTTTCTATTGGCATTTTCTTCAATGTTCTTCTTCGGATTTATAAATCCAGCAATAAATAGCGGGTTTAAAATACTTGTATTATGAGTTTTGGTGTTTTGACCTTGATTGAAGAAATAAGAAAACATTAATTATATTGTTTTTTCTTTATCTCAGCACGACTTTATGTCACATAAATATTTACGTGTATTTAAATAATGTTATGATTGTATAGTGGCTTAGTAATATAATGCTTATCATTTTTAAAATACCAAACTACCAAAACACCATTTCAATGTACTTATACAATTATCGGTGGGTACTAAATTATTTGTAAAAATAAGAAAACATTAAATTTATTGTTTTTTTCTTTATCTCAGCACGACTTGATGTCACATGTTATTTATATTTACGTGTATATAAAATAATGTAACAATTGTATAGTGCTTATCATTTTTAAAATACCAAACTACCAAATCACCATTTCAAAATACTTATATAGTTATTGGTAGGTACTAACCTTAAGAAAAAAAAATACTAGTGTATTGAACAATGTACAGTTGAACGAATGATTGTTTGATCAAATGCTATAATAATGTAATATAGATATAACCAACTGATGGCATTGTTCTAGTCACTGTTCATACCCATACAAATAAGAATTTCATTGTAATTTATTATACAGATACCTATGTCATATTCAATTTTATAAATCCAATCCAACAAATTACTAATAAGTAATAACTTATTGCTGAAGAATTCTAGTACTTATAAATCTACATACATGGGTTCAAATACAAAAAATACAAAAAATATACTCAAAAAAATGTATAATATTTATTTCAGTACTTACACTATACAATTAGTATGAAAAGATAGTTTGATTATTCTCTTTATAAAAACTTGAAAAATTAATTACTGAAGTATTCTACTTCGTTTTCTTCTCACTCACATTAAAAAAATGTTTCTAAATGTATACATAATATAATATGCTCTTAATTTGTCAAATACCAACATTTCACACTTAAAATTGTTCAAAGTATGTTCTTATTCGTCCAAACTAATTTTATTGCATCGAAAAATAGCAAAATATATTCTTATTTTTTCTAATACATGCTCAAATATTCTTTTCTATGCAATAACGACCAATTATGCAAAAATATGCTGAATAAAATGTCGAGTGTAAATATTACTTGTTTTACGAAATATATACTTAAATCACCCACACTGTGGCCTTTCTAGATAAATATGAAAAAGCTAGAAGTCCTCATCTCTACTAATAACTTTATACGTTGTAGTTAATATGAACCTTATTCGAATGGTAGGTTGAAATATACCAATTATTATAATATTAAATGATAATATTGGTATATAGGACAGGATAGGGAATGGTGGCCTCCTAAACGAAGATTTTCAGAATATTGATACGGTCCATAGAATTCTTAACAAACGAAATTAAAAAACTGAATATGGGTACTCTTCAAAATTTAATTTTTATGATCCTAAAAAATTTCCAATGTTCATATAGTTTTAAATACATAGTAATTTTCAATTAGTTAAATTTACATAATATTATGTTTAAAACATATGAATAAAAAAAATAATTGCAATCAAAATGAACACAAAATAAAAATACATAGACGTAGATAAAATCAATATTTAATTTAAGGATAATTATTATAAATATATTATTTTATACATTTTGCTATATTATTTAAAATTGGCTTATATTATAATTTATTTTCTTGAGAAATTCTTACACAAATTTTGTAGTTTGTCTTGCAATGTATTTTTTTTTTTTGTTAATTTTAAAGGCGTTCAAGTATCGTGTACCAGCTGTTTTTGATGTATTCAATTTCGTAGTTACATCCAACGTAGATAATATGAGCGTATATTGACTTGAAATCTTCTCTTAGTGGGCTTTGCTCTCCGCTTGAACCATGGGAGTAAACCCGTGAAAATATCAGCGACACTGACAAATGTAACGGTTTAAATTTAATAAATTTGTGAACATTCTATATAATATATATGTGAACGCGCACGTTCGTCAGCGGATAATGGCTCTTATACCCATAAGATATCAGGACACTAAAAAAATAAAAGGAGTAGCATATTGAATCAGTTACCTCTATATTGGCTAAAATTGAAAATATTGATCACTTTTTCTATCAGCTATTCAGTGGATACCATTTTGCGATGTGCTCTAGTATACAAATATGATCATTTTTGAGATTAAATTATATTGTATGAAACTATGAAAAACAAATAATTTATAAAATATATATTCCAAATATCAAAACTATTTTTAAAAAACCATGATTCTCGATGGTGTAGAGGAGTGGTTCCCATAAGTACTTATACTAACTTTTTTTACGGACCTTTTGTTGAACCAAATTCAAGCACCGTGTCCTACTGTGAATATCACGAAAAATATAAATATTAAATGAATTCTAATTATTATCATTGATAATCAATTTTCATAATTTTATTGAACATGATACAATATAGTAAAAGCTTCTAAGCATACGCAGCCAAAATAACAGTAATACGTTTTTATAATTATAATAAATGATAAAAAGTATTTTTAAAACAGAACAATTGTACAGAACATTGTAATTAATGATATGAAAAGTGCTACTAATGTTAGGGAACTTTAGAAATGTAAGGCTTTATTATTAAGTCGGAGACCAGGTTATGCGTATTGAGACGTTTGAGATATTTGGTTATAGTTGCAGTGTAAGCCGAAAATCGTGACTAGCATATTTATAAGATTCAATTTAACCCTACATTACTACCCCAATTTATCTGATACTGTTTCAAGTATTTTTTAGTATTTAGTGTTTGAGTTTAATTTTTTATGAGAAATTTATATTTTATTCTTCATCACTAAATGTTCCTATGGGTTTATCGGTAAGCATATACAAAATCAACCTATTTTATTACACAGCTGTTCAACTTCAGGTTCAGAACAAACTTTAATTTGTCTGGTAAATAATATTTCAAACATAAAACATACTTTATTTTATAAGCCTAATACAACGATTGAAACAAATTCAGACGCAGTAGTTAGTTTGAACCTAATATAGTACGTTGTGTCAAAATGTCGCATATGAAACTATATAATTTTACATTAATATTTTTGTGCATTACGTCGAACAATTTTTCAGTTTTATCAGAGTTATCAAAATTATCAGAGTTAGAGAATGCCGTAAATCATATATTTCGTTATTCGACCTGTGATCATTTGTCATACAGTATTAAACTGAAAGATGTAAATTTAATTCTGTATGGATATTTAGTTCCATCTGCAGCTACAGAAACAGAAACAGATATGTACATGAGTGTATTTTATATTTATACGAACTGTTCATTTGCTGAATGGCTTCAGAATAAACTATTTAAAATTATCGAAAAATTTCCAATATTTTATCAATCGAAATTTCAAAACACTTATAACAATGAATTTAATAAACGTTTTGTAAGATCGAATCTAATTGATAAATTAATCGATATCGACTCTTTTGTTAAACGCTTCATAGGTATTTTACTGCACAATTTTTTACATCTGGCTGATTCCAGAGATTATGATACGTCTTTATTAAAAACGATGTTATTCTTACAATTTAAAATTCACTTTTTGACGCTACCTGTAGATACCAGTCAACCGCCATCAGATGATGTAGTTGTTCGTTCAATTCTTGAAATAATGAACTTAATTCAAATGTTCATGGCCACGAATTGTGATGTTCACACTTATAATAAAATATATTATTTTGATGATAATTATTTTATTAAATCACCATATTTCTTCGATTTCTGGATAACTATATCAGCTGACACAGAAGACTTCATTAAAAACATTTTCCACCTTATAAACCGACTGGGCTTAGAAAATAGTAACAAATATTGTAATACTGAACAAATGTTATTAGTAAATATTGTGGCCGAGACCCCGGATCATCCTGTTTTACGGGAAATTTCTCACGCAGAAGTTATTTCAAATTCTAAAACAATTAAGATTTACCAACTACTACAAAAAATTGAAAAACGTGAATCTGACCTTGAACTTATATTTTGGTATCAGGAGTCAATTTTTAATGCAATTGTGAAATTAATATACAGTAAGATAATAACAACCTTGCAACAAGGAACTTCTAAGCCGGAAGAGATTGTTAAGTCAATACCAAAATTCATAGAATTGCCAACAGATGTCACTGATTATTTTACTAGCGAATTATATGATAACAATGAAAAGAATAAACTGATTAATACAAAAGATATTAATGAAAAATTGATTAAAAAGATTACTGATCTTCGTGACTCGATTACCAGTATAATTTTAGAAACTGATAATGCAACTGTAAATCAAAAAGTTTCTAAATTAGATGAATTTACAACATATATAGATTTAAACAGTGAAAAGTTTTACTGTTATATTTCGGTGTGGAAATTTCTAAGCAAAGAATTCGCTAAATTATACATACCATTCATAAGAGATGTGTTAAAAGTCGAACACATTGTGTACGAGGATGTGCCAATCAATGAAATCGTTCAATCCTCTGTGGATGATAAACCATCGGATAGTAGCATGTGTCAATATGTTAGAGATTTGTACAGTCTCTGTCTCGAAGCAACCACATTTTTAAAAATGATTGTCGACAAAGAAAGTGATTTGGTGTATGAATACGCACAGAATGTAAATACTATTTTGACAACGATTAGAAAACGGTCCATTGAGGTGATCGAACGGTGTACGTACAAGGGCTGCAGGGACCTTTTAAAAGTTTCATACTATATTTACGTTGTCTTGAATCCAAAGCACAGTGATCATTTTAAACCAAACCAAGCGCCGATCTTTATGTCAATGATAATGTCTATTTTAAACACCTATGGTATTGATCACTGTAGTACACCAAAATTCAATTTCTTGTTATTGAACAGTACATATCTTAAGGCTATAGGCAATGATGCTGTACTTAATAAACGTTTAAGTTCATTTGTGCAGAGCCTTGAGGCCTACCAAAACATATCGATAATTGAAAACTACTCAACTTTTTTAAATATTGACAATTTTTACAAAATATTTCTTGAAGAAACGACTTTGTTCAATAAAAACAAAGACAAGGTCAGTTTTTTTTACAAAGGTGAAAGGAAGTACATTCATGAAATTTACAAGAACATAAGTGCAATTAATTTGGACCCTTCACATGTGTTCAAATTGTATGATATATATTTCAAATTTGTTCTTGGTTCGGTATTTCACAAAGTGTTTGTTTTCGTTAATTACTCAATCATTGCAGTTCATCCCAAATCGAATCTATTGCAGTCTAAAGATTGCGATAACTTTCTCGGATATTATAAGAAGTTAATTGATATTGAACATTTTCCCTCAAATTTATCGATACTAGTATCTTATGTTGATCGATTTTCTACAATGGTATATGATCTATGTATGCAAAGAGCAGATATAACCCAAAAATACCACACAAATCATAAATCTAAAGGAAAAATACCACATTTTGAAGTGTCCGGCACAGAAGACGATTTAAATAATCTGTATTTAAAAGTGGGCAAATTAAAAAAAAATACAGAAAAGCAATTCGAAAAATTTGGTATTTTCATAACAAAATTAATAGAAGGAATTCCGGAAACCATAAAGGATCACTTTGACAAAATTTTTCTTAAAAAAACAAATTTGATAGAAAAAGTTTTCGAAGATATGACTGTGGATACCGGAAATTTAGTCAAGACTGCTAACAATATGCTCACAAATCTCATAGTCAATACCTGTTTAATGGAATGTAACAGGTGTTAATTTTGAATAGACATTATTTATGAAAAACTTTTATACCAAATAATACATTCGGAATCGTAAAACAATACTTTTCATAAACATAATTTGTTAACCTTCTCGATTACAATTATTTTTCTTTCTCTACTCTGCACATAAAAAGTTGTTATGCATATTTCATTATTTTAAACGTTATTATAATACTAGCTGATCCAATGCTAGTTTTTACCTGAAAGAGTAAAAAAGTCACAAATGTTCACGTTTATAATATTAGTAGGATATTAACATTAGACACAATATAGGAGAATGACACTTAATGTTAAAAATTAAAATTTTCATCTATTATATAAATTTAATACCTACGTTTTTTTTTCATTTATTGTTTTTAATGTTGTCTAAGAATCCTGTAGTTTTGTTTGTATATTCTTATTATTTACCAAGAACATAAATTATTGTAAAAATGTCGATGTTCATAAGAACTGTATCGTTTTAGAATTTAGATGAGTAGATTGATAATTTCGATGTATGTCTATTTCAACTTAATTCATCTTATCTAAATAAAAAATATTTTTAAATAAAAAATGTATACCTATAGCTTTTAATAAAAATAAAATGGTTATCATTGTTTTGCTTCAGATTATAGAATCAGGAATAAATAAAATAAAAATTGATTGTTTGTTGTTTAACGAATTGAATAAATTGTTTTTTTTTATATAATATACATAATTCTACACAACTTACCTAATGCTTTATGTCGTTTTGATTGAGCGTATATAAGCGGTTTGTCTGATGGTTTCGAGTTTTATCATTTTAACTTGTGATGTGGGTCATGTAAATGTACAGTATACAATTTTATTTAACCTTAAATTTACAAAAAAGAAATTACCGTTTAGATTTTTTTTACCGTTCAAATAGTTGAGTGATCGCTTAATTTGTTTTTTTTTCTATTTCTTATCAAGATATGAGAATTATAATACTAATCAGGATTTTCATAAAATGATAATGATCGATAAGTGATTATTAAATACAATATTTCGTTAACCATTGCTTCACTGCAGTGGTATGTGGTTCCTGGTTAATATAGTTAATATGTAAAGTTATCGCTTCATTTCATATTTTTCTTGCTTTATTTACATAATATTGTGACAAAATTCAATAGGTACACTATTAATCAATTTTTAATAACAATTTACCTTTCGTACCTAAGGTTTTCGTTGTCCCGGAATCATTAACAAAAACATTTTATTAATGATTCGTAGATTTTCCTTGTAGATCACCACTTTTTTTTATCAACTTTCTTCAATTTATTGGTCATCGAAACATCGAAAATATAAAAGGTCCGACGCAATACCTCAAGAAGCTAAAACTAACACGAAAACAGCGATTTAAGCAAGCATCGTCCATATTGCCTGTCTACCTCAGATTGTGTAACGTTAAACGCACAGTAACATTTTCGCATAACCAAATTTTAACAATTTTTTCTTCTTAGTCATTTTCTAGAGCTAAAGGTTTTTTCCCCATAGGATTACAATATTGTTTTACTGGTGATGATATTGAAGCTCTTTGGACATGGTCAAGTCAGATCGTGGCCGGAAACGTGGTGACGACGACTTATATTCTACCTACTACTTAAACGGCTTATACTATCGTCAGCGAAATGGTAAAAACAAAATGGGCGAAAGTATAGGTACCAATATAACTCTGTTGTACTGTTGTAGGAGTCGAGTCTATCTCGTTGATGAATGGGACATGTGTTCGATTAATTCAATGGCAAACCATAATATACGATAAAAAAAACGATTTTGAGCGAAGACCGTTTAACTTTTTGGTAACCAAATAATTATTTTATAACTGATATTAAATATTATAAAAATGAATGCTGAACACCGGAACTAGATAATTAACAATGATTGTATTTATGTTTTAAAAACAAAAAGTTTTTTTAAATATATTATCCCTCAAGCAGAACGAGTCACTATAGTGGGTGACATTCTTAATCAAGTCTTACATGTTTTTTTAAGTCTTTTATCAGATATACTTATTATGCTAAGTACCTAGTATAGATTGTATATTTCTCATAAAAAAAAAATAATAATAACATAGCCTCTGGGGAAGATGCTATCACTAATACTGCAATGAAACTTATGCCGTAAAGTGCGATTATATTTTTAACACGTGTAATAAACGGCTGTCTAAGAATTGTCTATTTTCCAACAGTCTGGAAAAATGCTATAATTCTTAGAATACCAAAAAACCACAGCTTATCTATAAATTATAGATCCATTTCTTTACTCCCTTCTCTGTCTAAAATATTTGAAAAAAACATTCTCCATAAACTTAAGGCTTCAATTGGACCGAAAATTCGGAAGGAACAATTCGCGTTCAGAAACGAACACTCAACCACGCTTCAGCTGGTAAATTTTTTGGACAATCTCACTATCAACCTAAACAATAGAGAAAAAACTGATGTGGTCTTTTTAGATGTATAAAAGGCCTTTGACCGTGTGTGGCACAAAGGCCTCCTTCATAAAATCCACCAAATGGGCACTCATACAAACTTAACCAAAATAATTAATTCTTTCCTCGATAAGAGAACTTTTAGAGTTCACCGAGAAAACTCCCTTTCCAGTATTCTCCAATTACTGCAGAAGTTCTACAAGGATCGTGCCTCTCGCCGACACTTTACCGGATCTACACAAATGACATTTAACTGACACCAAAAGCAAACCTTGCACTTTTTGCAGAATATCCTCTGCTCTTCACTTATTACTGGAATCACAACCGTGAAATAATCCAACTGCAAAATCAACTGAACAAGGCAATTGAATGGTTCAATAAATGGTGTATACGGATTAATCCGGGAAAAATAATAGCGGTTCTCTTCAACAAACAGCAAACGGTTAACCTTAGGAAACTAAAATTGAACAACCACCAAATAAATTGGACTAATAGTGCGAAATACCTCGGTCTGATCTACAACAAAAACTTAACTTTCAGCCTTCATATTAAGTCATCCAAAAAGATACAAAAGTCCGTGGAATACTATACCCAGTCCTTGGTAGGAAAAGTCCAATTCCTGTTAAAACAAAACTACGAATATATTATATGTACGTATGTACGGTCAATCCTCGGGTATGCAGGTTGAGCTTGGGGCCCAACTTTGTCAAAGTCAAACTATGCAAAAGTTGAGACCGTTCAAAATATTGCTCTCAGAAAAATTCTTGCTGCACTGTACTATATTTGCAATACAACTTTACGAAACACAGCAGGCCTTCCCAGGATTCGTGAGTACATTCTCCGAAACACAAAAAATATTATTTTACAAAAACGAACTTTAAAAATACCCACATATACACGACCTAGTACGCCGCAGTATTCAGTATTTCATGAATGTGGTTAAAAATAGACCATTTCATTGGACCAACGCCTAACCCAAATACTACCCAACTCATATTAACAAATACATCCTTCCACAAATCATAGGCTAACGCCTGAAATGTATCACAGGCTTAGAAAAAAAAAGCCGTCCGAACAAGCAACAGCAATAGCAATGACCAAAACACCGATTCACAGTTCGACTGTACTTTTACTATTTTCAATTCTATCTTCTCACAGTTAAATTAAAACTCATTTAAGCGGATTCTACCGAGGAATCTGCGACTCTGTTATTGTACCTCTCGGTACATTCTTCTCCGTACCCTTCGGTGTGAGTAGTGGTACGGCTTTGACCGTACTGTTCAAGGTACTCACATTCTAAGAGTTGGAGAAGGTATACAGCACCCTCTGTACGGTGTGCGTAGTGATACGGCATTGTTCAAGCATCGTCTCACCGTACGGCAGAGAAACGCTGTCCGTTGTCGCCGCTCGTTGTGAAACGCTGCGATACCCATATATCCGGTCGCCGCCAGTTCTGAAACTTCGAGGTAACTGCACGTCCGTCGTCACCGCCCATTCTGAAACTCCACGGTACCCACACGTTCCATCACGACTAACGAAGACGTCGTAACGTGTCGCCGCATTCACAACAATATAATTCAGTTGCCACTCGCGCATTACTATCGAAATATAATCGAAGTACCTACTCGGATCAGTACACGGATGCCACTACGTATTTTATTTCACACCAATATACAAAGGATATGCGATTCTACTACTCAATGAGATCATTGAAGGAAGGTTGTACCTGGACCGGATAACATCGAGGACGAGTAAGTTCCACCGGCCGGTAGCTGGATTCCCGTTTATTACTGTAGACGTCCACTCCGAACTGATCAACAGTCCGGCCGCCGATTGTCACAGTATATACATAGCCAATTCCAACAACATTAACTATACAACAGAATCAACGTAAGTTTTGAATTTAAATTATTATTAAACAAAAACGTATCTGTGACTCGAAGAGTATTTGTTAAAGAAAAGAAAATATTGTAACATTTAAAAAATTAATTGTTTGTTACGTGAGAATAAAAGCACCATTGAAAATATATTTACAACTGCGTTGCGTATTCTTACAATTGATAATCAAATTTCATAATTTTATTTTTCATAGTACAATATATAGTATAAGCGTTCTAAGCATATGCATCCAACTGTAATACGTTTTTACACTTATAAAAAATGATCAAAGGTAGTTTAAAACAGAATAATGTATTATTTTCACAATTAATATTGTAACATTGTAACTAATGAGATGCAAAGTGCTACTAATGTTAGGGAAGTTTAGAAATATAAGGTTTTATTATTGAGTCGGAGACCAGGTTATGCGTATTGAGACGTTTGCGGTATTTGGTTATAGTTGTAGACTAGCGGTATAAGCTGAAAATCGTGAGTTGACAATCAGCAACAGTGCAACACCGATCGAGAACTTATATGCGAACAATAAAAATAGGCTTACAAGCATGAATATATAATTTATATTGACCAAAGACATTGACCTGATTCTGATTCACCAAATAAGTATTATAGATGCTGAGTGGAACGACGAATGCATTGATTTTACAATGATGTGTGTTTTTTTTTTTTGTAGCTGTCATAACCTTTTAGGACAGTAAAAGTGCTTCGATTTTCTTAAACGGTATTTTTTCTGATAGGAAAGTGAATCTAGTTGGTACTTAGTACCAGAGTGTTCAAAAGTAAAATTTCTCTAGTAGTTTTTAAAAATGCCTTAAAAAAACAAAAGAAAAATTAAGGAAAAACAGGAATTTTACAGTAAATCTGTTTTCGAATTCAAATTTAATTTCATCTATTATACAGTGACTCACTTGTAACCTACTGTACAGCAGAGCACCTTTTGTTAATTTGATCATATTTTGCATGAGTTTAAGTTTAATTTTTGATATGAAATTTATATTTTATTCTTCATCACTAAATGTTCCTATGGATTTATCTATATGCTTAAACAAAATAAACCTAATTTATTACACAGCTGTTCAACTTCTGAACATACTGTAATTTTGTCTGGTAAATAATATTACAAATATATTTTGTTTTAGAAACCAAATACAACGATTGAAACAAATTTATACGCAGTAGTTAGTTTGAACCTAATATTGTACGTTGTATCAAAATGTCGCATATTAAACTATATAATTTTATATTAATATTTTTATGCGTTACGTTGAACAATTTTTCAGTTTTATCAGAATTATCAGAATTATTAAAATTGGAGAATGCTGTCAACATTGCATTACGTCATAATATATTGAAAGACGATCATTTGTCATACAGTATTAAACTTAACGATGTGGATTTATTTCTGTATGGATATTTTCTTCCATCTGCAGCTGCAGAAACAAAAACAGATATGTACATGAGTGTATTTTATATTTCTACGAACTGTTCATTTGCTGAATGGCTTCTGAATAGACTATTTAATTTCATCGAAATATTTCCAATATATTATCAATCGAAATTTCAATACACTTATAACAATGAGTTTAATAATGATTTTGTAAGACCGAATCTAATTGATAAATTAATTGAAATTGACTCTTTTGTTCAACGCTTCATAAATATTTTACTGCACAATTTTTTACGTCTCACTGATTCCAGAGATAATGATACGTCGTTATTAAAAACAATGTTATTACTTCAATTTAAAATTCACTTTTTGACGCTACCTGTAGATACCAGTCAACCGCCATCAGATGATGTAGTTGTTCGTTCAATTCTTGAAATAATGAACTTAATTCAAATGTTTATGGCCACGAATTGTGATGTTCACACATATAATGAAAAATATTTTACGGATGATGAATATTTTATTAACCATCACATTCATTCGATTTCTGGATAACTATATCAGCTGACACAAATGATTTCATTGAAGAGATTTTCAAACTTATAGATGAAATGGGTTTAGAAGATAGTAACAAATATTGTACTACAGATCAAATGTTGTTGGTAAATATTGTGGCTGAGAACACGGATCATCCTGTTTTATGGGAGATTTCTCACGCAGAAGTTTATACAAATTCTAAAACAATTAAGATTTACCAAATACTACAAAAAAATGAAAAGCGTGAGTGTGACCTTGAACTAATATTTTGGTATCAGGAATCAATTTTTGATGCAATTACAAAATTAATATACAGTAAGATAATAACAGCCTTGCAAAAAGGAACTTCTAAGCCGGAAGAGATTGTTAAGTCAATACCAAAATTCATAGAATTGCCAACAGATGTCACTGATTATTTAACGAGCGAAATAAATGATACCTATGAAAAGAATAAACCAATTAATACTGATGATATTAAAGAAAAATTGATTAATAAGATAACTGGTCTTCGTGACTCGTTTAAGAATATAATTTTAGAAACTTATAATAGAACTGAAAATCAAGACGTATCTGATTTAGATAAATTTACAACATATATGGATTCACTCAGTGAAAAGTTTTACTGTTATATTTCGGTGTGTAAATTTCTACGCAAAGAATTCACTAAATATTACATACCATTCATAAGAGATCTGTCAAAAGTCGAACACATTGTGTACGAGGATGTGTCAATCGAAAAAAACGTTCGATCTAACGGTTATAATAAACGAACGGAAAGTAGCAGGTGTCAATATGTTAGAGATTTGTACAGTCTCTGTCTTGAAGCAACCACATTTTTAAAAATGACTCTTGGCAGAGAAAATGCTGTGGTACACGAATATACACAGCAAGTAAGTACAATTTTGTCAACGATTAGAAAGTGGTCCATTGAGGTGATCGAACGGTGTACGTACAATGGCTGCAGGGACCTTTTAAAAGTGTCATACCATATTTACGTTGTCTTGAATCCAAAGCACACTGATCATTTTAAACTCAGTCAATCGAAGATCTTAATGTCAATGATAATGTCTATTTTAAATACGTATGGTATTGACCACTGTAGGCCACCAAAATTCAATTTCTTGTTATTGAACAGTACATATCTCGAGGTTATAGGTTATGATGATGTACTTAGTAAACGTTTAAATTCATTTGTGCTGAGCCTTGAAAACTACCTACACATACCGATAGTTGAAAACTACTCATGTTTTTTAAATATTTACTGTTTTTTTGAAAACTATCTACATAAAACTGATTTTTTCACTAAATACAAACACATGATCAGTTTTTTTTACAAAGGTGAAAGGAAGTACATTGATGAAATATACGAGAACATATGTGCAATTACTATGGACCCTTCTCATGTGTTCAAATTGTATGATATATATTTCAAATTTATTCTGGGTTCGGAATTTTACAAAGTGTGCGTTTTCGTTAATTACTCAATCAATGCAGATCATCAATCCAATTTATTGAGGTTAAATGATTGTTATGACTTTTACCGTCAATATAAGATGTTACTTAATCCTAAACATTTTCTCGCAAATTTATCGATACTTGTATCTAATGTTGATCGATTTTCTAGTATGGTATTTGATCTATGTAAGGAAAGAGCAAATATAATCGAAAATTACCTTACAAATCATAAATCTAAAAAAAAAATACCACATTTTGATGTGTTTGGCCCAGAACAATATTCAAATGATCTGTATTTAAAAGTGGCCAAATTAAAAGAAAATACAGAAATGCAATTCGAAAAGTTTGGTACGTTCATTAAAATAAAGTTAGAAGAAATTCCAAAAACAATAATAGCCTTTAAGGACCGATTTAAACATTTTATTCATAGAAAACCAAAAACAATATTGATAGAAAAAGTTTTTGAAGGTATGACTCTGAAGACCTGTGAATTAGTCAAGGCTGCTAACAATATGCTCTCAGAACTCATAATCAATATTTAATTGAAGGTAACAGTCAATTTTTGAATAGGCGTTATTTTTGAAAAACTTTTATACCAAATAATACATTCGGAATCGTAAAACAATACTTTTCATAAACAATATTTGTTACTATTCTCGGTTAAAATTATTTTTCTTTCTCTACCCTCCATTTTGTTGTAATACACAAATACGAATACATATTTTATTATTTTAAGCGTTATTATAATATATTAACAATTACCATTATACATATACAATATAATAGATTGACAGTTTATGTTAAAATTTAAATTTGCATACATTAAATAATTTTGATACCAATTTTTTTTTCATTTATTGTTTTTAATGCTGTCTGAGAATCCTGTAATTTTTTTTTGTATATTCTAATTATTTACCAAGAACACAAATTAATGTAAGTTGAATATTGATGTTTAAATTGAATTGAATTTTGACATATAAGAACCGTATAATTTTAGAATTTAGATGAGTGGACTGAAAATTTCGCTGAATGTCTATTTCAACTTCACCCCTCCTATCTAAATACAAAATATTTTTAAATAATAAATTAAGTCATATTTTAAAATTATAAATAGTTTTCACAAGGGCCGGGATTAAACACATAAAAATTAAGGAATAACGGAAATTTTTACTCAAAATCTGTTTTCCAAAAAATCGATTTTGGTTTTTTGGTGTAACTATAAAACAAATTAACGTATATACATGACATTTTCACTGGTTGTTTATATTTGCATTTTCTATACACGATACATTTTTTAAAATATTATGATTTGTTTTGAAATGTTTAGGGACATTTTCATTTTCCATTTTTTTTAGTTTTTATTCTAAAAATATCAATTAAATTTTATTTGTTGGTTTCGAAAGTTTGAAAATTTAATAGAAGGCTCCTAGTATATTGTTTCAGAGGCAGATCAAAAATATTAAAAATCCTTGGTCCCAATTTTTTTTTGATAAGCATTTAAAGTTCAAAAATTGACAAAATATGGAAAAATCATGAAAATTAGCAAATTTTTTTGAGTTAAGAATTCGTAAAAATTTTGCTTTTTAAATCTAAGGTTTGAAAATGTAATACAAGATTATTCATAAGTTTGCCTACCTTTATCAATAAAAAAATCTCTGCCGGAAAGTCAAATTAAAATTTTATGAGCGTTTGAAATTCAAATTTTTACAACATTGGATATTCACTCGATTTCTCATGTAGCGATTTCCTTATTTTGTTGTAATTCAAAACGAATAACTGTAGATAGTACTAGATACATGAAAATTTCACTGAATGTTTATATTAGCATTTCCTATACACCATTACTTTTTAAAAATATTTTGACTCTTTTTTGAGCTGTTTACAAACATTTACAGTTTTCAATTTTTAGTTTTTTATTCTATAATATCAATAAAGTTTTAACTTTAACTACATTTATATCAGAACTTTCCTTTTTAATCACTCTCCTCATTACGCTCTTTTCATCTGTTCTAAATAAACAGCTTGTTCCATAGTAAGATACTCCGATTACCATTCTTATCTCATAATTAAATTGAATTAAAATATTTTTAATCGCCAGTTATGTAAATGTAATTTTTGTACCTTATAGGTCTTCAATTCATATTATTACTGTAATAATATATTACATATATTTTAATGTATATCATATTGTCATATTTAATTTTATACTTGTAATATTTTGTAATCCTCCAGCTATCATAGTTATGATAGCTAGAAGCTAATAAAAAAAATAAATTAAAAAAAAATTTAATTTACTGACAATGTATGATTGTAAGGTTCTTTGCGTCCACTGAAAACTACCGAAAATTTACTTGTACCCCTTAACATAAAAACCCCCTCGTTTGCTCATTTTTTTTTTATTTCAAATAGTTTTCATTGTTTTAATAATAAATAAACTAAAGCCTCGTTAAAGTTGAACAATTTCTTTCGATTATGTTTCCAATCCATAATACATATTATTTATTAAATATAATTATATCACAATTTATCTAGTATCTATCTATGATAAATAGTGTGCAGTTGGCAAATACCGATGACGTTATAAAATTATTAAATAAATTAATGTTATCGGTTAAAACATAACCCTCTTTAACATTTCCAACAACAACGTCAGAATATGGTGCTGCAGACGAAACACCTCCGACGATAGGATATGAATTCGATTTTATCGGCGATGTAATTCTTCCTTCAGTTTGAACGTTCGAAGTTCGTCATGATTATAGACTACAATATATTGACAAATCGATGTTGGGCTATCGAAGTGATAGGGGAGTAACATTGGTTGTTTTAATTGGTATCGATGGCAATCGTAAGGAACACAGGATATACATGTACAGCTCGCCAAAACATTTTGAGACAAAGGACAATTCACGAATTGGTTTTAATACTGAAAGTAAGTCTATGATGTTGTATATTTGTATGAACTGCGTGTTTACCGAGTGGATTGAAAATCAGTTAATCGAATTCGTCGAGCAACTCCCGAATATGTTCAAAACATTAAATGTAGACAAGAATCAAAATTATTGTATTCTGGACCACGGTGATTCAAAAAAATATATCGAAGATATGTAGAAAATATGAAATTTTATAATTTTGTAATTTTGACTTCTGGTCTCAGCTATTATTTACAGTAGGTATACAATTTTCACCTTATGTTAATCTTTGAAAAAAATAAACTATTCTGTTTTTAACACTGGTATTGTGATTATCGAATGTTCTAAATTAATATAAATTGTATATTTTCCGATAAGATTATTTTAATTAACTAATTATATCACCAAACATGACCTAAAATATATTTTGATAAGAATACAAAATCGATTGAAATGTAATAAATAAAATAAAATAGAAAACTAAATAAATAAAATTAAAATTGACATCGTTGATTTCTCGATTATTTAAAAGCACTTAAGTTAAGCTTGTAGTTTAATTAATGGGAACATTGCAAAAGCAAGAATTTAAGTCAAAAAGTTTAATTAAATTAACTTTTTAACTTAACTTTAACTTTTAAACTTGTTAATGCGCAGTCTTGCAGCAATTTCCGTCAATGATATTTCCATAATGATATGTTTATTAAGAATGTTAAGTAGATAATCTGGGAAGCTAATGTATCATAAAAATGAAATTAAATGTAGGTATATCATTGTGTCGTTAAATAAAAAAGTCCATACCTAGTCTATACAATTAGTTATAAAAATAACCACTATAAGAAGTAATTCCATAAAAAAAACACTATTTTACCTATAGCCACCTTTAAAAACATAAATCATAAAACTTTTTTTTTTTTTTAAATTAAAAACGTACAATTAAGACTTTAGTTAACTAATATAATAATAAATACTTAATGACCTCTCTATATTTTTGGTAGCATTTCCAGTATATTATATTTTATATGTAACTCAAATATTGCTTTACACAATAATATAATCTAATATATAAAATTGTCGTGTCACAGTGGTGATTGAACTCTTCCGAGGCTAGACCGAGACTAAACACAGTAATTCAAATATCATGAAAAATGCTTACCACGCAAACAAGACTTTGGTAAGTGTTAAAATTGTATAATTAAGTAGGTCACACGAGCAACGGCGTACCGGTGGTTTCCAACGTCGCTTGTAGTGCACCGTCATGAACTCTGACATACAGCCGGCATATGAGCAAATGCAAAATGTAATATCAGAATTAATGCGAACTAACAATGAACTCCGCCAAGAATTATCCTTAATGCAGGCAAGTAATAAATTATTACAACTTAATAACGAAGAACTAGCATTGGAAGCTAAGAAGTCACAATTAAATATTCCCATTTCTAATGCGTCAGTGTCTAATAATGTTAACGTAGGTGAAAAACCTACACAAAAAAACATTAAAAATCAATTAAATAGAGTTACTCAAAAAGTATATAAACCTCCACCAATAGCCATCAAAGGTGTGAAACACTTTGATAAACTAAAAAAATTACTAACGTGCGATTAACCAGTAGGGCAAGAACAGAATTTCAAAATTTTATCAAATAATGAGACAAAAATACTGACAACAAATGAAAGTCAATTCAGAAGTACAATAAAGACGTTAGAAGAAAATAATATTGATTACCATCGGTATCAATTGAAAAGTGAAAAACCGTTTCGAGTTGTGTTGCGAGGTATAAATCATGACTCAGATCTGGGTCTAATAAAAAGTGAATTATACGACCAAGGTCATGAAGTAATCAATTTAACTTGATTTGGTGCGCACTCATTGAATCCTATCTGACTGAACGTTAGTTCAGAGTCATACACGATGAAACAATAACTGACTGGAAAAACATATCAGCTGGAGTATCAGAAGACAGTGTCCTCGGACCTCTTTTGTACTTACTTTACACAGCTGACATTCCAACTACCAACTACTCAATGACAGCTATGTTGGCCGATGATACAGCAATAATGGCAACTGATGAAGACGAGCAAATTGCGACTGATCAACTTCAACGACACTTAACAACGCCTCCGATTGGACTAAGCGTTGGAAAATCAAAATTAGCAGAGACAAATCGGTACACGTAAATTATACTTTGCGTAAAAGTGTATATACTACCCAGTATGGTTTTATCAGCAGATCATCTTGCAGAAACATGTTCGCTAGAAAAAACTGCAAATTAAACTGAAATTGAGGAAACGTTATTGGCTGATCGGTCGACACTCCGAATTAGATCTCACACACAAACGTCTTTTGTATGTAGCGATAATTAAACTAACATGGACCTATGGAATACAGCTGTGGGGCTGTGCCAGTAAGTCCAATATTGAAATTATCCAACGTTGTCAAAACATTGCTCTCTGTACTATTGTCGCAGCATACCGGTAGGATAGAAATGACATTATCCACCGAGATTTGATGATGACCTCTGTCCAGGATGAAATTTTTAAGTTTGCCAGAAAACACGAGAAAATATGGCTATCTTGTCGTATGCGCTCCACCGCCAACATTGCGACTGCAGTATGAGCACTACCGTGTTTTTCCCTAGTGACCCTACAATTATATTTAGATTTTAGACAATAATTATTCTCGTAATAAGTGGGATGATGTAAAAGTGGTTTTAATGAAGATCTGGAGCAATGAAGCAAATTTAGAGTTGTACCACACATATTTTTCACAATTTTTAGCCTCAGAGGCCGCCATAAACTTTCAATCCTTTGGGTATGTGCCTTTGATATTGGATCTACGAAATTAACGTAAAACGACTTAGTGATTGTACCCGTGGTTCGAGAGTCCATTATACCCTGACCAGCTATCGGAATATATTGTAGACCCAACAATAACCTATCTTTGTATAATTTAGTGCAAAGTCATTTTGTCCCTTTTTTGGACAACGATAGCCGAATACCCATGGTCCATCAAGCCGTCTTCCATAGTTTCTTGTTCCGTTTTCTAGAGGATCAACGTCTAAATATGTGATCAAAAATTAATGATGCAGGAAAAGAGAGTCCTAATCTTTATTACAAATTGCATGGTAGAGCGCATATAATAAGTGTCCCGTAATCACAGGTAGGCCACAATCTGGCGTAGAGCGCATACGACAAGATAGCCGAAAAGATTAGATAAACACACCAATCCAGCAGCAACTCAACTACTTGATAACTCTCAAGACAATAGGCGTCTCAAACGCCAAAGACCATATGACTTGGTATAAATTATTAGACTAAGGCTGGGACCTCTCCTCTGTTGATAACCCAAACATGTTTTTTGTATATAATTACTAAATATTTATTCATTAATTTATTAATATTTAATATGTATATACACCTCTTAAATGTATTGTTAAAGATCATTGATCGTTATAATAAAAAAAAGCCTTTATATATATATAAAAAAAAAATATATATAATATTAATGTGTTAATATTCAGAATTTTAGATTCTGAGCCGAGTGAGGAAGCTAATGGTGTTACAATGGTGTTTATTATTATATTTTTTTTTCCTGTATACAAAATTTCTATCAGAAGGAGTGATTTGATTTCAACGTATTGTACCTTATCTTTTAGTAAATTTGATCTAGATGGTACTTTAGACAGGTAATTTTTCGTTTTTATCAATAGTTATTAAAAGTCACTGGAAAAACTATAGACAAATTACGAAAAACCGCTCAAAATGGGATTTTAATTTCTAACGCTTTGTTTATCACGGTAGCAACGAATAAAAAATTATCTATACTATAAAAGTGAAGTAGAAATCTTTGTTGCTGGTTGGCCCCGAAACTGATTGACCGATTCCGCTTATTCTTTTTTTGTTATGTTCTTAATTGTGAGGACAAGATTCTTATGAAAGACAATTTTAGGAAAATCCGACGGAAAAGTAGGAAATCTGGAAGTCAAAAATACAATAGTGTCGCAATCTGTCCAGGAGAAAAATAAACATATTAATATAATATTTTTTTTATTTGAAGGTTGCTATTGGTTATGATTGCTATAGTTTTAGTTGTTAGTTTTGAATAATTTTTGTTTATTGGTCGAAATTTATTTATACTATAAAAGCAAGTCTAGAGATTTTTTAACGCATACAAATCCACACCATTCAACGTATCGTCACCAAATTTTTTACTGTTACACCTGACACTCTGGTGAAGGTTTTAATACCACTTTTATTAGTAAAAAAATAAGTATGAAGTTCTTGAAAAATTAAAACCCAAAGTTAATCTACTTAGCTATAATTACATGAGCTATTTTGGGGAGTTTGTAATTTGCACCAAATTAAAGATATGTAATTTGCACCACTGCAGGTAGTCGAAAGTAGTGTTTGTATTTTGTACCAAAATAAGGGTAGGTAATTTGCACCACCCTCAGGTAGTGAGAAATAGCGATTTGCACCAAAATTAAAATTTTTTCGATAGTATTCCCTTGACCGACCGAGCTAGTATCTATAGAACCTGTGGGTTTCAAGCTACTTGTAACATGACCTTTTTTATTTTGTGTGTGTTTTATCGGCTTGTGCAAATGAATTGTTCTGAGAAGTAAAATCAACAATCTAAATATATATTATTTACTTCTATATTCAAATATTTAAGTGCAAATTATCCGCAATAAATATATGTGGAAATGGGATCATTGTGTTGGATGTTCTTCTCTAAAACTACTTATCTGATTTTCTTGATTTTCTTTTTTATAATAAAACAGTTAAATGCACACCAGGATGTAGGCTTAATTTCAAATTGATTTTGTAATTACTAACCGGTATGTCATCCTTCCTGACTGGTTTATTCATACATTGACCAAAATATAATTCATATATATTTAGAAAAATAAAAAATCTTATGCTTCACTGCAGAAGCAACAGCTCCATTATTTGCAAACAACTATCCGCGGCAGAGGAACACGCAGGACGGAGCTAGTAATATTAAAATATATATTCAACTTAATGGCTATAATATATAATGAAAATATAAAAAATCGAGACTGATAAACCGTCTCCGCTCAGAATCTTTTTTCTTATACAATGATATTATATCATTCAATTCAAGTTTAATACAATTCATTATACTTACAATGATCAATTTGTAACCTACTAAACAGCAGAGCGATATCCACTTACGAACTTATTTATAATATTATATTATTCGTTACATAATTCGTCAGAAAGTTCCCTTCGCTTTATCGAAATAAATGTATGAATACGCAAAATGATTTATTCAAAAGTAATTTTGAAACACTCAAAGATAGTTTAAATGAGATTCAAATTTACGTGAAACGTTTCATAAGTATATTACTACACAATTTTTTACACCATGCCTATTCAAGAGGCTATGATACATCGGTTTTGAAAACAATGTTAATACTACAATTTAAATTTGCACTTAATGACGCTTCCTTCAAATACAAAAGAACCATAATATGCCCAAATGTCTGATGATGTCGTTGTTCGATTCTTGAAATAATGAACTTAGTTCAAATATTCATGGCTACAAATTGTGATGTTTACACTCCTAGTGAAGAATCTAATAAAAATTATATGAAATCAACATTTTTTGTTTGTTTTCTGGATAACTAAGTCAGC
This sequence comes from Macrosiphum euphorbiae, assembly GCA_949089665.1. Lineage (NCBI taxonomy): Eukaryota > Metazoa > Arthropoda > Insecta > Hemiptera > Aphididae > Macrosiphum > Macrosiphum euphorbiae. The sequence continues at coordinate 12,201,225 of CARXXK010000005.1, forward strand.
TGAATCAAATGAAATAATTGACAATGTTCTAAAATGTATTGACTCCTTTAATTTGGGAAAACGTAGAAATTTTAATGCAAATCAAATGTTGTTAGTTATCAAGTTATCAAATACTGTATCTGATACCCCAAATCAAACTGTTTTATGGGAGATTTGTAACGCAAAAGTGAAAATAAATGATGGAACTATTATAATTAATCAGATCTTACAACAAATTATAAGTAATAGAACCTTTAAACAAAAATTAAAAACGATAATGTCAACAAATCCACATAGAACAATGCAATTGGTTGGTTAAAACTAACGTTAGGTAAAGCATTTGTTCAAATTATCATTCGATAGGTGAATAAAGGGTAATTTTTAAAGTTTAAGTTATACCTCGCCTAACCCACAATACTACAATATACTCTGTTCCATCTAAAAGTGAACCACTCGGCTGACCAAAACATGTTTTTTCCGCGCATTCCCACCACAATCCGGACATCGGTGGGGGTCTTAACACGGGCGCCCGACGTCCGACGACGGCCGGCGATCACTGTCCGCCAATCACAGAAAGCATAGCCATCGCATGAGGGGTCGGCACTCTTCGGCGGCTCAGTTAGGTTAGGTTAGGTTAAAAGCGGTTCACTCTTAGATGGAATAGAGTATAATACAGGGTGATATTTTTATCATTGAACACTCATTATTTCAAAAAGTATTTATGTTTAAGAAAATATTTTTTTACATAGTTTCAAGTTGTTAAAAAACAATATTTTTATTAAAAAATTATATTTTTAAATATTTTTTATCCTTTTAATTTTTTAAGTTTTTTACTTTTTTGAATGACAACATGTAATTTTAATTTGATAGTCAAAAACAGAATATTTTTCTGAGTATTTCGATACATAAAAATTGAATTTAGGGCAATTAGTTTATGAGTTATAAGTATTTAAAGTTTAGATGAGCGGAGAAGAGTGGTACGGGGTTACCCCGCGAAATGTTTGTCCACTACTCCGCTCATCTAAACTTTAAATACTTATAACTCATAAACTACTTGCCCTAAATTCAATTTTTATGTATCGAAATACTCAGAAAAATATTCTGTTTTTGAATATAAAATTAAAATTACATGTTGTCATTCAAAAAAGTAAAAAACTTAAAAAATTAAAAGGATAAAAAATATTTAAAAATATAATTTTTTAATAAAAATATTGTTTTTTAACAACTTGAAACTATGTAAAAAAATATTTTCTTAAACATTAATACTTTTTGAAATAATGAGTGTTCAATGATAAAAGAATCACCCTGTATAGTACGTTTTCATGATAAATTAATATTTTGGAATTTTAAAAAATATGTTCACCGAAGAAATAATTTTATTAATAATATGTATACCTAATCAAAATGGGTTTAAGATGAGTAAATTTATTAACATAAAAAAATAAATATTTATTTATAAAAAAAAATCCAAAACATTAATTAATAATTTTACTTGAATATTGGAACTCAATTATGCTTTTATAATAATTATTTATTATCTTAATTAGGTATTAAAGTTGTAAATCGGTTAGTTGGCAACGACGATCGAAAACTTACATATGAACAATAAAAATGTATTTGAAAAGCATGAATTTAAAATATTATATTGGCCGCGGACATTGATCTGATTCTGCTTTACCAAATAAGTATTTTGTTTTTTTGACCTTGGTTGGCTTAAGTTTGAGTTTATTTTTGATACGAAATTTATATTTTATTCTTCATCACTAAATGTTCCTACAGATTTATTGATACGCATAAACAAAATTAACGTATTTTATTACACAGCTGTGCAACTTCTAAACATACTGTAATTTTGTCTGGTAAATATTATTACAAACATATTTTATTTTAGAAATGAAATACAACGATTAAAACAAATTCATACGCAGTAGTTAGTTTGAATCTAATATTGTACGTTGTGTCAAAATGTCACATAATAAACTATATCATTTTTTATTAATATTTTTGTCCATTACGTCGAACATATCTTCAGTTTTATCAGAATTATCAGAATTATCAAAATTAGATGATGCTGTCTCCTTTGAATTACGTGGTTGTATATTTACAATTATTGATCCTTTGTCATATAGTATTAAACTGCAGCGCGATATGGATTTAATTCTGTATGGATATCTGGTTCCATCAGCAGCTACAGAATTAATTAATGAATTAAATAAACCTTTTGTAAGACCGAATTTAATTGATAAATTAATTGAAATCGACTCTTTTGTTAAACGCTTCATAAATATTTTACTGACAATTTTTTACATCTCACTGATTCCAGATACGTGATACGTCGTTATGATGCGGATGATGCGAAGATTTTCTGTACAGTTAATTCTTTAAGTGATGCTGAATCTCTTCAGTATAATCTTAATAAATTTCATTTATGGTTTAAATTAAATTTATTACCGTTAAATATTGATAAATGTTATACGATAACATTTACATGTAAAAAAAATCCTATCTTTTTTAACTATAATATTGAAATGTGTTCTCTCACTAGAGTAAATGTAATCAAAGATCTTGGTATTTATTTTGAAAGTGATCTTTCTTTTAAAACGAACCATAATACGATAATTAATAAATCATTTAAGATGTTAGGCTTTATTAATAGAATACTACAGATTTTAAAAATCCGTTATGCTTAAAAACCTTGTATACATCTTTAGTTAGATCCAATCTTGATTTCGGCTCCGTAATCTGTTCATGCAAGTACTTGACATATATAATTGATTTGGACAATGTACAATATAAATTTTTAAAAAGGATTTCATACTTGTCAAAAAAACCATTATCTAGGGACTTTCTCCATCTAGCTCAAGATTATATTGGCCTTGTTTCTCTTCTGCCATCATTCCACAGAGTTAAAACTTCATATTTCATTAATTTAATTTCAAATTTTCATACCAACTTTTAAATTTATTAACATTATACTTATTTACAACAAATATTAACTAACAGTTATTAAATAACAGTAAAATGCGCCTTTCCTACAAAAAGGTATTTACTATTTAGTTGTTTTTGTCGATAAAAAAAAATGGTTTTTAAAATATAGGAAAACTATTCTTTAAAATCACTGAAAAATGTGTATCAGCTTAAAATTGTTTGGGCCCCTTTCATTTTGGTACTTGCCCCGGGGCTTCCGCCCCGGCTAGACCCCCCCTTAATCCGGCCTTGAATATACAGCATAAATAAAAAATAAAAAATATTATTAGTTTTGTTGTTTTGACCTCGATTGAAGAAATAAGAAGACATTAAATGTATTGTTTTTTCTTTATCTCAGTAAGACTTTATGTTGTATATTATAAATATTTACGTATATATAAATAACGTAATCATTATATAGTTTTTATAATTTTTAAAATACTAAACTGTTATGTTTCACATTAACTGTATTAATAAAATATATGAAACACATAATTAACAGTTGTATTTAGACAATAATTATATTACAAATTGTATAACTACATAACATAAGAAAGAACGAACATGTTTCTATTGAACAGACAAGAAGAACATTAAGTTAGAATGTAACATCATATATGTTTTAGGTTACCTACTGGCATAGCAGTGTGACCATACATAACAAAACTTCCAAATAATCATTTTAATGTACTTATACAATTATTGATAGGAAACAATCTTAAGAAAACCAAAAAAAAATTGTTACGTATAGTTAAAACGAATGATTGTTTGATTAATTGCTCTAATAACGTTATATATATATATATGTTGTATATATATTATATATATATGTTGTATATAAGTATATAACCAACCAATGGCATTGTTCTAGTCACTGTTCACAGGCCACAGCTATATAAATAAGCCTTTAATTGTAATTATATAGTTACCTAAATCATACCTATATAATAATTTATTTTCTTAAGTAACACTCACACACATTTTGTAGCTTGTCTTGCAAGATATTTTTTTATTTTGTTTTTGTAAACACTAAAACCGTTCGAGTATTGTGTACCTGCTGTATTTGATCTATACAATATCGTAATATGCAAATATAGATATCATACAGTAGCAAAAACTAAAAATTAAAAGGGATACCATATTGAATCACTAACCTATATATTTTTACTAATATTTAAATATTAATATACAAATATATAATAATTTTTGCATTTATGTTATATTGTAAATGAAACTATGCAAAAAATAGGTATAATAATAATATATACATAATATAAATAATATAGATATATATATACATTATACATAATATAGTATTCTGAATTTCAAATATATTTTTCAAAAACCATTATTTTCGATGGTTTAGAAGAGTAGTTCCCATAAGTACCTACCTTATTGTAAAAATTTAGCCACAGTTCAATACTCTGAATACCACGAGATACATAAATATAAAATGAATTATAATTATTATCATTGATAATCGAATTTCATAATTAATTGAACAAAATACAATATATAGTATAAGCATTCTAAGCATACGCAGCCAACCTAACAGTAATACGTTTTTATTATTTTCACAATGAATATTATAACATTGTAATTAATGAGATGCAAAGTGCTACTAATGTTACTTGTTAGCGAACTTTAGAAATGTAATGTTTTATTATTGAGTCTTTAGACTAATTAAAAACTATATTCACCGAATAAATAGTTTTATAAGGATATGAATACCCAATCAAAATGGGTTTGAAATAAGTAAATTTATTTATAAAATAAAATCAAAAACATAAATTAATATTTTTACTTGAATATTGAAACTCAATCATGCTAGTATGATAAGTATTTATTATTATAATTAGGTATTAAAGTTGTAATCAGTTGGTTGGCGATTAGTAACACCGATCGAAAACTTACATATGAATAATAAAAATTGGCTAGACAAGCAATATTTTATAATTTCATAATGGCCACAGACATTGATCTGATTCTGCTTTACCAAATAAGTATTTTGCTATTTTGATCATGGTTGGCATAAGTTTGAGTTTAATTTTTGATACGAAATTTATATTTTATTCTTCATCACTAAATGTTCCTATAGATTTATTGATACGCATAAACAAAATTAACGTATTTTATTACACAGCTGTTCAACTTCTAAACGTACTGTAATTTTGTCTGGTAAATAATATTACAACCATATTTTATTTTAGAAATGAAATACAACGATTAAAACATAATATTCATACGCAGTAGTTAGTTTGAACATAATATAGTACATTATATCAAAATGTCACATATAAAACTATATAATTTTATATTAATATTTTTGTGCATTACATCGAACATTTTTTCAGTTTTATCAAAATTATCATCATTAGAGGATGAAGTCAACCTTGCAGTATGTTCTAGTATATCTACCAGGGATCATTTGTCATATAGTATTAAACTACGTCAAAATATGGAATATATTCTGTATGGACATTTGGTTCCATCTTCAGCTACAGAAACAAATACAGATATGTACATGAGTGTATTTTATGTTTATATGAACTGTTCATTTGCTGAATGGCTTCAGAATAAACTATTTAAATTCATCGAAAAATTCCCAATATTTTATCAATCAAAATTTCAAAACACCAATAATAATGAATTTAGTAAACGTTTTGTAAGAAAGAATCTAATTAATAAATTAATTAATATCGAGTCTTTTGTTATAAACTGCATAGATATTTTACTTCACAATTTCTTATATCTCGCTGATTTCAGAGATAATGATATGTCGTTATTAAAAACAATGATATTACTACAATTTAAAATTCACTTTTGGGCGCTCCCTGTAGATACCAAACAACCACCAACAGATGATGTAGTAGTTCGTTCAATCCTTGAAATAATGAACTTAATTCAAACGTTCATGGCCACGAATTGTGATGTTCAAACTTATAATAACCAATATTATAACTATGATAAATATTTTATTAAATCATCACATTTCTTCGATTTCTGGATAACTACATCAGCTGACACAACTGACTCCATTTTAAAGATATTCAATTTTATAAAAGAACTCGGTTTAGAAGATAGTAACAAACATTGTAGTACAGATCAAATGTTGTTGGTAAATATTGTGACCGAGAACCCGGATCACCCTGTTTTATGGGAGATTTCTCACGCAGAAGTTTATACAAATTCTAAAACAATGAAGATTTACCAAATACTAAACAAAATTGAAAAACGTGAGTGTGACCTTGAATTAATATTTTGGTATCAGGAATCAATTTTTAATGCAATTGTGAAATTGATATACAGTAAGATAATAACAGCCTTGCAACAAGGATCATCTAAGCCGGGAGAGATTGTTTGGTCAATACCGACATTCATTGAACTGCCAACTGATGTCACTGATAATTTTACGAGCATAATATATAATAAGGATGAAAATGATGAACCGATTAATCCCGATGATATTAAAGAGAAATTGATTAAAACGATTACTGATCTTCGTGACTCGATTACCAATATAATTTTAGAAACTTATAATACAACTGAAAATCAAGACATATCTGATTTAGATGAATTTACAAGTTTTATGGATTCAAACAGTGAAAAGTTTTACTGTTATATTTCGGTGTTTAAATTTCTACGCAATGAATTCACTAAATATTATATACCATTTTTAAGAGATCTATCAAAAGTCGAACACATTGTGTACGAAGATGTTAAAATCGATGAAATTGTTCGATCCGATGTGGATGATAAACTAACTGATAGTAGCAGGTGTCAATATGTTAGAGATTTGTACAGTCTCTGTCTCGAAGCAAACACATTTTTAAAAATGGTTTTAGACACAAAAAATGATTTGGTAGAGGAATACTCAGAGGAAGTAAAAACTATTTTGACAACGATTAGAAATTGGTCCATTGAGGTGATCGAACGGTGTACATACAAGGGCTGCAGGGACCTTTTAAAAGTGTCATATCATATTTACGTTGTCTTGAATCCAAAGCACACTGATCATTTTAAATACAATCAAGCGCCGATGCTCATGTCATTGATAATGTCTATTTTAAATACCTATGGTATTGATCACTGTAGTCCACCAAAATTCAATTTCTTGTTATTCAACAGTACATATCTCGAGGCTATAGGCAATAATGATGTACTTGATAAACGTTTAAATTCATTTGTGCAGATCCTTGCAGCTTACCGAAAGATACCGGTAGTTGCAAACTATTCAATTTTTTTAAATATTGACAATTTTTATAAAATATATCTTAAAGATACGGCTTTGTTCATTAAAAACAAAGACAAGTTCAGTTTTTTTTACAAAGGTGAAAGGAAGTACATTCATGAAATTTACGACAACATACGTGCAATTACTTTGGACCCTTCCCATGTGTTCAAATTCTATGATATATATTTCAAATTCATTCTTTGTTCTATATTTTACAAAGTGTGGGTTTTCGCTAATTACTCAGTCAAAGAAAGTCAGTCAAAATCGAATGTATTGCGGTTTGATGATTGTGATGACTTTAACCATCGTTATAATATGTTTCTTAATATTCAAAATTTTCCCTCAAATTTTTCGATACTTGTGTTTAATGTTGATCGATTTTCTACGATGGTATATAAACTATGTTATATAAAAGCAGAGACAACCGAAAATAAAAACAAAAAAAATAAGTCTAAAGATAAAATACCACAGTTCAAAGATTCTAGTACAGTAATCGATGCAGATAAGATGTATCTTAAAATTTACAAATTAAAGAACAATATAATTAAGCAATTCGAAGAATTTGGTATGTTCATAACAAACATATTAGAAGAGATTCCTAAAACGCCGTTATCCATAAAGGACAAAGTCAAACAAACTCTTCTTAGAAAACCCAAGAAAACAGAATTGATAGAAAAAATTTTCGGAGATATGACTGAGAATACCTGCGAACTAGTCAAGGCTGCTAACAATATGCTCTCAGAACTCATTATCAATATTTAATTGAAGGTAACAGGTCAATTTTGAATATGCATTATTTATGAAAAACTTGTATACCAAATAATACATTCAGAATCGTAAAACAATACTTTTCAAAAACAATAATTTTTACCTTTCGCGGTTACAATTATTTTTCTTTCTCTACTCCCCATATAGTTGTAATATACAAATACGAATACATATTTTATTATTTAAAGCGTTATTATAATATATTACCATTACATACAATATAGGAGATTGACTGTTTACGTTAAAAATTAAAATATACATGTAAGTTCTAGAGCTACGATTTTGGTGATTTTTGCATTTTTTCTTTAAGTGCTTTACAGCATTTTTGCGTATTTTTTAATTCATTAAAATCCCAGCTCTATGATATGACCAACCAATGGCATTGTTATAGTCACTGTTCACAACTATTTAAATAATTCTTTAGTATACTTATAAAACTCAATATATGGATTCACTTATGCACAAAAATACAAAAAATAAGCTCAAAAAAAATATTTAATATGAATTTCAGTACTTAAATTATACAATTAATATGAAAAAGAAAAATTGAAAAATGAAAAAATGAAAAATTAACTACTGTAGTTTTCTACTTTATTTTCTTCTCATTCACCTTAAAAAAAATGTTTCTAAATATACCTATACATGTATGCTCTTAATTTGTCAAAGACCAACATTTTAAACTTAAAATTGTTCAAAGGATGTTCTTCTTTGTCTAAACTATAATTTTCTTAAATCCGAAAATGCCAAATTTTGTTCTTATTTTTTGTAACACATGCTCAAATATGCATTTCTATGCAATGACGACAAATTATGCAAAAATATTCAAAATAGTATTTCGAGTGCACCTAAATAATTTTTTTTACATAATATAATATCTAAACATCACTCACACTGATTTTCTTCCTCGATAAATATGAAATAGCTAGAAGTCCTCAGCTCTACTAATAACTAATTTCTATTATAGTTTTAAGTAAATCGTAATTTTTTAATTATTAAAATATACATAATATGTTTAAAACAAATGAAACAAAAAATAATAGCAACCAAAATGGACACAAATGTATTAATTGTTTGTTTGCAAATTAAATCAATAAATAAAAAAAAATAAATAAAATAAAACATAAACGAAGATAAAAAAAATATTTAATTTATGAATAATTATTATAAATATATTATTATTATTGCTATATTATTTAAAACTGGCTTATATTATAATTTATTTTCTTAAGTAACACTAATACACATTTTATATTTAAAGTTATATACATTCTATTCGTAATATATAATAATATAATATGTATTTGTGTGCATACGTATTCGTCACTGGATATTGTCTCTTACACCCATAGATATCATACAGTAGCAGCCACTGAAAAATAAAAGGGGGTACTATATTGAATCACTTACCTCTATATTGGCTAATATTGAAAATATTGGTCATTTTTTATGTCTGCAGTCTGCACTTTGGTGGATAACATTTTGAGATGTGCTCTAGTATACAAATATAATCATTCTTTCGTTTAAATTATATTGTAAATGAAACTATGCAAAAAAAAGATATTATAATATATATTTCAAACTAAAGTTAGTTAGGTACATCATTTGTTCAAATAATCATTCGTTTGATAGATGCCTATAGAGTATTTTTGAAAGTTCAAGTTATACCTAGCCTAAACAATAATACTACAATAGTATAGTACATTCTCATGGTGAATTAGTATTTTGGAATTTTAAAAACTTTATTTTCTTTATTTTTAATGATGTCAGGTTCTTATTTATTATTCACATCAAACGCTTTCTATATCTAAAACTAACACAATCCATTGTTAATTATGGTATTTGTATCTGGGTTCAAGCATATGATTCACATACATATCGGCTTAAAATCACACTTAATAGATTAACTAAATTTTTACTATTGAGACCTATGTATTTTAGTAATGATTTTGCTTATTTATAACTAATAACTAAAGACCGGATTTATATTCTCTTAAAATACCCAAAATATGATGCTAATATTCTCTAAAAAAACCTTCAAATATTCTCATTATATTCTCTCAAAAATTTAAAAATATGCAAAAATAATCAAAAAACATCATTATATGCTTTAATATGCATTTATTTTTTAAAATTTTATTTTCAACTATATTTTTATAGTGAGATATTAATTAGGTATTAAGAGTTGCATATTATACCTAATGGAATAGTATTGCACTTTAGCAAGAGTAAGAAGTTGGAATATAATATAAATATAACAGTATAGGTAAAATTAAAACACAAAAACAAAATTTTGATGTTTGAATAATTGATAAACTTATAAGTTGATCTTATCAGTAGATATACATAGATAAACCTTGATAATACTGCGTGTTTTATTTTTATCAAAATGAAAAAAATAAATAAATTGTAAATGGTCGAAAAAAAATTTTCAGAGTACCGTAATATTAAAATTAATAAAAATAAATACAAATTTTTGCTCACAATTTACGAAATATTCCAAAATATGCAAAAAAAACTTTTTTCTACGCATTCAGAATTGAACGAATCGTCCACATTTTTTACTCTCATAAGACTGCATAGACCCAGTGATATGTAAAAACATATAAATCCGGTCTTTATTTATAACTTAATGCTTCATACTTTCAAAATGTATGTTATAGAAATATCATTCTAAACTTTAGAACTCACTTATTTAAATTTGTGATAAAACGTGTTAATTTATATAGGTTTTGTGATTATACTGTTTGCTAAAAATGCTTTTCTTTTTTTCTATTATTTTTACTCTTATGTAAATCTTATACCTAATAATTTGCTTATATTTTTTTTACCATCTTGTATTGTACTAAAACTTTTATACACCCCAAAATAAGTTTATGCTTAAAGCCTAAAGGGGAGTTGCAAACATGTGTCTTACATATTTCTTCTAATATATTATTGAAATGTATATTGTTTTTGCTAAATAAAATTATTATTATTATTATTATTATTATTATTTATTATATTCACCAAAGAAATAGTTTAATGAATAATATGAATACCTAATCAAAATTTGTTTAAAATAATTAAATTTATTTATATAAAAAAATAAATATCTATTTATAAATGAAAATCCAAAACATTAATTAATATTTTTACTTGAATATTGGAACTTAATTATGCTAGTATAATAATTATTTATTATTTTAATTATAAGTATTAAAGTTATAAATCGGTTAGTTGGCAACACCGATCGGCGATCGAGAACTTACATACTAATAATAACAATTTTCTTACAAACCATGAAAATATCATTTTATATGGGCCACAGACATTGATCTAATTTTGCTTTACCTTATAGTCCATATAAGTATTTTGTTTTTTTGATCATGGTTGGCATAAGTTTGAGTTTAATATTTGAACGAAATTTATATTTTATTCTTCATCAGTCATCACTAACGTTTTTATGGATTTATCGATACCTATGCAAAAAACAAAATCAAACACTTTGATAACACAGCTGTTCAACTTCTGAACAGACTGTAATTTGTCTTTTAAATAATATAAAAACATATTCTTTTTTATAAACCTAATACAACGATTGAACAAATTCATATACGCAGTAGTTAGTTTGAACTTAATATTGTATACCCAATAGCTGTCGTCCGCCCGGTTGAACCTCTTCAGGTAGCTCCGGATGCATCCGTGACCCGAAAGCACCTGTGTCAGTCGGAAAGTCAGGGTTAGCGGTGGCGGAAAATTAGAACGAAATCATATTTCTGATTGAGCCGTCTCTGTGCTATATGTATAGCCGTTTTTTTCGTTAATCGTTACCTATGTCATGACTTATGGATGTTATGAATACACTATAATACAGTTTACACATATTATCTACATCCATGAAAGCAATTGTTGACGTTTGATGTAAGATTTAACTGATTGCATTACAGTAATCTTGCAAAAAAAAATGTAAGTATAACTTATAATATTACCTAAATATGAAAATTTTTTTATTTCAGAAAAAAATATTATGTGTATTTATTCAATTGTTTCAGAAATGGATGATACAGTATTAAAGAAATTTGAAATTACTGAAGAGGAGTTGGCCAAAATGAAGGTTTTTGATAACGGTTAGGTTTTCATCAATCAGTTTAAATTTTAAATTTTTATTATTAAAGAATGAAAACAATTTATTTTTCTATTATACATGTAACGTCGGTGTCTATAAATTGAGTAAAAAAAATAAATAAAAAATATTGAATATAACAAAAGTTATCGTTAGTGAACCTTAAAGTAGTTAAACGTCTATTCACAAACATCTTTTTTTTTTTAGTTTTACATTTTTACGATGCCCCTCTGATTTAAGGTTTTCTTTTTATTGAAATTAAATAATTTCAAATCAATCTGTGTATACTAAAAAAAATATGGAATATGTACCAAAGTTTTTTTGTTTACACAAATAAATAACAAAACTAAAGTGACACGACAAATAACCTACATCTGGCTGATACTACTTTTTTTTTTTTAAAACAATTATTATTCTTAATTCTACATTTTTAAAAAATATTTTTTATTAAAAATGCAAATTTTTAAATAGTAAAATAGGTAGTTTTAAATTATAATACATTTGTCGTGTGAGAACATTAAATTTGTTTCTCTCAGATACCAGGAGTATATGGGTACGCATGTACACACAAGCAGTGTTTGGATGACCGGCAGCGTCCTAGATTTTCTGAGATATATGTTTTGTATAATGTATAATTCTCATTTTATATCAAAAAACTATCAGCTTGTGTGTGTGTGAAAAGACCAACTAATGGACATTAATTTAATACTAAATTTTCAAAGGCAATAAACACATTAGTTATCAATAATTTTAGTAGAATATGATCAAATTTCCGTAATGCAAATGTTTGCAGAATTTGGGTAAGGTCATAACACTCATAACTAATAAAAAAATATCAATACTTAACATGTCCACAACCCTAGATAAATTAATAAAAAATTAATGATCATTGAACATATTTTTACATTAACTACTCTAGATTAGAACATTTTTAGGGCTATGGATGCTTTAAAAAATAATTCATTTTTATACTTATTTTTGTAAATAGGTTAATTTTTAAACAATATTTTATGAAATAAAACTATTTTTACATTGCATGAAAATGACATACTCATATTAAAGAAATGTTAAATTAGCCAATTTAGGTTAATAAAAACTCCATTAGCCCTACTTATGGAAAATAGTAAATCAATAACTTAACCTAATTATTTAAACATAAAATTAATAATTATCAATTTTATCATCAACAAATTTTACAAATGGAGACGTAGTTTGTCTTGAATCAATTTAAAATGTTTAATATATTTCATTCCATATTAACTTAAAAAGTTATTAGATGTACTAATGTACTATGTGACTGTGACCAACCAAAAATAACAATTTGCATTTGTTCATCCAATCTAGTTATAGATATTTGAATTAAAAGTTAATACAACTAAATTCAATTGAAATTTGAATGAAAACAAAATTAATTTCCTAAAAAAAAATACGATAAACATCAAATTATTTATAACATTTGATTAATTGTATAAAAAAATAATATTCGTACTTACATAGTTAATTGTTTAGTCTGTTGAATATTTTATTCTATATTAATTTATGAAGTCATCAGATTGGTATCAGTAGCAAGTATCATAGGTACCAAAAGGTATGCAATATGAATATGCATTAATTTCTGGTCAAATTCAACTGTCTTGTGTCTAGTCATATTATAGTTCACTGTTAATTTTGCTTAATTATACCAATTCTACTAATTACCACTGAAAATAAAATTAACATTTTTAATCATAGTTATTATTTTTTTTATCAATAATATAAATCATTTATGAAAAAAAAAAAAAAATCCAATATATTAATTTTAGATTAAACGTACCAATAAAGTAAACGTACAAATAAAGCTGTCGGGAAAGTATGAAATCTAATACTCATACATAATAATGCTGATCGGATAGAAGTGCATAATATGCATATTTTTAATTATTAGGTAACTAAAATACAACATTAAAACATTATCAAAAACTATACATTGGTTTAAATTTATATTTTGAATAATACAAATAATTTAGTATTTACTTAAAATGTTTTTTGTGTTTAGACGTCCAATGAATAATAATTAACGTTCGATATTTGAGTATTTGACAATGGGAAACTAACATTAACGATTAATCAATAACCACATGTTTTCAAATTTCAGACACCTTTTTCTGTTTAGTGTTTACAGTTTCTCGTTTATCTACAAACGTAATATACCAAGAATACCAAGAATCAGTAACCAGTGTTATATTATGTAACCATGATTGCAAATAATTGTAAAATGTTATTATCATACTTTAAATATGATACTGCTGTTGCAGGCTTGACGTTATTCACTCGGTGCTGTGAGTATGGGGAGAAGCTGATAGGAGGGTACAAATCGTGTGACCTTTGTACTTATTCCTTATAAGTTATTGTGAATTATGTCTATTATGACCGTTTGCATCATTAAATTGAGATATAATTTTGTATTGACTTCTGGTCTTTACTGTTGGGTATTATTTATTACTTTTGGTTTTGGTGAATTATCCGGAAGCAGAAAGTTGAATGAATATTTGAACGTTTATAGGTCACAAACGAATTACTCAAATTAAATATTGTAAACGCTAAAACTAATTTTTTCATTATGTTTATAAATTGGGTATTTTGATTTTTTTCAAAAAAATTTAAAGCAAATTTAAATTTTCTTATTTTCTGTACAAGAAATAAAAAATAAAAAAGTTAATATTATACGTGTAGTAGAAACGTCTATAAATTATATGAAAAAAAAAAAAATTAAGAAATATTGCTTAGAATACAAGTTATTTCATTTGTCATATCTTTCTGTTACACCCTGCATTTATACATAATATAGTATTCCAAATTTCAAATATATTTTTCAAAGACCATTATTCTCGATGGTTTGGAAGAGTAGTTCCCATAAGTACTTACTTTTATTGAAAAAATTCAGAAACAGTTCCCTACTGTGAATACCACGAGAAACATAAATGTTAAATGAATTCTAATTATTATCATTGATAATCAAATTTCATAATTTTATTGTACAAAATACGATATATAGTATAAGCATTCTAAGCATACGCAGCCAACCCAACAGTAATACGTTTTTATAATTATAATAAATGATAAAAAGTATTTTTAAAACAGAACAATTTATTATTTTCACAATGAATATTGAAACATTGTAATTAATGAGATGCAAAGTGCTACTTATGTTACTTGTTAGCGAACTTCACAAATGTAAGGTTTTATTATTAAGTCGGAGACCGGGGTATGCGTATTGAGACGTTTGGGGGTATTTGGTTATAGTTGCAGACTTGCAGTGTAAGCTACAAATCGTGACAAGCATATTTATAAGACTCAATTTAAAATTGACAAAAAATAAAATAATTCAATCTGATGAGCGGTTGCAGTTGCCGATGAAAATTTTGTTTTCAGTTATGAAACCGTAATAGAACCTTTAAACAAAAATTAAAAACGATAATGTCAAGATATCCACATGGTACAATGCCATTGGTTTGTTACAATTAACGTTAGGTACAGCATTTGTTCAAATATACATTCGTTAGATAGATGCCTAAAAGATATTTTTTAAAGCTTATGTTATACCTAGCCTAGCCCACAATAATATAATAGTATAAAACATTTTCATGGTGAATTAGTATTTTAAAATTTAAAAACTATATTCACCGAAGAAATAGTTTTATAAGGATATGAATACCTAATCAAAATGGGTTTAAAATAAGTAAATTTATTTATAAAATAAAATCAAAAACATTAATTAATATTTTTACTTGAATATTGAAACTCAATTATGCTGGTATGATAAGTATTTATTATTATAATTAGGTATTAAAGTTGTAATCAGTTGGTTGGCGATTAGTAACACCGATCGAAAACTTACATATGAATAATAAAAATTGGCTAGACAAGCAATATTTTATAATTTCATATTGGCCAACTGCTAAGAATCGAGCAGAACTGGCAAGAGCGAAGAGGACCGTTGCACTCCGCACAATACGTGCTTGCAGGACACTCTCGGCCGACGCCTCGTCAGTATTGGCCTCAATGCTACCTGCAGACCTGCTAGCAACAGAAAGGGCTAGAGTTCGGGTTCCCATGGACGACCAGACTGACGTCGCCCCGAGCACCGTGAAAAAACAAGAGAGAATAATCAGCATTGCAGCTTGGCAAGCTCGGTGGGCAGGGCAATACAGTTCTCCTACACATTGATAAGAAACTACTAGGGGGAAATTAAAATGTTAGATACCAACTGTCTTTTTTCAGAAAATTGATATCAAGGAATTTAGTATTATACAACTACACCCACTGTACTTATAATACAAGTTACAACAATTAAAATAGTAAATACCAAATAATAATTTATATTTAGAATATTTAACTTTTTATTTTTTTATTGAGTTTCTAAAATCAACTAGTTATATCACATTATGGACCACAATTACGCGGCTTATGAAGTTGAAGCAGACGGTAATTTATATTTTTTCAGTTAAGATAGTAAAACTAAATTATTATTATTTATTTATTTTGAAAAATACAGTCTGTAATTAATGTTTACATTAGACAATATAAGACAAAAAATAATTTTTATACCCTTTCAAAAGCTAAAGGTAACATTTTTGCATAATTGTGTCCCCTTATTAATTGGAATTTGTTGTCCAACTGTCGTATTATATATTTGAAGGTATTTGAATTAGTGTTACCTTCAACCTAAGTAGGTATCTATGTAATATAATGCATAACAATTATTATTATAATATATTTAACATGGCTAAAATTAATAAACTATAAACTTTTATTTAGCTATGTATCTAACTACCATTATTCATTTTTCAGTTCATTATGAAAATGCAATTATTTTAGAACAGGAAGCCATATCAACATATACAACATTGCCTGGTGTTCGACTTAAGTCGTTAGTCTATATGGATAATTTAGGTTATAGACATTATAAAAATAACAGTCGTAGCAATAAAATGTGAGTGTAGCAATATGTCAGAAATTAATATTTTATTATCTGTTTATATTTTGAAATATTTAGTTATTAGGTATGTGAAAACTTAAAAAATAGAACTGAATTTTGTCCAACCACTGCGATCATAAGTGTGGACATAAATGAAAATTGGATTAGGACTAATAGGAACCATAACCATTATCCACCAGTAGTTGATATTCCAATGGTCCATTTAAGGAAAAGTATTGGATTATAGCAGGAACAAGTACTTCAAGAACAACAAATTCAATAAGCAATATTTATAATAATGAAATAATTACGTAAGTTAGGTTTGGTTAGTAGGTAACCTTTTTCATAGAAAATATAGCTATATTTTTAAATATTATAGAAATCCAGATGGTGCAAGGAATTATACATTTCTCCAATCCCAAGCATGTGTACAAAGAATGCGTCATTGTCGACGTCCACCAAACCCAGACACAATTGAAGAGTTGGCAGGTATTCTGAATGAACATATGGCATATGCATCAACCTTGCAGCATCCACCTTCACGGTGACAGCAGATAGGACAAAATTATCTAATAAATATTTTAGCATTTCATTAAATAAATTATTTGTATTTAGGTTTTTTCAACAACTATTTGAAGCTGAGGGAGAAACTGTTGGATTAGTATTTTTTAATTTAGATGCCATCGGAAAATATAAAAATGAGCTTTTATCTGTCAGAGTTGCAGGAATTGATGGAACCTTTAAAACGGTACCAAAACGTCCTTCTCAGTTTACTAATGGTTGCCTTTTGACCTTTCATGTACTTTTTTATAATGTTGTAAGTTAATGCATTTAAATAAATTGTTTTGTTCTTTTAATGCATAGTGTAGGTTAATTATTTTTTACTTTAAATTAATAATTGATGTTTAATTAACTTTTTGTAATAATATGTCATATACATTTTCTACTGTTTAGTCTTTTCCAATGGTATATGCTCTCACATCAAAAATGAGGAAAGCTACATATGAATCGTTCTTCCATATTGTTTTGAGAATTTTGCCATTAAATTACGCTCAACTGACTATAGTTACAGACTATGAAAGAGGCTTGATGAATGCTGTAAGAAGAATTTTTAACGAAAGCAATCTGCAGGGTTGTTGGTTTCACTTCTGCCTGCAAGTTCTTCCACAGTTTTCAAGTTTTCATGCATTCTGGTTTTATAATAAATGTATTATTACAGGATGTTATTCGATACTGCCAAAGAACCTTAAGTAGTGTTTTTCACTTGTTTCAAAATAGTCCAGAAGCCAATCGAGTATTAAAAATGGTAATGTAAATATGTAATAAGTAGAGTTCGGGTTTACTTAAATATTGTTTACAACCATTACTGTGGACAACTGTCAAATATTCTAGAACACTTAAAATATACATAAGAGAGCTTACTCCTATTAAGCTGCATAGTACACTAGATACAAATATGTAAAATCATAAAGATCCTACCTATAGTAATAAGTTATCTAGTTACTCATTCTAGACACTATATTATTATTTGAAATTTCATAATTGGGATGTTTATTAACTTTCAGGTATTGGCATTACCTCATCTAACAGCAGAAGAACACCCTTCCACATTTTTTACACTCATAAGACTGCATAGACCCTGCAGCGATATGTAAAAACCTATAAATCCGGTATTTAAGCTAATAACATACAACACAACCGTTGACTAATACAATATATAATACTAATTACACTGGCGATTCACACCTTCAAATAATAATACACTAATAACTTATTATCGTGTTATTATTAATGATTTTAATAAATATAAAATGCCAAATATAATAATTTATTACTTTTAGGAAATAAAATTCAAAAATTATAATATTGTGAAAATATGTTACCTAAAATAAATATTATAAAGACTGCTCTAAATTTACTCGATTAAATTCAAATCCATCTCCATATTACATTATTGCATATGTGTCAATAATAATATTATAATAAATGACAACCGTCATAGATAGGGCCAGGAATCCAAAGTAGTGATAAAAATCAAACTTGTATCTATTATTATTATGTATTATTTTTATTGTTTTTATTTTATCAAAGTTTAGACTTTATATTATAAGTATGTACCTAGAATAAATTGTATAAAATATAGTTGTGTCAAATATTGAACTAATTATTTTATTTTATTATATTTTTATTGAATAGAGATGCAGATCGTGAAGTACAGCTCAAAAATCGAGGGATAGTACTTTCTATTTCAACATTACAATTTTTATCCAAACACTTAATGTGTAAAAATAAAAACATTGGCATATTCTTCAATGTTCTTCTTCAGATTTATAAAGCCAGCAATGAAACAGGCGTTTAGTGGATATTCAGTGGATAACATTTTGCGATGTTCTCTAGTATAAATATACAATCATTTTTGCGTTTATATTATATTGTAAATGAAACTATGCAAAAAATAGGTATTATAATAATATATACATAATATAGATAATATATATATATATATATGTATATATACATTATAAAGTATTCCAAATTTCAAATATATTTTTCAAAGACCATTATTCTCGATGGTTTAGAAGAGTAGTTCCCATAAGTACTTACTTTTATTGAAAAAATTCAGGAACAGTTCATTACTGTGAATACCACGAGAAACATAAATGTAAAATGAATTCTAATTATTATCATTGATAATCAAATTTCATAATTTTATTGTACAAAATACAATATATCGTATAAGCATTCTAAGCATACGCAGCCAACCCAACAGTAATACGTTTTTATAATTATAATAAATGATAAAAAGTATTTTTAAAACAGAACAATTTATTATTTTCACAATGAATATTGTAACATTGTAATTAATGAGATCCAAAGTGCTACTAATGTTACTTGTTAGCGAACTTCACAAATGTAAAGTTTTATTATTGAGTCGGAGACCGGGGTATGCGTATTAAGACGTTTGAGGTATTTGGTTATAGTTGCAGACTTGCAGTGTAAGCCGAAAATCGTGACAAACATAAAATAAGACTCAATTTAAAATTGACAAAAAATAAAATAATTCAATCTTATGAGCGGTTGCAGTTGCCGATGAAAATTTTGTTTTCAGTTATGAAACCGTAATAGAACCTTTAAACAAAAATTAAAAACGATATTGTCAATGCCATTGGTTTGTTAAAATTAATGTTAGTTACAGCATTTGTTCAAATATACATTCGTTGATAGATGCCTTAAAGATATTTTTTAAAGGTTATGTTATACCTAGCCTAGCCCACAATAATATAATAGTATAAAACATTTTCATGGAGAATTAGTATTTTAGAATTTAAAACTATATTCAACGAAGAAATAGTTTTATAAGGATATGAATAACTAATCAAAATGGGTTTCAATAAGTAAATTTATTTATAAAATAAAATCAAAAACATCAATTAATATTTTTACTTGAATATTGAAACTCAATTATGCTGGTATAATAAGTATTTATTATTATAATTAGGTATTAAAGTTGTAATCGGTTGGTTGGCGATTTGTAACACCCATCGAAAACTTACATAATATGAATAATAAAAATTTGCTAGACAAACAATATTTTATTATTTCATATTTTCCACAGACATTGATCTCATTCTGCTTTACCAAATAAGTATTTTGTTTTTTTGATCATTGTTTCGGAGAATAGTGGACTGTATAAGGAATTAAACTTATTCTACTTAGAAGCCTGGTAAATCAATAAACACGGTGCTTTAAATTTGATTGCCGGATTGACGGCCTACTATTTAAAATAATTACAAAATACTTCTAAAGAGGTAAAAGGGCACAATAAGTGCTGGCCAGCTAATGGGTAAAATATTTAAGATAAAAAACATACAATAATAATAAATAAATAAAAATACACAAATTGGTAGAGATAATATTATATGAACATAAAAACCGTGACGGCGGCTGCAGTCCCGGGTGGCGGGTGACGGTAGACGGTGCGCAGGTGAACAGATGGAGATAGACGGTGAACGATAAGTGGTGGACGGTAAGCGGTAACGCACTACACAAATTCTGGTGCTCGGTGTCACGGTAACAAAACTATTCTTTTTTTTTCGGTATGTGGTATCTTGGTAAGAATCGGTCGCGGTAGATTTTTGGATCACGGACCCGGTCGCGTCCGTTGTTCGCGGCACAGTAACGCGGGACGGAGAGAGTTGCGAGAGGGAGTATGTATTACGGCGAGTGGCGACTATCGGAACTCGGAAGCCCTATCAAGCCGTGATTACTGTGTGACGACGTCGTCGTCTAAACATACTGCCCCCGTTGAAGGTACCTAGTTACCTTCAAAAGTTAATGGCAAGCGACATAGTTTCACCGCGGGACGTTTTACAATTTTTCCCTCTGCGGTCCGGACGTTGGCAACTCGAACTATTTTATCTTCTCCTGGGAAGACTTCTACCACTCGTGCAGTTCTCCATGTGAGGGGCGGAGTTGGTTCCTTAATAAGCACAAGATCCCCTGGAGCCAGGCTGGTTTCAATTTTGTTCCATTTGGATTTGGTTTGGATAGTATGCAAGTATTCCTGCTGCCAACGTTCCCAAAAATGTTGTTGCAGTTGTTGGACGAGTTTCCAGCGTTGGTGAAGCCCCAGCTTTGGTAGAGTTTTAATTGTATCTGGCGTCGGCATGCTAACGATTGGTTCGAACGTTAAAAAATGTCCAGCGGTTAGTGGTTGTAGGTCGTTAGGATCTGATGACATGGACCCTAATGGACGTGAGTTTAATATTGCCTCAATTCGGTGAAAGACGGTGTTCAACTCTTCGTAGGTCAGAATTTGTTCTTTGATTGTACGATGTAAGAGGGTCTTAGCGGATTTTACTGCTGCCTCCCATAGACCACCCATATGTGGAGCAGCAGGTGGATTCAAATGCCATCTTATCTGGTGGGTCGCAAGACCTCTCTCTACTTCGTCGGACTTAATCAATTTCTGTATTACCTCCAAGTAGTTTTTCGCACCCACAAAATTAGTGCCGCAGTCACTATATATAGCTTCACAGCGACCACGTCGACTAATGAATCTATTAAGTGCTGATAGAAACAGGCACGTGGTTAGATCACTTACAAGTTCGAGGTGAACTGCTCGAGTTGCCATGCAGACAAATATACACAGGTAGCCTTTTGTGGCTTGGATTCGTCGTAACAAAGCGGCCTTTACCCAAAAAGGGCCTGCAAAATCAACTCCTACCTGCGCAAACGCTTTGATACTTGCAACACGAGCTCGAGGCAACGCTCCCATCATAGGGTTCATGGGGTTTGGCTTCGCCTGAAAACAGGGGATGCACTGGTGTAGTCGTTTACGTATGACGCTACGAGCCGATAAGATCCAATAATCCTGGTGTAGAATATTCTGCTTCGTTTGTGGTCCGGGATGACAATGAAGACTATGTACATAGTCGATCAATAAAATGGTTAACTGCGATTGTTTTGGGAGTAGTATCGGGTGTTTTGCCTCATAAGGTAAGTCAGAGTTCTTCAAGCGTCCTCCAACGCGGATGAGATCACTGTCGAGATCCAAGTATGCACCAAGCATGCGAAGTTTTGGTGTACACGGTCGATTTTGCCTAAGACAGTTCCAGTCTTCCGCGAAGTGTATATGCTGGACCCATCGTATTAACGCCTGTAACGCATCTCTCTTTTCTTGGGCACTTGGGCGATTGGTTGGGTATTGCACCCTGGGCGGCCTACCCAATCGTTGACGTAGTCGCAACCAATAAGCTGCTAAACGGAGAACTTTAGAAAGTTCGGATGACGCGTAAAGAATCGCACAATTTTCGTCTAGTTGTGTAGTTGTGGCACTGGTTATTAAGGTAATCAACTTTTCTTCAGATTGATTCTCGACAAGATCTGTATCTGACATATTTGCCTGTTGTGGCCAAGTATCCAATGGTTGTCGAAGAAATGTCGGACCATTCCACCACAGAGGATGGTCAACAATTTCGCTGGGTGTCAGACCACGTGATGCGCAATCTACGGGGTTCTGTGCCGATGGAACGTACCTCCATATCTTTTGTGAATTATGTTCTTGGATTCTCGCAACCCGATTACCGACAAAGGTTTTAAGATTAGCTGATGGGGTATTGATCCAGGCAAGAGTCACCATAGAGTCAGTCCAAGCATAGTACTGGTCAATCGGTAATGACTTCAGATTAGAACGGAGATAATCGATCGTACGTGCTAATAGTAGTGCTCCACAAAGTTCAAGTCGAGGAATCGACAGTTTCTTCTCCGGAGACACTTTAGATTTGCCCATTAATAAGTGAACTTGGATCTGACCGTTAAATGTGCGTGCTAGAAGGTAAGCAGCGGCGGCGTAGGCACTCTCCGAACTATCGCAAAATCCATGGAGTTCGTAGTTGGCATCCTCGACGGTAATCCGCCGGGCCACACACACTGAAGCAATAAAAGGCAACTCATCGTGATATCTTGTCCACGCCTCCTTGGCCACTACTGGCAGATCATCATCCCAACCAATTCTTAGGGCCCATAAATACTTCATCAACCGTTTTAGGTTGGTTATTACTGGCGTCAAAAGACCTATCGGGTCATAGATTCGAGCAATCTCGGACAAAATCGCTCGTTTACTATACCTCACCGGATTAGGTTGATACTGGTACGCTATCGTGTCATTTTTGGGCTCCCACTTTAACCAAAGTACTTTTGTGTAGTCTGATGTTGGCTCATCAAAGGTCACTGCCTCGGTTTGTCGGTGTTCGGGTGGTACAGCTTCAAGCAGAGCAATGGAATTGCTAGACCATTTTCGTAGATCAAAGCCTCCTCGCTTGAACACATTAATTAAATCTTGCTGCAGTCGAAGAGCCGATTCTTCACATTTCGTTCCAGTTGCTACGTCATCCACGTAAAGATCAGTATAGATAACCTTTTGAACTTCTGGATGGTTTGCGGCTTCATCGGCGGCCAATTGGTGTAGGGTTCGAATGGCCAAAAAAGGTGAGGAACGCTGTCCAAACGTTACGGTTGTCATTTCAAACACTTGCACTGGATCTGTAGGCTGAAAACGATATAGAAGTCGCTGATACGCATGGTGTTCGGCAGTGATATCGATTTGACGAAACATTTGCCTTATATCTGCAGTGAATACTATGGAATGTAATCGGAATCGTACTAAAATCCCCGACAAGTCTTGCTGAAGTTTGGGTCCAGGAAATAGACAATCGTTCAAAGATTTTCCATTGGAAGTAACTGCAGACGCATCATACACTACCCGTACTTTTGTAGTTAAACTCTCGGGCTTAAGGACTATATGGTGTGGAGTATAGTAGGAGTGTGAAGTCATAGTTTCAGTTGAATCAACTGGTTTCATATGACCAGCATCGAGATAGTCTCGCATAGCTACATTATACTGCTGACGGAGTTCCTCAGACTTCTCTAGTCGAATTTCGAGTTTGTGTAACCGCTGCATGGCCATCGCTCGGGACTCTCCCAGATGTGGTGGGTTTTGTATGAATGGAAGATGCACCACGTATCGACCATCTGGTCTCCTTGCAGTTGTGGTGGTGTATAACTCCTCGCATTTTATGTTTTCGGGGGTCTGATGCTGGATTTTTGGTAGTTCTTCCAGGTCCCAAAAACGACGTAGTGTTGAATCAATCTCCTCCAATGCAGTTACGAATGTGTTGGTTGTCTCTATTGTTGCAGTTCTGGTGTTTCCCATGAGTGTCCATCCAAACACAGTTTCAAGCCCAACCGGCTCCGTCCCTGTACCTTCTCTACGACCACTTCGAGTAACGTAGGGAACGACATCAGCGCCGAGTAAAATGTCTACTGACATTGGCTCGTCATACCTGGGATCTGCCAACTCGAGTCCCTTTAGATGTTTCCATTCGGCTTTCCATACGCGTTTTGATGGTAATAACCTTGTTATCCGAGGAACCACATAAGCATTGATGTTTATTTCAGGAGTACTGCTTCTTACAGGACGCAGGTTTAAATTGACGTGAGACTTAATAGATGCTACCTGCACGTCAGACATCCCTCGAACCACTAAATTACATTTCTGTCGTGCTAAACCTAGTTTCCTTCCACAAACTTCCGTCATGTAACTACTTTCACTTGCGCCATCTAACAAAGCTCGAAACTCTTGGTAATCACCATTAACATCTTGAACCAGAATAGCTACGGTCGACAAAAGCACACGGCAGCGGTCAGGTCTCTCATTAGCAGCTGAAAGCATGGTCGTGTTTGCGGTCACCGGTTGCTCTTCACTCTCCGTGGTTCTTAAATGTAACAACGAATGGTGGCGTCCGCCACATTCTGAACACACCCTAGTATTACTACATTGAGTTATTCTATGTTCACTAAAACATAAGTAACAGCGGTTCAGCTCTTTTATGATTTGATGTCGGTCCTTAGGTGTCTTCTCTTTGAAGACTGGGCACGCAATTAGCAAGTGTCCAGGCCTCGCTTGGCACACCTGGCACGAATAGTTACTTCCTTTTTCGTACTTTACTTTTCTCACTGTCGTAGTCGATTTTTGATTTGATTGCACTATATGCAACGCAGTAGTCCTGGTTTGGGAAGTGGGTTTTGACTTTTCCCGCCCTCCTTCAGATTGACTTCCTGCTGATGCTGCATTACAGAACTTAGTTAGGAATGTTATAAATTCGGTAACGCTTGGATCCTCATTGGTGTCTACAAGCAGTTCCCACTGTGCTCGTAGTTGTCCATCCAACTTTTGTTGAAACAGATGCAGTAGTATCGGATCCCATAGATCCGTGGCATACTTTAAATTTTTTAATGCACCAGTTGACTCTGATATATGGTTTAACAATTGTCTAATAGACTTTTCATCATTGAATACTGCCTTTTTCATCTCCCATAGTTGCTTGAAATGACTCTCAGCAATTACACGACGATTTGAATAGCGATTATTCAGTATTTTCAATGCTAAAAAGTAATTGTCGTTACTTAGCATTAAGTTGTTAATCAGATTCAACGGTTCCCCTTCTAAATACGATTTTAAATAAGAGAACTTAACGACCGGTTGAAGAAATAAATTATCATTTACGACCGTATCGAACGTGTTACGAAAACCCATATATTGCTTAGGGTCGCCCGTAAAACGTGGGATGGACAATTTTTCCAAAGGTATAAAGTTATGTGTATTCTTCCTTGAGCTATTAAGATTAATAAATGTCTCATCTGCATTTTGCCCTAAAAGCTTTGCAGGTACGTGTTCGTCGGCCACGATCATGATACTAAAATACGACTCTTCGAATTTTTCACGAAGTTCATCGGGTGAGCATACTTTGTCTTCCGGTTTTTGCTCTTTGTCAGGTTTTCCGAGTTGCTTGATAATAACTGACATTTGAACTTCGAACTCCTCTTGCAAACGTTGGACGGTAGCATACATCATCCGGAACTTTGTTAATGAAGTCTTATTGGTCGGTTCATTTTCTAATGCAACTCCAGCTGCACGTACCCTATTGATTCGGTTTTGAATGTCATTAAGACGAATCTTCGCCTCTTCATAAACCCCCATGGTAACGAATTAGTTTGATTTATACGGTTTAGATCTACAGTGTTAGATTATACCGAAAACCCCTTTTTTTTTTTTTTTTTTTTTTTAATCACGGTGTATACGGTTCATTTACGGTGTATACGGTACCGAATATATTATTACACACAATTGCCTACTTACGTTACTAATATATTGCTTATGAACTTGACCTTATTATTAATTGCGATCACTGATTATAATAGCATGTATGTATTCTAAATATTTTTAATCATTATCATCGGGTCAAAGTCCATCCGCAGTTCGGTTCACACAGATTATTTTTTTTTTTTTTTTTACTCGGTAATTGGTTATCGTGTTACGTAATAATTTAATAACACCAACACCTATTATTTCTCAAATAATCCGTATAATTTTATATTGTAATATTAAACTAATTATTAGGTTTCTCTTTCGAATTTTCACGGTAAGTGGTAATCACTTAGAATATAGTAATATCCTAGGCCGAACGGACCAAATGTTTCGGAGAATAGTGGACTGTATAAGGAATTAAACTTATTCTACTTAGAAGCCTGGTAAATCAATAAACACGGTGCTTTAAATTTGATTGCCGGATTGACGGCCTACTATTTAAAATAATTACAAAATACTTCTAAAGAGGTAAAAGGGCACAATAAGTGCTGGCCAGCTAATGGGTAAAATATTTAAGATAAAAAACATACAATAATAATAAATAAATAAAAATACACAAATTGGTAGAGATAATATTATATGAACATAAAAACCGTGACGGCGGCTAACCTAACCTAACCTAACCTAACCTAACCTAACTTAACCTAACCGTCCGGGTGGCGGGTGACGGTAGACGGTGCGCAGGTGAACAGATGGAGATAGACGGTGAACGATAAGTGGTGGACGGTAAGCGGTAACGCACTACACAAATTCTGGTGCTCGGTGTCACGGTAACAAAACTATTCTTTTTTTTTCGGTATGTGGTATCTTGGTAAGAATCGGTCGCGGTAGATTTTTGGATCACGGACCCGGTCGCGTCCGTTGTTCGCGGCACAGTAACGCGGGACGGAGAGAGTTGCGAGAGCGAGTATGTATTACGGCGAGTGGCGACTATCGGAACTCGGAAGCCCTATCAAGCCGTGATTACTGTGTGACGACGTCGTCGTCTAAACAATCATGGTTGGCATAAGTTTCAGTTTAATTTTTGATACAAAATATATATTTTATTCTTCATCACTAAATGTCCCTATAGATTTATTGATACGCATAAACAAAATTAACGTAATTTATGACACAGCTGTTCAACTTCTAAACATACTGTAATTTTGTCTGGTAAATAATATTACAAACATATTTTATTTTAGAAACCAAATACAACGATTAAAACAAATTCATACGCAGTAGTTACATTGAACCTAATATAGTACGTTATGTCAAAATGCCGCATATTAAACTATATAATTTTATATTAATATTTTTGTGCATTACATCCAACATTTTTTCAGTTTTATCAAAATTATCAAAATTAGAGAAAGATGTCAACCTTGCAGTACGTTCTAGTATATTTACCAGTGATCATTTGTCATATAGTATTAAACTGAATCTCGACATGGATTTAAATCTGTATATATATTTGGTTCCATCTGCAGCTCCAGATTCAAAAACAGATATCTACATGAGTATATTTTATATTTATACAAACTGTTCATTTGCTGAATGGCTTCAGAATAAACTATTTAAATTTATTGAAAAATTCCCAATATTTTATCAATCAAAATTTCAAAACACTTATAACAATGAATTTAATCAACCGAATCTAATTGATAAATTAATCGATATCGACTTTTTTGTTAAACGTTTCATAAATATTTTACTGCACAATTTTTTACATCTCGCTGATTCCAGAGATTATGATACGTCGTTATTAAAAACAATGTTATTACTACAATTTAAAATTCACTTTTTGACGCTCCCTGTAGATACCAAACAACCACCATCAGATGAAGTAGTAGTTCGTTCAATTCTTGAAATAATGAACTTAATTCAAATGTTCATGGCCACGAATTGTGATGTTCACACTCATAATGAGAAATATTTTAAGGCTGATAAATATTTTATTAAATCATCACATTTCTTCGATTTCTGGATAACTATATCCGCTGACACAAATGACTTCTTTGATAAGATTTTAAATCTTATAAAAGAACTGGGTTTAGAAGATAGTAACAAATATTGTAATACAGATCAAATGTTGTTGGTAAATGTTGTGGCCGAGAATCCGGATCATCCTGTTTTATGGGAGATTTCTCACGCAGAAGTTTATACAAATTCTAAAACAATTAAGATTTACCAAATACTACGAAAAATTGAAAAACGTGAGTGTGACCTTGAACTAATATTTTGGTATCAGGAATCAATTTTTAATGCAATTGTGAAATTAACATACAATAAGATAATAACGGCCTTACAACAAGGAACACTTCTGAAGCCAGAAGATATGGTTAAGTCAATACTAAAATTCATAGAATTGCCGACAGATGTCACGGATTATTTTACGAGCGGAATATATGATAAAGATGAAAAGAATGAACGGATTAATACCGATAATATTAAAGAAAAATTGATTAAAAAGATTACTGATCTTCGTGACTCGATTACCAATATAAATTTTATAACTTATAATACATCTGAAAATCAAGTCGTATCTAATTTAGATGAATTTACAACATATATGAATTCAAACAGTGAAAAGTTTTACTGTTATATTTCGGTGTTTAAATTTCTACGCAAAGAATTCACGAAATATTACATACCATTCATAAGAGATCTGTCAAAAGTCGAACACATTGTATACGAGGATGTTAAAATCGATGAAATCGTTCGATCCGATGTGGTTGATAAACTAACAAATATTAGCAGGTGTCAATATGTTAGAGATTTGTACAGTCTCTGTCTCGAAGCAATCACATTTTTAAAAATGACTTTCGGAAAAGAAGATCATTTGATACACGAATACTTAGAGGAACTAAGTACTATTTTGACAGCGATTAGAAAGTGGTCCATTGAGGTGATCGAAAGGTGTACGTACAATGGCTGCAGGGACCTTTTAAAAGTGTCATACCATATTTACGTTGTCTTGAATCCAAAGCACACTGATCATTTTAAATACAATCAAGTGCCGATGTACATGTCATTGATAATGTCTATTTTAAATACCTATAGTATTGATCACTGTAGTCCACCAAAATTCAATTTCTTGTTATTGAACAGTACATATCTCGAGGCTATAGGCAATGATGCCGTACTAAATAAAAGTTTTAATTCATTTGTGCAACGCCTTGAGGTTTACCGAAAAAGACCGATAGTTGCAAACTATTCAACTTTTTTAAATATTGACAATTTTTATAAAACATATCTTGAAGAAACGTCTTTGTTCGCTAACAACAAAGACAAGTTCAGTTTTTTTTACAAAGGTGAAAGGAAGTACATTCATGAAATTTACGACAACATACGTGCAATTACTTTGGACCCTTCGCATGTGTTCAAATTGTATGATATATATTTCAAATTCATTCTTTGTTCTATGTTTTACAAAGTGTGGGTTTTCGCTAATTACTCAGTCAAAGAAAGTCAGTCAAAATCGAATGTATTGCGGTTTGATGATTGTTATGACTTTCAACATCAATATAATATGTTTCTTAATATTGAAAATTTTCCCTCAAATTTATCGATACTTGTGTCTATTGTTGATCGATTTTCTACGATGGTATATAATCTATGTTATATAGGTGCAGAGATAACCGAAAATAACCACAAAAAAAATAAGATTAAAGATTCTATGACACTAAGCGATTCAGATAAGCTGTATCTTAAAATATACAGTTTAAAAAACAATATAAATAAGCAATTCGAAAAATTTGGTATGTTCATAACAAAAATATTAGAAGAGATTCCGGAAACGCCGTTAACCACAAAGGAAAAATTTAAACAAACTTTTCTTTCAAAAACCAAAAAAACAGAGTTGATAGAAAAAGTTTTCGGAGATATGACTGAGAATACCTGCGAACTAGTCAAGGCTGCTAACAATATGCTCTCAGAACTCATTATCAATATTTAATTGAAATTAACAGGTCAACTTTGAATAGGCATTATTTATGAAAAAATTGTATACCAAATAATACATTCAGAATCGTAAAACAATACTTTTCAAAAACAATATTTGTTACCTTTCTCGGTTACAATTATTTTTCTTTGTCTACTCCCTATATATAGTTGTAATATACAAATACGAATACATATTTTATTATTTTAAGGGATATTATGATATATTACCATTATATACAATATAGGAGATTATCAGTTTACATTAAAAATTAAAATATACATATAAGTTCTAGAGCTACGATTTTGATGACTTTTGCATTTTTTTTTAAAGTGCTTTACAGCATTTTTGTGTATTATTTAGGTCATTAAAATCCCAGCTCTACGATATAAACAACCAATGGCATTGTTATAGTCACTATACACAACTATTTATATAATCCTTTAATTGTAATTATATAGATAGGTAGTAATAACTTATTGCTGAAGAATTCTAGTATACTTATAAAAGAATACAAAAAGTATAATCTAAAAAAATGTATTATATGAATTTTAGTACTTAAATTATACAATTAATATGAAAAATATAGTTTGATTATTTACTTAATATAAAAACTTGAAAAATTAACTGCTGTAGTATTCTACTTCATTTTCTTCTCATTCACCTTAAAAAAAATGTTTCTAAATGTACCCATGCTCTTAATTTGTCAAAGACCAAAATTTTAAACTTAAAATTGTTCAAAGGATATTCTTCTTTGAAACCTAAATAATTTTTTTTACATAATATAATATCTAAACTAAACATCACTGACACTGAGGACTAAATATGAAATACCTAGAAGTCCTCAGCTCTACTAATAACTTATTTCTATTATAGTATTAAATAAATTGTAATTTGTAAATTATTAAAATTTACAAAATATGTTTAAAACAAATGAAACAAAAAACAATATCAACCAAAATGGGCACATAAACGAAGATAAAAAAAATATTTAATTTATGAATAATTATTATAAATATATTAATATTATTGTTATATTTAAAACTGGCGTATATTATAATTTATTTTCTTAAGTAACACTCACATACATTTTGTAGATTGTCTTGCAAGGTATTTATTTATTTATTTTTTTTTTTTGTCAACATTAAAGCTGTTCTAGTATTCATGTGTACCTGCTTTATTTGATCTATACAATATCGTAATGACATCTAAATTACATAATATGAGTGTATTTTGAAATGAAAACTCATCTTACTGGGTGCTGCTCTCCGCTAGAAGCCTTGAACCATGTGAGTAAATGCGTGAATATATAAGCAACACTGACAAATGGAACCCTTTAAATTTAATAAATTTATATATATTCTATTCGTAATATATAATAATATAAAATATATTTGTGTGCACTTGTATTCGTCAGCGGATAGTGTCTCTTACACCCATAGATATCATACAGTGGCAAACACTAAAAAATAAAATTGGATACCATATTGAATCACTTACCTCTATATTGGCTAATATTGAAAATATTGGTCATTTTTTCTGTCATCACTTTGGTTTATAACAATTTGAGATGTACTCTAGCATACAAATATAATCATTTTTTGGTTTAAATTAAAATCACACTTAATAGGTTAACTAAATTTTTACTATTGAGACCTATGGATTAAAGTAATAATTTTGCTTATTTAGAACTTAATGTTTCATACTTTCAAAATTTACGTTATAGAAATATCCTACTTAGCTTATAGATGTTTAAGCATAATCTAGCTAGAGTTAATCACTCATATAGTACTCGATATAAATACAATATTAATATTTGTGTACCTATTTCTAAAAAGCAATTAGGTCTAAAAAATTCTGTATCCACAGCTTCTCTGATATGTAGACAGCTTAATACAGATATATTTGTATATTTAAATCTTTTCGGAAAACTTAAGATCTCACTTATTTAAATTTATGATAAAACGTGTTAATTTATAAAAGTTTTGTGATTATACAGATTGCTAAAAATGCTTATCTTTTTTTCTATTAGTTTTACTTATGTAAATCTTATAATAATTTGTTTATCTTTTTTTTACTATCTTGTATTGTACTCAAACTTGTATACCCCCAAAAAAACAAGCTTATGCTTAGAGGGGAGTTGCAAACATGTATCTTATATATTTCTTCTAATATATTAGATTAAATGTATATTATTTTTGCTAAATAAAGTTATTATTATTATTATTATTATTAGTATTCATTATATTCATCGAAGAAATAGTTTAGTTAATAATATGAATACCTAATCAAAATGGTATACGAGGATGTTCCAAATGATGAAATCGTTCGATCCGATGTGGATGATAAACTAACGGATAGTAGCAGGTGTCAATATGTTAGAGATTTGTACAGTCTCTGTCTCGAAGCAACCACATTTTTAAAAATGACTTTCGGCAAAGAAGATTCTGTGAGGAACGAATACGCTAAGCAAGCAAGTATTATTTTGACAACGATTAGAAATCGGTCTATTGAGGTAATCGAATGGTATAAGTTCAAAGGCTGCAGGGACCTATTAAAAGTGTCATACCATATTTACGTTGTCTTGAATCCAATGCACACTGATCATTTAAAATCTAGTCAAGTTCCGATGTTCATGTCATTGATAATGTCTATTTTAAATAGCTATGGTATTGATAACTGTAGTCCACCAAAATTCAATTTCTTGTTATTGAACAGTACATATCTCGAGGCTATAGGCAATGATGATGTAGGTACTTAATAAACGTTTAAATTCATTTGTGCAGAGAATTTATGATTACCAAAACGTATCGATAGTTGAAAACTACTCAACTTTTTTAAATATTGACAATTTTTATAAAACATTTATTGAACAAACGGCTTTGTTCACTTTAAACAAACACACGATAAGTTTTTTTTACAAAGGTGAAAGGAAGAACATTGATGAAATTTACAAGAACATAAGTGCAATTAATTTGGACCCTTCGCATGTGTTCAAATTGTATGATATATATTTTAAATTTGTTCTTGGTTCGGTATTTTACAAAGTTTGGCGTTTCGCTTATTATTTAGTCATTGCAAATCATCCAAAATCGAATGTATTGCGGTTTTATGATTGTGTTGACTTTCGCCATCAATATAAGATGATACTTAATATTGAAAATTTTCCATCAAATTTATCGATACTTACTTGTATCTAATGTTGATCAATTTTCAACGATAGTATATAATCTATTTTATCAAAGAGCAGAGATAACCAAAAATTACCTCCAAAAAAATAAATCTAAAGGAGAAATACCACATTTTATATTGTTTGGCAGAGAATACGATTCAGATAATCTTTATTTAAAAGTACTCAAATTAAAAGAAAATACAGAAAACCAACTTGGAAAATTTGGGATATTCTTAACAAATATAATAGACGAAATTCAAGAAAAGCCGGAAAAGCCGAAAACCATAAAGGAAAAATTAAAACATTTTGCTCTTAGTAAACCAATAAAAACAGAATTGTTAGAAAAAGGTTTCGAAGATACGACTGTGAATACCTGCGAATTAGTCAAGGTTGCTAACAATATGCTCACAAAACTCATAATCAATATTTAATTGAAGGTAACAGGTGTCAATTTTGAATAGACATTATTTATGAAAAACTTTTATACCAAATAATACATTCGGAATCGTAAAACAATAATTTTTATAAACAATATTGTTACCTTTCTCAGTTACAATTATTTTTCTTTCTCTACTAACCCACTTAGTTGTAATACATATTTTATTATTTTAAGCGTTATTATGATATGTTAACATTGCATACAATATAGGAGAATGACAGTTTATGTTAAAAATTTAAATTTGTATCTATTATATAATTTTGATATCATATGTGTTATTTTAATATATTGTTTTTAATGTTGTCTAAAAACCTGTAGTTTTGTCTGTATATTCTAATTATTTACCAAGAACATAAATTATTGTAAAAATATAGATGTTTAAATTTAAATGAATGATGTTCATAAGATCTGTATTATTTTAGAATTTAGATGAGTTGATTGAAAATGTCACTGAATGTCTATTTCAACATAATTCGTCTTATCTAAATATAAAATATTTTTAAATAAAAGATTTATATAGATATAAAATAAAATAAAATTGTTATCATTGTTTTGCTTCAGATTGTAAAATCAACAATAAACATAATAAAAACTGGTGTTTCGTTATTTAACGAATAATTTTTTTTTTTTATATATATACCTATTACCTAATATACATAATTCTACACAACTTACCTAATGTGCCTATGCTTTGTATAGAACTGCTTTATGTCGTTTTGATTGAGCATTTTATACTAGGTTTGTCTGCAGGTTAGCCGTAATAACATTTGACAACTAGACAACTGCTTCAGTGCAGTTTCGTTTACTTTCGAGTGAGTTTTTCGACAGTAATTTTGTATTAAATATTGTTGAAGATTTTACTATTTTGGTAAATTTAAGTAAAATCATGGAATTCAAAATCATAGAAAGTAAACGAGGATGTCGTATGGCAGTGTATAATAAATTTAAATATAACTTTGGATCAACAAGTAAAGAAGACGGATTTACCCGTTGGAGATGTGTTACGAGAACTTGTAGTGCACTAATATACTCAGACAAGAGTGATTTTTTTCTTTCAACGGCTGGAGAACATAATCACGAATCTTACGATCTAACAAATATTTATCGTCAAATTGTAAATGTTGGATGTAAACGTAAAGCTGTAGAAGATATGCATGTACAATCGAAAAAAGTAGTATTAAAGGAAATTGCTCCTAATGACCATGCAGCAACAACATTTACTGTAAATGATATTAACACGTTCACGGCCACAGTATAATTTAGGAAGTTGTTTAAAAATACCAGGCTGAGAAAAAATATATATAAAGCTCGTAAAAGTGTCTTCCCTCCTAATCCCACTAATATTAATGAAGTGCATACACTTATTGATATGGAAAAAATAATTACTACTAGAGGAGATTCGTTTTTATTAATTAATGATAAAAATAAAAATGTATTGATTTTTTCATGTGAAAAAAATGTATAAATGTATTATTCTTGAGCCAAGTCGAAAATATATACGTAGATGGTACTTTTAAATATGCGTCAAGATTTTTTAATCAAATGTTCACTTTACATGGATTTGAAAATGGACATTATATTCCGTTAGTATTTTGTTTGCTCATTGACAAATCGGTCAAAACTTATGAATTTGTGTTTACTATGATTGTTGAAAAGTGTAATATACTTGGTTTTCTGTTCTCACCAGAAAAAGTTACCTTTGATTTTGAATTAGCAATTCATAAAGCTATAGAAAATGTCTGGCCGAATACAACAATAATTGGATGCCAGTTTCACTTAACTCAATCATGGTGGAGAAATGTTCAAAAGTGTGGTTTAACTTCTTTCTATAAAGACGAATCTTCAGAAATTGGAAAGTGTATACGGTATACATTTGGTTTGGTATTTTTAAATCCAGATGAAGTATCAAATTGTTTCGTTGAAGACCTACTATCTGACTGTCCAGTAAATGACAAATTAACAAATTACTGTGACTATTTAACCGATACTTACATATCCGAAGACTGTTTATTTCCACCGAGTATTTGGGCATCTAATACGTGGGAATTAATAAAAACAACCAACGAGTGTGAATCTTTTCATTCTTTTTTTAACAAAAGTTTTAATCATATTTCTTCACCAATAAGTGCCTGGTTAAGTGTTATAAATGAAATTCAAACCGGGGTCTACATAAAATTAAATAGTATTCATTTACAAAGGTAAAAATTATAAATCGACAGAGACAAAATGAGGAAAAAATACAGCAATATAAAGCAGGAAAAACTAATCGGTATGATTTTATTAAATCAATGTCATTTAACTATTCTATCTAATACTACAATACTAACAAATAGGTAATAATATTTTGACGATTTTTATTTTTGATAACAAATAACTTACATTATATAAACATTATATTAATGTGCACAAACACAATACATTTTTGGAGAGCAATAGAAGCCGCCTCCTCGTGGTACTCTCTGGGTAATGCTAAATGACTTTATAAAAATGTATTATTATGTTAGATATAAATAATTTAAAGTAAGTGTTTGCCAAAGTGTGTATTTTACAAAAGGTGGCTGAAAAGTGCTATATAATATTATTGGGCAAAAAGGGAAAGTAGTTTTAAAATATTTAGGCGAAAAGAGACGTGGGCGAAAAGCGAAAGGTCATTTTTGGGCGAAAGGGGTCTTGCCCTCTATTTTAATCATTTTAACTAGTGATGTGGTTCTTGACGTCTGGGAAATGTACATTGTAAAATATGTACGGTAACCGTAAATTAAAAAAAAAGAATTTACACTTTATATTTTTTTTACTCTTCAAAAAGTCCGAGTGATCACGTAATTTGTTTGTTTTTGTATTTCTTTTTAAGACATGAGAATTATAATACAAATGAGGATTTTTATAAAATGATAATGATCGATAAGACGTGATAATAATTAAAGAGATTAATAAATACAACATTGCATCACTTTAGTCGATTTAGTGGTATGTGGTTATTGGTTTATATAGTTTAATATGTAATGTTATCACTTTATTTTATATTTTTCTTGCCTTATTTACACACTATTGTGACAAAATTCAATAGGTACACTATTAATCAATTTTTAATAACAATTTATAAATTTTAAAGTAAATTCAGGTCTATTAACGATGTGTGTCGCCGCCACAACAGAATAAGCACCATAATCAGGCATGTATCCAGGGGGAGGGTCCATGTGGTCTAGCCCCCCCCCCCCACACCCGAAATTCTTGTGTACCGGCATATAAAAATAAATAAAAGGTTTTATATATAAATTAAGCATAAAAATTGTACTAACATTTATTTCAAATGTTATTATATTATAATATGCAGATATAAAGTGAGATATCGCATGCAACCGCATCATCTGCGTATTTAATATTTTTCACGGCCGTCGAAACTAGCTAGATTGTTCTCTATGTGATATCAACGCAGAACCCGCATTATTATTTGTCGTGGCGAAAATCGCTAGTTAAATTATTATTTTGTTTGACGTGCGCAATTCAGTGTGTGATATAATATTATAATATTGTAAATCGTAGAATCGTAAATCGTCATTAATAATATTTGATCGTAGGCCCGAATCGCCACATATAATGTTTGATAGATGGCGCGAATCGCTAGTTGTATTGTTATTAATAATTTAAGAAATATTCCAAAATATGCTAAATGGTTTAAATATTCTCTAACAAATGAAATATTCTGTTATAAGCAAAAAAACTTTTTTCTGCGCATTCAGAATTGAACGAATCGTCCACATTGTTTACACTCATAAGACTGTGTGGACCCTGAAGCGATATGTAAAAACATATAAATCTGGTCTTTAGCTTTACATACAACACAACGGTTGACTTATACAATATATAATACTAATTACATTAGCGATTCGCACCTTGAAATAATAATACGATAATAACTTATTATCGTGTTATTATTAATGATTTTAATAATTATTTAATGCCAAATATAATTATTTATTACATTTAGGAAAAGAAATTCAAAAACTATAATATTGTGAAAATATTATGTTACCTAAAATAAAATATATTATATAGATTGCTCTATATTTACTCGATTAAATTCAAATCCATCTCCATATTACATTATTGTATATGTGTCATTAATAATATTATTCTTGTTCATTCAATAGTTAATATACTTATTATTGGTGATTATAATGTTTCTGGCTTTTCTTGTACTGATTATACCCAAATTAATGAAATAAGAAGACATTAAATTTATTGTTTTTTCTTCATCTCAGTAGGACTTTATGTTGCATATTATAAATATTTACGTATATATAAATAACGTAATCATTATACAGTTTTTATCATATTTAAAATACCAAACTTCCAAATAAAAATTTTAATGTAGGTACTTATACAGTTATTGATAGGAAATAATCTTAAGGAAACCAAAAGAAAAATTGTTACGTATAGTTAGAACGAATGATTGTTTGATCAATTGCTCTAATAACGTTATATTTATATATATATATATATATATATATGTTGTATATATATATATATGTTGTATATATATATATATATATATATATAAGTATATAACCAACCATTGGCATTGTTCTAGTCACTTTTCACAGCTATATAAATAAGCTTTTAATTGTAATTATACAAAATTATTATTGTATAGTTACCTAAATCATGCCTATATAATAAATTATTTTCTTAAGTAACACTCACATACATTTTGTAGCTTGTCTTGTAAGATATTTTTTTATTTTGTTTTTGTAAACACTAAAGCCGTTCGAGTATTGTGTACTTGCTGTATATTTTGAGCTATACAATATCGTAATATGTAAATATAGATATCATACAGTAGCAAACACTAAAAATTAAAAGGGATACCATATTGAATCACTAACCTATATATTGGTTAATATTTAAAATACCTATTGATAAATTTTTCTGTCTGAAATTCAGAAATATATAATAATTTTTGCGTTTATATTATATTGTAAAAGAAACTATGCAAATAAAAGGTAGTATAATAATATATACATAATATAAATAATATAGATATATATATATATATACATTATACATAATATAGTTAATTAGTATTTTAGTATTTAAAAACTTTATTCACCGAAGAAATAGTTTTATAAGGATATGAATATCTAATCAAAATGGGTTTAAAATAAGTAAATTTATTTATAAAATAAAATCAAAAACATTAATTAAAATTTTTACTTGAATATTGAAACTCAATTATGCTGGTATAATAAGTATACATTATTATAATTAGGT
This sequence comes from Macrosiphum euphorbiae, assembly GCA_949089665.1. Classification (NCBI taxonomy): domain Eukaryota; kingdom Metazoa; phylum Arthropoda; class Insecta; order Hemiptera; family Aphididae; genus Macrosiphum; species Macrosiphum euphorbiae. The sequence goes on from CARXXK010000005.1 coordinate 12,240,745, forward strand.
ATTAAAGTTGTAATCAGTTGGATATAAGTTTGAGTTTAATTTTTAATGCGAAATTTATACTTTATTCTTCATCACAAAATGTTCCTATAGACTTTTATTGATATGCGTAAACAAAATGAACATATTTTATAACAACAGCTGTTCAACTTCTAAACATACTGTAATTTTGACTGGTAAATAATATTACAAACATATTTTATTTTAGAAACGAAATACGACGATTAAAACAAATTCATACGCAGTAGTTAGTTTGAACATAATATAGTACGCTATATCAAAATGTCGCATATTAAACTATATAATTTTATATTTATTTTTTTGTGCATTACATTGAACATTTTTTCAGTTTTATCAAAATTATCAAAATTAGAGAATGATGTCAACCTTGCAGTAGGTTCTAGTATATTTACCAGTGATCATTTGTCATATAGTATTAAACTGAATCCCGACATGGATTTAAATCTGTATATATATTTGGTTTCATCTGCAGCTCCAGTCACAAAAACAGATATGTACATGAATATATTTTATATTTATACAAACTGTTCATTTGCTGAATGGCTTCAGAATAAACTATTTAAATTTATTGAAAAATTCCCAATATTTTATCAATCAAAATTCCAGAACACTTTTAATAATGAATTAATTCAACGTTTTGTAAGGCCGAATCTAATTGATAAATTAATTGAAATCGACTCTTTTGTTAAACGCTTCATAAATATTTTACTGCACAATTTTTTACATCTCACTGATTCCAGAGATTATGATACTTTGTTATTAAAAACAATGTTATTACTACAATTTAAAATTCACTTTTTGACGCAATATGTAGATACCAAACAACCACCAACAGATGATGTAGTAGTTCGTTCAATTCTTGAAATAATGAACTTAATTCAAACGTTCATGGCCACGAATTGTGATGTTCACACTTATAATAAAAAATATTTTAAGGATGATAAATATTTTATTAAATCACCACATTTCTTCGATTTTTGGATAACTATATCAGCTGACACAAATGATTTCTTTGAAAAGTTTTTCAAAATTATAGACGAACTGGGTTTAGAAGATAGTAACAAATATTGTAATACAGATCAAATGTTGTTGGTAAATATTGTGGCAGAGAACCCAGATCATAATGTTTTATCGGAGATTTCTCACGCAGTAGTTTATACAAATTCTAAAACAATGAAGATTTACCAAATACTACGAAAAATTGAAAAACGTGAGTGTGACCTTGAACTAATATTTTGGTATCAGGAATCAATTTTTAATGCAATTGTGAAATTAACATACAATAAGATAATAACGGCCTTACAACAAGGAACACTTCTCAAGCCAGAAGACATTGTTAAGTCAATACCAAAATTCATAGAATTGCCGATAGATGTCATTGATTATTTTACGAGCGGAATATATGATACCGATGAAAAGGATGAACAGATTAATAATGATGATATCAAAGAAAAATTGATTAAAAAGATTACTGATCTTCGTGACTCGATTACCAATATAATTTTAGAAACTTATAATACAACTGAAAATCAAGACGTATCTAAATTAGACGAATTTACAACATATATTGATTCAAACAGTGAAAAGTTTTACTGTTTTATTTCGGTGTTTAAATTTCTACGCAAAGAATTCACTAAATATTACATACCATTCATAAGAGATCTGTCAAAAGTCGAACACATTGTGTACGAGGATGTTAAAATCGATGAAATCGTTCGATTCAATGTGGATGATAAACTAACGGATAGTAGCAGGTGTCAATATGTTAGAGATTTGTACAGTCTCTGCCTCGAAGCATCCACATTTTTAAAATTGACTGTTAGCAAAGAAGATGTTTTGGTAGGCAAATACATAGAGGAACTAAGTACTATTTTGATAGCGATTAGAAAGTGGTCTATTGAGGTGATCGAACGGTGTACGTACAAGGGCTGCAGGGACCTTTTAAAAGTGTCATACCATATTTACGTTGTCTTGAATCCAAAGCACACTCATCATTTTAAAAACAATCAAGCGCCGATGTTCATGTCATTGATAATGTCTATTTTAAATACCTATGGTATTGATCACTGTAGTCCACCAAAATTCAATTTCTTGTTATTTAACAGTACATATCTCGAGGCTATAGGCAATGATGCTGTACTTAATAAACGTTTAAATTCATTTGTGCAGAGCCATGAGATTTACCGAAACATACCGATAGTTGAAAACTACTCAACTTTTTTAAATATTGACCATTTTTATAAAACATATCTTGAAGAAACGGATTTGTTCACTAAAAACAAAGATAAGTTCAGTTTTTTTTACAAAGGTGAAAGGAAGTACATTCATGAAATTTACAACAACATACGTGCAATTGTTTTGGACCCTTCGCATGTGTTCAAATTGTATGATATATATTTCAAATTTATTTTTTGTTCTATATTTTACAAAGGGTGGGTTTTCGCTAAGTACTTATTCAAAGAAAGTCGGTCAAAATCGAGTGTATTGGATTTTGATGATTGTTATGACTTTCACCATCATTATAAAATGTTTCTTAATATTGAAAATTTTCCCTCAAATTTATCGATTTTTGTGTCTATTGTTGATCGATTTTCTAGGATGGTATATAAACTATGTTATATGGGAGCACAGATAACCGAAAATAACCACAAGAAAAATAAGTCTAAAGATTCTTGGACACTAAGCGATTCAGATAAGCTGTATCTTAAAATATACAATTTAAAAAACAATATAAATAAGCAATTCGAAGAATTTGGTATGTTCATAACAAAAATAATAGAAGAAATTCAAACGCCTGAAAAGCCAAAAACCATAACGGATAAATTCAAACAAACTATTTTTACAGAAACCAAAAAAACAGAATTGATAGAAAAATTTTTTGGAGATATGACTGAGAATACCTGCGAACTAGTCAAGGCTGCTAACAATATGCTCTCAGAACTCATAATCAATATTTAATTGAAAGTAACAGGTCAATTTTGAATAGGCATTATTTATGAAAAACTTGTATACCAAATAATACATTCAGACTCGTAAAACAATACTTTTCAAAAACAATATTTGTTACCTAATAACTTTCTCGGTTAAAATTATTTTTCTTTCTCTACTCCCCATATAGTTTTAATATACAAATACGAATAAATATTTTAATATTCAAAGCGTTATAATAATATATTACCATTACTATAATATAGGAGATTGACAGTTTACGTTGAAAATTAAAATATACAAATAAGTTCTAAAGCTACGATTTTGGTGACTTTTGCATTTTTTTTCTTTAAGTGCTTTACAGCATTTTTGTGTTTTTTTTAGGTCATTAAAATACCAGCTCTACGATATAAACAACCAATGGCATTATTATAGTCACTAATCACAACTATTTAAATAATCCTTTAATATTAATTATATAGATAGGTACCTAAATCATGTTCAATTTTATAAATCCAATCCAACAAATTACTAATAACTAATAACTTATTGCTGAAGAATTCTAGTATACTTATAAAACTCAATATATGGATTCACTTATGCACAAAAAATACAAAAAATAAGCTCAAAAAAAATGTATGATATGAATTTCAGTACTTATATTATACAATTAATATGAAAAAGATAGTTTGAAAAATTAACTGCTGTAGTATTCTACTTCATTTTCTTCTCATTCACCTTAAAAAAAATGTTTCTAAATGTACCTATACATATATGCTCTTAATTTGTCAAAGACCAAAATTTTACACTTAAAATTGTTCAAAGTATTCTTCTTTGTCCAAACTATAATTTTCTTACATCGGAAAATGCCAAATTATGTCCTTATTTTTACTAATACATACTAAAATATGCATGTCTATGCAATGACGACAAATTATGCAAAAATATGCAAAATAAAATTTCGAGTGCACCTAAATTATATTTTTTACATAATATAATGTTTAAACATCACTCACACTGAGGACTTCCTCAATCAATATGAAATACCTAGAAGTCCTCAGCTCTACTAATTACTTATTTCTATTATAGTATTAAAAAAATCGTAATTTGTAAATTATTAAAATTTACATAATATGTTTAAAACAAATGAAACAAAAAACAATAGCAACCAAAATGGACACATAAACGAAGATAAAAAAAATATTTAATGTATGAATAATTATTATAAAATATTATTATTATTATTATTATTGTTATATTATTTAAAACTGGCTTATATTATAATTTATTTTCTTAAGTAACACTAATACACATTTTATATATAAAGTTATATACATTCTATTCGTAATATATAATAATATAATATGTATTTGTGTGCACACGTATTCGTCACTGGGTATTGTCTCTTACACCCATAGATAGCATACAGTAGCAACCACTAAAAAATAAAAGGGGGTACTATATTGAATCACTTACCTCTATATTCGCTAATATTGAAAATATTGGTCATTTTTTCTGTCTGCACTTTGGTGGATAACATTTTGCGATGTGCTCTAGTATACAAATATAATATTTTTTTCGTTTAAATTATATTGTAAATGAAATTATGCACAAAAAAGATATTATAATATATATTCCAAACTTAAGTTAGGTATAGCATTTGTTCAAATAATCATTCGTTTGATAGATGAATATAGGGTATTTTTGAAAGTTCAAGTTATACCTAGCCAAAACCATAATACTACAATAGTATAGTACATTCTCATGGTGAATTTGTATTTTGGAATTTTAAAAACTTTATTTTCTTTATTTTTCATGATGTCAGGTTTTTATTTAATATTCACTTCAAACGCTTTCTATATCTATAAATTACACAATCCATTGTTAATTATGGTATTTGTATCTGGGGTCAAGCATATGATTCACATACATATCGGCTTAAAATCACACTTAATAGGTTAACTAAATTTTTACTATTGAGACCTATGTATTATAGTAATGATTTTGCTTATTTAGAACTTAATGTTTCATACTTGCAAAATTTACGTTATAGAAACTTAGCTACTTTGCTTATAGATGTTTAAGCATAATCTAGCTAGAGTTAATCACTCATTTAGTACTCGATATAAAGACAATGTTAATATTTATGTACCAATTTTTAAAAAGCAATTAGGTCTAAAAAGTCCTATATCCACAGCTTCTCTGATATGTAGACAGCTTTGTATTATTAGTTTTAATACAGATATATTTGTATATTTAAATCTTCTCTAAAAACTTAAGATCTCACTTATTTAAATTTATGATAAAACGTGTTAATTTATAAAAGTTTTGTGATTATACTGTTTGTTAAAAATGCTTATCTTTTTTTTCTATTAGTTTTACTTATGTAAATCTTATAATAAATTGTTTATCTTTTTTTTTTACTATCTTGTATTGTACTCAAACTTGTATACCCCAAAAACAAGCTTATGCTTAAAGGGGAGTTGCAAACACGTATCTTATATATTTCTTCTAATATATTAGATTAAAGGTACTATATTGTTATTGCTAAATAAAATTATTATTATTATTATTATTTATTATATTCACCGAAGAAATAGTTTAGTTAATAATATGAATACCTAATCAAAATGGGTTTAAAATAAGTAAATTAATGTATATAAAAAAAATAAATATCTTTTTATAAAATAAAATCCAAAACATTAATTAATATTTTTACTTGAATGTGGAACTCAATTATGATAGTATAATAATTATTTAATATTATAATTAGGTATTAAAGTTATAAATTGTTTAGTTGGCAACACCGATCGAGAACTTACATACAAACAATAAAAATATTCTTGAAAAGCATGAGAATATTTTATATTGGCCACAGATATTGATCTGATTTTGCTTTACCATATAAGTATTTTGTTTTTTTGATCATGGTTTGCATAAGTTTGAGTTCAATATTTGAACGAAATTTATATTTTATTCTTCATTACTAATGTTTTTATGGATTTATCGATTTGCTTAAACAAAACTAAACTATTTTATAAAACATCTGTTCAACTTCTGAACAGACTGTAATTTGTCTGGGAAATAATATAACAAACATATTATTTTTTAGAAACCTAATACAACGATTGAACAAATTCATATACGCTGTAGTTAGTTTGAACCTAATATTGTACGTTGTCTTAAACTGTCGCATATTAAACTATATAATTCTATATTAATATTTTTGTGCATTACGTCGAACATATTTTCAGTTTTATTAGAATTATCAGAATTATCAAAATATTAGAGAATGCTGTCTTCTATAAATTACGTGGTTGTATGTTTACAATTTTTGATAATTTGTCATATAGTATTGAACTGCAGCGCGATATGGATTTAATTCTGTATGGATATCTGGTTCCATCAGCAGCTACAGAAACATAAACAGATATGTACATAAGTGTATTTTATATTTATACGAACTGTTCTTTTGCTGAATGGCTTCAGAATAAAGTATTTAAATTTATCGAAAAATTCACAATATTTTATCAAACGAAATTTAAAAACACTAAAAAGAATGAATTTAATAAACCTTCTGTAAGGCGGAATCTAATTGATAAATTAATTGAAATCGACTCTTTTGTTAAACGCTTTTTTACTTTTACTACACAATTTCCAATATCTCGCTGATTCCATACATAATTATTCGTCATTATTAATATCAATGTTATTTCTAGTTACTACACTTTAAAATTCACTCTTTGACGCTCCCTGTAGATATCAAACAACCGCCATCTGTAGTAGTTAGTTCAATTCTTGAAATAATGAACTTAATTCAAACGTTCATGGCCACGAATTGTGATGTTCAAACTTATAATAAAAAACATCGTATTGATGATGAATATTTTATTACATCATCAAATTTCTTAGATATCTGGATTACTAAATCAGCTGACACAAATGACTTCATTTAAAAGATTTTCAAACTTATAGACGAACTGGGTTTAGAAGATAGTAACAAATATTGTAATACAGATCAAATGTTGTTGGTAAATATTGTGGCCGAGAACCCGGATCATCCTGTTTTATGGGAGTTTTCTCACGCAGTAGTTTATACAAATCCTAAAACAATGAAGATTTTCCAAATACTACAAAATATTAAAAAGCGTGAGTGTGACCTTGAACTATTATTTTGGTACCTATCAGGAGTCAATTTTGAATGCAATTGTGAAATTAACATACAGTAAAATAATAACAGCCTTGCAAAAAGAACTTTTCTCAAGCCAGAAGACATTGTTAAGTCAATAACAAAATTCATAGAATTGCCGACAGATGTCATTTGATATTAAAGAAAAATTGATTAAAAAGATTACTGATATTCGTGACTCGATTACCAATATATTTTTGGAAACTTATAATACATCTGAAAATCAAGACATATCTGATTTAGATGAATTTACAACATATATGGATTCAAACAGTGAAAAGTTTTACTGTTATATTTCGGTGTGTAAATTCCCACGAAATTAATTCACTAAATATTACATACCATTCATAAGAGATCTGTCAAAAGTCGAACACATTGTGTACGAGGATGTTAAAATCGATGAAATCGTTCAATCTTATGTGGATGATAAACAAACGGATATTAGCAGGTGTCAATATGTAAGAGATTTGTACAGTCTCTGTCTCGAAGCAACCACATTTTTAAAAATGGCTTTCGGAAAGAAGATGATTTGATAGACGAATACTTGGAGGAACTAAGTACTATTTTGACAACGATTAGAAAGTGGTCCATTGAGGTGATCGAACGGTGTACGTACAATGGCTGCAGGGACCTTTTAAAAGTGTCATACCATATTTACGTTGTCTTGAATCCAAAGCACACTGATCATTTTAAATACAATCAAGTGCCGATGTACATGTCATTGATAATGTCTATTTTAAATACCTATAGTATTGATCACTGTAGTCCACCAAAATTCAATTTCTTGTTATTTAACAGTACATATCTCGAGGCTATAGGCAATGATGCCTTACGTAATAAACGTTTTGATTCATTTGTGCAGCGCCTTGAGGTTTACCGAAACAGACAGATAGTAGCAAACTACTCAACTTTTTTTAATATTGACAATTTTTATAAAACATATCTTGAAGAAACGGATTTTTTCACTAAAAATAAAGACGAGTTCAGTTTTTTTTACAAAGGTGAAAGGAAGTACATTCATGAAATTTACAACAACATACGTGCAATTATTTTGGACCCTTCGCATGTGTTCAAATTGTATGATATATATTTCAAATTCATTCTTTGTTCTATATTTTACAAAGTGTGGGTTTTCACTAATTACTCAGTCAAAGAAAGTCAGCCGCCATCGAATGTATTGCGGTTTGTTGATTGTGATGACTTTCACCATCATTATAATATGTTTCTGAATATTGAAAAATTTCCCTCAAATTTATTGATACTTGTGTCTAATGTTGATCGATTTTCTACGTTGGTATAAGATCTATGTTATATGAGAGCAGAGATAACCGAAAATAACGACAAAAAAAATAAGTTTAAAGATTCTAGGACAGTAAGCGATTTAGATAAGCCGTATTGGAAAATATACAAATTTAAAAACAATATAAATAAGCAATTTGAAGAATTTGGTATGTTCATAACAAAAATATTAGAAGAGATTCCGGAAACGCCGTTAACCATAAAGGACAAATTTAAACATACTGTTCTTATGAAAACCAAAAAATCAGAATTGATAGAAAAAGTTTTCGGAGATATGACTGAGAATACCTGCGAACTAGTCAAGACTGCTAACAATATGCTCTCAGAACTCATAATCAATATTTAATTGAAGGTAACGGGTCAATTTTGAATATGCATTATTTATGGAAAACTTGTATACCTCTAAAAAAAGAAATAAAATAAAGATTATGGAAAAAAAAATATTATATATATATAATATAAATAAACACTAAAGTTAGATACAGCATTTGTTCAAATAAAAATATATATATATTCCAAACTAAAGTTAGATACAGCATTTGTTCAAATAAAAATAAATATATATTCCAAACTAAAGTTATTTACAACGTTTGTTCAAATAATCTTTTTATTTGATAGACCCTTAGGGTATTTTTGAAAGTTTAAGTTATACCTAGCCTAACACATAATACTACAATAATATAGTACATTCTCATGGTGAATTAGTATTTTGGAACTTTAAAAACTATATTTTCTTTGTTTTTCATGATGTCAGGTTCTTATTTAATATTCACATCAAGCGCTTACTATATCTGTCCCTAACACAATCCATTGTTAATTATGGTATTTGTACGTATCTAAGGTCAAGCATATGATTCACATACATTTCGGCTTAAAATCACACTTAATAGGTTAACTAAATTTTTACTATTTAGATCTATGTATTATAGTAATGATTTTGCTTATTTAGAACTTAATGTTTCATACTTTCAAAATTTACGTTATAGAAATATCCTATTTAGCTTATACAGGTTTAAGCATAATCTAGCTAGAGTTAATCACTCATATAATACTCGATATAAAGACAATATTAATATTTGTGTGCCTATTTCCAAAAAACAATTAGGTCTAAAAATTTCTATATCCACAGCTTCTCTGATATGTAGACAGCTTTGTATTATTATTTATAAATACAGATATATTTGTATATTTAAATCTTTTCTGAAAACTTAAGATCTCACATATATAAATTTGTGATAAAACGTGTTAATTTATATAAGTTTTGTGATTATATTGTTTGCTAAAAATGCTTTTCTATTTTTTCTATTAGTTTTACTAATGTAAATCTTATAAAAATTTGTTTATCTTTTTTTTACTCTCTTTTATTGTACTCAAACTTTTATACCCCGAAAAACAAGATTTTGCTTAAGCATTGGCTAATATTGAAAATATTGGTCATTTTTTCTGTCTGCACTTTTTTGGATATCATTTTGCTATGTGCTCTAGTAAACAAATATAATAATTTTTTCGTTTAAATTATATTGTAAATGAAACTATGCAAAAAAAAAAGCTATCATAATATATGTATAATATATATTCCTAACTAAAGTTAGGTACAGCATTTGTTCAAATAATCATTCGTTTGATAGATGCCTATAGGGTATTTTTGAAAGTATAAGTTATACCTAGGCTATTACTACAATAGTAGTAATTCTCGTGGATAATTAGTATTTTGAAATTTTAAAAACTTTATTTTCTTTAATTTTCATGATGTCAGGTTCTTATTTAATATTCACATCAATCGCTTTCTATATCTATCCCTAACACAATCCATTGTTTATTATGGTATTTGTACGTATCTAAGGTCAAGCATATGATTCACATACATTTCGGCTTAAAATCACACTTAATAGGTTAACTAAATTTTTACTATTTAGATCTATGTATTATAGTAATGATTTTGCTTATTTAGAACTTAATGTTTCATACTTTCAAAATGTATGTTATAGAAATATCCTATTTAGCTTATACAGGTTTAAGCATAATCTAGCTAGAGTTAATCACTCATATAATGCTCGATATAAAGACAATATTAATATTTGTGTGCCCATTTCCAAAAAGCAATTATGTCTAAAAAGTTCTATATCCACAGCTTCTCTGATATGTAGACAGCTTTGTATTATTATTCATAAATACAGAAATATTTGTATATTTAAACTTTTCTGAAAACTTAAGATCTCACATATTTAAACTTGTGATAAAACGTGTTAATTTATATAAGTTTTGTGATTATATTGTTTGCTAAAAATGCTTTTCTTCTTTTTCTATTAGTTTTACTAATGTAAATCTTATAAAAATTTGTTTATCTTTTTTTTACTATCTTGTATTGTACTCAAACTTTTATACCCCGTAAAACAAGATTATGCTTAAAAGGAAGTTGCAAACATGTATCTTACATATTTCTTCTAATATTCCAAAATATGTTAAATGGTTTAAATATTCTCTAATATTCAAAAAAACTTTTTTCTGCACATTCAGAATTGAACGAATCGCCCACATTTTTTACACTCATAATACTGCATAGACCCTGCAGCGATATGTAAAAACATATAAATCCGGTCTTTAGGCTTATAACATACAACACAACCGTTGACTAATACAATAAATTATACTAATGACACTGGCGATTCGCGCCTTGAAATAATAATACAATATTAACATATTATCGTGTTATTAATAATGATTTTAATAAATATTAAATGCCAAATATAATTATTTATTACATTTAGGAAATAAAATTCACAAATTATAATATTGTGAAAATATGTTACCTCAAATAAATATTATATAGATTGCTCTATATTTCCTCGATTAAGGTGCGTGACGCTGGCACCCGCAAGTTTGAATTTCAACTCAAAAACCACATCAGTAATTGTTATTCAATTTGTACAAATTTGTAACCCAAATTCCAAAATTTGTACACCCCCCGTCGCCCGTAAAATCCAAAATCGATTTCGATGTATTTGGCCTATCGACCCAAAAACCACATGAGTAATTGTTGTATAATTTGTACAAATTTGTAACCACAATTCCAAAATTAAATTCAAATCCATCGCCATATTATATTATTGTATATAATGTAATATAATAAACGACAACCATCATAGTAGGGCCACGTATCCGAAGTATAGTGATAAAAATCAAACTTGTATCTATTATTATTATATTTTTTTTTTATTGTTTTCATTTTATCAAAGTTTAAACTTAATATTCTAAGTATGTACCGATGGTTGTTTGTTCCGTAACAAATATAGTTGTGTTAAATATTGAACTTTTTATTTTATTATATTTTTATAGCATAGAGATGCATATCGACTAGTACAGCTCAAAAATCGAGGGATAGGTAGTACTTTCTTTTTAAACCTTACAATTTTTATCCAAACACTTAATGTGAAAAAATAAAAATATTAATATAAAAATATAAAAAAACACACATCATTGTAAAATCAATACATTTATCGTTTCACTCAGAATCTAAAAAAAAAAAGTAGGTATGTACCTAGAATAAATTGTATAAAATATAGTTGTGTTAAATATTGAACTATTTATTTTATTTTATTCTATTTTTATAGCCTAGAGATGCAGATCGAGTAGTAGAGCTCAAAAATCAACTGTTAGGTAGTACTTTCTTTTTAAACTTTACAATTTTTATTTAAACACTTAGGGCCAGTTGTAACGTCTATGATTATGGTTAATCGGAGTTTAATCGGCCGAATTTGCCCGTTTAAGTATCAGTTATCAGCCGATTAAGCTTAATCATAGGTTAATCGTAGACGGTACAACTGCAACAGGCCCTAAATGTGTAAAAATAAAAATATTGGCATTTTTTTCAATGTTCTTCTTCAGATTTATAAAGCCAGCAATAAAACAGGCATTAACTTCCTATATTATGAGTTTTGGGGTTTTGACCTCGATTGAAGAAATAAGGATACATTTAATTTATTGTTTTTTCTTTATCTCAGCAGGACATTATGTTGCATATTATAAATATTTACATGTATATAAATAACGTAATCATTGTATAGGGTTTATCATTTTTAAAATAAAAAACTTTTAAATAATCTTAAGAAAACCAAAAAAAAAAATGTTATGTATATTTAGAACGAATGATTGTTGATCAATCGCTCTAATAACGTTATATACATAAAAGTATATAACCAACCAATGGCATTGTTATAGTCACTGTTCACAGCTATATAAATAATCCTTTAATTGTATTTAAATAAAATACAAAAAATATGATCTAAAAAAATTTATAATATGAATTTCGGTACTTCAATTATACGATTAATATGAAAAAGATACCTAGTTTGATTATTTAAGTAAATACTTTATATAAAAACTTGAAAAATTAACTACTGTAGTATTCTACTTCATTTTCTTCTCATTCAACTTAGAAAAATGTTTCTAAATGTACCAATACATATATGATCTTAATTAATAAGAAAAACATTCTAAACTTAAAATCGTTCAAAGTATGTTCTTCTTTGCCCAAACTATAATATTTTCTTACATCGAAAAAAGCCAAATTATGTTTATATTTTTTCTAATACATGCTCAAATATGCATTTCTATGATGACGACAAATTATGCAAACATTTGTTGAATAAAATGTCGAGTGTAAATTACTTGTTTCACGAAATTTATACTTACATCAATCACACTGTGGCCTTTCTAGATAAATATGAAAAAGCTAGAAGTAGTCGTCTCTACTTATAACTTAATACGTTGTAGTTAATATGAACCTTATTCGAATGGTAGGTTGAAATATACCAATGGGCAATGATTATAATTTATAATGTTCTATTATAACATTGGTAGCTATATATAACACGATGGGGAATGGTGGCCACTGAAACGAGGATTGTCGGAATATTGGTACGGTCCATAGAATTTTTAAAAAAAGAAATCTTAAAAGCTTAATACGGATACTCTTCAAAATTTAATTTTTATGATCCTACCATATTTCCAATGTTTATATTATGGTTCAAAATAAATCGTAGTTTGTAAATAATTTATATTTACATAATATGTTTAAAACAAATAAATAAAAAAAAACGTAGATAAAATAGATATTTAATTTATTAATAATTATTATAAATATATTATTATTGTTGCTATATTATTTAAAAATTACCAAATAAGTATTTTGTTTTTTTGATTATGGTTGGCATAAGTTTGAGTTTAATTATTGATACGAAATTTATATTTTATTCTTCATCACTTAATGTTCCTATAGATTTATTGATACGCATAAACAATATTAATGTATTTTATTACACAGCTGTTCAACTTCTAAACATACTGTAATTTTGTCTGGTAAATAATATTACAAACATATTTTATTTTAGAAATAAAATACAACGATTAAAACAAATTCATACGCAGTAGTTACATTGAACCTAATATAGTACGTTATGTCAAAATGCCGCATATTAAACTATATAAATTTATATTAATATTTTTGTGCATGACATCGAACATTTTTTCAGTTTTATCAAAATTATCAAAATTAGAGAATGATGTCAACCTTGCAGTACGTTCTAGTATATTTACCAGTGATCATGTGTCATATAGTATTAAACTGAAGCCCGATATGGATTTAAATCTGTATGGATATTTGGTTCCATCTGCAGCTCCAGTAACAAAAACTGATATCTACATGAGTATATTTTATATTTATACGAACTGTTCATTTGCTGAATTTCTTCAGAATAAACTATTTAAATTTATTGAAAAATTCCCAATATTTTATCAATCAACATTTCAAAACACTTATAACAATGAATTTAATCAACCGTATCTAATTGATAAATTAATTGAAATCGACTCTTTTGTTAAACGCTTCTTAAATATTTTACTGCACAATTTTTTACATCTCACTGATTCCAGAGATTATGAAACTTCGTTATTAAAAACAATGTTATTACTACAATTTAAATTTCACTTTTTGACGCTCCCTGTAGATACCAAACAACCACCAACAGATGATGTAGTAGTTCGTTCAATTCTTGAAATAATGAACTTAATTCAAACGTTCATGGCCACGAATTGTGATGTTCATACTCATAATGAAAAATATTTTAACGATGATAAAAAACATTGTATTGATAATGAATATTTTATTAAATCATCACATTTCTTCAATTTCTGGATAACTAAATCAGCTGACACAAATGAATTCATTGAAAAGATTTTCAATCTTATAGCCGAACTGGGTTTAGAAGATCGTAAGAAATATTGTAATACAGATCAAATGTTGTTGGTAAATATTGTAGCAGAGAACCCGGATCATCCTGTTTTATGGGAGATTTCTCACGCAGTAGTTTATACAAATTCTAAAACAATGAAGATTTACCAAATACTACAAAAAATTGAAAAACGTGAGTGTGACCTTGAACTAATATTTTGGTATCAGGAATCAATTTTTAATGCAATTGTGAAATTAACATACAATAAGATAATAACGGCCTTGCAACAAGGAACTCCTCTCAAGCCGGAAGACATTGTAAAGTCAATACCAAAATTCATAGAATTGCCGATAGATGTCATTGATTATTTTACGAGCGGAATATATGATACCGATGAAAAGGATGAACAGATTAATAATGATGATATCAAAGAAAAATTGATTAAAAAGATTACTGATCTTCGTGACTCGATTACCAATATAATTTTAGAAACTTATAATACAACTGAAAATCAAGACGTATCTAAATTAGACGAATTTACAACATATATTGATTCAAACAGTGAAAAGTTTTACTGTTTTATTTCGGTGTTTAAATTTCTACGCAAAGAATTCACTAAATATTACATACCATTCATAAGAGATCTGTCAAAAGTCGAACACATTGTGTACGAGGATGTTAAAATCGATGAAATCGTTCGATTCAATGTGGATGATAAACTAACGGATAGTAGCGGTTGTCAATATGTTAGAGATTTGTACAGTCTCTGTCTCGAAGCAACCACATTTTTAAAAATGACTTTCGGCAAAGAAGATGATTTGGTAGACGAATACTTAGAGAAAGCAAATACTATTCTGACAATGATTAGAAAGCGGTCCATTGAGGTGATCGAACGGTGTACGTACAATGGCTGCAGGGACCTTTTAAAAGTGTCATACCATATTTACGTTGTCTTGAATCCAAAGCACACTGATCATTTTAAATACAATCAAGTGCCGATGTACATGTCATTGATAATGTCTATTTTAAATACCTATGGTATTGATCACTGTAGTCCACCAAAATTCAATTTCTTGTTATTTAACAGTACATATCTCGAGGCTATAGGCAATGATGCCGTACGTAATAAACGTTTTGATTCATTTGTGCAGCGCCTTGAGGTTTACCGAAACAGACCGATAGTAGCAAACTACTCAACTTTTTTAAATATTGACAATTTTTACAAAATATTTCTTGAAGAAACGGTTTTGTTCACTAAAAACAAAGACATGGTCAGTTTTTTTTACAAAGGTGAAAGGAAGTACATTCATGAAATTTACAACAACATACGTGCAATTATTTTGGACCCTTCGCATGTGTTCAAATTGTATGATATATATTTCAAATTCATTCTTTGTTCTATATTTTACAAAGGGTGGGTTTTCGCTAATTACTTAGTCAAAGAAAGACAGTCAAAATCGAGTGTATTAGGGTTTGATGATTGTGATGATTTTCAAAATCATTATAATATGTTTCTTCATATTGAAAATTTTCCCTCAAATTTATCGATTTTCGTGTCTAATGTTGATAGACTTTCTTCGATGGTATATCATCTATGTTATATAAGGGTAGAGATTACCGAAAATAACCACAAAAAAAATAAGTCTAAAGATAAAATACCACAGTTCAAAGATTCTAGGACAGATTCAGATAAGCAGTTTCGCAAAATATACAAATTTAAAAACAATATAAATAAGCAATTTGAAGAATTTGGTATGTTCATAACAAAAATAATAGAAGAAATTCAAGGAACTGATGAAAAGCCGAAAACCATAAGGGAAAAACTCAAACAAATTGTTCTTAGAAAAACCAAAAAAACAGAATTGATAGAAAATTTTTTCGGAGATATGACTGAGAATACCTGCAAACTAGTCAAGGCTGCTAACAATATGCTCTCAGAACTCATAATCAATATTTAATTGAAAGTAACAGGTCAATTTTGAATAGGCATTATCTATGAAAAACTTGTATACCAAATAATACATTCAGACTCGTAAAACTATACTTTTCAAAAACAATATTTGTTACTTTTCTCAGTTACAATTATGTTTCTTTCTCTACTCCCCATTTTGTTGTAATATACAAATACATATTTTATTATTTAAAGCGTTATTATAATTTATTATCATTATATACAATAGAGAAGATTGACAGTTTACGTTAAAAATAAAATATACATATAAGTTCTAGAGCTGCGATTTTGGTGACTTTTGCATTTTTTTCTTTAAGTCTTTACAGCATTTTTGTGTATTTTTTAGGTCATTAAAATCCCAGCTCTACGATATGACCAACCAATTACATTGTTATACCTAGTCACTGTTCACAACTATTTAAATAATCATTAAATTGTAATTATATAGATAGGTAGGTACCTAAATCATATTCAATTTTCTAAATCCAACCCAACAAATTACTAATAACTAATAACTTAGGGCTGAAAAATTCTAGTATACTTATAAATCTTAATATATGGATTCACTTATGCACAAAAAATACAAAAAATATAATCTAAAAAAATGTATAATATGAATTTCAGTACTTAAAATATACAATTAATATGAAAAAGATAGTTTGATTATTTACTTAATATAAAAACTTGAAAAATTAACTAGGTACTATAGTATTCTACTTCAGTTTCTTCTCATTCACCTTAAAAAAAATGTTTCTAAATGTATAAATGTACTTATACATATATGCTCTTAATTTGTCAAAGACCAACATTTTAAACTTAAAATCATTCAAAGCATGTTCTTCTTTGTCCAAACTATAATTTTCTTACACCGGAAGATGCCAAATTATGTTCTTATTTTTTCTAATACATGCTCAAATATGCATTTCTATGATGACGACAAATTATGCAAACATTTGCTGAATAAAATGTCG
Source organism: Macrosiphum euphorbiae (assembly GCA_949089665.1). NCBI lineage: Eukaryota > Metazoa > Arthropoda > Insecta > Hemiptera > Aphididae > Macrosiphum > Macrosiphum euphorbiae. Next base: position 12,258,331 of record CARXXK010000005.1, read on the forward strand.
AGTGTAAATTACTTGTTTTACGAAATATATACTTACATCACTCACACTTTGGCCTTTCTAGATAAATATGAAAAAGCTAGAAGTCCTCATCTCTACTTCTAACTTTATATGTTGTAGTTAATATGAACCTTATTCGAATGGTAGGTTGAAATATACCAATGGGCAATGATTATAATTTATAATGTTCTATTATAACATTGGTAGCTATATATAACACGATGGGGAATGGTGGCCACTGAAACGAGGATTGTCGGAATATTGGTACGGTCCATAGAATTTTTAAAAAAAGAAATCATAAAAGCTTAATACGGATTACGGATACACTTCAAAATTTAATTTTTATGATCCTACCATATTTCCAATGTTTATATTATGGTTCAAAATAAATCGTAGTTTGTAAATAATTTATATTTACATAATATGTTTAAAACAAATAAATAAAAAAAAAATAATAGCAACCAAAATGGATACATAAACATTAAACGTAGATAAAAAAGATATTTAATTTATTAATAATTATTATAAATATACTATTATTGTTGCTATATTATTTAAAACTGGCCTATTAACATTTTTGTAGCTTGTCTTGCAAGATATTTTTTTTTTTGTAACCACTAAAGCCCTTCGAGTATTGTGTACCTGGAGTATTTGATCCATACAATATCGTAATAAATAAATATAGATATCATACAGTGGCAAACAATACAAAATTAAAGCTGTACCATATTGAATCAAAAACCTCTATGTTGGCTAACATTGAAAATATTGATAAATTTTTCTGTCTACCATTCAGTGAATAACATTTTGTGATGTACTCTAGTATAAATATATAATAATTTTTGCGTTTATATTATATTGTAAATGAAACTATGCAAAAAATTGGTATTTTAATAAAATATACATAATATAGATAATATAAAAATATATATACTAAATATAGTATTTCACATTTCAAATTAATTTTTCAAAGACCATTATTATCAATGGTTTAGAAGAGTAGTCAAATAAGTACTTACTTTTATTGAAAACATTCAGCCACAGTTCCTTACTGTGAATACCCCGAGAAACATAAATGTTAAATGAATTCTAATTATTATCATTGATAATCGAAATTCATAATTTTATTGAACAAAATAAAATGTATATAGTATAAGCATTCTAAGCATACGTAGCCAACCTAACAGTTATCTGTTATAATAATTATAATAAATGATAAAAAGTATTTTAAAAACAGAACAATTTATTATTTTTACAATGAATATTGTAACATTGTAATTAATGAGATGCAAAGTGCTACTAATGTTACTTGTCAGCGAACTTGAGAAATGTAAGGGTTTATTATTGAGTTGGAGACCGTTTTATACGTATTGAAACGTTTGCGGTATTTGGATATAGTTTCAGACTTGCAGTGTAAGCCAAAAATCGTGAGAAGTATATTTATAAGACTCAATTTAAAATTGACAAAAAAAAAAAATAATTCAATCTGATGAGCGGTTTCAGTTGCCGATGAAAATTTTGTTTTCAGTTATGAAACCGTAATAGAACCTTTAAAAAAAAATTAAAAACGATAATGTCAATGCCATTGGTTTGTTAAAATTAACGTTAGGTACAGCATTTGTTCAAATATACATTCGTTAGATAGATGCCTTAAAGATATTTTTAAAGCTTATGTTATACCTAGCCTAGCCCACAATAATATAATAGTATAAAACATTTTCATGGTGAATTAGTATTTTTACTTGAATATTGAAACTCAATTATGCTGGTGTAATAATTATTTATTATTATAATTAGGTATTAAAGTTGTAATCGGTTGGTTGGCGATCAGTAACACCGATCGAAAACTTACATAATATGAATAATACAAATTGGCTAGACAAACAATATTTTATAATTGCATATTGGCCACAGACATTGATCTGCTTCTGCTTTACCAAATAAGTATTTTGTTTTTTTGATCATGGTTGGCATACGTTTGAATTTAATTTTTGATACGAAATTTATATTTTGTTCTTCATCAATAAATGTTCCTATATATTTATCGATAAGCATGAACAAAATTATAGTATTTTAGAATTAAGTATTTTATTACACAGCTGTTCAACTTCTGAACATACTGTTATTTTGTGTGGTAAATTATATCACAAACACCTTTTTTATTTTAGAAACCAAATACAACAATTGACACAAATTCATACGCAGTAGTCAGTTTGAACCTAATATAGTACGTTATGTCAAAATGGCGCATATTAAAATACATAATTTTATATTAATTTTTTTGTGCATTACATCAAACATTTTTTCAGTTTTCTCAAAATTATCAAAAATAGAGAATGATGTCAACCTTGCAGTACGTTCTAGTATATTTACCCGTGATCATTTGTCATATAGTATTAGACTGAATCAGTACATTATTCTGTATGGATATTTGGTTCCATCTGCAGCTACAGAAACAAAAACAGATATGTACATGAGTGTATTTTATATCTATACGAACTGTTCATTTGCTGAATGGCTTCAGAATAAACTATTTAAATTTATCGAAAAATTCCCAATATTTTATCAATCGAAATTTCAAAACGAAATTTATATTTTATTCTTCATCACTAAATGTTCCTATAGATTTATCGATAAGCATAAGCAAAAGTAACGTATTTTATTACACAGCTGTTCAACTTCTAAACATACTGTAATTTTGTCTGGTAAATAATATTACGAACATATTTTATTTTAGAAACAAAATAAAACGATTGACACAAATTCATACGCAGTAGTTAGTTCGAAACTAATATATTTCGTTATGTCAAAATGTCGCATAATAAAATATATAATTTTATATTAATATTTTTGTGCATTACATCAAACATTTTTTCAGTTTTATCAAAATTATCAAAATTAGAGAATGATGTCAACCTTGCAGTACGTTCTAGTATATTTACCAGTGATCATTTGTCATATAGTATTAGACTGAAACTCGATATGGATTTAAATCTTTATGGATATTTGGTTCCATCTGCAGCTACAGAAACAAAAACAGATATGTACATGAGTGTATTTTATATTTATACGAACTGTTCGTTTGCTGAATGGCTTCAGAATAAACTATTTAAATTTATCGAAAAATTCCCAATATTTTATCAATCGAAATTTCAAAACACTAAAAACAATGAATTTAATAAACGTTTTGTAAGAGAGAATCTAATTGATAAATTAATCGATATCGACTCTTTTGTTAAACGCTTCATAAATATTTTACTGCACAATTTTGTACATCACGCTGATTCCAGAGATTATGATACGTCGTTATTAAAAACAATGTTATTACTACAATTTAAAATTCACTTTTTGATGCTCCCTGTAGATACCAAACAACCACCAACAGATGATGTAGTAGTTCGTTCAATACTTGAAATAATGAACTTAATTCAAACGTTCATGGCCACTAATTGTGATGTTCATTCTTATAATAAAAAATATTTAACGACTGATGTATATTTTTTTAATTCATCAAATTTTTTTGATTTCTGGATAACTAAATGACTCCATTGGAAAGATTTTCAATCTTATAAAAGAACTGGATTTAGAAGATAGTAACAAATATTGTAGTACAGAACAAATGATGTTGGTAAATATTGTGGCCGAGAACCCGGATCATCCTTTTTTATGGGAGATTTCTCACGCAGTAGTTTATACAAATCCTAAAACAATGAAGATTTTCCAAATACTACAAAATATTAAAAAGCGTGAGTGTGACCTTGAACTATTATTTTGGTATCAGGAGTCAATTTTTAATGCAATTGTGAAATTAACATATAATAAGATTATAACAGTCTTGCAACAAGGAACTCTTCTCAAGCCGGAAGACATCGTAAAGTCAATACCAAAATTCATAGAATTGCCGACGGATGTCACTGATTATTTTACGAGCGGAATATATGATACCGATAAAAAGAATGAACAGAATAATACCGATGATATTAAAGAAAAATTAATTAAAAAGATTACTGATCTTCGTGACTCGATTACCAATATAATTTTAATAACTTATAATACAACAAAAAATCAAGACGTATCTAATTTAGATGAATTTACAACATATATGAATTCAAACAGTGAAAAGTTTTACTGTTATATTTCGGTGTGTAAATTCCTACGAAATGAATTCACTAAATATTACATACCATTTATAAGAGATCTGTCAAAAGTCAAACACATTGTGTACGAGGATGTTAGAATCGACGAAATCGTTCGATCCGATGTGGATGATAAACTAACAAATAGTAGCAGGTGTCAATATGTTAGAGATTTGTACAGTCTCTGTCTTGAAGCAACCACATTTTTAAAAATGACTTATGAACAAGATCATTTGATAGACGAATACTTAGAGGAAGTAAATACTATTTTGACAACGATTAGAAAATGGTCCATTGAGGTGATCGAACGGTGTACCTACAAGGGCTGCAGGGACCTTTTAAAAGTGTCATACCATATTTACGTTGTCTTGAATCCAAAACACAAGGATCATTTTAAATACAATCAAGCGCCGATGTTCATGTCATTGATAATGTCCATTTTAAATACCTATGGTATTGATCACTGTAGTCCACCAACAAAAAAATTCTTGTTATTCAACACTACATATCTCGAGGCTATAGGCAATGATGCTGCACTTAATAAACGTTTAAATTCATTTGTGCAAAGCCTTGAGGTTTACCGAAACATACCGATAGTTGAAAACTACTCAAGTTTTTTAAATATTGACAAATTTTTAAAACTTATATTGAAAAAACGGATTTGTTCACTAAAAACAAAGAGAAGTTCAGTTTTTTTTACAAAGGTGAAAGAAAGTACATTCATGAAATTTACAACAACATACGTGCAATTATTTTGGACCCTTCGCATGTGTTCAAATTGTATGATATATATTTCAAATTCATTCTTTGTTCTATATTTTACAAAGTGTGGGTTTTCGCTAATTACTCAGTTAAAGAAAGTCATCCACAATCGAATCTATTGCGGTTTGATGATTGTGATGACTTTCAAAATCATTATAAAATGTTCCTTAATATTGAAAATTTTCCCTCAAATTTATCGATACTTGTGTCTAATGTTGATCGATTTTCTATGTTGGTATATGATCTATGTTATACAAGAGTAGAGATAACCGAAAATAACGACAAAAAAAATAAGTTTAAAGATTCTAGGACAGTAAGCGATTTAGATAAGCTGTATCTTAAAATATACAACTTAAAAAACAATATGAATAAGCAATTTGAAGAATTTGGTATGTTCATACCAAAAATATTAGAAGAGATTCCGGAAACGCCGTTAACCATAAAGGACAAATTCAAACAAACTGTTCTTAGAAAAACCAAAAAAATAGAATTGATAGAAATAGTTTTCGGAGATATGTCTGAGAATACCTGCGAACTAGTCAAGGCTGCTAACATTATGCTCTCAGAACTCATAATCAATATTTAATTGAAGGTAACGGGTCAATTTTGAATATGCATTATTTATGAAAACTTACTACCTAACAATATTTTTAACCTTTCTCGGTTACAATTATTTTTCTTTCTTTACTCCCCATATAGTTGTAATATAGGTACAAATATGATAACACATTTTATTATTTTAAGGAATAACTTATGCACAAAAAATACAAAAAATATGCTCTAAAAAAAATATATAATATGAATTTCAGTACTTAAATTATACAATTAATATGAAAAAGATAGTTTGATTATTTACTTAAGATAAAAACTTGAAATATTAACTATTGTAGTATTCTACTTCATTTTCTTCTCATTCACCATAAAAAAAAATATTTCTAAATGTACCTATACATATATGCTCTTAATTTGTCAAAAACCAACATTTTAAACTTAAAATCGTTCAAAGCATGTTCTTCTTTTTCCAAACTATAATTTTCTTACATCGAAAAATGCCAATTTGTCTTCTTATTTTTTTCTAATACATGCTCAAATATGCATTTCTATGCAATGACGACAAATTATACAAAAATATGAAAAATAAAATTTCGAGTGTACCTAAATTATTTTTTTTACATAATTTAATATCTAAACATCACTCACACTGAGGACTTTCTCGATAAATATGAAATAGCTAGAAGTCCTCAGTTCTACTAATAACTTATTTCTATTTTAGTATTAAGTAAATCGTAATTTGTAAATTATTAAAATTTACATAATATGTTTCAAACAAATAAAAAAAAAAATAATAGCAACCAAAATGGACACATAAACGAAGATAAAAAAAATATTTAATTTATTAATAATTATTTTATTATTTTTATAATATTATAATTTATTTTCTTAAGTAACACTCACGCACATTTTGTAGCTTGTCTTGCAAGGTATTTTTTTTATTTTTTTTTTGTGAACACTAAAGCCGTTCGAGTATTGTATATCTGCTTTATTTGATCTATACAATATCGTAAACACATCTTACTTACATAATATGAGTGTATTTTGAACTGAAAACTTATCTTAGTGGGAGCTGCTCTCCGCTAGAAGCCTTGAACCGTGTGAGTAAATGCGTGAATATATAAGTAACACTGACAAATGGAACAATTTAATTTGAATAAAGTTATATACATTCTATTCGTAATATATAATAATATAAAATATATTTGTGTGCACACGTATTCGTAAGCAGATAGTGTCTCTTACACCCATATAGATATCATACAGTGGTCAACACTAAAAAATAAAAGGGGGTCCCATATTGAGTCACTTACCTCTATATTGGCTAATATTGAAAATATTGGTCATTTTTTCTGTCTGCATTTTGGTGGATAACATTTTGCAATGTGCTCTAGTAAACAAATATAATCATTTTTTCGTTTAAATTATATTGTAAATGAAAATATGCAAAAAAGAGCTATTATAATATTTGTATAATATATATTCCAAACTAAAGTTAGGTACATCATTTGTTCAAATAATCATTCGTTTGATAGATGCCTATAGGGTATTTTTGAAAGTTCAAGTTATACCTAGCCAAAACCATAATACTACAATAGTATAGTACATTCTCATGGTGAATTTGTATTTTGGAATTTTAAAAACTTTATTTTCTTTAATTTTCATGATGTCAGGTTCTTATTTAATATTCACATCCAGCGCTTTCTATATCTATCCCTAACACAATCCATTGTTTATTATGGTATTTGTATCTGGGGTCAAGCATATGATTCACATACATTTCGGCTTAAAATCACACTTAATAGGTTAACTAAATTTTTACTATTTAGATCCATGTATTATAGTAATGATTTTGCTTATTTAGAACTTAATGTTTCATACTTTCAAAATTTATGTTATAGAAATATCCTATTTAGCTTATACAGGTTTAAGCATAATCTAGCTAGAGTTAATCACTCATATAATACTCGATATAAAGACAATATTAATATTTGTGTACCCATTTCCAAAAAGCAATTAGGTCTAAAAAGTTCAATATCCACAGCTTCTCTGATATGTAGACAGCTTAATATTAATATTTATAAATACAGAAATATTTGTATATTTAAATCTTTTCTGAAAACTTTAGATCTCACATATTTAATATTGTGATAAAACGTGTTAATTTATATAATTTTTATGATTATACTGTTTGCTAAAAATGCTTTTCTTTTTTTTCCATTTGTTTTACTCTAATGTAAATCCTTTAATAATTTGTTTATCTATTTTTACTATATTGTATTGTACTCAAACTTTTATACCCCCCCAAAACAAGCGTATGCGTAAAGGGGCGTCTTACATATTTCTTCTAATGTATTAGAGTAAATGTATATTGTTTTTGCTAAATAAAATTATTATTTTTATTATTTATTATATTCACCGAAGAAATAGTTTAATTAATAATTAAAATACCTAATCATGATGGGTTTAAAATAAGTAAATTTATTTATATAAAAAAATAAATATCTATTTATAAAATAAAATCCAAAACATTAATTAATATTTTTACTTGAATATTGAAACTCATTTATGATACTATAATAATTATTTATTATTATAATTAGGTATTAAAGTTATAATTTGGTTAGTTGGCAACACCGATCGAGAACTTGCATACAAACAATAAAAATTTTCTTGAAAAGCATGAAATTATCATTTTATATTGACCACAGACAATGATCTGATTCTGCATTAAGAAATAAGTATTATGTTTTTTTGATCATGGTTGGCATAAGTTTGAGTTAAATTTTGATACGAAATTTATATTTTATTCTTTATCAATAAATGTTCCTATAGATTTATTCATACGCATAAACAAAATTAACGTATTTTATTACACAGCTGTTCAACTTCTAAACGTACTGTAATTTTGTCTGGTAAATAATATTACAAACATATTTTATTTTAGAAACCAAATACAACGATTAAAACAAATTCATACGCAGTAGTTAGTTTGAACCTAATATAGTAAGTTATGTCAAAATGTCGCATATTAAACTATATAATTTTATATTAATATTTTTGTGTATTACATCGAACATTTTTTCAGTTTTATCAAAATTATCAAAATTAGAGAATGATGTCAACAATGCAGTACGTTCTAGTATATTTACCGGTGATAATTTGTCATATAGTATTAAACTGCGTCAGTACATAATTCTGTATGGATATTTGGTTCCAACTGCAGCTACAGAAACCAATACAGATATGTACATGAGTGTATTTTATATTTATACGAACTGTTCATTTGCTGAATGGCTTCAGAATAAACTATTTAAATTTATCGAAAAATTCCCAATATTTTATCAAACGAAATTTCAAAACACTACAAATAATGAATTTATCAAACCTTTTGTAAGACCTAATCTAATTGATAAATTAATTGAAATCGACTCTTTTGTTAAACGCTCCATAAATATTTTACTGCACAATTTTTTACATCTCACTAAACAGAGAGATTATGATACGTCGTTATTAAAAACAATGTTATTACTACAATTTAGAATTCACTTTTTGACGCTCCCTGTAGATACCAAACAACCACCAACAGATGATGTAGTAGTTCGATCAATTCTTGAAATAATGAACTTCATTCAAATGTTCATGGCCACGAATTGTGATGTTCACACTTATAATAAAAAATATTATAACAATGATAGATATTTTATTAAATCATAACATTTCTTTGATTTCTATATAACTACATCAGCTGACACAAATGGCTATATTTTAAAGATTTTCAATCTTATAAAACAACTGGGTTTGGAAGACAGTAATAAATATTGTAATACAGATCAAATGTTGTTGGTAAATATTGTGGCAGAGAACCCAGATCATCCTGTTTTATGGGAGATTTCTCAAGCAGTAGTTTATACAAATTCTAAAACAATTAAGATTTACCAAATACTACAAAAAATTGAAAAACGTGAGTGTGACCTTGAACTAATATTTTGGTATCAGGAATCAATTTTTAATGCAATTGTGAAATTAATATACAGTAAGTTAATAACAGCCTTGCAACAAGGAACTTCTAAGCTGGAAGAGATTGTTAAGTCAATACCAAAATTCATAGAATTGCCAACAGATGTCACTGATTATTTTACGAGCGGAATATATGATACCGATGAAAAGAATGACCAGATTAATACCGATGATATTAAAGAAAAATTGATTAAAAAGATTACTGATCTTCGTGACTCAATTACCAATATAATTTTAGAAACTTATAATACAACTGAAAATCAAGACGTATCTAATTTAGAAGAATTTATAACATATATGAATTTAAACAGTGAAAAGTTTTACTGTCATATTTCGGTGTGTAAATTCCTACGAAATGAATTCACTAAATATTACATACCATTTATGCGGGATCTGTCAAAAGTCGAACATATTGTGTACGAGGATGTTAAAATCGATGAATTCGTTCGATCCGATGTAAATTATAAACTAACAAATAGTAGCAGGTGTCAATATGTTAGAGATTTGTACAGTCTCTGTCTCGAAGCAACCACATTTTTGAAAATGGTTTTAGACACAGAAAATGATTTGGTAGACGAATACTCACAGGAAGTAAATACTATTTTGACAACGATTAGAAAGTGGTCCAATGAGGTGATCGAACGGTGTACGTACAAGGGCTGCAGGGACCTTTTAAAAGTGTCATACCATATTTACGTTGTCTTGAATCCAAAGCACACTGATCATTTTAAATACAATCAATCGCCGATGTTCATGTCATTGATAATGTCTGTTTTAAATACCTATGGTATTCATCACTGTAGTCCACCAAAATTCAATTTCTTGTTATTCAACACTACATATCTCGAGGCTATAGGCAATGATGCTGTACTTAATAAACGTTTAAATTCATTTGTGCAGAGCCTTGAGATTGACCGAAGCATACCGATAGTTGCAAGCTACTCAACTTTATTAAATATTGACAATTTTTATAAAACATATCTTGAAGAAACGTCTTTGTTCATTAAAAACAAAGACAAGTTCAGTTTTTTTTTCAAAGGTGAAAGGAAGTACATTCATGAAATTTACAACAACATACGTGCAATCATTTTGGACCCTTCGCATGTGTTCAAATTGTATGATATATATTTCAAATTCATTCTTTGTTCTATATTTTACAAAGTGTGGGTTTTCGCTAATTACTCAGTCAAAGAAAGTCAGTCAAAATCGAATGTATTGCGGTTTGATGATTGTCATGACTTTCACCATCATTATAATATGTTTCTTAAAATTGAAAATTTTCCCTCAAATTTATCGATACTTGTGTCTATTGTTGATCGATTTTCTACGATGGTATTTGATCTATGTTTTATAAGAGCAGAGATAACCGAAAATTACTACAAAAAAAATAAGTCTAAAGATAAATTACCACAGTTTAAAGATTCTATTACACTAAGCGATTCAGATAAGCTGTATTTCAAAATAAACAAACTAAAAAACAATGTAAATAAGCAATTTGAAGAATGTGGTATGTTCATAACAAAAATATTAGAAGAGATTCCGGAAACGCCGTTAACCATAAAGGACAAATTTAAACAAACTGTTCTTAGAAAAACCAAAAAAACTGAATTGATAGAAAAAGTTTTCGGAGATATGACTGAGAATACCTGCGAACTAGTCAAGGCTGCTAACAATATGCTCTCAGAACTCATAATCAATATTTAATTGAATTTAACAGGTCAATTTTGAAAATGCATTATTTGGAAAAACTTGTATACCAAATACAACTTTATATACTTTTCAAAAACAATATTTTTTACCTTTTTTGCTTACAATTATTTTTCTTTCTCTATTCCCCATATAGTTGTAACATACAAATACGAATACATATTTTATTATTTAAAGCGTTATTATAATATATTACCATTACATACAATATAGGAGATTGACAGTTTATGTTAAAAATTTAAATTTGAATATATATTATTATATAACTTTGATATCCTATGTGTTATTTTCATTTATTGTTTTTAATGTTGTCTAAAAATCCTGTTGTTTTGTCTGTATATTCTAATTATTTACCAAGAACAAAAATAATTGTAAAAATATTGATGTTTAAATTTAAATGAATGATGTTTATAAGATCTGTATTATTTTAGAATTTAGATGAGTGAATTGAAAATTTCGCTGAATGTCTATTTCAACTTAATTCATCTTATCTAAATATAAAATATTTTTAAATTAAAGATTTATATTGATAACAAAATAATAAAATAAAATTGTTATCATTGTTTAGCTTCAGATTATAAAATCAACAATAAAAAAAGAAAAATTGGTGTTTCGTTATTTAATGAATAACTTTTTTTTTTTTAGGTAAGCATATTATAGTTAATTATTATTATAATTATAGCTAATTATGTATATTGGATACATTTATTCTACACAACTTACCTAATGTGAATATGCTTTCTATAGAACTGCTTTATGTCGTTTTGATTGAGCATATTAAACTATTATAACTAGGTGTGTCTGCTGGTTTCTAGTTTAATCATTTTAACTAGTGATGTGGTTCTTGACGTCTGGGAAATGTACATGGGTCCATTTCTCCAGCCCCCCCAATTTGGAATTTTGAAATTCTGATTGGGCCAATCGTTTGTGCATCGTTTGTGCACGAATGTGCACGAAGTCCGGTCGTTTGTGCACAAAAACTGTGGAGATTATCCCTAAATCAAATTCGGGGGGCCGTAGAAACGGCAGCCCCCCCGATTTGGAATTTTCAAATTCTGATTGCGCCAATCGTTTGTGCATCGTTTGTGCACGAATGTGCACGAAGCCCGATCGTTTGTGTACAATTACTTCCGGAGATATCGCAAAAACAAATTCGGGGGGCCGTAGAAACGGCAGCCCCCCCGATTTGGAATTTTCAAATTCTGATTGCGCCAATCGTTTGTGCATCGTTTGTGCACGAATGTGCACGAAGTCCGATCGTTTGTGCACAATTACTTCCGGAGATATCGCAAAAACAAATTCGGGGGTCCATTTCTCCGGCCCCCCCCAATTTGGAATTTTGAAATTCTAATTGTGCCAATCGTTTGTGCATCGTTTGTGCACGAATGTGCACGAAGTCCGATCGTTTGTGCACAATTATTTCCGGAGATATCGCAAAAACAAATTCGGGGGTCCATTCCTGAGGCCCCCCGATCTGGAATTTTGAAATTCTGACTGTGCATCGTTTGTGCACGAAGTCCGATCGTTTGTGCACAATTATTTCGGGAGATATCGCAAAAACAAATTCAGGGGGTCGTAGAAGAGACAGTATACGGAAAAAGAACTACAATCATAATAGGTATTATTTATTTATTTATTTATTTATGTTGTATATCAACGGGTATATACCCTTTTACAAATTATATAAAGGAAACATATTAGATAAAAACTAAAAACTAAGGAAGTGTAGTAACACCTAACAAATACAGATAAAAATAATATAAAATTAATTCTGAATTAAAAGTAATAAAAATATAAAATTATAATTATATTATGAACATTTTTTTTTTTTTTTTTATATATTTAAAACAATTGCGTGAGAGAAAAAATATATCTAAATGTATACAAATTTTATTAGCTAAAATTAAAGCTCGAGAGAAAAAAGAATTGGTACCACTATTCGTTTTATAATGAGGAACTAAAAATAAATCTGAACTACGTGTAATTAGATGTGGAATTCGAAAACTGATTTCAGACAACAATTCGGGACACATGATATTGTAATTAATAAGATCATAGACAAACATAATATCAGTTAATTTCCGTCTAAGTGAAAGAGAAACAAGGCCAATATAATCTTGAGTTAGATGGAGAGAGTCCCTAGATAATGGAATATTCGATAAGTATGAAATCCTTTTTAAAAATTTATATTGTACATTGTCTAAATCATTTATATATGTCAAGTATTTGCATGACCAGATTACGGAGCCGAAATCAAGATTGGATCTAACTAAAGATGTATACAAGGTTTTTAAGCATAACGGATTTTTGAAATCTTTAGTATTTCTATTAATAAAGCCTAAATTAACCTAAATTAATTATAATCAATATTTTTGCGATATATCTTTTTCCATTATTCTATTACTGTTACTTTATAATATTTATTATATTGTTATTATTAAATAATATCTAAAATATATATATATAATTTTAGTCTAATAATTGTATTTAGATATACTATAGTCTATATAGTAATCACAGAATATAATATTATACAACAAATTAAACTAATATTTTTATATACAGAGTGATCATAACTTATTATATAACTTATATATTCTATCAATCATTTACTTATGCTCATTCGTATATATTTTATCAATAATAATATATATCATAATAATATAATATAATATTAATTGTTTAATATAATAATTAATAATTAATGTACCTATATTTTTTTCTGAAACACGCTTATGATTATTATATATGTATAATAAATATCAATTATTACCATCATATTATAAAACCCATAGTAAATATAGCTATATGTAAATTTAAAAAAATAAATGTCTTTGTAATAAATTGGACAAAGCTGGCCACTAACTAGTTAGTTTTAATTCATAGTAATTGTATAACTGCACTACCTATAGTTGAATTTAATGTGTAAAATGATCTAATCTAACTCGTTAAAAATAATAAGTTTCGATTCACATTTATGCACTGCTATAAGTACCTACTTTTGAAGTTATATAAATCCTGTTCGAGAGGGAGCTGTAGAGTTGTATATCCAGATGTAGTGTAATATTTGTCATGGAAATTTTAGTGTTGGTGCCTATTTTTATTTTATGTAAGTATTCAAAAAACAATGGCAGTCATCAGAGGTTTGTGGGGCTGTGGAAACTCCATATTGGTAAAAGGACGTTTCAACCCCGTCAAAAAAGCGAGTCCACAGAAGTTTCGTCCCCTTCTATTATTAAGATAGGAAATTTGGCCCCCGGGAGTTATGTGATGTTATTTACCTACTCATAGGACGTTTGGTCCCGATATTTTAAATTACTACATTTAAATGGCTTTTTATAATTTAAAATTTCAATTATTTTTAAAAAACGTACAATTTCAATATAATTTATATTAATGGTAATCGGAATAAAAATCCACCGGAAAAAAAATCCCCGGACTACAATATTACTCACAACCACATGCAAATGGTTAAACAAATATTTTTTAAACGTTAATTAGTATCTATAATTAATATTTAATTACAAATACGTATATTATATTATAATAATTATTAAAAAAATTATATATTTTATAAATAAATTATTTTTTGTTTTAAATTACGATAATAATATATTATGTCTAATTCAACTTAACAACTTAACAATAATAATATAAATAAATAACTATAAAAAATAATAAAAAAATATAAAAATTAACAATAACATTTTATACTACTATATTAATACACATTTTATGTTGGTATAATTCTGTAAAAATTAAATCCCCGAAATAAAATATTACGTTTTCAAAACTTCAAATGTCACTTATGATTGTTGTGTGCGGTGTAGTATACACAAATATATAAAGTATAAAAACATTTCGAGTGATAAAATATAGGGGGTAATATCAGGGCTGGTTTTAAGGGGAGGCACGGGTGGGCAATTGCCCGGGGGCGGCACACTTTGGGGGCGGCAAAATTATCTCAGATAAAATAAACAAAAAATTAATTTTTTTTGTAAAGAGAAAGATTTCTAAAAAATGATACATTTTATTACTATTTATTTTTTAAATTCACATATGCATACATTTTTTTTACCTATATTTTATCATTTTAAATAAAGAAAAATAAACGTTATTAACTAAGTAGGTAGGTACCTATACTAGGTATCATGGAAGATTCTAGGTAGATAGTACCTAAGACCTAAGTTATAAATTAGTTACTTATGTTTTTTTGTATAGTTTAAATACTATTAAAAATCTAATATTGGAATGCATAGGTACCTAGTTAAAATTGCTAAAAATTAACTGCAAATTAAATTTCAATGAGAAAGGGAAACATAAAAAAGGTGGGAAAGTGGGTGTCGCTCTGCTGTACAGTAGATTACAAGTGGGTCACTGTATAATGGATGATATTAAATTTGAATTCAACGATATAATATCATTGTACAAGAAAAACGATTCTGAGCGGAGACGGTATGTCAGTCTATGTATAAGAAATGCTATATACATATCGATGGTATTAAACAAAAAATTGACCTATAATAGGTACCTATTATAAATTCCAAATTAATCATATCCCAATATCCATTTGGTACTTATAACGCGTTATACATCAACAACAAACCCTGATACTATCATAGATATATAATAGTGTACTTTAGAAATTTCAAGTACCCACGAATAATATTATACAATCATAACAAAATAACTAAAATAGTTATTTTAGGTTTTTTAATTTGTAATTTCGTCCAAATTTGAACTTAAAATGACTATAAAAATAAACTGTGTTCATATATTTTTTAGATTTTTTGGTTACAGAATGAACTATGTATGAGAACCATTGTTTTAAATTTTTTCGAGATTTTGATAAATTTTGTCAAAATTCGATCTATAAATGCTTATAAAAAAAAATTGTGCCTATGTATTTTTAATATTTTTCAATTGCTATTGTAACAATATATCAGGAGCCTTGTATTACATTTGTACACTTTTTGACCCAACAGATAAAACTTTAATGATATTTATAGAAAAAAATTACTAAAAAAGTTGAAAAATGAAAATTTCCGTTTACAGCTCAAAAAAAGTCAAAATATTTTCAAAATTGTATGGTGTATAGGAAATGCTAATATAAACATTCAGTGAAATTTTCATGTATCTACTGCAGTTATTCGTTTTTGTAATACAACAAAATAAGGAAATCGCTACATGAGAAATTGAGTGAATATCCAATGTTGTAAAAATTTGAATTTCAAACGCTCATAAAAATTTAATTTGACTTTCTTATAGACATTTTTTTTTTTCGATAAATGTAGATAATCTTATGAGGAATCTTGTATTACATTTTAAAATCTTAGATTTAAAAACAAAAATTTTTACGAATTCTTAACTCAAAATAATTTGCTAATTTTCGTGATTATTCCATATTTTGTCAATTTTTGAACTTTAAATGCTTATAAAAAAAAATTGTGACTAAGGATTTTTAATATTTTTCATCTGCCTTTGAAACAATATACTAGGAGCCTTCTATTAAATTTTCAAGCTTTCGCAACCAACAAATAACATTTTATTGATATTTTTAGAAAAAAAAACTGAAAAAAGATGGAAAATGAAAATGTCCCTAAACAGTTCAAAATAAATCAAAATATTTTGAAAACGTTATCGTGTATATAAAATGAAAATATAAACAACCAGTGAAAATTTCATGTATATACGTTCATTTCTTTTAGAGTTACACCAAAAACCAAAATCGATTTTTTGGAAAACCGATTTTGCGTAAAAATTCTCGTTTTTCCTTAATTTTTATGTTGTTTTTTCCCGGCGCTTGTGAAAACTACTGGGAAATTTTTACTTTTGACCCCCCCAAAGTACCGACTAGATTCACTTTTCTATCAGAAAAGCTGCTGTTGAAGAAAATCCAAGCACTTTTACTGTCCTAAAACGTGATGACACTATGACAGACACAAAAAAAAATAAAAAAAAAAAAAACACACATTATTGTAAAACCAATACATTCATCGCTCCGCTCAGAATCTAAAATATAAAATACAATTTTTTCAATATTAAATTTACAAAATAATTATTAATTTATAGTCTATAAGCATACAATATTTTAAATATTTTATATTAGTAAAATAGCTCTATCTTTTTAAAGAGCAAATTTATTTTTAACATACCTTTTGACGGTTTGAAATATAATTTTGAAATTGGTTTCTTTTACTCATTTTATAAAGTTGACGTGAGCACAAACAGTAGTAAAATGAATGTTTTATAATACACACAATATTGTTATATTCTTAATTTTTAAACAATTTTATTACACGAACACAATATAATATAGGCTCTCCTGTGTACCTAATCTTTGATTATCTGACTGCCAAAAATAATTAAGGATATTTGTTACTAGTAAACTATATATTAATACTTAATGCTTTATGCGTGTATTAGACATTAGTTTTACGTAATATATGGAAATATCACTTATCTCATTATACATTACATTGAAAATTGCCGACTAGTACTTACAGACTACAGTTGCCGACATTCGAGGACAACCCCCCCCCCCCTGAATTAACTGCCATGATCGGTATTGTAGGTATGTTAGTATTTTACATATTTTTAAGGATAATGGATATACCTATACATAAACGGTCATACATGTACGGTACAAAAATATGAATTTTCTATGATTTATATTGAATTTGTTAAGTAAATATCAGTAAAACTTAAAAACTAACAAGGTAATTTCCATTACAATTATTAAATGATACACTACATCTGGTACCTACCAGATTAAACTATTAAAGGCTCATCATTCAAACAAGATTGGTTTTACTTCAGAACTAATGGTACACAAACGATTTGCTCATACAGTGCTTTCAAAATTCCAATCTAGAAATGTGTGCATAACCTATTAGTGAAATAAAAATTCAAAATTCCAATCTGAGTGAAAATTAACCCCAATTTAGTGATAACAGATAAGTTATAACTTATAGTTTTATCTCCCCACAGTCAGATTTCGATTTTTGCAATATCTCCGGGAATAATTGTGCACAAACGACTGGACTTGTGCACTAACTATGCAACAAACGAACTCCTCAAACAGAATTTCAAAATTCCAGATCGGGGGGTCTCAGGAATGGACCCCCGAATTTGTTTTTGCGATATCTCCGGAAATAATTGTGCACAAACGATCGGACTTCGTGCACATTCGTGCACAAACGATGCACAAACGATTGGCGCAATCAGAATTTGAAAATTCCAAATCGGGGGGGCTGCCGTTTCTACGGCCCCCCGAATTTGTTTTTGCGATATCTCCGGAAGTAATTGTGCACAAACGATCGGGCTTCGTGCACATTCGTGCACAAACGATGCACAAACGATTGGCGCAATCAGAATTTGAAAATTCCAAATCGGGGGGGGGGCTGCCGTTTCTACGGCCCCCCGAATTTGATTTAGGGATAATCTCCACAGTTTTTGTGCACAAACGACCGGACTTCGTGCACATTTGTGCACAAACGATGCACAAACGATTGGTGCAATCAAAATTCAAAAATTCCAAATTGGGGGGGCTGTAGAAATGGACCCAATGTACATTATATAATATTACCTGTACGGTTACCGTAAATTAACAAAAAAGAAATTACCTTTTACATTTTTTTTACTCTTAAAAAAGTCCGAGTGATCACTTAATTTGTTTGTTTTTGTATTCCTTATCAAGACAGTAGAAATATAATACAAATGATGATTTTTATAAAATGATAATGATCGATAAGTGATAATAATTAAAGGAATTAATAAATACTACATTGCATCACATTAGTGGTATGTGGTTATTAGTTTATATAGTTTAATATGTAATGTTATCACTTTATTTTATATTTTTCTTGCCTTATTTACATACTATTGTGACAAAATTCAATAGGTACACTATTAATCAATTTTTAATAACCATTTACCAATTTTAAATTAAATTTGGTAAACTTACCTGTGAAATTGTTTGGTAATTAACAAACTTATATTCGTAATATCCACTTTTCTAATTTTAACATAAATAATATGTTTTGGGCTGGTTACACGTTTAGTGTTTCTGACCGATTTTTCGTAAGGTTGCTTTGAATCCTGAGGAATGTGAGAAATTTCGTAACCTTTGTCTTATAATAATTGATAGTAATAATTTTCCACAACGTTCATGGATATTAGTAGATAAAGTCCATACATTATTGGCACACGATAATATATGTTCTCAGAGCCTAATGAATAAATCCACAAATTATTGAATTTTACATTCTTCAATATCTAAAACTAATATGGAAATTGAAGAACAATTCGAAATATTTGAAATGTCGTCATTCACTGCATACTACATTAAAAATAATGATAATATTGCACAACCACTTAAAGTTGAAGATATTTCTGTACCTGAGAGGCTAAAGGGTCTAAGTCCATTATTGTAACTTTTCAGGAGAGCCAAAAAACCGTTTTTCAACTATTTTTATTTTACTTAAATGGCTGGTGTAAATTCAGTTTAATGATTATACCAACAAAGTTTGTTTTAAATAATAAGCTGTAATATTCTCAATAAGATGAATATTTTTTCTTTTAATTATAACCTACCTATAATTGTTTATTTTACGAATTAAATGAAATGTTTTGGACTTAGATCATTTTGCTCAATCACACAGTGGACTTGGGCTCTATTAATCTCCATGCTAAGCATGGACTTGGATCATTTTGCTCAATCACACAGTGGACTTGGACTCTATTAATCTCCATGCTTAGCATGGACTTGGATCATAATTCATAAATCAAAATAAATATTTAGACTTAGTTCTTTTTGTAATTTCCCAATATCTCGGTAAATATTCGTTATTGGACTAAAATGAAGATAGGTAAAATGACGGGCGTCAAAATTTCACATAAGAAAAAACCATAACCTCAATTTTGATAAAAGTGGACTTGGACCCTTTAGCCTCTCAGGTACAGATTTGTAAAAACATGACATTAATTATCCGAGATTCAGTCTGCAGGTCTATTAACGATGTGTTTCGCCGCCACAACAGAATAAGCACCATAATCAGGCATGTATCCAGGGGGTGGGTCAATGTGGTCTGCCACCCCCCACCCGAAATTCTTGTGTACCGGCAAAAAAAAAAAATTAAAGGTTTTATATTATATATATTAAGCATAGCAATTGTACTAACATTCATTTTCAATGTTATTATATAATATGCAGATATAAAGTGAGATATCGCATGCAGCTGCGTCAGCTGCGTATTTAATATTTATCACGGCCGTCGAACCTATGTGGGGTTCTCTATGTGATATCAACGCAGAACCCGCATTATTATTTATCGTGGCACAAATCGCTCGTTAAATTATTATTCTGTTTGCCGTTTGCAATTCGGTGTGTGATATAATATTATAATAATATTGTAAATCGTAGGCGCGAATCGCCATTTGTAATGTTTGATAGATGGCACGAATCGCTAGTTGTATTGTCATTAATAATTTAAGAAATATTCCAAAATATGCTAAATGGTTTAAATATTCTCTAACAAATGAAATATTCTCTAATATGTAAAAAAACTTTTTTCTGCGCATTCAGAATTGAACGAATCATCCACATTTTTAACACTCATAAGACTGCATGGCTAGTGTTGAGATTTAAGAACCCCAGAATTTTTAACGCTCTACCAACAGTAACATCAATATGGTGTTCAAAAGAAAGAGTCGGAGTTCGATAGAACCCGAGATCTTTGACAGTGGATACACATTCGAGAGAATTTTTTATATAGATAATTTTCTGCAATTCAGTGGATAACATTTTGCGATGTGCTCTAGTATAAATATATAATAATATGTGCGTTTATATTATATTATAAATGAAATTATGCAAAAAATAGGTATCATAATAATATTTACATAATATAGATAATGTAGATATATATATACATAATATAGTATTCCAAATTTCAAATATATTTTTCAAAGACCATTATTCTCGATGATTTAGAAGATTAATTCTCATAAGTACTTACTTTTATTAAAAAAATTCAGTCACAGTTCCCTACTGTGAATACCACGAGAAACATAAATGTTAATTGAATTCTAATTATTATCATTGATAATCAAATTTCATAATTTTATTGTACAAAATACAATATATAGTATAAGCAGTCTAAGCATACGCAGCCAACCTAACAGTAATAAATTATAATAATTATAATAAATGATAAAAAGTATTTTTAAAACAGAACAATTTATTATTTTCACAATGAATATTGTAACATTGTAATTAATGAGATGGAAAGTGCTAGTAATGTTACTTGTTACCAAACTTTAGAAATGTAAGGTTTTATTAATGAGTCTGAGACCGGTTTATGCGTATTGAGACGTTTGCGGTATTTGGTTATAGTTAAAGACTAGCAGTGTAAGCCAAAAATTGTGACAAGCATATTTATAGGACTCAATTTAAAATTGACAAAAAATAAAATAATTCAATCTTATGAGCCGTTGCAGTTGCCGAAGAAAATTTTGTTTTCAGTAATGGAACCGTAATAGAACCTTTCAACAAAAATTAAAAAATATCATGTCAAGATATCCACATGTGTACCATGCCATTGGTTTGTTAAACTTAACGTTAGGTACAGCATTTGTTCAAATAATCGTTCGTAATATAGATGCCCTTGAGATATTTTGTAAAGAGCCCACAATACTGTAATAGTATAAAACATTTTAATGGTAAATTAGTATTTTAGAACTTAAAAACTATATTCACCAAGGAAATAGTTTTACTAAGGATATTATAAATACCTAATCAAAATGGGTTTAAAACAAGTAAATTTATTTATAAAATAAAATCAAAAACATTAATTAATATTTTTACTTAAATGTTGAAACTCAATTATGCTAGTTTTTAACGGGACAAACGGAGTGCCCATTCAGGTGGCGCACTCTAGTGGCCCGTTACCACACCTCAACATCAAACACGACCGCGCGCTCTTACGCCGCCCGCAAGTACAAAAACACCAGCGAACGCACACAGACAACTGCGCGCCGTTACCGCAGATAGCGCTCCACGCACACCACCATTTACGGACGCCCGCCGCCCTCCGGGAAATCGCTCATAACTTATAAACCCCACAACTTAAAACCATTTTCATACTACTATAAAATTCTACAGAACCTACGCTACATGATGGGTATTTTTAATGTATTTTAAGCTACCAAGAAAACATTGAAATCCGCAAAAGCATTTCATACATTTTACACACCATCGATAATCGGAGAATATCATATATAGACCTCGAAAACGCTGTCCAGACCACCACTTCCCCGCTGTGTCGAATGCATTAGTGAGCCGGACGAGCACACCACTCGTTAGACACGGACACTAATCATTCGACAAATCAGCATACGCCCTACGACTTATTGCAAGCCGGACGAGTCTTTTAAGCTCGTTAGACACGGATGCAGTATACAGTCCGCCCCGGCAACCCCAGTAACGCTGTTATTACGTCGAGCCGCCGCCGTCCGAGCCGTGCTGCCGCGTAGCATCCGCTGTCCCTCGTATTCGTTTCAATAACGCTGTTATTACGTCGAGCCGCCGCCGTCCGAGCCGTGCTGCCGCGTATCATCTACTATCTCGTGCCGTGAGACGACGTTACCCGTAGTCCACCGCCAGTCGACTGGAACCGTATCCCCGCCGTTCGAGTGAGGGTGTACAGTTCGATCAAATAGTTCAATTCTGGTTTGTCGTGTCGGTCGAGTATTTCGAGTTGTTCCTATCCCGCCGACAACCAGATTGAAGAGCATCACCGCCGCGCACGTTGCTGTGAAGCTGTCCAAGGATCCATACATTGTATTACGTCGAAGACAAGTACGCCATACACGGGTCATGTCCAACTCCACCAAGTCGTGAGTTGAATGTAAACTGACCCCCCTTTATATGTAAGTCCCCAAATAAACTATTTTTACTGTACACTCTCCGGAGTCAACTTTAATACAATATAAAAGAAAATACTGTTGTAAGATTAATACATATTGTATAAACTCAGATAATGAGCACATTGGTTTTAAATAAATAAAACACTATAATTATCAACCAATTGCGTTTCATTACATTGGCGCCCAACTGCAGTGCTCGATTAGGAAGAAATTCTACTTCGACCTACGAGAAGAACCTACATCGTGCTCTTTAGAAGAAAACTACTTCGTGAAGAAAACTACATCTCTAAGAATGGCACCGAAAAAGAATATATCCGAAGAGACTTTCAACGCATTCATAGCGGAAGTGGAGAGGAACAGTCAATATTTAGTTGACCAGTTGTTGCAAAAAATTAATAAATTAGAAGAAAAGTGCAACAACCTGGAAGACGAAAATAACAGGAAAATCGAAGAAGTTGTGGAAAACTATGAAAGGAAAATCGGAGAAGTTGTGGAAAACTACGAAAAGAAAATCGAGTTGATTGAAGTACAGCTCAATGATGTGAAACTAAAATATGGAAGTAACAGTAGACAACCAATACATAATGGGTGTAGCAATAAAACAGAACAGATACACAACACTAAGATATCGCGCCCAATATTCTACGGAAACAACCGCGATGGACACCCAATAGATTTTCTGTACCGACTGGAAGAATATTTTGCAATAAAACAATCATACGTTGGTGAGAAAATAATTATTGTGGGTGATTGTTTAAAAGGAGCTGCATCAAATTGGTTCTCTACCGTCCGATTCCAACTCACCAATTATGATGATTTCAAAAAGGCGTTTATCGACGAATTTTGGTCCAGGGAAATACAAATCCAGGTATGGAGTCAGTGTCTGAATACCAAACACATACCGAACAACACCAACTACCGCGAACACTTTGCCACGTGGGCAACCAAACTTCGGCACTTAGAAGTACCGCGGTTGTCGGAGAGTGAAATTGTCAAGCACATAGCAAGACACTACCCAGGATATATCAGAGCAATATTAGTATCACTACCCGAGTGTACGATACTCACAGCCATGAAGATGCTAGGTGAGGAGGGGCAAAGTGATCGACCCACGGAAAATAAAGCAAGTAATCCAAAAGCTGGCCAAAATGATTCCAACAACAACAACCAAAACAGCAACAGTTGGAACAACCAGCGGAATAGTGGGTGGAACAACATGCCACCGCGCAACAACCGGTGGAACAATCAACCATACCGTGGTAATGATAAGAGAGGGGAGACCCAATCACACAACACACCACAGACAGAAAAAATACAACAAGTGTCAACGAAGAACGACGAAGAAGCGGGACCAAGTGGCAATGAACAACACGCTATAAATTCATTGAACACAACAAACCAGTCAATCAGTCCATACATACAGTGTACAATAGAAGGAGAAGAGGTCACCCTGCTCATTGACACCGGAGCAACAATCAGTGTGCTGACGAAGGAAGTAGTCGATGTTGTCACCAACAAAAATCCAAAAATCCCACAATTCCCAGTGACCGGAATCCAAATCAGTAACGCGGTCGGAAAAAAAATATGCAAAGTATCAAAACAGATTTTTTGTGAATGCAAAATTGGGAGCGAATATATTCAAACCAACTTCATTCAGGTGGAGAATCTCAACGAAAAAGGGATAATTGGAGCAGATATATTAAAAAAATATGACGCTCAAATCAAATTCCAAGAACAGGTAGTTCAATTTACAGTAGATAAAACCATACACACCATACCGTTCGCAAACCAAAAACCTAGAATAATCAACACCCAGGAACACTTGCTCAATGTGGAGATAAATGAAAACTCAGACGAAGATCAAGTGGATCTCACCAGTGAGGAGCAGCAGAAATTTATATCATTGCTTGACAAGTATGAAAAAATATTTTCCGACAAACCCGGAAAAATCGAAGCGTTTCAGTGCCAGATAAGAGTGAAAGCAGGGGACCCTATCCATCAACGACAGTATCCCATTCCCGTGTCCAGGATACCCAAGGTAGATGCGGAGATCCAAAGAATGCTGCAACTCGAAATAATTGAAAAATCTACATCACCCTGGTCGTCACCCATTGTGTGTACTGAAAAGAAGAACGGCAACATCCGGCTATGTCTTGATGCACGGAAGATCAACACCAGGATTATACCGGACCGCGAGTGCCCTACTAACATGGAGGAGACATTAATGAAGTTCCGCGGCATGAGATACCTTAGTTCAATTGATCTCACCGCCGGATACTGGCAATGCCCATTAAAGGAGGAGTGCAGAGAGATAACAGCTTTCCTGCATAGAGGGAGGAACTACCAGTTCAAAGTATTGCCATTTGGGTTAATCAATTCGGTGGCCGAGTTCCAAAAGATACTCGACCAAGTATTAGGACCCGAAATACTTCGATTTGCGGCCATTTATGTCGATGACATTCACATTACATCACGCAGCTTTGAGGAACACATGCAACACCTTGAGAGCATCTTTTTAAAGCTAGCGCAGCATCACATCACCATCAACAGGAAGAAATCGCAATTCCTCAAAAGCCAGGTAGTCTTTTTAGGGCATATAATATCCGAACAAGGAATCACCATGGACCCGGATAAGATACAAGTAATCAAAAATTTCCAACCTCCTAAGACAAGAAAGCAAGTCCAATCTTTCTTTGGATTTATAAATTTTTACCGGAAATTTATCAGGGATTTGTCCCAAGACACAGAAAAATTAAGTTGGTTGACAAAAAAGGATGTAAAATGGCAGTGGGGAAGTCAGCAACAACAAGCTTTCGAAAATATCAAGTCAAAGTTTCTGGAAGACATAATGATTCAATTTCCAGACTTAACCAAAGAGTTCTACATAAACACGGACGCATCAACCACGCATGTTGGAGCAGAGCTATACCAACTGAGCGACAACGGTCACCACCAGTCCTTAGGATTCGCCAGCCGAACCCTAAACGCCGCAGAACGAAACTACAATACCACAGAACTGGAGCTCTTGGCAATAGTCTTCACTTGCAAAAAATTCCGAAATTATTTATTAGGACACAAAGTCAAGGTACTAACAGATCATCACGCCCTGACGTTCCTAAACACCTGTCAGCTGTTGAATTCAAGGCTGGTGAGGTGGGCTACGTTCCTACAAGAATATCAGTTGGAGATCACCCATGTGCCAGGTCGGGACAATGTCGGAGCGGACACTTTAACCAGATATCCGCAGTCACCCGAGGACAGCACGCCAACCCAGGAGAAGACCATCATCATCAACAAATTAGCCATATTAAATTACAGTCCCGAACTACGAGAGAAGTTCAAGGAACTGCACATC
The DNA here is from genome assembly GCA_949089665.1 of Macrosiphum euphorbiae. NCBI lineage: Eukaryota > Metazoa > Arthropoda > Insecta > Hemiptera > Aphididae > Macrosiphum > Macrosiphum euphorbiae. The sequence goes on from CARXXK010000005.1 coordinate 12,284,788, forward strand.
ACGCAACTAGACGACGTCTATATTAATAAACTGAAACAACGAGTGGGTCATCGAGACGACTTAATTGAGCATGGTCAACTAATGTTCCGCAAGTCCCAAGGGGAATATCAAGTGCTTGTACCGGCTGTGCTAGTAGAGCCACTTATCATTGAAACACACCAAATATATGGTCACTGTGGTACCCATAAAACCTACAAGTTGTTACAACAAAATCACCAGTTCCAAAACATGTATCGAACCATAAAAAGGGTAATAAAAACATGTGACCTCTGTCAACGTACCAAAATCAACAACCGAATAGCCAGGGGACCAACAATGAGTCTACTGCCCGAGAAGCCACTGGAAATGGTGTCGGCGGACCTGATGGGACCCCTACCTAGGGGACAAGGTGGGTGCCGATATATCTTGGCCATGTTGGACTTATTTTCAAAATATGTGAAACTCTATCCGCTAAAACGTGAAACGACCGACACAATAATAAAACGAATAATAACGGACTACATACCCACGGTTGGAATGTTCAAGAAGATTCTTACAGATAATGGGACACAATTTACCAGTCACAAATGGAGTCGGGTCATGGAAGGGCTAAACATCAAGATTGTACGTACCACCGGATATCACCCGGAAAGTAACCCAGTGGAGCGAACCAACCGAGAGATTGGGCGGTTACTCCGTACTTATTGTCACAAGCAGCACACGAACTGGCTACGCTGGTTGGACAATATAGAGTTCTGGGTCAACCACACTACCCATTCATCAACAGGCTACACTCCCCAATATGTGTTGTTTGGAAAAGACATGGCATTATCAATCACCAAGCTCATCACATTCCCACCATACAACGACGACAAACCCATCCAGGATGTAGTTCAAATAGTGATGAAGAAGACCAAGAAACAGGCTCAACTACGAAACAGAAGGAAAGACAAAGACAAGATTTTTCCAAAGTATGAAATTGGAATGAAGGTACTGGTTAAAGAACACCGACTGTCATCCGCAGAGGACCACGAAATTCATAAGCTATTTTTACTATACCATGGGCCATATCAAATCCAGGAGGTACACCAGAACAACACAGTCACCGTGTGTACTCCTAATGGAACCAAACACACTTACAACTTTAAAAACATCAAACAGTACCATGAGGCTGAACTCCCAGCTGAGGTACTGGTTGAGCGTCACTAAATAAATAATTACACAAAACAAAAAAAAAAAAAAAAAATATATATATAAGAAAAAAAAAAAAAAATGTAATATTGTGACTAACTATATGTTCTGCCTGTGATACTAACTAACAAAACAATGGACCAGGTAATTAATGCATCCCTCCATAGGAACATGAACACGAAGATGTTTGTCCAAGTACCCTTGGAGAAACTGAGACGAACCCAACCACTTAACCTACTGGAGCTGACCAGTATTGATCGTTACCTCAGCGGAGAACAGAAAAAGCGAATAGCGAAATTCTTCCGGGAGGAAGCAGCCAAGCGAACAAAATACTCCTTAGAACCTACCTGGATCATACCAGAATCAGTAATAGCTATCAAGAGTAAGATTAGGACGGAGGTGAAACCAGTTGACCCAGAGGAAGAGGTACAGATAAACTCCCCAGCCAGCACCATTGTGACCGACAGCGACGAGATCGAACCAGAAGATACCCTCGAGATCGCTACGTCCCCTCTGACCAGAAGCAGCAATGAAAGCGAGAGTGACAGTGACCTCGAAAGCCATAGCCCGGGAAGTGCCAGTCCAGAAGTTGATCGGGTAAAGGAAACTGTACAGACACTCTGGGACAGGGATCAGGGAACATACAGCCAACTCAAAGATACAATCTTCACTGCCAAGAAGTATATGAAGGAATTTGAGGGGATGTCGAAAACACAGCTAAAGAAGCAACTATATAAGGAGAGGACCAGGCAGATCAAAGCCCTAAAGCAGAAATACCGTTAATAGAGATACCATAAACTACTGTTTTCATTTTTTCCGAACGACACCGCATCCCTTGTTCGGAGAAAAATAAAAAAGGGGACTATGTAACGGGACAAACGGAGTGCCCATTCAGGTGGCGCACTCTAGTGGCCCGTTACCACACCTCAACATCAAACACGACCGCGCGCTCTTACGCCGCCCGCAAGTACAAAAACACCAGCGAACGCACACAGACAACTGCGCGCCGTTACCGCAGATAGCGCTCCACGCACACCACCATTTACGGACGCCCGCCGCCCTCCGGGAAATCGCTCATAACTTATAAACCCCAAAACTTAAAACCATTTTCATACTACTATAAAATTCTACAGAACCTACGCTACATGATGGGTATTTTTAATGTATTTTAAGCTACCAAGAAAACATTGAAATCCGCAAAAGCATTTCATACATTTTACACACCATCGATAATCGGAGAATATCATATATAGACCTCGAAAACGCTGTCCAGACCACCACTTCCCCGCTGTGTCGAATGCATTAGTGAGCCGGACGAGCACACCACTCGTTAGACACGGACACTAATCATTCGACAAATCAGCATACGCCCTACGACTTATTGCAAGCCGAACAAGTCTTTTAAGCTCGTTAGACACGGATGCAGTATACAGTCCGCCCCGGCAACCCCAGTAACGCTGTTATTACGTCGAGCCGCCGCCGTCCGAGCCGTGCTGCCGCGTATCATCTACTATCTCGTGCCGTGAGACGACGTTACCCGTAGTCCACCGCCAGTCGACTGGAACCGTATCCCCGCAGTTCGAGTGAGGGTGTACAGTTCAATCAAATAGTTCAATTCTGGTTTGTCGTATCGGTCGAGTATTTCGAGTTGTTCCTATCCCGCCGACAACCAGATTGAAGAGCATCACCGCCGCGCACGTTGCTGTGAAGCTGTCCAAGGATCCATACATTGTATTACCTCGAAGACAAGTACGCCATACACGGATCATGTCCAACTCCACCAAGTCGTGAGTTGAATGTAAACTGACCCCCCTTTATATGTAAGTCCCCAAATAAACTATTTTTACTGTACACTCTCCGGAGTCAACTTTAATACAATATAAAAGAAAATACTGTTGTAAGATTAATACATATTGTATAAACTCAGATAATGAGCACATTAGTTTTAAATAAATAAAAGACTATAATTATCAACCAATTGCGTTTCATTACAAGTTTAATAAGTATTTATTATTATATTTAGGTATTAAAGTTTTAATCGGGTAGTTGGAGATCAGTAACACCGATCGCAAACTTACATATGAATAATATAAATTGGCTAGACAAGCCTGAATAAGTATTTTGTTTTTTTTGATCATGGTTGGCATAAGTTTGAGTTTAATTTTTGATACGAAATTTATATTTTATTCTTCATCACTAAATGTTCCTATAGATTTATCGATAAGCATAAGCAAAAGTAACGTATTTTATTACACAGCTGTTCAACTTCTAAACATACTGTAATTTTGTCTGGTAAATAATATTACGAACATATTTTATTTTAGAAACAAAATAAAACGATTGACACAAATTCATACGCAGTAGTTAGTTTGAAACTAATATATTTCGTTATGTCAAAATGTCGCATAATAAAATATATAATTTTATATTAATATTTTTGTGCATTACATCAAACATTTTTTCAGTTTTATCAAAATTATCAAAATTAGAGAATGATGTCAACCTTGCAGTACGTTCTAGTATATTTACCAGTGATCATTTGTCATATAGTATTAGACTGAAACTCGATATGGATTTAAATCTTTATGGATATTTGGTTCCATCTGCAGCTACAGAAACAAAAACAGATATGTACATGAGTGTATTTTATATTTATACGAACTGTTCGTTTGCTGAATGGCTTCAGAATAAACTATTTAAATTTATCGAAAAATTCCCAATATTTTATCAATCGAAATTTCAAAACACTAAAAACAATGAATTTAATAAACGTTTTGTCAGAAAGAATCTAACTAATAAATTAATCAATATCGAGTCTTTTGTTATACCCTCCATAGGTATTTTACTGCACAATTTTTTACATCTCGCTGATTCCAGAGATTATGATACGTCGTTATTAAAAACAATGTTATTACTACAATTTAAAATTCACTTTTTGACGCTCCCTGTAGATACCAAACAACCACCAACAGATGATGTAGTAGTTCGATCAATTCTCGAAATAATGAACTTCATTCAAATGTTCATGGCCACGAATTGTGATGTTCACACTTATAATAAAAAATATTATAACAATGATAGATATTTTATTAAATCATCACATTTCTTTGATTTCTATATAACTACATCAGCTGACACAAATGGCTATATTTTAAAGATTTTCAATCTTATAAAAGAACTGGGTTTAGAAGATAGTAACAAATATTGTAATACAGATAAAATGTTGTTGGTAAATATTGTGACCGAGAACCCGGATCATCCTGTTTTGTGGGAGATTTCTCACGCAGTAGTTAATACAAATTCTAAAACAATTAAGATTTACCAAATACTACAAAAAATTGAAAAACGTGAGTGTGACCTTGAACTAATATTTTGGTATCAGGAATCAATCTTTAATGCAATTGTGAAATTAACATACAATAAGATAATAACGGCCTTGCAACAAGGAACTCTTCTCAAGCCAGAAGACATTGTTAAGTCAATACCAAAATTCATAGAATTGCCGACAGATGTCACTGATTATTTTACGAGCGGAATATATAGTACTGATGAAAAGAATGAGCAGATTAATACCGATGATATTAAAGAAAAATTGATCAAAAAAATTACTGATCTTCGTGACTCGATTACCAATATAATTTTAGAAACTTATAATACAACTGAAAATCAAGACGTATCTAATTTAGATGAATTTACAAGATATATGAATTCAAACAGTGAAAAGTTTTACTGTTATAATTCGGTGTGTAAATTCCTACGAAATGAATTCACTAAATATTACATACCATTCATAAGAGATCTGTCAAAAGTCGAACAAATTGTGTACGAGGATGTTAAAATCGATGAAAAATCGGAAAAAAATGAAAAAATGAAAAAATCGGATGAATTCGTTCGATCTGATGTGGATGATAAATTAACGGATAGTAGCAGTTGTCAATATGTTAGAGATTTGTACAATCTCTGTCTCGAAGCAACCACATTTTTAAAAATGGTTTTAGACACAGAAAATGATTTTGTAGAAGAATACTCAGAACAAATAAATACTATTTTGACAACGATTAGAAAATGGTCCATTGAGGTGATCGAACGGTGTACGTACAAAGGCTGCAGGGACCTTTTAAAAGTGTCATACCATATTTACGTTGTCTTGAATCCAAAGCACACTGAACATTTTAAATACAATCAAGCGCCGATGTTCATGTCATTGATAATGTCTATTTTAAATACCTATGGTATTGATCACTGTAGTCCACCAAAATTCAATTTCTTGTTATTCAACACTACATATCTCGAGGCTATAGGCAATGATGCTGTACTTAATAAACGTTTAAATTCATTTGTGCTGAGCCTTGAAAACTACCGAAATATACCGATAGTTGAAAACTACTCAACATTTTTAAATATTGACAATTTTTATAAAACATATCTTGAAGAAACGTCTTTGTTCACTAAAAACAAAGACAAGTTCAGTTTTTTTTACAAAGGTGAAAGGAAGCACATTCATGAAATTTATAACAACATACGTGCAATTATTTTGGACCCTTCCCATGTGTTCAAATTGTATGATATATATTTCAAATTCATTCTTTGTTCTATATTTTACAAAGTGTGGGTTTTCGCTAATTACTCATTCAAAGAAAGTCAGTCAAAATCGAATGTATTGCGGTTTGATGATTGTCATGACTTTCACCATCATTAAAATATGTTTCTTAATATTGAAAATTTTATCGATACTTGTGTCTAATGTTGACCGATTTTCTACGTTGGTATATGATCTATGTTATTTAAGAGTAGAGATAACCGAAAATAACCACAAAAAAAATAAGTCTAATGATTCTAGGACAGTAAGCGATTTAGATAAGCTGTATCTTAAAATATACAAATTAAAAAACCATATGAATAATCAATTTGAAGAATTTGGTATGTTTATAACAAAAATATTAGAAGAGATCCCGGAAACGCCGTTAACCCTAAAGGACAAATTTAAACATACTGTTCTTAGAAAAACCAAAAAAAACTGAATTGATAGAAAAAGTTTTCGGAGATATGACTGAGAATACCTGCGAACTAGTCAAGGCTGCTAACAATATGCTCTCAGAACTCATAATCAATATTTAATTGAAGGTAACAGTCAATTTTTGAATATGCATTAATTATGAAAAACTTGTATGCCAAATTGTACATTCGGAATCGTAAAACAATAATTTTCATAAACAATATTTGTTACCTTTCTTGGTTACAATTATTTTTCTTTCTCTACTCTCCTTATAGTTGTAATATACAAATACGAATATCATTAAAATTCCAGCTGTTCACTACTATTTGAATAATCATTAAATTGTAATTATATGGATATAGGTACCTAAATTATATTCAATTTTATAAATCCAATCCAACAAATTACTAATAAGTAATAACTTAGGGCTGAAGAATTCTAGTATACTTATAAATCGCAATATATGGATTCACTTATGCACAAAAAATACAAAAAATATAATCTATAAAAATGTATAATATGAATTTCAGTACTTAAAATATACAATTAATATGAAAAAGATAGTTTGATTATTTACTTAATATAAAAACTTGAAAAATTAACTAACTTATTTTTAATAATTCTAACTCATAAGACTGCATAGACCCTGCAGTGATATGTAAAAACATATAAATCCGGTCTTTAGGTTTATAACATACAACACAACCGTCGACTAATACAATATATAATACTAATGACACTGGCGATTCGCACCTTGAAATAATAATACAATATTAACATATTATCGTGTTATTATTAATGATTTTAATAAATATTAAATGCCAAATATAATTATTTATTATATTTAGGAAATAAAATTCACAAATTATTATATTGTGAAATTATGTTACCTCAAATGATTATTATGTAGATTGCTCTATATTTATTCAATTAAATTCAAATCCATCGCCATATTAAATTATTGTATATGTGTCAATAATAATATTGTAATAAATGACAACCATAATAGATAGGGCCACGAATCCGAAGTAGTGATAAAAATCAAACTTGTATCTATTATTATTACGTTTTATTTTTATTGTTTTTATGTTATCAAAGTTTAAACTTCATATTCTAAGTATGTACCTAGAATAAATTGTATAAAATATTGTTGTGTAAATATTGAAATAATTATTTTATTTTATTATATTTTTATAGCCTAGAGATGCAGTCCAGTAGTACAGCTCAAAAATCGAAGGATAGTACTTTCTTTTTCAACTTTACAATTTTTATCCAAACACTTAATATGTAAAAATAAAATATTGGCATTTTTTTCAATTTTCTTCTTCAGATTTATAAATAGTCAGTAATAAAACAGGCGTTAACTACCTATATTATGAGTTTTGGTGTTTTGACCTCGATTGAAGAAATAAGAAGACATTAAATTTATTGTTTTTCTTTATCTCAGTTTGACTTTATGTTGCATATTATAAATATTTATGTCTATATAAATAACGTAATCATTGTATAGTGTTTATCATTTTTAAAATACCAAACTTCCTAATAACCATTTTAATGTACTTATACAGTTATTGGTATGAAATAATCTTAAGAAAACTAAAAAATAAGCCGTCACGGGACGCCTGGCAGATGTGAAACATCGACATTATTTTGCAAAAGTAATATGCAGAAAAGAACAGATTGCGATAGGAACTAAATATGTCATAAATCATAATGATAAAATAAAATATTACGATTTTTTTCAGATAATGATGACTGTTTATTTAATAAACATTTATTTTCATTAAATACAAAAAATTTAATAACGAATTTAATTCGTTTAATCAGTGACTTCGGTAATAGTGACATTACTGACATTCGATTTTGCCTCTGACGACGGTATTACTGTGACAATTGGTCGATGGTAGCTGAAGTATGTTACAAAAGTATTGGACATACACATAACATTATCAAGATATCTAATAAATACAGCAGTTATTGTTGTTCCGTATCTGGTGGTAGGTTCTCTTGGATTGTTATTAATTTGTAATTGAAATTCTTCTTGTAGAAACGTAATTAATGGCGTTGATTCATCTTCTGCAAAATTTACATTGATATCCCCAGCTAAAATCAATGGTAGTTTATCTTTACCCATTGGTTTTGAAAATTATTGAACCTCTGTGACTGTACGGAAATCATCTCTCCTGTAAAAATGAAATGATGTCATTTATTTTTTTATTTGGTGAAATGTACACAACAATCATCATCAACTCACTTCCATCTTCTAGTTTAACGTGTGAAGCACACATATCGCCAATAGATGTTTGGGAGACATGAACTTCTGTAGCATTTTTAACTACTAAATCCATGTTGAACAGTTAACATATTAAAGGCTCGAAATACCGACGACAGACAACAGGCGACCTTTATCGGGCAAAACATTTCGTATAAAAAGCGCCGGGAATAAAACCGACCCCCCGTAATATCCACGGTTAGGTTAGTGTACATTTCACCTAATAAAAATATTATTATTTTATATTATTATTAATATGGGAGAGAATCACACAGTCGATTGCTCATGGCGACGCGTCGCCACACCGTACACACTACTGCATAATATAATATACTACGTTTATATGATGGCGTTAAAACGGTTTAAGGCTAAACCGTTTTGAAAGTTAAAGCGCTCACGCTATGTAGTTTAAGAATTTAAAACCGTTTTATTTGCTTAAACCGGTTTATCAGATGTACATATAAACGTTTCAGCAAATAAAACGGTTTTAAATTTTTAAACTACATAGCACGAGCGTTTTAACTTTCAAAACGGTTTAGTTTTAAACCGTTTGAATGCCATCATATAAACTTAGTAATAGACTGTATATATATACCATCATATAGCGTGGCGACGCAAGAAATCCGTTTTACGTGCGGCTATAGATGTTTGAATGTTTCACATCAAAAAAAATTGTTACGTATAGTTAGAACGAATGATTGTTTGATCAATTGCTCTATTAACGTTATATACATATAAGTATATAACCAACCAATGGCATTGTTCTAGTAACTGTTCACAGCTATATAAATAAGCCTTTAATTGTAATTATAAAGTTACCTAAATCATGTCTATATTATAATTCTTCTTAAGTAACACTCACACACATTTTGTAGCTTGTCTTGCAAGGTATTTTTTTTTTTTTTTTTTGTTAACACTAAAGCTGTTATCATACAGTGGCAAACACTAAGAAATAAAAGGGGTATTATATTGAATCACTAACATATATATTGGCTAATATTGAAAATATTGATAATTTTTTCTGTCTGCAATTCAGTGGATAACATTTTGCGATGTTCTCTAGTACCTATAAGTATATAATAATTTTTGCGTTTATATTATATTGTAAATGAAACTATGCAAAAAATAGGTATTATAATAATATATACATAATTTAGATAATATAGATATTATATATTGTAATGATATTATGAATGAACTTAACACAGGTTTATTGTTCATATAAAATTTTATTGAAAATATAATTACATATATTTGAGATATGACAATTTTTTCTTTTAGGTTTTATAACACATAAAGTGATTTGACACATAAAAAAAAACATTCAACAAGGAACAAAGTGAATTTTATAACGATGGACTCACGGTTCTCCTTGTATCGGTCGGTTGAATACTTCACGGACGGTGACACTGTGGTTATGATCCTAACTTCTGGCAGTACGAACGAATAGATAGATCGGACGGCGGCGTGTATACGCTTCGTTATCGAAGTTTTTCTGGCAAGTAGGTAAATTGAACGGCGGCGTGTATACTCGTGATAATATACTATTATCAGCAGCGGAACAATAACAACTATACTGGTCGGCGGCGTATGCTCGGCGTTCACAATATTTTTTAATGGCAGCGAGTAGGTAAACTGATCGGACGGCGGTATGCGCGCGTTCGCGATGTAATACTATCAGCGGCGAAAAAATAACAACAATTATATTGGACCGCCGTAGCGTATGCTCGGCGTTCACAATACTTTTAAATGGCACGGTAGAAGAAAAAAGGAACGGACTCGCAGCGGCGGCGTCGAAAGGCGGCGGCGGCGGGTCGACTCGTAACGGCTCGTTTGACCTGGCTTTTAGACCATATCCAAGCAAGGTAGAAGAAAACGAAACAGAGCGGGAACGACGGCGATTATTCTTACTAAATTGTTTGACCTGGGTTTTACTCCATATCCAGTTGTAGAATGAATATCGTACATGAAAAAACTGTAACGAATTGTGTTTGTGTGCTGTTCACGGGGCCTATTTACTGACTACCACAGCTGCAGTGAACAGAAATGATGACTGTATGTGCATACTTTTTGTGGTACGCGGGCGCGTGTTTGAACTGATTCTCTTAGTTGATGCGCTTCACTGTGTAACTGTCGTTTGTGCATATTAATTACTTAAAAGCACAGAACAATATTAAAAGTAATCAATCATTACTGATACCGGTTATAACATGGTGCGTGCTGCATGCTATCTACATAGTATCAGACATCAGTGTTTGGCGTTCCAGGCTGGCTAACGAGTAACGATACCTAACCTAACCTAACCTTTTTTTTTATAGATAATTGCATATTGATCTACTGGTGGCGCGTCGGTACTCGGCGCTGTTGTGAACTCTTCGCGTTGTTTCATCACTTTACGCGCTAGTGCGTATATTGGATGCGTGTTATTGTAAAAAAATAAAAGCAGGTACTTTTGTCTCGTTACAATATATTATACAAAATATAGTATTCCAAAATTCAAATATATTTTCAAAGACCATTATTCTCGATTGTTTAGAAGAGTAGTTCCCAGGAGTAGGTACTTCCTACTTTGAAAAAATTCAGTCACAGTTCCATACTGTGAATAAAACGAGAAACATAAATGTTAAATGAATTCTAATTATTATCATTGATAATCAAATTTCATAATTTTATTGAACAAATTACAATATATAGTATAAGAATTCTATAAGCATACGCAGCCAACCTAAAAGTAATATGTTTTTTTAATTATAATAAATGATAAAAAGTATTTTTAAAACAGAACAATTTATTATTTTCACAATGAATATTGTAACATTGTAATTAATGAGATGCAAAGTGCTACTTATGTTACTTGTTAGCGAACTTCACAAATGTAAGGTTTTATTATTAAGTCGGAGACCGGGTTATGCGTATAATGCATATTGGACGTTTGCGGTATTTGGTTATAGCTGCAAACTTGCAGTGTAAGCCAAAAATCGTGACAAGCATATTTATAGGACTCAATTTAAAATTGACAAAAAATAAAATAATTCAATCTTATGAGCAATTGCAGTTGCAGATGAAAATTTTGTTTTCAGTTACGAAACCGTAATAGAACCTTTAAACAAAAATTAAAAAAGATAATGTCAAGATATCCACATGGTACAATGCCATTGGTTTGTTAAAATGAGCGTTAGGTACAGCATTTGTTCAAATATACATTCGTTAGATAGATGCCCTAAAGATATTTTTTAAAGCTTATGTTATACCTAGCCTAGCCCACAATACTATAATAGTATAAAACATTTCCATGGTGAATTAGTATTTTAGAACTTAAAAACTATATTCACCGAGGAAATAGTTTTACTAAGGATATGAATACCTAACCAAAATGGGTTTGAAATAAGTAAATTTGTTTATAAAATAAAATCAAAAACATTAATTAATATTTTTACTTAAATGTTGAAACTCAATTATGCTAGTTTAATAAGTATTTATTATTATATTTAGGTATTAAAGTTTTAATCGGGTAGTTGGAGATCAGTAACACCGATCGCAAACTTACATATGAATAATATAAATTGGCTAGACAAGCCTGAATAAGTATTTTGTTTTTTTTGATCATGGTTGGCATAAGTTTGAGTTTAATTTTTGATACGAAATTTATATTTTATTCTTCATCACTAAATGTTCCTATAGATTTATCGATAAGCATAAGCAAAAGTAACGTATTTTATTACACAGCTGTTCAACTTCTAAACATACTGTAATTTTGTCTGGTAAATAATATTACGAACATATTTTATTTTAGAAACAAAATAAAACAATTGACACAAATTCATACGCAGTAGTTAGTTCGAAACTAATATATTTCGTTATGTCAAAATGTCGCATAATAAAATATATAATTTTATATTAATATTTTTGTGCATTACATCAAACATTTTTTCAGTTTTATCAAAATTATCAAAATTAGAGAAAGATGTCAACCTTGCAGTACGTTCTAGTATATTTACCAGTGATCATTTGTCATATAGTATTAGACTGAAACTCGATATGGATTTAAATCTTTATGGATATTTGGTTCCATCTGCAGCTACAGAAACAAAAACAGATATGTACATGAGTGTATTTTATATTTATACGAACTGTTCGTTTGCTGAATGGCTTCAGAATAAACTATTTAAATTTATCGAAAAATTCCCAATATTTTATCAATCGAAATTTCAAAACACTAAAAACAATGAATACAATAATCGTTTTGTCAGAAAGAATCTAACTAATAAATTAATCAATATCGAGTCTTTTGTTATACCCTCCATAGGTATTTTGATTGACGGATCCATGTGGTCGATCAGCGTTAGTTGAGTGGCTCTTAGTGCTGTCGGAATGTGCGTTAAAACTGCTTCACAGTTGGTGGCCCACTTACGTAGTTCAAACCCACCTCGGGCGAGCAAGTGTAGTAGCTCCTGGTGTAGCTTGATTGTGGCAGTAATGTCATCTCGTCCGGTCATTACCTCATCCACATAGAAATCTCGCTGTAGCACCGCAGCTGCCTCAGGATGAGTCCCTTGCTCGTCGTAGGCCAATTGCTTCAGGACTCGTAAAGCATGGTATGGTGATGTGATAAGCCCATACGTCACCGTATTTAAGGTATAACTTCTTATTGGACTAGATTCATTTGGACGCCAGACAATACCTTGGTAGACACGATCGTCGGGGTGTACTAAGATTTGTCGGAACATTTGTCGAATGTCTGCGGTAATAACATAGCGAGGTAGACGGAAACGGATTAATATGTCAATTACCTCTTTCTGTAATTTTTGTCCTTTGTGAAGTAGTTCATTCAATGAGTTTCCTGTGTCCATGGTGCATGAACCATCAAACACAACACGAAGCTTCGTAGTAGTACTGGATGGGTTTAAAACTTGATGATGTGGAATGAATATAATCGGACTTGGACTAGTGGACTCTACTAATGTCATGTGATGGGCTGTTACATAATCACTCATAAAATCTTTGTAGAGTTGGTGTAAGGCAGGTTTGGTCTGCAGACTTCTCTCAACTTTCTTTAAGCGTTGAACAGCGAGCTGGTAAGAATTGTTCACTAGCGGTGGTTCTTTTACAAAAGGAAGTCTGACAGTGTAACGACCAGAGCTGTCTCGCGTAAATGTCTCAACAAAATGCTTTTCACACTGTTGGTCTTCTTTGGACATACATGTGAGGCGTGGTACCTCTTCCAGTTCCCAAAATCGGTTCACAAGTGATTCAACCGTCGTGGTACAACACGTGACCGACTTAAACATTGATAGTTCATTGTGGGGTTTAGATAATTTTCCACATACTATCCACCCAAAGATAGAGTTGTGTAGCGACGGCGTACCTTTGGGTCCTTGTATTTTACCATCGAGCATTATATCCAGACTGTATTCAGCACTTATGAGTAAGTCGATTTTGTTGGGCACATGGAATGTTGGATCGGCTAACTCAACCTGCTCTAAATGAGTCCACTGTGAAACATCCACGGCTGCAGTGGGTAGATCCACAGTTATCTTAGGAGACACCAAGGCAGTTAACGTCATTTGTTTGCCATTTGTCCTAGGAGAAATGTTGAACGTGGAAACTTGAGATGTGGTTGTAGAAGCATTTGATACACCATCAATTATCATTGGCTGATGCAATGTTTTTAAACCTAACCGACTTGCTAAGGCTTTAGTAATGAAATGTGATTCAGATGCAGTGTCTATTAATGCACGGCATAGTTCTGACCGTCCACTTGGTCCGTACACGCGCACCACTGCTGTTGATAATATGACCGTTGACTTTTCTCTTAAGGCACCATGATTAACTGCCACAGTGTCTATTCCACTAGATGTCGATGGTTGTGTCTTGAGAGTCAACGTGGGCATTTCAGAAGTATTGTTTTCTCCCTTAGAGTCACCAAAATGTAAAAGTGTATGATGTTTACCACCACATTCTTTACATGTTTTATCAGATGAGCATTGACTGGAAGAATGTGAGGCCCGTAGACAATTTATACACAATTTGGCCTTCTTAGCCAATGCATGTCGCTCACTCGCTGTTGACTTCATAAATAAATTACACTGATAAATAATATGATGCTGTGAACAAATATTGCACGGCTGCTTATTACCTTGTGCTGCAGTCACAGCATGAGTTGTTGCTCGACTGTTGCACTTGTTGGTAAGCTTAGATCTGGGTGTACTGGATGATTGTAGTTGTAATAAATCTAACACGTGTATTCTTTTCTCCATAAATTTACACATTTGTAACCAAGATGGAGACTCATAGGCAGATGATTCAATTTCCCATGCTTTTCTGAGTTCACTTGGTAAACGGGATGATATAAGGTAAATTATAATTGTATCCCAAGACTCAGTGGGTTGTTTTAATACTTTTAATGCTCTAAGATGTTTATTTGTTGTATCAACCAATGCCTTCAAGGAGCTAACAGCTTCACTCTGAATGTGTGGTTGATTGAACAAATGTTGTAAGTGTACTTGTAGAACAAGACGTTCATTATCATAACGGTTTGTCAACAAAGACCAAGCCTCCAGATAATTGTTACCAGTCGATGATAATGATGCAATTACATTAGCCGCTTCTCCTGATAAACATGATTTTAAATAGTGCATTTTTCTGGTGTTGTCAATGTATTTATTAACGTGAATAACAGATGAAAATTGGTCGTGGAAAGCATACCAATCTTCCAATTTTCCTGTGAATGTAGGCAGGTTCATGGGAGGTAACCTGATGGATTGTTGCCCTTGTTCGCTAAGTGCATTTTCGTTTTGAGGTTCGTGTGTAGTTTGCCTTAAGTCTAATGTACTTTGCAAAATCCCCTTGATTTTAATGAACGTCCGAGATACCTCTTCCAAGGCGTCAATCATTAACTCAACCTCAGAGTCCTCGACCAACAAGGACAGCTCATCGTGTGCATTTGCATACGTTGTAAACGCACTTTCTGCAAGTTCTAAATGCACTTTTATTTCGTGACTCGCCAGTCCCTCCGTTGTCAATGTGGTGACTATGTGTAACTTTTTCTTTATCAGCTTTTCCTTGTTTGAGAGAGTTTTTCGTAAAGTTGTCAACTTCTCCTCCATCTTGAATCAATTAGGTAAGTCAATACAAAATAGACGGAAAGCCGATTACGCGATTGTACAACGCACGACACAGACGGAAACGCACATGTAACGCGTACGAAAACCGACGACCGATGTATACGCGAATGTAACGCGCACGACACTTAGAATATGACCGTCGGACACGCGAATGTAACGCGCACGACAATTAGAATATGACCGTCGGACACGCGAATGTAACGCGTACGAAACCGACGAACGATGTATACGCGAATGTAACGCGCACAAATCTCGAATTCATATCCGGCCCGAAGGACCAATAAATGTTGGGAAAAAAAAGTAGATGCAAAAAAAAATGATGTAGGTTTTGTTCCTTTTATTTAAACAGTTCAACAAAAAGCCAAAAATCGTGACAAGCATATTTATAGGACTCAATTTAAAATTGACAAAAAATAAAATAATTCAATCTTATGAGCAATTGCAGTTGCAGATGAAAATTTTGTTTTCAGTTACGAAACCGTAATAGAACCTTTAAACAAAAATTAAAAAAGATAATGTCAAGATATCCACATGGTACAATGCCATTGGTTTGTTAAAATGAGCGTTAGGTACAGCATTTGTTCAAATATACATTCGTTAGATAGATGCCCTAAAGATATTTTTTAAAGCTTATGTTATACCTAGCCTAGCCCACAATACTATAATAGTATAAAACATTTCCATGGTGAATTAGTATTTTAGAACTTAAAAACTATATTCACCGAGGAAATAGTTTTACTAAGGATATGAATACCTAACCAAAATGGGTTTGAAATAAGTAAATTTGTTTATAAAATAAAATCAAAAACATTAATTAATATTTTTACTTGAATATTGAAAATCAATTATGATGGTATAATAAGTATACATTATTGATGGATAATAAAAATTGGCTAGACAAGCAATATTTTATAATTTCATATTGGCCACAGACATTGATCTGATTCTGCTTTACCAAATAAGTATTTTATTTTTTTTGATCATGGTTGGCATAAGTATGAGTTTAATTTTTGATACGAAATTTATATTTTATTCTTCATCACTAAATGTTCCTATAGATTTATTAATACGCATAAACTAAATTAACATATTTTATTACACAGCTGTCCAACTTCTGTATAGATTTATAATGATATGAATACCTCCTAATCAAAATGGGTTTAAAATAATTAAACTTATTTATAAAATATAATCAAAAACATTATTTAATAGTTTTACTTGAATATTGAAACTCAATTATGCTGGTATAATAACTCAATTAATAAGTATTCATTATTATAATTAGGTATTAAAGTTGTAATCGTTTGGTTGGCGATTAGTATTACCGATCGAAAACTTACATATGAATAATAAAAATTCCTATAGATTTATTGATATGCATAAACAAAAGTAACGTATTTTATTACACAGCTGTTCAACTTCTAAACATACTGTAATTTTGTCTGGTAAATAGTATAACAAATATATTTTATTTTAGAAACCAAATACAACGATTAAAACAAATTCATAAGCAGTAGTTAGTTTGAACATAATATAGTACGTTATAACAAAATGACACATATTAAACAATATAATTTTATATTAATATTTTTGTGCATTACTTCGAACATTTTTTCAGTTTTATCAAAATTATCAATATTAGAGAATGATGTCAACATTGCAGTACGTTCTAGTTTATTTACCGGTGATAACTTGTCATATAGCATTAAACTGCGTCAAAATATGGATTTAATTCTGTATGGATATTTGGTTCCATCTGCAGCTACAGAAACAAAAACAGATATGTACATGAGTGTATTTTATATTTATACGAACTGTTCATTTGCTGAATGGCTTCAGAATAAACTATTTAAATTTATTGAAAAATTCCCAATATTCTATCAAACGAAATTTCAAAACACTAAAAATAATGAATTTAATAAACCTTTTGTAAGACCGAATCTAATTGATAAATTAATTGAAATCGACTCTTTTGTTAAACGCTTCATAAATATTTTACTGCACAATTTTTTACATCTTGCTGATTCCAGAGATTATGATACGTCGTTATTAAAAACAATGTTATTACTACAATTTAAAATTCACTTTTTGACGCTCCATGTAGATACCAAACAACCACCGATAGATGATGTAGTAGTTCGTTCAATTCTTAAAATAATGAACTTAATTCAAACGTTCATGGCCACGAATTGTGATGTTCACACTTACAATAAAAAGTATTATAATAAATATGATAAATATATTATTAAATCATCACATTTCTTCGATTTCTGGATAACTACATCAGCTGACAAAACTGACTCCATTTTAAAGATTTTGAATATTATAAAAGAAATGGGTTTAGAAGATAGTAACAAATATTGTAATACAGATCAAATGTTGTTGGTAAATATTGTCGCCGAGAACCCGGATCATCCTGTTTTATGGGAGATTTCTCATGCAGTAGTTTATACAAATCCTAAAACAATTAAGATTTACCAAATACTAAACAAAATTGAAAAACGTGAGTGTGACCTTGAACTAATATTTTGGTATCAAGAATCAATTTTTAACGCAATTGTGAAATTAACATACAATAAGATAATAAAGGCTTTGCAACAAGGAACCCTTCTCAAGCCAGAAGACATTGTTAAGTCAATACCAAAATTCATAGAATTGCCGACAGATGTCACTGATTATTTTACAAACGGAATATATGATACCGATGTACAGAAAGAATTGCAGATTATTAATGATGATATTAAAGAAAAATTGATTAAAAAGATTACTGATCTTCGTGACTCGATCACCAATATAATTTTAATAACTTATAATACAACAAAAAATCAAGACGTATCTAATTTAGATGAATTTACAACATATATGAATTCAAACAGTGAAAAGTTTTACTGTTATATTTCGGTGTGTAAATTCCTACGAAATGAATTCACTAAATATTACATACCATTTATAAGAGATCTGTCAAAAGTCGAACACATTGTGTACGAAAATGTTAAAATCGATGAATTCGTTCGATCCGATGTAAATTATAAACTAACAAATAGTAGCAGGTGTCAATATGTTAGAGATTTGTACAGTCTCTGTCTCGAAGCAACCACATTTTTAAAAATGGTTTTAGACGCAGAATATGATTTGGTAGACGAATACTCACAGGAAGTAAATACTATTTTGACAACGATTAGAAAGTGGTCCAATGAGGTGATCGAACGGTGTACGTACAAGGGCTGCAGGAACCTTTTAAAAGTGTCATACCATATTTACGTTGTCTTGAATCCAAAGCACACTGATCATTTTAAATACAATCAAGCGCCGATGTTCATGTCATTGATAATGTCTATTTTAAATACCTATGGTATTGACCACTGTAGTCCACCAAAATTTAATTTCTTGTTATTCAACAGTACATATCTCGGTGCTATAGGCAATGATGCTGTACTTAATAAACGTTTATATTCATTTGTGCAGAGCCTTGAGGTTTACCAAAACATACCGATAGTTGAAAACTACTCAATTTTTTTAAATATTGACAATTTTTATAAAACATATCTTGAAGAAACGGCTTTGTTCACCAAAAACAAAGACAAGTTCAGTTTTTTTTACAAAGGTGAAAGGAAGTACATTCATGAAATTTACAACAACATACGTGCAATTATTTTGGACCCTGCGCATGTGTTCAAATTGTATGATATATATTTCAAATTCATTCTTTGTTCTATATTTTACAAAGTGTGGCTTTTCGCTAATAACTCAATCAAAGAAAGTCAGTCAAAATCTAATGTATTGCGGTTTGATGATTGTGATGACTTTCAAAATCATTATGATATGTTTCTCAATATTGAAAATTTTCCCTCAAATTTATCGATTTTTGTGTCAAATGTTCATCGATTTTCTACGATGGTATATAAACTATGTTACATAAGAGCAGAGATAACGGAAAATAACCACAAAAAAAATAAGATTAAAGATTCTATGACACTAAGCGATTCAGATAAGCTATATTTTAAAATATACAAATTAAAAAACAATATGAATAAGCAATTTGAAGAATATGGTATGTTTATAAGAAAAATATTAGAAGAGATCCCAAAAACGCCGTTAACCATAAAGGACAAATTTAAACGTACTGTTCTTGGAAAAACCAAAAAAACAGAATTGATAGAAAAAGTTTTCGGAGATATGACTGAGAATACCTGCGAACTAGTCAAGGCTGCTAACAATATGCTCTCAGAACTCATAATCAATATTTAATTGAAGGTGACAGGTCAATTTTGATTGGTATTATTTATGAAAAACTTGTATACCAAATAATACATTCAGACACGTAAAACAATAGATTTCAAGAACAATATTTTTTACCTTTCTCAGTTACAATTATTTTTCTTTCTCTACTCCCTATATAGTTGTAATATACAAATACGAATACATATTTTATTATTTTAAGGGATATTATGATATATTACCATTATATACAATATAGGAGATTGTCAGTTTACATTAAAAATTAAAATATACGTATAAGTTCTAGAGCTACGATTTTGATGACTTTTGCATTTTTTTCTTTAAGTGCTTTACAGCATTTTTGTGTATTTTTTAGGTCATTAAAATCCCAGCTCTATAATTTAACCAACCAATTTCATTGTTATAGTCACTGTTCACAACTATTTAAATAATCCTTTAATTGTAATTATATAGATAGGTACCTAAATCATTATAAATTTTATAAATCCAATCCAACAAATTACTAATAAGTAATAACTTAGGGCTGAAGAATACTAGTATACTTATAAAACTAAATATATGGATTCACTTATACACAAAAAATACAAAAAATATGTTCTAAAAAAGTGTATAATATGAAAAGATAAAAAAATAATTATCTATGTATAAAATAAAATCCAAAACATTAATTAATATTTTTACTTGAAGATTGGAACTCAATTATTCTAGTATAATAATTATTTATTATTTTAATTAGGTATTAAAGTTATAAATCGGTTAGTTGGCAACACTGATCGAGAAGTTACATACTAAAAATTTTCTTAAAAAACATGAAAATATCATTTTATATTGGCCACAGACATTGATCGTATTTTGCTTTACCATATAATTATTTATTTTTTTTTTTGATCATGGTTGGCATTACTTTGAGTTTAATATTTGATACGAAACTTATATTTTATTCTTCATCACTAATGATTTTATGGATTTATCGATATGCAAAAAAAATTAAACACATTGATAACACAGCTGTTCAACTTCTGAACAGACTGTAATTTGTCTGGTAAATAATATAACAAACATATTCTTTTTTAGAAACCTAATACAACGATTGAACAAATGCATATTCGCAGTAGTTAGTTTGAACTTAATATTGTACGTTGTGTCAAAATGTCGCATATTAAACTATATAATTCTATATTAATATTTTTGTGCATTACGTCGAACATATTTTCAGTTTTATCGGAATTATCAGAATTATCAAAACTAGAGGATGCTGTGTATTTTGAATTACGTTGTTGTATATTTACAGTTATTGATCATTTGTCATATAGTATTAAACTGCAGCGTGATATGGATTTAATTCTGTATGGATATTTGGTTCCGTCAGCAGCTACAGAAACAAAAACAGATATGTACATGAGTGTATTTTATATTTATACGAACTGTTCGTTTGCTGAATGGCTTCAGAATAAACTATTTAAATTTATCGAAAAATTCCCAATATTTTATCAAACGAAATTTCAAAACACTAATAATAATGAATTTAATAAACCTTTTGTAAGACCAAATCAAATTGATAAATTAATTGAAATCGACTCTTTTGTTAAACGCTCCATAAATATTTTACTGCCCAATTTTGTACATCTCACTGATCCCAGAGATTATGATACGTCGTTATTAAAAACGATGTTATTACTACATTTAAAAATTCATTTTTTGACGCTTCCTTCAGATACCAAACAACCGCCATCAGATGATGTAGTAGTTCGTTCAATTCTTAAAATAATGAACTTAATTCAAACTTTCATGGCCACGAATTGTGATGTTCACACTTATAATAAAAAATATTTTAACGATGATACATATTTTATTAAATCATCACATTTCTTCGATTTCTGGATAACAAAATCAGCTGACAAAAATGTCGTCATTGAAAAGGTTTTAAAAATTATAGACGAACTGGGTTTAGAAGATAGTAACAAATATTGTAATACAGACCAAATGTTGTTGATAAATGTTATCGCCGAGAACCCGGATCATCCTGTTTTATGGGAGATTTCTCACGCAGAAGTTTATACAAATTCTAAAACAATTAAGATTTACCAACTAATACAAAAAATTGAAAAACGTGAGTGTGACCTTGAACTAATATTTTGGTATCAGGAATCAATTTTTTATGCAATTGTGAAATTAACATACAATAAGATAATAACGGCTTTGCAACAAGGAACTCTTCTCAAGCCAGAAGACATTGTTAAGTCAATACCAAAATTCATAGAATTGCCGACAGATGTCACTGATTATTTTACGAGTGGAATATATGATACCGATGTAAAGAATGAACAGATTAATAATGATAATATTAAAGAAAAATTGATTAAAAAGATTACTGATCTTCGTGACTCGATTACCAATATAATTTTAGAAACTTATAATACAACTGAAAATCAAGACGTATCTAATTTAGATGAATTTACAACATATATGAATTCAAACAGTGAAAAGTTTTACTGTTACATTTCGGTGTGTAAATTCTTACGCAAAGAATTCACTAAATATTACATACCATTCATAAGAGATGTGCCAAAAGTTGAACACATTGTGTACGAGGATGTTAAAATCGATGAAATCGTTCAATCCGATGTGGATGATAAACTAACGGATAGTAGCAGGTGTCAATATGTAAGAGATTTGTACAGTCTCTGTCTCGAAGCAACCACATTTTTAAAAATGGCTTTCGGCAAAGAAGATGCTGTGAGGAACGAATACGCCAAGCAAGCAAGTATAATTTTGACAACGATTAGAAAACGGTCCATTGATGTGATTGAACGGTGTACGTACAAAGACTGTAGGGACCTTTTAAAAGTGTCATACCATATTTATGTTGTCTTGAATCCAAAACACACAGATCATTTAAAATCTAGTCAAGCGCCGATGTTCATGTCATTGATAATGTCTATTTTAAATAGTTATGGTATTGATCACTGTAGTCCACCAAAGTTCAATTTCTTGTTATTGAATAGTACATATCTCGAGGCTATAGGCAATGATGATGTACTTAATAAACGTTTAAATTCATTTGTGCAAAGCCTTGAGATTTACCGAAACATACCGATGGTTGCAAACTACTCAACTTTTTTAAATATTGACAATTTTTATAAAACATATCTTGAAGAAACGGCTTTGTTCACTAAATACAAACACAAGTTCAGTTTTTTTTACAAAGGTGAAAGGAAGTATATTGATGAAATTTACAAGAACATAACTGCAATTAATTTGGACCCTTCGCATGTGTTCAAATTGTATGATATATATTTCAAATTTGTTCTTGTGTCGGTATTTTACAAAGTTTGTGTCTTCGCTCATTATTCAGTCATTCCAAATCATCCCAAAAAGAATCTATTGCGGTTTGATGATTGTGATGACTTTCACCATCAATATAAGATGTTACTTAATATTGAAAATTTTCCCTCAAATTTATCGTTACTTGTATCTATTGTTGATCAATTTTCTTCAATAGTATATGATCTATGTTATCAAAGAGCAGAGATAACCAAAAATTACCTCCAAAAAAATAAATCTAAAGGAGAAATACCACATTTTAAAGTGTTTGGCAGAGAATGCGATTCAGATAATCTGTATTTAAAAGTAGGCAAAGTAAAAGAACATACAGAAAAGCAATTTGAAAAATTTGGTATATTCATAACAAAAATAATAGAAGAAATTCAAGAAACGCCTGAAAAGCCGAAAACCATAACTGAAAAATTAAAAGCTATTAGGAAACCAATAAAAACACAATTGTTAGAAAAAGTTTTCGAAGATATGACAGTGGATACTTGCGAATTAGTCAAGGCTGCAAACAAAATGCTCACAAAACTCATAATCAATGTTTAATTGAAGTTAATTGAAGTCAATTTTGAATAGACATTAGTTATGAAAAACTTGTGTACCAAATAATATCTACATTTGGAATCGTAAAATAATACTTGTCATAAACAATATTTATTAGTTTATTACCTTTCTCGGCTACAATTATTTTTGTTTCTCTACTCCCCACATAATTGTAATATACAAATAGGAAATAGGAATACATATTTTATTATTTTAAAGGATATTATGATATATTAACATTACATACAATATAGGAGAATGACAGTTTATGTTAAAAATTTATACTTGCATCTATTATATAATTTTGATATCATATGTGTTATTTTAATTTATTGTTCCTAATTTTGTCTAAAAATCCTGTAGTTTTGTCTGTATATTCTAATTATTTACCAAGAACATAAATTATTGTAAAAATATTGAATTTTAAATTTAAATTTAAATTAATGATTTTCATAAGATCTGTATTATTTGAGAATTTAGATGAGTGGATTGAAAATTTTGCTGAAAGTCTATTTCAACTTAATTCATCTTATCTAAATATAGAGTTTTTTAAATAAAAAATTTATATTGATATCAAATAAAATAAAATTGTTATCATTGTTTTGCTTCAGATTATAAAATCTGCGATAAAAAAAATAAAAATTGGTGTTTTATTATTAAATTTTTTTTTTATATATAATATAACTTCACCGGGGAATAAACACTTTGTACAATGACTTGTTATCGTAAGGTACCTAAGTGTACATACTGATTTATTTAAACTGATAATCAAAATATACAAAAAAAATATTCAAAGATGGCAACTCTGTGTGACCGATTTTGGCTATAAAACTAGGGAAAGAATGTTATTACTTTTTTCCCTCCAATTTTTATCACGTTCACGTATCAACGTTTCTTATAATGATTATCAGAATTTGCTCAAATAAACGTAATTATTAACTGTTAACTGTATACTTAAGGTAAGAAATAGTATACCATATTGTAGTATGCTATCCGTAAAGTTTGAATTTGGATTCAAATTAATGATTTAACCATTTTTGGTCGTTGTTTTTTGGATGGTTGCACTAAGAGTAGGTATGTGATAAGTAGCTAGTGATTAAACACCCTGTTCATTCAAAATATATAATTTATGAATAATTATTTAGAGGTAATTAATAATTTTAAATATTTACCTACTTACATAAAAAAATCATTTTTCAATTTCTATTCTCTCTTTTTTTTTCAATTTTTAGGCAGATAGTATAGAAGCTATTTTAAAATGGATTCCTTGTCAAACAAAAAGTACTGCAGATTTAATTACACTGAATATGATTTGTTGTTGTCATGAATAGTGCCAATGGTATGTTTGTCTACCACCTTATGCTACCCACATTCTTCATCCATGCGATGTATCAATATTCAAGCCATTAAAATCATTTTGGAAAAATGTTGTGCGTGAAAATAAAAAAGATAATGATGGAGAACACTTTAATAGACATACAAAAATTATAACTAAATCCAATTTTGGATCACTTTTTAAAAAGGCATTTGATAACATTACCATTGAATCTAATATAAATGGTTTTCGTGTTTGTGATCTATACCCATTAATCCTGATGCCGCAAATTACAACAAATGCATTTATAATTGTTTTAAAGACGTCAGTTATAATAGTGAACACGATAGTTTAAACGGCAATGGACAACCAGTAGCTTCATCTTGGGTACCTACAAAGTCTGATTTTGGCACCACAAAAAAAACCTGGCTCTATTTACTGGAAGCAAAAGTAGGTGAAAATAATTTGGAAAAAGAACCGAATTATTTAGAAAAAGTTTTAAGAATATGTGATGAGAGAATATAATTGATTGAATGTAATACAGAGAAAGTAGAACAACTAGTTGAGAATACGCTTACAAATTCCGATATTTTGTTATCAAACTTAAATATTTTAGACATTCCAATTGATGGTGTATTATACAAAACTAGCGATATTGACCCATCAAATATCACCCCAGAAACACAGGTTACATATTTAACCAATGAAAATGGGGAAAATGAACCAGCTCTAGAGGAAGGCAATGGAAATCGCTATATGGAGGCTACCTAGTAATAGTTTAGATGACTTATGGCTAAGACATATGAAATGGCAACAAGTGCTGAAATGATTAATCCTAACAAAAAAAAAAAAATACCTCCTGTACCTTATGCCATAACATCTGAACAGTGGAAAAATATTCACGAAGAAAAAGAAACTGGGAAAAAAGAAAAAGAAGAAGCAATTAGAAAAAGACGAGACACCAGAATGTAAAAACTGAAACTTGATGAAGAAAAAAATTGCAACAAATGAAAAGAAAAATTATGATAACAGTTCTACATCTAACTCTGAACCTGAACCTGTAGTTCCACTAAAAAAATTTAGGAAAAATTCTAACTATATTTCATGTGATTATAAAGTGGGAGACTATATGTTATTATTGAGTACGAAAATGAATGTTTACCTGGAGTAATTAGAAAAGAAAAAAAATACAAATGTACGAAATAAGTGCAATGGTTTGAAGCAGATTGGAAGTGGCCAGAAATCAAAGATTTGTTGTGGTATCCTACAAGTTCAACTATACAGCAAATCGTACAGCTCACTTTAGTAAACGTGGAAGAAAAAATATTTTGTGTACCTGAAATAACAGAATTGAGGGCAACAAAACAATTACCAAATACAGTTACATAGTTACCAGAGATATCACCTACTTACCCAGTACCATATGTTAGCTGTTACCATAGTTACCAGCCTAGTAACTTAAGAATATTATCTTAATCTACTTAAAAAGTTAAAAGGTACCTACGATTTAATTTTAAGTTTATCATAGGTACACTAATTTTAAGATTACGATTTCTTGTTTCTTAATTCTAGTATTAATTGTTATAAAAATATTCTAGTTTATAATTTTTAATTTTTAAATTTTAAATAAGGTAGGTAATATTCAGAAGAAATAAAATTAAAACTCTCTAATAGTTGTTTTTAAATATTTAAATTTTTAATAGATAGTTCAATAGGAACCTACCTACCTGTTCATTCATTGGTAAATCAAGTATATGTATTTATACTAAAATTAATAAAATATTTTTACAAATATATTACATTTACAGTATATGAACTAAAATTAAAGAATTTAAAAATATAGCCGACAAATTGTATTTTTAATGTTATTATAAAGTTAGAGATCAAATAATAACACGTTAAGTGTTCATTCAATGGTGAAGTTACACAGTTAATATACATAATTCTACACAACTTACCAAATGTGGCTATGTTTTGTATATAACTGCTTTATGTCGTTTTGATTGAGCATAATATACTATAGGGTTTGTCCACTGGTTTCGAGTTTTATTATTTTAACTAGGAATGTGGGTCTTGTAAATGTACAGGTTGAAATTTTACCGGTAAGGTTACTTGTAAATTAAAAGAAAAGAAATTACTGTTTACATTTTTTTTGACTGTTCAAAAATTCGAGTGATCACTTAATTTGTGTGTTTTTGAATTTCTTATCAAATAATCCAAATTATGATTTTTATAAAATTATAATGATCGATAATTGATAATAATTAAAGTGATTATTAAATAAAACATTTCGTTAACCATTGCGTCACTGCAGTGGTATGTGGTTACTGGTTAATATGACTTAATATGTAATGTTATCGCTTTATTTTATATTTTGCTTGCCTCCTTTACATAATACTGAGACAAAATTCAATAGGTAACACTATTGATCAATTTTTAATAACAATTTACCAATTTTAAATGAAATGTGGTAAACTTACAGGTAAAATTGTTCTGTAAATTACCAACAAGCTTATTTACGTAAAATCCACTTTTCTAATTTTAATATAAATAATATGTTTTTGGCCTGGTTACACGATTAGTGTTTCTGACCGATTTTTCGTAAGGTTTTCGTTGTCCTGGATACACATTACCAAAAAAATGTTTTATTTATGATTCATAGATTTTCCTTGTAGAGGACAATGCTCAAATTACTTCAACTTATTGTTCATGGAAACATCGAAAATATAAAAGGTCCGACTCAATATCAAGAAGCCAAAACTAACGCAAAAACTATGATTTAAGAAAGCATCATGCTATCGTCCATTTAATATACCTGTCTACCTCAGATTTTGAGACGCACTCATTAAGATTTAAGACACTGACCTTTTAGAAAATATTTCTTTTACAAGCGTTTCAGCCGTGACGATATAGCTGCGTCAAACGCAACGTCACATTTCCGCATTACCAAATGTTAACAAATTTTCTAGAGCTATCGGTTTTTTTTCCTAAAGGATTACGAATATTTTGTTTTACTGGTGATGATATTGAAGCACATTGGACATGGTCAGGTTAGATCGTGGCCGGAAACGTGGTGACGATGACTTATATAATACTACCTATACTTAAACAGCATATTATATTATTATCGTCAGCGAAATGGTAAAAACCAAATGGGTGAAAGTATAGGTACCAAAATAACTCCGCTGTACAGATGTAGGAGTCGAGTCTACCTCGTTATTTGATGCGACATGTATTCGATTAATTTAATGATAAACCTTTGTATAAGATAAAAGAGAACCATTTAAATCGAAGACCGTTTAACTTTTTGATAACCAAACAATAAAATTATTTTAAAATTAATATTAATTATAATAAAATTAATGCCAAACGCCGGGTAAACGTATCCCAAATCAACATATATTTTATTCTGTTGCGTGTTGTTATATTATTGTTTTCTATTATTGCCATATCGTTGACGACTTACAACAACTCATGGGCGTTCTCACGGGGGGGATATGGGGGATAGATCCCCCCCCAAGGTTCTTTATTTTTTTACATATTAGTAATACACGTTTTGTCTACTTTTGATATGTGTTTGTGTTTTCAATATTGACTTGGTAGTTATTATTTTTTTTTTTTTTTGCAATTTTTCTTTATCGTGATTACTGATTCCACCAGCCATAAACAATATTATTATTTATCACTGATAATTATAACATGTAACAGGCAATTCGCTTTACAATTGATTTGTACTGTATTTTTGTAAACAATCACTCCGTCAACTTCATAAATTCCCAGCGTCAGAAAAAATGTAAAGGTAAGATACACAATGATAACACCACAGTGATAAAATAAAATAAATAATTTAAACCAGGGATGGAAAACGTTTTTAAAAAACGTTAGTAAACGGAAAAAAAAACTAAAACAATGAATAAAACAAAAACAAAAAACCATAACAAAAAATCTCAAAAACAGAAAAAAAATTAATTACGAAATCAAAAACGAAAACGCAAATAAATTATAGTATTATACATTATTATATTAATAACACGAAAAAAAAATTTTACTTAAGTATTTACTTTTTAATCTTTACCAACAATGCTCTATTAAAATTTAAAAACATTTTTATTTGAAATCAAGAATAATTAATTTTAATTTTTAACTCTTAAGTGCATTTCTAAATTGCTAAATTTACTACTATAAAAAAAAAACAATATTATCAAAAACAATATAGAAAAATAACGTTTTTAAAAACGTTAAACAAAAACGAAAAAATTAAAAACATTTTCCATTCCTGATTTAAACTGATTCATAACATTCTTTTATAGTTCAAATAAAAAGAACAATAAATATGACTTAATTGATTATTTGATATTATCAACTATATTACTATCAATATTATTAGATTCTGAGCGGAGTGAGGGATCTATTGGTTTTTCAATATTGTTTATATTTATTTTTATTTTATCCTGCATACAAAATTTCTACCAGAAGCAGTTCTTCTCTTTTAACATATAGTATATCTTTTCTTTTAGCAAATTTTATCAAGATGGTACTTTAGAGAGGTAATTTTTCAATTTTCTCAATATTTATTTAATGACACCGACAAATTTCAAAAAACGCTAAAAATGTGATTTCAATTTCTAACACTTAATTTATCACCATTGTAACAAATAAAATAAAAATAATGATTTTAGTTATTTTATCGTAATTTATAATATTAATTCAACTTACAGGCTATAATAAAATATAATTACAATATAAAATATCCAGATTCCAGACTGACAAACCGTGAGCAGTCTGCTCAGAATCGTTTTTCGTATACAATGATATGATATCATTGAATTCAAATTTAATACAATCCATTATACAGTGACCAACTATTGTAATCTACTGTACAGCAGAGCGACATCCACTTACCCGTTTTTTTAATATTCATTATTATAATATGCGAGTTGTGAGGCAAAACCCTTAGGTACGGCTTATTTTGAAACCATTTTTTTCATCCCCCTCCATTGAAATATCCTGAGAACGCCTCTGCAACAACTCTTATTTACCTTACTATGTATCTATTTGGGTATAACGTATTATACATTTATACACGCGGTTGGTAAGTGGTAACAATATTATAATCGTTCTTGATTTAACCGAATGCAGTTGTAAAGGCGTGTAAGACGCATATTACACTTTATTATTTTATACTTAATATACCTGGATATACATTTAACGTTCCATTTAGACACCCATCATTTCAAATTAATTTTTTACGTAATATTAAGTCCGTCTAAAGACAACATTTTCTAAAAAAATTTATATTTTTTGTTATTTTATTTTTAAATTTTTTGGAGTAAGTACTTTGATTTATAATAATATAATTTTTGTACCAGCAGTTTATGAGTTAAGCACACGTTTCAAGTATAGATAAGCGGAGTGCGGGAGATAACCCGAAAAATTTTGGTCCGCTATGACTCTGCAGCTCATCAAAAACATTAAACAACTAATTTCAACTATAGTTTGATCTTGATAGATCGAAATACACACTGCATAATAATATTCTGCTTGCTATCAAATAAAAAAGGTATTAAGAAAGTGTTAAAAAATGATAACGATAGAAAATATATGATTTATTTATTTTCCAAACCCGATGTCTATCGTCACGGCTGAAACGCTTGTAAAAGAAATATTTTCTAAAAGGTTAGTGTCTTAATGAGTGAGTCTCACCCGCTAAATGGATCACTCCGTATATATCATGTAATATATCATTTTATTTAGGTACCTACCTCGCCGTGTGCGGTCTCCATAGTTGCAGTTGTCGTGGGTATATTTATCACACCGCACCGCCACGAAGTCCGCGGTGTGGTCTCGTATATATTGGCCGGCGTTCAATCAATATTTTAAAAGGGACACCTGTATTTCGCCACAGTATAGCTGCAATACCCATAATATACCGATAATATTATTATTTTTATTATTGTATCGCCAAGATTTATTAACCACCGATCCTCCTCGGCCCTCCGCCCCTGCGCAACGGTGCGGTATAACATTACAAACGGTCTCTGCAGTCGTCTCCTTCTACATTCGGATGTTTATCTCTGGCTGACGCGTCCGTAACAATATGATAATAACAATAATAATAATAATAATAATAATAATAATAATACGAATACCGCTTCCTTTGAGACGTTTGAAATAATATTATATTGCGAGAGCGAGTTGTTTTTATTTTCACGTGTTATTCTCAGGGTGGCAGCACACACACACACACACACACACACACGGTTCCCCTTTCGACACGCACCGCACACGTCAGACACACGCCGACCCCAATTATTATTATTGCTACCCTGCATTATACCGCCGCTCGTCCGTGTATACCCATTGTACAGGTATACAGGTACATGAGGTAGGTACCGATATATTATTATTATATTATCGTAAAAAGCATTTATTTATGTAGCGTTCTTTTCGGCGGCGGCGGCTCTCGCTTTCGGAAAACGGTTTGCGACAAACGCACATATAAATGGTCGTCTGCTCGCGTGTGGTCGTCGCCGGTGTCGAAAGACCGAAAGAAAAAAAGGGTACCTAGTTTTTTGTGCCCTGTTATACTATGGCTCCGGAGAGATCTCCCGCTAGTGGGCGAAGTGATTTTCCGAGTCCACCCGACGCCCCGCGGCGGTGACGACTGCCAGAAACGGTCGGTGAAGATTTGACCCAGTTTCAGCTACGGCGTTAATCGCCATGATGTATTATAGGTACTAATAATTATTATGATAATATACCCCCTCGTGCGGTGGCTCTCAGAAAACGGTTGTCGCAGACTAGTGAAATCGTAGTCTGCCAGCGCGTTGCCGGTGTCGAAGGGGTGTTTAAAAAAAATGGTAGTTTTTTGTGCCCCTTTAAACCATATCTCCGGAAAGATCTCCCGAGAATGGACGTCGTGATTTTCCTGGTCCATCAAGCGGAGGTGACGACTGCCACGAAAGGTCGTTGCAAGTATGACCCAGTCTGGTGCTAATCGCCATGATAGAAGTATACTGTATAGGTATATACCAACTATAATAATTAATATCATAATATTCACACACGCGCGTTCACGGTGCTGCTCGACCCCGAAAAGTGCAGTTATTAATCTGAGGCAGTATATTTAGTCGAAACGGCATCGTTTAAATTCAAACGCATTCGCTCGAGTAGCGAACGGGGGCCTGTGGGAGGGGTGTTCAACATAAATATCAGTTAATTTTCACACAAACCGACTGGAGCGTTCTGAATCGCACCTCGCTGCAACCTCTATAATCGCCATCGTGACTATAATAAACCCCGGTGTCGGACGACCGCATATACGGAGAGCGGGCTTCCAAACTAATTTCGCAAATATATATAATGTACCTACGAGCGTATTTATATATTATATACACACAACATATTATATAGCATGGGTATAGGTACCTTACCGCGAGACTAATACTATCGGCCGCCGGACCCGAAGGAGGGTAAAGCCATCGAAAACTTCGTGGCTAGCGGTGTTCATTACTTTAACGCCCGCTAAACCCTAAGGTTAATTACCTGCGCTGGTTCATTCAATCAGCCTAAGTGCCCGGCCGCGTTTTACACCACCTCCTCTTCCTCCTCCGACTCCAACTCCTCCTCCTTAGATATTATATGGTAATACAATAGGTTACATCATAGAACCAGACTGCAGTGGTCCACTTCGGCGAGAAGTCAAATGATATTTTCGAAAAGTAATAAACATACCGATTGTATGTTATAATAAATAGTTAAACGGAGAATTGGAGAGTTAACGATTTCGCCAACATAGTAAATTGTGACTATAATGTTCAACTACTCGAGAATTGTATTATTTCTTTGGCAAGTTTTTTATTTTTAAGAATAATTGAGAATTATATACCTACCGCGGTATCATCCCATAGTTTTGACTGATATTATATTACTATACCCATTTTGGATACGTTTTACTCTAATTTTAATGATATAGGTACCTACTATTAATATTATATAGTAATTATACAACTATATTATCATATAATTACGTATATTACCGGTTTGAGTATAAAAAACACATTTTGTATACATTTTCGATCGTATTACGCATAAAAGAAATTTCCGGTTATAATGATGTTGAAATGTCGTATTTTAATTGTATAGTGAAATTTGATAAGTTATAAGGTATTTTTAACTAATGTCCAAAATCACCCCCCCCCCCCCATTCACCCCTATAATAAGTGTATAACACTCAAATACACGCAAAAATGTGCAATAAACTTAAATTGAGATCATCCGTGTAGTCATGAACATATTATAAAACGGATTTGGGGAATTAAACAGAATAGATGTCGTGAGTTACCTAAAAAGTCACCTGATTATATTTTAGATGATTTCGCGAATTCCCGAAACGCCGTCGGGTGTATACACTTTGTATACGATTCATGTAAGACCGACCGATCTCACAAACACTACAAGGACAAACAACTCGAAACGTCTTGCTGGGGGGCTAACTGCAGGTCCGGTCGAATTTTAAATATTAAATCAGACGAAAATTCACTCAGAAATAAATAATTCAATTGGAACGGACAATAGCAGTGTCCAAATAATATTGTAATAATAATAATATTTCAATATATGTTTTACGCCGTACGCAGTAATATAGTTAATATTATTTATATTCAGTTGGTGATTTTCCAGTTGTTTTCCATTTTCGAATGTAAAAAGTCTAGTATTGGTTTTAAAAAAAATTTATTAAAATTTCAGTGCTTATTAACTGATGTGCACATAATAGCTGAAGGTAACCTAACCTAACTTTCAATTTTTTAGATGAGTTTTCACTTTTCACCAATTTTTTTTACCAACAGGTACATGTACGGTGGTACATACGTGTACGTATAATATGGGTAGGTACTTACGTGCAAGTTGAGGTTTTCACTTGAATAAACGACAACATTCTTGTAAAATATTAACAAACCGACTAATCCAATTTGACCTAAGGTATGTTAAGTAAAATAAAATCGTCATAATTTTGTAAAATAGGAAATATACTTATCTAAATCGTGAACATTGCTCGTATCCGTATAATTCAATAATAATCATCTTGCAATAAAAAAAAAACGCATTTAAATACTCTAAGTAAGTTAATTTCTCAGAATTATAATAACGTTTTACCTATCGAGTAATGTTTTGGTGGCCAGATACCAATATCTGGGAAGACACAATATCGGTGAAACTTCTACCGATTTTCCAATATAATTCGACAGTCGTACTCGTCTCCAGAAAAGAAAGAATGAAGCAGATGATGGACGAGCGACACCCTTCAATGAATGGAAAGTAGCACCCCAAATACTGCACAAATCAAGAGAAAGTTTCCTCGAAGCATGTGAGCACCTAACAAAGAGAGTAAGAGACCGGCAGAAGGACGCCTGGAAAATGTCGAGAGGGGAATAAACATTCAACAACAACCCTGACGTGATTGAAGAAGCATTACCTACTGGACGCCAACTATCTTACCGAGATCGGAAAACATTGAACGGGCAGAGACAGCCCGAACACCGGTAAATCTTGTAAAACGAGACATTGAGGGTAACCCAAGATGCGACTGCGGAGAATCACAGGACGAAGGACATCTGCTAAAATTTACGAATTCGCAGTTGCACAGTACAATGCAAGATAGAACGGATTTGAAAGATAAACCGACTTAGATATCGATAAATATTCCCTGACAGCCGCATTTTCCCTGACAGCCGCATACTACACTAGCAACCGCTAAGGAAGGGCTGCCAGGTCGCGGGAGCGCGTCCAAGGGCGCAGTTATTGTATTAATTTGTTGATGTGCAATAAACGATGGGGGCCGGAGAAGAAGCAATGTGAGCAACAGTTCCTTCTCCGGCTCTCGATTAAATCGGAAAAAAAAAAAAAAAAAAAAAAAAAAAAGATATCGATAAATAAATTTCAAAAAATACCAGTCATTAAGACGTACATAATATGTTTTGGTCGATTACACGAAAAGACGAAGAGGCGTCTCTTCTATACGGTCGGTCAAAATCGATTTCGCGGCGTCCTACCGCCGTCCCAGCTATATTATAATTATCGTTTACCTACCTAAGTACCTATAATACTATTATTATTATTATTATTATTATTATTATTATAAAGCGCACGTGTCGTCCTATTATAATAGTATATATGCACTCTACCGACCTCTATTCGTCTCGTCTCGCCTTTGTCCCGAGGTTACTCCGTCCATTGTCAACGGGCCAGTGGATGTATGCATCCCGAGAATCCCTCTCGAGTCCGGGCCATTGTTTATGTCTTAAAGTCGGACGTCCGCCGCCGCCACCGTCTCGACCCGTCCACTCGAGAAGTTGAGAAGTTTACCAAACTTAGCGGCCGACAAAGCAAAACGCCTTGGGACCTATGTTTGCAGAACAACGCCCGGACCATATAACAATAACAGCGCTCAAACTCACGACAATGTTTGGCTAATAACATCACTTCCGGTATTCGAACGAGTCCGCGGACTAATCTAACTAATGCATCCGTTGCGCCATAATATTATCATTCTATTAATATATTATATTAATATATACGAATGGCTCGACCGGTAAATCCATCACAAAAGCTTCGGAGACCGTTTTCAGGAATATGACGGAATACGGTCCGCAAGTCTTACGATATTATACAGATAAAAGATAATACAGACAATGACATTATTATATGATATCCATTACCATAATACAGAATAAAATTCTGTAATATCAATTGTACCGACAATTGTATTGTTGTATATATAATATGCTTATTTTAGCGATAGAACTTATTCGAGAGGTACGAATAATATTATTCTGTATATATATTATCATTATTAATATGTGTAGTACCACGGCGTAGAAATGATCAAATCCTATTAAATTAAATCTTATGCGTTCTGAGTTTCTAACATTTTTTGTAATTCTAACCTTTGTCGAAATGCAAATGATTTTATACGAGGGATTGATATTATTATATATAGTCGAGCATAGAATAGTTTGGAACTGTAATTATTGTAGTATTGACATATTAGTATTATTAAAATAACATGACGTCAGCAATGCTCTTTATTTGGCGTTATAGTCATTACAAAAGTGTAAGGCATGTCTTTTGAAATATCTAAAAAAAAAAAAAATACGGGGACAAATTTAAAAAAAACTTTCTGTAAAATTTGACTAGAAACAAACGGCGTGAAATTCGATTACTGATTAGTATGGTTTTTATCGAAATAAGACCAATATTATAACAACAAAATACAATATTTAATCGTCTATGATTGTTTATATTATTGTGCTATACAATTGGGATGTCTATAAACGTAATCCGTTACATATATTTGTACAAGAAAATTCCCCACCAGTTTGTTATTTATACTTGCCACTTATTTAGATAACGTATTCAATTTTATACTATTATCTAAAAAAAAAATTATTATCACACGGCGGTATGGTTAGGCAATTCGGGTACACAATCACAAAGAGTCAGTTTTCCACATTTCCCCGTATTTTAACGTAAAAGTGGTGTGTCAAAATATTACACTATCAAATTATAACACAAATAGCTGCCAAGCACATATTACTATAAATTAAATATTAAAAAATTAATGAACCAAACTTATCTGTTACAAATATCTTTTAGCATGGTAGCGGTTGCATGCAAACACACAATATTACAATTATTCTATATTATATTGTATATTTCAAGTACACTGATGAATGTGGCAACTATATGACAACTATAGCTGATCTTATGCACTTCATTGCCTGTGAAAAATGTCATATTTTATATGATTCAAACTTATTGTCCAGTTCGTTATTTTAATATAGACGTTATGGTGTTCAAAAATGAACAATAAGAAATAGAAAAAAATATTTTATTTTAAATCGACGAATAGTAATAATCAACTTTTATTTCTTACGGATAACCAATAACTGTTTGCAGAAATAAACAAATATGTGGTAACGATTTTGATCCATGTGAGTAAAATATATAGCTGCCAAAATATAAATATCACTTAATCCAGGTTCAAATTATATCCAATCATAAAGACAATTTTATTTTATGTAACCTGTGGCAAACATTTTATATAAATAAAATGACCTTTTTGAATGCTAATTTATACTATATTTTATAAATATTATATAATCTGTAACCAATGGCAACCACTAAATATATGCTGGTATGAAGGTTGACAGTATCTTCGTATCCCCACGTAGTCAAAATGTTAAGTTTTAATCTATCATAACTAAGTCTCTACGTTGATCAGTGATTTATATTCAACAATTTCCACAGATCGGCGTGACGACAATTTCTATGCTGGTGATCAATGAATGATCATATAATAAATTATAGTGCACTTATCGAACGCCGTTTTACCATTCCGTTCGATTCCGACCTTTACAATAGTCGTCAGTCGTCCATTTTTAAAATTTTTTTTTGCTTGTCTCCGAGGTTATACGATAACAGTGTACGACGATGACTATGGGTTTTAAGATTTTTCGTCGTCTACAACACAGTTAAGGTCGTCCGCGACACCTGTTTTTACCGTCACGGTGGTGCGCGCGTCGGGGTTCGGGACGACAGTTATTAGTAGACGACGACGACCGGTAGGCAGATAACACCGATGATTGATGGTGATTATATTGTTATTTATGTACACACACACACGCACGCAAGCACATGTACGGTATAGAGAATATTATTTTTCCTTTACGCCGATCTCTTTTCGTGGGAACCAAGTCGACCCGATAGCCCGTGAAAGGACGCAGAGTATAATACGTATAATATAATATAATATTAGTATTATTATTATTACGTGTGCGGTGTGTCTCGTGTTTTGAGGCCCGTCGAGTGGACCGTCGACCGCGGCGTACGATAATATTGTTATAACGTCGTGTAAACCAAACGGATTATCGAATACAATAAATAATGTGTATTTATTTTTTCATTTTTATTTTATAGGTCGTGCGTCTGAGTGAAATACTCGTCACCGCGGTCCCGAACCGCATCGCGCGCACGTCGTTGTCTCGGCGCGAGTGCCCATATAACGCGAACGACTACGACGGGTATGACACGTAGGTTACAATATAATAATAATTAGGTTAGAGTGGTTAGACGCGTTATAGGTATATACCGAGTGTAGACCGCGGTTATCTATAATAATGCAAGAGCCCCGCGTGGGCGTACGGTCACCCGATTTTTGCGGTTTTTCGTCCCGTCGCGTCTGCGGTACCAGTCCCATAACATAACTACTGTATACAGCCGCTAAATCACATTATAAATAATATTATATTATTCGAACGAGACGGCTCGTTTAACGACTTAACGATCTATGTCATATATCATGAGCGCGCGCGCGCCGAACCGGACCGAAATGTGCCACCGACGAGAGTGTGCACGAGCAGCTCCAACAGGCGTCTTCCAATTTCATGAAATATTCTCTACGAATTGCGAATCGACCGTCTATAATATGTAAGACGTAGGTACTCATAAATACGATAACATAGCTGGACTACGGTCGAAAAATAAATGTATAAACACTGCACCTATTCAGTATATAAGACCTCCTTATAACGGTATTTTTCCATTATAAATGAGTGTCCGTTATAGGGAGACTAGAACGAGATATAAGTTATCCGGGACGGTTGTCATTTTCCGTTGTAAAGAGATTTCCGTCTTATGAGGAGGTTCTCTGTATATACTCAATACTACTCTCTACGAAATCGTGTCACTATAACTCGGGGAATCCATCGTTTTTTCGCCGACCGCGTATGATCCGACGTTCACATCATATCATCATAATTGATATTATAGCTGGACTACGGTCTGCAGACCCGTATAAATGTACCTGCAGCTATACATAATACGTCGTCTGCAGCTTCCGGCGGCGACGTTTATCCGGTCCGATATTGAGTCGATATATTATTGTGCTGCAGCAGTACAACATAATTTCGTCTGCGGGTCGGTGGTGGAGAGCACACGACTCGAACAGCCGAATAATGCACGTCCGGGAATCGTCGAGATTATTATTACATATTATATACAATGTATTTACCGCACCCCGCGATGCGCCTCCGGTGCGGTGCAGTACACTGTATTATTATTATTATTATTATTATTATGGATGTTTAAATGTTATATTGCCGATGACCACCGCTTCCGGTCATCGGTGCATTGTCCGTCGAGACGGCGCTGCAGTACGCAGAGACACAAAGCGATTGTCCGAGTGCATTTGTGCAGTCTGCGAGTGTGCGTGTAATTAGAAATAGAGAAACTCTGTTTCGGACAGCAACAGCCCGCGCGTGTGTGCGTCAGGTTGTTTGTGTGTGGACGTTTGTGGGCATGCGGGTGGGTGTGGGTGTGTGTACTCTATATACTTCCGCACCCTTCGGCCGGACATTGTGTCCTGTGCCCCAAGTGCGGGTGCGTTTGGCGCTCGACAGCTTATTACCAGCTCACCCCCCCTCACCACCGCATTAAGGCTCAACGGGTATTTATCGTGGTTACTGGTTATAGGTAAATAATACTCGTGAGTTGGCTACCTTTGTACTTCAATGCTGGTTCGACGGTGCGTACTTGAGCCCTTATTCTAACGCGCTTATATAGTAGTTAAACTGTGGTAAGTATAGTTGCTGTAGACCTGCAGCACATCGATAGAAATTATTATAATTATAATATATAGATTGTTTCGAATCTAGTATTAAGCATGTACTTAGAGCGTGAAAATAATATGTTAAAAAAATAGAAATGAGCTCCTATTATTTGTGCAAAGTCCCCATAATATTTTTAATTGTATTATTTTGTAGCTTTGTGGTTTTTATTGTCACGAGTAACAATACACAATACAATTATTATTATATGAAGTTAATTTAACAAAAACGTTTTAATTTTATTACAGATAAACATAAATACATAATAAATCACTGTTATCGTTAAATCAAAATATTACCAATATAACGACATGCTCTTAAACGAGCTCGTAATTACATAAATTCTTATACGCGGTATCATGATTCATGGCTCTAAAATTGAACAATAAAATAATATTCAATTTGAGTGTTGGTCACTCGAGACGTTAAACAATAAAAAAAAAACAAGGGGTAAACGTTTTATTTGTAAAACGAGTTTGATGTATAATTTTTCATACTATAGGTTCTAATATGGCTGTATGTATGATAAAAATAAGTTTGGTATATAATAAGTAACAAAGTATAGATAAAAAATAATAAAAATAGTATTTTCAAAAATTCAAAACAGTTTTTGAATTAACGAGTGCGTCTCTCGTCAAACGGATCACCGTGTATTAATATGATATACAGAGTGATTAACAATACATATTTTTTCTTAAATAATGCAGTTATTTAAAATAAGATTTTTGGATGTTTCAAACATAAAGATAAATTATATAAAAATTTAAAGACCATATTATTGTTTGTACTAGTACTACTTAAGGAGTGTCCTATGGATGTACAATAATTTTTTTCAAATGAGGATCCTCCTTTTCTACTGTAAATTATTTAGCGGATAATTTTTCTGAAAATTTTAACTTATCAAAATTATTTATTTAAACGAGTTTTCGAGTTGCTTAACTTTATGTAGACTACTAGACTAGGGATAATATATCGATGATAATTGGTTTGAAGATATTTAGGGGCTATGGTGATTTGAAAATTGTAATAATTAATATTAAACCATCAACATTTATAATTACGATCAAGTATGATCAAAACTAGGTCTTATATTACATTTTTTATATTTGTCTAAAATCACTTTTAAAGACTATTATTCTTGTTATAAACATTTTAACAACTAGGAAACTACTCCCTCGAATTTAGGACTAGGGAGTAGGTACATAAAAGAGTTTAAAGATAATTACAATTAAATTATAATTTAAAATTAAAATTTTTTATAATTATTGTATTATCCACTGATTAATAATTTACAATAAAAAAGTGGGGGTTCTCATTTGAAAAACAGTGCTCCACGGGACCCACTCTCAAGAATTTGAAGATTCGGTCTTTAAGCATATTTAAAAATTCCAAAAACCAGAATATTTAAATAAATTATTAGGGGAAACAATAAGAGTGAGTAGTATGCTTGGTGATTCACTCTGTATGTGGTACAGATAGGTACAAATAGGTATTCGCGTAGTTTCCGCTGATTCGTTCGAAGAGTGTATATACGTGTGTGGGTACACTACGTATGTGTATTGTATTTGTATATATATATATATATATATATATATTCACTCCTAATTATAATAATATTTACGGCCGACCGAAAAGCAAAAAAAAATAATTTAAAAATAAAAGTTTACACAACACAATAATAGCATAAAAACAATTATATAAAATACGCTGCTCACATAATATAATAATATATTATATTGTACACTTCGCTTGCGTCTCGTGTCGTACATACGTTGGCGGCGGCCGTAAGTTTTAATACACACGCCGTCTTTTGTTATTTACGACCCCATTACGCATTAATAATATAATATGTATATATACATAACGTCATGTACGCGTATTGTTGTAAAACTACTACGAAAGCGGTGGTGGCCGTCGGTGTAGCTCGTCGCAGTATATTATATATATATATATATATATAATTATGCACACCTATACGACTACAGACTACCACCACCCTCGAGCGATATATTTATAGGCGGTCGAAAAATCGAGAGAAAGATTTATTTGTGGACTTAACTCGCACACGCTTCGCACTATATTATATATATATATATTACGCCGTATATACGGGTACACAACATAATATCACTCGAGACTCGCGTTCTCCGAGCCGAGTAATTGACTTCGACTGGGTCCCCGCCGATCCGGGCAATCCGTCAAAGCTTTCGGCCGAAATAAAACGCACGTGACAAATCGGGGCCTACGGAAATAATAACACTCGACAAGGCGCAGCAGTTGTACAGGCCGCGTCGTGTGAGGCTAAAACGATGAATAAATTTATACGATTTTACGCGAAAAACACACACACACACACACACACACACCGAACAGGCGACTACGAGTACGCACCGATGCAGAGGCCCCTCGTCGGGCTGTTACAGGTCGTCGAAATGAATTTATGGCTTCGCGACATCCCGTGTACCCTGCAGTATACCACGGTATAACCACCGCTCTCCGGTTTTAAGTGCAGTATAACGCGCCAGCCGTTGTAATATTATGTATAGATACTTGGATGATAAATGTGCGATTGCCCGCCGCTCCGTCGGTCGGGTAAATTATTACGTACCTATATTATTATTATAAAACGCTTTGTTTGCCGCAGGATATATTATAACCTCTTGAGTGTACGCAATCGAGATGTTGTTGTCAAGAGATGGTTCTAACGAAATACGGGCAAAAAAATTTTTTGTTTCATGTGTGCCATTATAAATAATTATGAAATACATACGCATAAGAAAGAGAAAAAAATTGTACTCTCATTAGGTAGGTATTTATTATGTATGTGACATATGTTGTCTCTGTCTTACTGCAAATGTAAAACATTACAAAAACGGTTTTTCGAGGGAAACAACTGAGAACGCTCCAATCGTTAAAGAAAAACGAAATTTTCATCACATAAAAGGGAAAACTTTAGCTGTGCAATATTTTTCCGATATTGGAAACACAAACAACAATGGATTTTGAAACAATCGAAACGTTTTTCGTATAAATGATATCAAAAAAATAAGAACGATAGTGCCAGCTAAAGTTTTCATTTTTGTGTCGTGAAAATATCGTTTCTTAGTTATGACTGTAATCTTCTTGGTCCATTCCCGAGAAAAACAGTTTTTGCTATTTTGTAAATTTGTAAGACGGAGACAACACTTGTAGGTGTGGCGTCTTCTTAGTTCTTAATAATAAAAAATATAATATTTTACATATCGCCGTCCCGGTAGAACAATGACGCAACTGCAATAATTGCAATTTTACAGGAAACCCAAAAAACTAAATTATTTATGAGTGTACAAACTGATAATTCGGCAACGACGCAATTGCCTTCTGGCGGTCTAAAATACAACTACAGTTCCGTCGTTTTTCTACATTATGCGTACGCTATATTTAAACTCATTGTAGCATTTAGGCCATTTATACCAAATTTTGCAGTTGCGTCATTGTTCTACCGGAACGGCGATATAATAAATACTTACATTTTTTGCTTTCCCACCACAATTTTTTACGCTCCATGGATTTTCCACCCCTGCAGTTGTAGACTGTAGTGCGTAGGAGTAATATGAGATGAGAATAATATTATTTTTTTCAGATTCATAGCTCACGTAGAAGACTTATAATTGTGTAGTCCTGCAAATATTTTTTTTTATTTAATTAATATATTATTTAGTAGGTACCCATTTTCAAAATTTATTTAGAATAAAAAAAAATGAGTGCATTTTTAGTTGGATTATTTTTATCTTTTAGGGCAAAACATCCCCAACCTCGAATATGTAAATATGAATACTACCAAAGTACCAAAGCATCAATACTAACAATGTAATTTAACTTAAAAACGACAACACCGAATATACACATATAACATCCGTATTGATAATACTATTGTAAGTAGAATATTATCATAATAATGTGCTTGTATCGTGTATATATAGACTCGAAACTTCTAGGTGCACCACGAAGTTGAGACGAGAAGTTGGTATTATTAATATTATTATATTATTGCAGACACGGTTTTTACAGCTTTTCGGAGTTGATTTACGAAGAAAATAATTTTTACAGTCTGCAGAAAGATGTTTATTTCAGTCATTATATCAGATACCTACTTTATACTTATATATATATAAATATATATATATATATATATATATATATATATACATTCGATTCCCAAAAACATTATAACTGTCGTGATTATACTGTAAACCTATATATGGTGCGTATAGAGCAGTAGCGTCATGTCTGTGCACACACACTGCAAACATACAGACGTCCATACATATATACGTCGTCGAAGTCTCTCGTAAATAATAAAATATTGTTTCCCTTTTCGGGAGATAAAAAAAAGAAAAAGAAATAATATTCGTTTGGCTGCAGCACGCAGTTGTGCGCGGTTCGTCAGTTTTTGATGGTCGTCGTTAAAAATAACGACTGTACCCCCACGAGATCAAACGGATATACGCTGCGATGTTAACGAAGAAGGAGAAGTGGAAAAAAAAATAATAATAATCATAACGTTCGACTGTGTCGTCGTGTGCACACAACAAACGCGCTGGATAGTAATACACATATAATAATAATATATATGTGCGTATGATTGGCAACGAGGGACGAGGAACTATACGCGACATATTATTGGGGGACGTCAAAACGGTCGTGATTAGACATCGTAAACACGGTCGTCGCGTCTGGTCGCGGAGAAAATTTCCGAAAACAGTTATCGTTACGATATGGTATACAATACGAGTACACTGCACCCACGCACCCACACATACACCCAAACACACATACACACACACCCAGACGGGTCGTAAGGTTTC
Organism: Macrosiphum euphorbiae; assembly: GCA_949089665.1. Lineage (NCBI taxonomy): Eukaryota > Metazoa > Arthropoda > Insecta > Hemiptera > Aphididae > Macrosiphum > Macrosiphum euphorbiae. The sequence goes on from CARXXK010000005.1 coordinate 12,329,290, forward strand.
GAGTGTTCGGCGGGGGATGTACGGCGAGCGCGAAGAGTGGAGTCCGAAGGCGATACAAATATAAAGGGATATTATTGCGCACAAGTCGTTTGTGTGCAGCCCTCCTCGACGGGAGTCCGGATCCTTGTAATCGGCCCGTGTGATGTACACACGTACGATGGCGTATCTGACCTATCGCATGTCGTCGTATACGATTCCATCGGCGGCAAGAATGAGATATTATATACGCGGACAGAGACAGAGATTCAGAGAGACTGTAGAAAAATATTGTGTGTGTGATAAAATCGCCGACAAGGTTTCGGCCGACGGTCTCTGCGAAGACGACTGAATAATATACATTGTTGTTATATTATTTTTACACGTATACCTATATAATGGGCATGTCGTCATACGCCGTCTCTATAATATAATGTATACGACGATATAAATATAATACTGCACTAATATAATATTATATAGGTAGGTAGGTAGGTGGTATATTCGCTTGTTAAGCGGTTTTCGGGATCGGCGGCGACGTTTGGTGTCTTCGGCGAGACCGAATCGATACACATTATATTATTATATTATTATTATTAAAACGCCGCCGACGTAATAATGGTATCCTCTCCGTTTTCGTGTGTATTGTACGACATTATATAATAATACACGTCGGGTTCGCTGCGGGGATCTCCAACGATTGTGCGATACAAATATAATGGATTATGAATACAATAAGTACTGCAGTCTCGGACGACCCGAATCTACATAAATTAAGCATCGGAACCAATCGCGCGTTCCTCTCTTTACGGTTCGCCGCGACTTTGACTCTGCTCGCGCCGCCAAACGTATATAGATTAACCACTATACGAGCTAAGTATCGAAAAACTTTGTCGATCTCGTTATTCAAAAGTCAAGAGGGAGACGGTGGGGAATACAGAGAGAGAGAGAGAGAGAGAGAGAGAGAGGAAATGAGAGAGAGAGATAGAGAGAGAGTGAGAAAGAGAGGTAATGAGAGAGAGCGGGAGGTAGGGAAAGGGTGTGAGAGAGAGAGATAGGGGGATATAAAAGACCAAACGATAAGAGATCCGGATTTCCGGAAGCGTAAGCCGCCGAGCGGTCGTAAACTCCGGCCGGAGGTTAGCCAGCGAAAACCGTCGTTTGCCGGCAATACGCATTACCACGGCGGATAAGTGAGTCGGGGCACATATTATTATACCTAGGTATATGTTTATTAGTACTGTAACGTACACAGAGCGTCGCGCTAAGCCCGTCCGCGACTCAGACCTGCCACGGCGAGGGCGAAACGTCGTCCATTATCAACCCTGCACCGGCCCACCACGTGTCGTCAGCCGTTTGTTTTAAGCGCGCGACGCGAGTCTTAGTAATGACGTTAAGGTCCGGTGTAAACGAAACTCCGCGAGTTCGGTCTAAATGCCTCCCACCCTGCACCCACGGACCCGGTGAGAGTAAGCCTCGAGGCTACGACGGATGCAATAATCTCCCGGAAGACGCGGGCCCTGCACATACACACACACACGTCAATATAATAATAATAATAATAATAATAATATGTTCCGTCGTACGATAGTACGCGTTTCACCCCCTCCTCGAGCGCCCGGTATACATTATATATTATTATTATACACATTTACATCTGAGGTATTTTCGTATATATATGTTATTATACGATTATATTCGCCTCTTGTCGCGCACTCGTATTATAATATACACGCGTATTTAATATAATAATAATAATAATAATAATATGCGCGTCCGGGCAACACCATCATATCTGCTACGGAGTGCGCGCCGTTTTATCGCCGACGACGGAGACCGGAAACGATATTAAAACGAAACGTTCGCCCGCGGCACCGGCGCTTCGACGACGACCAGGATGATAATAATAATACATAATAGTATAAAGTCACACGTGTACTGCACGTATAAACTATATATTATAATGTTATGTATATACGGCGCGTTTAATCCGTTGCCGCCGCAAAACTTCCGGTTTCGCGGGTGCGCACAACAATAATGATAATAATAGTCTGATATTACCGTCAAGTCGAGTATAAAATGCATATCCGACCGAGTGCGCGACGTTACGACAGTAATATTACCGTCGGCCATAATATTTCGATACTATTTTTCACGTCCAAATCGTCGTCGGCGATATTATGATAAAAAGGGTCGAACCGACTAAACAAACGCGTATTGTAGCACCAAGTATGTCGCCCGAGTTAAATGCACGCACGATATATTATTATATGATCTTCAACAGCTATTTTCGTAAATAATTGCTGTCCCAATGTGATCTATTGTAGCTCAGATGAATTTATACTTTCATTGTTAACGAGAGACACAAATGCGTCTTGCAGATTGCAGATAGTTAAAACGGTTAAATCAGTTTTGAAAAATAATTGTCATACGCAATTTGACTGCGGACAAAATATTAAATAATGCCGTAAAAATTAAGCTGTGAGATGTGAGATTCAGTAATTATTATATTGTCGTTTTGTGTTTTTAAGATGCTTTTCAATTGCAGTAGTAATATTAATTGCAGTGTGCTCCAATTTTGAGTGGATTTTCCAATTCCTATACTTCGTACTTATCTTCAATTATGTAAACTGTAGTGTAATACTGTAATAGTCAGTGGCGTAAGCAGGATTTTTCAATTGGAGGGGGGGGGCTTGAAAATTAGTTACAATTTTATTTTTATTTTATCCTGCAGTCTAATAATTTCAGACGTTTATTTGAGGTACTTTAAAATGTTTGTAACTTCTCAACTTTTCTGGTAGAAAAATGCTCTGATCATAAACTTCGATGCCCGATGTATGTTTTTGGAAGCAAATTGGATCTACAGTACTCCCTCGTTAACACGAACTCGGTTAACACAAATTATTGTATAACGCGAACCGGTTTTTCAGTCCAGAGAAAGGCTCTATACTATAAAGGTGGATTCACACTGCTCCGTGATCCGTGATCCGTGATTTCCGGAAAAAAAATCTGTGATTTCTCAAAATTATAAATTTTTCATTTTTGCGGTGAACATAGTGGTAACTGGTAAATGGTAATTGGTTTATTGTTATCACGATCACAAAATCTTTATCACCTATCTGTTGTCAGTTATTTATATTTAAAAATATAATAATTCACTAAACTTAGACAATGCACTATAATAGTCTACACTCTACAGTAGAACTTGTAAGTGCATTGTACAGTTCAACATTTGACCAGTGAATACTACTATTAGTACAATTTAGCTCAACTATTCAGTTGTAAATTGTATTATAATGAATAGGAATTATGAATATGAAAAAGCCTTGTGGAGAAGAAAAGTGATAATAATTTGTGCAATGAGACTACAACTGGCAAAGAGGCAAGTGTACAATCTAATAACTATTCCTCATTAACTCGTCTGCATATTTATTAAATGTTATAGAATATAAAATAAATTTAATTTGATAGGAATTCCAAAAAGAGATGGTATGTACGGCCAATTTTTCAAGAAAGAAGGAACTTGGGTCACCACACTTTGATAATTGTTTTGGTAACCAGTAACCGCATAATTATAAACATTTGACTTGAATAGGATTTGATCCTATTATCTGGTATCTGTAAAATAACGTGGTATTTACTTTTAAACATTGTGGTTAACCGCTAGGTAACCACAAGATTCAACCAATCACAGCGGTGAATTGTTTTTCCGGAAATCACGGATCACGGATCACGGAGCAGTGTGAATCCACCTTAAGATAGGGGTTTTTTTATTTCCTCGGTTTATACGAATTATTTCGGTTAACACGAAACTCGAACAAATTTTAGGTACCATATTGTCGTTTTGTTGATTAACACGAACAGAAAAATGTCAATCTGTACATATATATCTAATTTCGTTTTATTACTCGTATACTAGTCGTTAGTAATTTAATCTTTATAACACAGTTTTATCGATATCTTATCTTATCCCTACTATGTATGTACATATTCTCTATTGTAGGTACATACATATGTATACATGTGTACATTTGTATGTGTGCAATCTAGTTCGGCGATAATCGCTGTCGTTTAAACTAATAATTGCTCTATCAAGTATCAATCAGTTGGTCAGTTGACTTTGTTGGTGTCGTTAGTGATTGGTGTCGTTAGTGATTGACCAAAATGAGTTTGAAAAGGAAGCAAATGTCTATAGATCTAAAAACTAAGCAACTAATTTTAGTAGAAGTCGAAAAAGGTACACTGCCTAAAACCAAAATCGCGGAGAAATTTGGCATTCCAAAATCAACATTATCAACAATTATTAAAAATAAAGATAAGATTGACGAAGCAGTTGCGCTTGGTTCAACCAACAGTACAAAGCGTCTACGAAAACCCATGCTTGAAGACGTTGAAAAGGAACTTTTGAAGTGGTTCAAAAAAGCCAGAGACTCCAACATTCCACTATCAGGTGCACTTGTGAGGGAGAAAGCAAAGGAGATTTGTACTTCCAATGGCGTTGAGCATATGGCGTGTTCTGATGGCTGGTTATGTATTTGAGTGTAAAATAACGTATTAGATTTAAACTTCTCTGATAACACGAACAAATTCGTGTTAAACCTATCGGTTTACACAAATTTTTTTAACACGAACATGTTATTTTGTGGTCCCGTCGTGTTCGTGTTAACGAGGGAGTACTGTAGTTGGTACTTCTAGGAGGTCGAAATTGAAAACGCTCAGTGCTTTTTAAAATAATTGGAGAAAAAAAATGAAAATTTGTTAAAATTGTTTGGTAACCAGCTTGGTTATACCGTATCACTTGGATTGTAATTGATTAATTAAAATATTTTTTTTTTCTATAAATGTCAATAAAAAATTATTTATAAAATACAATTATTTATTCGGTAATTTACCTTACATAAACAACATCAAAAAATATAATATTAGTTTTAAACGAAAACGGCGAATGATTTTAACATTAGTGGCTTATCAGTTGATAAATATGACAGCAATGAATCAATCCACGTGATAAAACCAGCTGTTTATTCATTTACGACAGAACAATAAAACTTGATCACATTACCCGCTATGGCCACTTTGACCGCTGATTTAAAATGTCTATTATTATAATTCATTATTTCATAATATTTTTATCATATATTACAACCACTTTTCTTAGATGAATAAGTAATTTTTAAGTTTCTTATAATTTTTTTAAAAATTAATCGGACTTCGAACTTCCTTAGTAACAAAATAATTTTATAAAATATACATAATTTAATACGCTTTTAAAAATAAATAAATAAATCATATTAAACACCTTATCTTTCATAGTAACACAATAAATTGTGACCAATAGATTAATTTTCACCATAGTAGGTACCTAATCACTTTGTCCTTTTATTAGTGTTTAATTTACTATTGAAAAAAATAGCAATCCTATTGACTAATTAAACTTAAATCAATTTTATAATGCATATAAACTTATGTAGGTTTCGAAAAAAAAATAATTTCGATAAATCAATTATTATGTTTATAAAATACAATTATTTATTCGGTACACGTACCTAACATCAACAGCATCAAAAAATGTAATATTAGTTATAAACGAAAACGGCAAATGATTTTATCATTAGTGGTTTATCAATTATCAGTTGATAAATATGATAACGAATAACAATGAAACCTTCGACCATATAAGCTAAGTTTATATGGTCGAAGAATGAAACAATGCATGTGATAAAACCAGCTGTTTATTTCTTTACGACAGAATAATCAGACTTGATCACTTTACCCGCCATGGCCACTTTGTGTACCTTTCCTCTACTTTCAATTATGTAGAGCGTAGTATAATATTGTTATCGAAAAAATAAAGTGAATGCACATGCACATTATAGACAAGAGGGATGATATGTTTGATTACTAAATAATTGTACAATATGCTTATGAAAAACTTTGATTTATTTTTATATGATATCATGGTTTTCGACAAGCGTTAGGAGTAGGTGTTTTTATCTTTGAAAAATAAAATCATCGAGAAACATGGAATTTGAAATTGACGGGGTAAATCTGTTACAAAGTTATAAAATCGAGTTATTAAAATGATATACAAATACTAGAGGACTTACATGGGTTTTCGGAAATATTATGGCAATCGGATTCATATACAACTCTTAAAAGAACATAATATTTAGACCTTTGATAAAAATATGGTCACCGGTATGCGGAGTCACAAAAGGTATTTGCTGACAATAACGTACGTAATATATTATACATAGCCACACTGGTCATAAACGCCACCGCTGACGGTTTCGTGACGTAGAAATGAAATAGATAGGCGTATACTTTTATTTAACCCAACGTGAGCATTGTTATTATTATGATGTCGAGTACAATATTATTATATACGGTGCATATAAAATATTATACGTATACGTCTTACGCAGTATGTTTATATATACCCTTCGCCGTTCCGTATGTGCGCCGTCTGAGCTGATGTTCGCGTGCCAGACAATAAATTAGGATGCAAATCTACCGCAAACTCGGGTCGTATCGAGTGCAATGAATATAAATATGGCTCTTCCGCGGGCCAAACGCCGGCTTGGCGGCCACGGTGTGTATTGAGAATTTTGCATAATTTTCGCATCTATATTGCAGGTCGCCCCCGAAACCATATTTCAGGCGCGGGCCGCTTCCACTCGCCGCCCCGGCATTCCCGTCGACAAATAATAATATATATAATAAGGTCATTCCTAAACAACTTCGGCGGGCGTAAAGGTATTTCGCGGGCGGGGAGAGACCGAGTTGCAGGAATTACGACGCCGCCGCCGTTGCACATCCATGCTCTCGAGATTACATAAGGCGGAACAAATGCCGAGCGAGGATCATCATCGATATACGCGTATATACGACGGTCTTTGTACGACCCCTTTCCTCCCGCATCGACCATAATGCATAAATGCAGCCTCCACACTTCACCTCATCCTATACACCACCACCACTACCACCTTTGCCCCCGAAGGGCTTACCGCGTTTTGGTTACCGTATTGCAGGCTTGTTATCGGACGAAATCACCAGCGTGGCGTCGTTATATATACTATATACACTTGGTATAGATGTGCATCCCGACTTCGCCAAAATGAACGAATAACGTATAATAAATACGACGGCTATGTCAGTGTATCGCAGTTTTAGTGCATCTCAGTCCACTGGAATATCTTCATCAGTGTATCGCCGTGTAGGGGCTTTGTGAACTAATTCGACAGACACTGGCAATCCACCTGTGGCAGATTGGATATAGCACTTGGTATACTTTTGGACGTGGTTCAAACTATACTAGCTATACACTTTCCCGATAAAATCTCTGAAACTTTTGTCAATATTGGTGAAAATATTTCATAGACAATACTAATTCGATGACTATTTCAATTTTGATCATTTTTTTCTAATTAAATATTATAATAATCTAATTATTTACACAGTGTTAAAAGTGTTGATAAATGTTTGTGTAAATCAAAATATTAGGTAGAGCAGTAAAAATTAACTTTTTTTTAACTGAGTTAAGTTATGTTTATTTTCTAAATCAACTTTAAACTTTCTAATTACATGTTTTTGTTAACTTTTAACTTAACTTGTCACAAACTTCTCAAACAATAGTTGTTAAAAAATTAAAATAAAATAAAACAAAAAAGTACCTATTGGTTGTGTTTATAAATGGTTTCTTCATTTCCATTATTACCATTATTTATCATTCCCATTATGTAGTACATTTGCTACTTATAAAATCTGTTTAGCCATATTTACTACAATTGAGTGCACTATCTGCTTCAGTTGTGACTTGTGACAGATAAGCGTACCCCAACCTATATAATAATAATATTGTGTATAGTGTAGGTGTTGGTGCAATATAGTTTGAGTTCATGGGGGAAAAAAAATTTACTATCGTGACAATATTACAATACAGTGCGCAACTAATGGCGTCCAAGGACAAACGCTGAATGCGGCTTACATACGAAACCGACAATAGCTGAGTGCACGTCGTGGGCGAGTGCAGGCCAACAAGGAGATTCGAGGGAGATTTTGAAGACACTCGGCACCTGTGGCAATCCAGCGACAAATGCGAACAAAAAAAGTTATGCTTTTTTATATTTGTAACGATGCAGAATTGCTATTATAATTAAATATAACGGAATATGTGTCGCCATCTATACACGCGCCAACACGCGAACCCAAACTATTAAACACGCGCCGCCGTAACGATAGGAATACCTACTTATGCTACCAACTTGTCACTGTAACGACTTATTCAAGCACATTGAACGATATAAGTTAAAGCTATACAACGCTCTTAACACGCCAAGCATATAAAGAAGTACCAAAGAAGTTGAATTAAGAAGAAAACACGTATTACATCCAGAAAACCGATGACGCAATGACGCCGCATAGAGTGCGCGCCGTTACGCAGGTTTTCCGACCGTCAACACTTATAGCGACTTTATGGAAAACCACCACGACAGCCCGTAAAACTGTTATAACCATCATCTTCCCCAGAAGATTATACCCTAATTACATGTAGCCGCCCATAGGGTAGAGAGTATACAACATACAGAAATACAATGAAAGCAACTACCTACTTTCACCTATACAACACACCGCCCGTAGTGCAAACAGGGCATAAATATGAGCCAGCACGGTCAATGGAATCACACAGTTCACTCAACTCACTCAGTTCACCAGTTTTACAGTTTCAACACATCAAATCGCACGCCGTTTCAACTTACCGCCTTTCTTAGTGTGTAACTTCAAACCGCCTTCTCCCGCAAAGCCCTCTCCCTATACTCGCAGTGTGAGTGGTGGTACGCCTCAAAACGTACTGTTCAAGCCACTCACACTTAACAGTAGACGGAGAGGAAGATTCCCCCAACACTCTCGCTAGGTATCGGTGGTGGTACGCCTCAAAACGTACTGTTCAAGCCCCCGGTACCCAGTTGCAGTAGTCGTTGTTTTTCCCCGTTGCCGCCGCCGCCACGACGAGCGCGCCGCCGCGACCGGTAGACCCGCATTACCGTCCCATCGCGTGTTACGATCTTCGTTACGCCGAGCGCCGTTATCACGCCGCGTGTCGTATTGTTATCGCCGCCGCCACACAGAGCGCGCCGCTGTGATCTCGTATCAGTCCGTTGCCGTATCACCGTTGTTGTTGTCGTCGTTCACGTATCGCAGACGTATTGACGGTACGCACGACAACCAACGCATGATACCAAAGTGATACATATCAATATCATCAACCACGTTGGAACCAGTCGAGGAGAGTGCAGTACCTATACCTGAGGACGAGTCAAGCCACCGCCCGGGAACATTTTTGTATCGTTGTCATCCAGCACCACCGATAGAGTAGGCTGCCATTGGACACAACATACCCATAGTCTGTCTCTTACTTTCACGGTCCACGTGAGTCTTTAGATATTGTAATTTATCATCTCACATTTAAATAAAAAACCATATCTGTAGCTCGACAGAGCATATGTATGTTAAAAGAAAATACTGTAAAACAAAACTGAATAAATTAATTATTTTGAACTGAAATAAAATATCTGTAGCTCAACAGAGCATGTGTAAATGAAAAGAATATATTGTAACACAATTAAATAAATTTGACAATTCTTTTCAAAATGCAAGAATAAAAAACACTATATATCAAACAAAAACAATCGGTGTTTTGCATTCTTACAATTGGCGCCCAACTACAGGACTCGAAGAAAAGAGACCCCTACATCATTAAAAAAAATAAAGAAGAAACCTACTTCGTGTCAGAACCTACATCATTTCAAAAAAAAAAAAAAAAAAAAAATGGCACCAAGAAAAGATACAATTGGTAGAGAAGAGTTCGACGCTCTCAAAAGAGAAATTGAACAACACAGTCAGAGCTTAGTCAACCAACTAAGACAACAAATTGCAGATAATGAAGAAAAATGTTTACAGAAAATTGCAGACAATGAAGAAAAATATCAAAGAAAAATCACCAAACTAGAAGACGAATTGAACGAAATTAAATTTAATTATAATAATCTAAATAAAAAACAAACATATACAAATGCTTCAAGACCAGAACCAAGTCACATCAGTGAAATGACACGTCCATCATTTTATGGAAGCAACCGTGACATGCATCCCGTTGACTTTCTACACCGTCTAGACGAATATTTTGCAATTAAACAATTATATGTAGGAGAAAAAATAATCGTGGTGGGAGATTGCCTGAAAGCAACCGCACTCAACTGGTTTTCGACCATACGATTTCAATTAAGGGATTATGATGATTTTCGAAAAGCATTTATTGATGAATATTGGTCAAGAGAAATCCAAATCCAAGTATGGAGTCAGTGCCTCAGCATTACACACATACCTCAAAATACCAATTTTCGGGAACACTTCGCAACATGGGCCACCAAGCTAAGGCACCTAGAAGTACCTCACCTGTCAGAGCCGGAAATAGTCAAGCATATTGCAAAGCACTACCCAGGCTATCTAAGAGCCATCCTGGTATCGATGCCAGAACGAACAATATTGTCAGCAATGAAAATATTAGGCGAAGAAGGACAAAATCAACCTCATAAAGATGACACCCATCATCAAAACAAGAACCAACACGAGAACAATCGTCCGAACAATAATCAAGAGGGACAAACGACACAACATAATTGGAGTCACAGGCCCCACAACCGAAACAACAATTACCAACAAAACAATCGATGGAATAATCGACAAAACAATCAAAACACACCAAGAGAAAACAATCAGCAAATTAATCAAGTTACCACAAGCAATGAGAGTGATGAGCCAGAACAAACTATCAATCAAATGGAGGGAAATGGTGAGTCATTCAGTCCATACATACAATGCCTCATTGAGGGAGAAGAAATTGAAGTACTGGTAGACACCGGAGCAACAATCAGCGTGTTAACCAAAGAAGTGGTTGATACAATAATTAAGAAAAATCCACGAATACCACAGCTACCTGTCACCGGAGTTAAGATAAGTAATGCTGTCGGCAAACAAATATGCAAAACCTCAAGACAAGTGTTCTGTCAGTGTCAATTCAAAGAAGCCACTATAGTGTCTAATTTCATACAAGTCGAGGGACTTAATGAAAGGGGCATTATTGGGTCAGATATACTAAATAAATACAACATGCGAATTGACTTTGACGATCACACGATCAGAATGAAAATATCAGGACAAATCTACTTCATCCCGTTTTCAAAAAAATTACCAAAAATTACTGCACCACAGGGAAGCTTAAAAGATATGACCATCAATGAGTGCGACGAAGAAAAAAAAGATCAAGTAGCAATCAATGATGAAGAAAGTGAACAATTCGATACACTCATGAACCAATACGCACACATTTTTTCCGACCGTCCCGGGAAAATCACTGCATTCGAATGTCAAATTCGAACAACAGAGGGGACACCCATTTACCAAAAACCATACCCCATTCCAGTATCAAAAAGTAATCGCATCGACCAAGAAATACAACGAATGCTAGAACTTGATATTATCGAAACGTCTACATCACCATGGTCATCTCCAATGGTAGGAATTGAGAAGAAAAATGGTGATATTCGAATATGTATCGACGCAAGGAAAATAAACACTCGCATCATTCCTGATCGAGAGCGTCCAATGAACATTGAAGAAATAATGAATAAATTTCAAGGGGTCAAATATTTGAGCTCCATCGATCTGACAGCTGGATACTGGCAGTGTCCACTACAACGTGAATGCCGAGAAATCACTGCGTTTTTACATAAGGGTAGAAACTATCAATATAAGGTATTACCGTTCGGACTAGTAAACTCTGTTGCAGAATTTCAAAAAATGCTTGATAGGGTACTCGGTCCGGAAATACTTCAGTTTGTCGCCATATACGTAGACGACATACATATCACATCAAAAAGTTTCAAAGAACACATGTACCACCTGAAAACAATATTTAAGAAATTCGCAGAACACAACGTCACTATTAATTATAAAAAATCATCATTCTTACGGAAATCAGTCATATTCCTAGGGCACGTGATATCAGCAGAAGGTATGACAATGGACCCTGAAAAAGTCAGAGCTATTCAGAATTTCCAACCACCAAAAAACAAAAAACAAGTACAGTCATTTTTGGGTTTTATAAACTTCTATAGAAAGTATATAAGTGACCTATCACTGAACACAGAAATCTTGAGCGGACTGACGAAAAAGAAAAGTACTTGGGATTGGGGAGAACGACAACAACACGCCTTCGACGAAATTAAGCAAAAATTTCTGGAGGACATCATCATCCAATACCCAGACTTCACCAACAAATTTTTCATCAGCACCGACGCATCACACACTCATTTGGGCGCTGAACTTTTTCAAATCAACCAAGATGGACAGCACCAAACTTTGAGCTTTATCAGTAGAACACTCAATACCGCTGAGAGAAATTATGGAACTACCGAACTTGAACTTCTCGCGATAGTATTCGCATGTCAAAAATTCCGCAACTATATTCTAGGACACGAGACACACCTGTTGACAGACCACCAGGCACTCACGTTCCTGAACAGTTGTCGATTGTTAAATTCCAGATTGACGCGATGGGCAATCAAACTACAGGAATACAACCTACACATTGAACATGTCCCTGGGAAGAATAATGTTGGTGCAGACACACTAACAAGATACCCGCAGTCACCCGAAACCGATTTCAAAAACATACAAATTGCTATCAACAAGCTGATGTTGAACGACTACAGTCAATCCTTAATACAACAATTCGAACAACTTGAACAATTACAACGAGCTGATCCAAAGCTAGCAAGGATATTATTACAACTAGATAATAAAAAACGCGACGAAAGGTTTCTTGTATTCAATAGATTATTATTTACAAAGAATCCACAAGGTCAACACCTGTTAATGATACCACAAACAATGAACAATGCAATCATCACCGAAACGCATGAAAAATATGGACATCTAGGACCTCTAAAGATTTACCAAATGCTACATCGACAATATCAATTATTTAACATGTACCGAACAGTCAAGCGAATCATAAAAACTTGTGACCTATGTCAGAAATCAAAATGCGCCAACCAAGGAGCAAGGGGACCAACAGGGACCATCCTACCCACTGAACCACTTCAAATCGTCTCTCTTGATCTAATGGGACCATTACCAAGGGGACAAGGTGGATCGAAATACATACTTGCTATACTAGATATCTTTTCAAAATATATTCAATTATATCCACTTAGAAAAGCAACCACTGACACTATCCTCAAGCGCATTACTCAAGAATACATACCAAAGATCGGAAAAATGAAGTCCATACTCACCGACAACGGTACGCAATTTCACAGCAACAAATGGTACAATGTGCTAACCCTCATGAACGTGAAAATATTACATACAACTCCGTATCATCCAGAAGGCAACCCGGTAGAAAGAGCAAACAGGGAGATCGGCAGGATGTTGAGAACCTACTGTCACAAGAAACACACTGCTTGGGTAAGATGGCTCACCAACATCGAATATTGGATAAACCACGCTACTCACGACTCCACAGGGTTTTCTCCAACACAGGTTCTTCATGGTACTGAACCAAACCTTAGCATAAGTAAGAAAATTCACTACCCAGAGAATACCATTCTACCTGACCACAAAGGAATAATCGAAATCGTAAGAACCAAGTTAAAACACCAATCAGAAAAACGCAACCAACAAAAGGACAAAAATAAAAAATTCCCAAAATATGAAGAGGGACAACAAGTGTTAATAAAGGAACATAAACTATCGTCCGCAGAAGACCGAGAGATACACAAATTTTTCCTTTTGTACAAGGGACCATACACCATACAATCAGTGAACCAAAATAACACAATCACAGTATGCAATGATCAAAACATCATATCAACACACAGCATGAAGAATGTCAAACGGTACATGCCCCCAGATCCAGGGAAGAGCAGTACTGAAGACACCTCTGCAAGACTATAAATAAAACACCAATAAGACCATGTTGTCATTTGTCCTCATAATTGTCATAACATAATTTTATATATTTCCAGATGGACGACAACATGGCAAACGAACATCTAAATGATCATTTATATTATTTAATGATTGAATTGTTTAATAACGATTATTTAGATGAAGATAATCAACTACTATCCATTAGAAAACCTCGCGAAACACATGAAACACTACAACGTCTAGATATACAACAAAAACAAAAGACAATTGAAGAGAAAAAAGCAGAAGCCAGATGTTTACGCATAAAACAAGCACAAATTACACAATATTCCATCGAACCAACATTCACCATACCAGACTCTGTCAAACTAGTGTTAAAAGAAAATCAACCAACCACACAAACAACTGCAATCACCATTGAAGACGAAACCGATAACAGGGATGCAGAACTAGAGATACACATCAATGACACGGAACAAAGTACCATTGAAGAAGAAATTACCGCTGATCCAGAAGAAAAACCACTTAGCAATCGTGCCAAGAAAAAAATGAAATGGATAGCGAACATAGGTAAAATAAGAAAACATGAGTAAAAAAAAAAAAAAAAACTTACTTACAGATCCTCCGGATCTATAGCGCATACCGACCTACAGTGGAAAAGACATCCATGTGTAGCATACAAAGTTTACATTAATTTTTTTTTTTAAATTTCTCTTTCACACATATAATAAAAAAAAAAAAAAAAAAAAAAATAAATGTAAAAGGGGACAATGTAACGATGCAGAATTGCTATTATAATTAAATATAACGGAATATGTGTCGCCATCTATACACGCGCCAACACGCGAACCCAAACTATTAAACACGCGCCGCCGTAACGATAGGAATACCTACTTATGCTACCAACTTGTCACTGTAACGACTTATTCAAGCACATTGAACGATATAAGTTAAAGCTATACAACGCTCTTAACACGCCAAGCATATAAAGAAGTACCAAAGAAGTTGAATTAAGAAGAAAACACGTATTACATCCAGAAAACCGATGACGCAATGACGCCGCATAGAGTGCGCGCCGTTACGCAGGTTTTCCGACCGTCAACACTTATAGCGACTTTATGGAAAACCACCACGACAGCCCGTAAAACTGTTATAACCATCATCTTCCCCAGAAGATTATACCCTAATTACATGTAGCCGCCCATAGGGTAGAGAGTATACAACATACAGAAATACAATGAAAGCAACTACCTACTTTCACCTATACAACACACCGCCCGTAGTGCAAACAGGGCATAAATATGAGCCAGCACGGTCAATGGAATCACACAGTTCACTCAACTCACTCAGTTCACCAGTTTTACAGTTTCAACACATCAAATCGCACGCCGTTTCAACTTACCGCCTTTCTTAGTGTGTAACTTCAAACCGCCTTCTCCCGCAAAGCCCTCTCCCTATACTCGCAGTGTGAGTGGTGGTACGCCTCAAAACGTACTGTTCAAGCCACTCACACTTAACAGTAGACGGAGAGGAAGATTCCCCCAACACTCTCGCTAGGTATCGGTGGTGGTACGCCTCAAAACGTACTGTTCAAGCCCCCGGTACCCAGTTGCAGTAGTCGTTGTTTTTCCCCGTTGCCGCCGCCGCCACGACGAGCGCGCCGCCGCGACCGGTAGACCCGCATTACCGTCCCATCGCGTGTTACGATCTTCGTTACGCCGAGCGCCGTTATCACGCCGCGTGTCGTATTGTTATCGCCGCCGCCACACAGAGCGCGCCGCTGTGATCTCGTATCAGTCCGTTGCCGTATCACCGTTGTTGTTGTCGTCGTTCACGTATCGCAGACGTATTGACGGTACGCACGACAACCAACGCATGATACCAAAGTGATACATATCAATATCATCAACCACGTTGGAACCAGTCGAGGAGAGTGCAGTACCTATACCTGAGGACGAGTCAAGCCACCGCCCGGGAACATTTTTGTATCGTTGTCATCCAGCACCACCGATAGAGTAGGCTGCCATTGGACACAACATACCCATAGTCTGTCTCTTACTTTCACGGTCCACGTGAGTCTTTAGATATTGTAATTTATCATCTCACATTTAAATAAAAAACCATATCTGTAGCTCGACAGAGCATATGTATGTTAAAAGAAAATACTGTAAAACAAAACTGAATAAATTAATTATTTTGAACTGAAATAAAATATCTGTAGCTCAACAGAGCATGTGTAAATGAAAAGAATATATTGTAACACAATTAAATAAATTTGACAATTCTTTTCAAAATGCAAGAATAAAAAACACTATATATCAAACAAAAACAATCGGTGTTTTGCATTCTTACATATTACTATAGATAACAAGTCTTTTTTTATTTTGACATTCTATTACCATAAATATTATTTCGTAGTCATTATTACTGTAAGTGTAGCTACCTATCTACAGTATTGTCGACGTTTTTCCTGCTTTCATGTGACTAATAATTGTCACCTTGATAGCAGGCACGTTACCAGGATGTTTTAAAGGACTTGATGGGGGGAGGGTGTTCAGTGTTCACACATCTAATATATTTTTGGATAGTAAAATAATGGGGTGGGGGGGGGTGTTGGTGTTTTTATATTAGGCCCCTGTCTGATAATATATGATACTATGATAGTATTATAGTCATATTTGTGCACGAAAATAGTATCATTTAAGTTGAAGAAAGACAGTTATGACGACAAGACGTTATATTGAAAGAAAACTCCACTGGTCATTTGATACGTTGTGTCGTCGATACAACACCGTTCATCGAAGTAACAAACAGATATTATTTTCACTGTCGATAAAAATAAATATATATATTCTTTAAAAAAGTTGGTTCATTGTTTTTTCGTAGTACGTTATATGCCTCCAAATATCGATTGATCTTTCCTATTTACATTTTTTTCAACCTTAAATATCGAATTTTAATTGTATTTTTACAGTTTTACAATTGATTTATCACTGATTTATGTTAGTGTAGTATACTAGTATATGTAAGACTTGTGATATGAAAATGTAATAACTTATTTACTTTTTTCGAGCAAATTTAAATACATCTAAGTCGTATTCTTATTTGTAATATTAATATTCATTTTAATATAATCTACAAAGTAAAAATAAGAGGATTTTGTGTTATCTTACTTAATCCAGCTTTTGAAATAATTCTAGACTGTACGATTTTTAAGTCAGTGTAATTCCATTTAGATAAAAAGTAAGGAGTCGCAGTGAGCTTTGAGTATACTTCTTGATTTAGGATTAAAAAATAATAACTTAACTATTATATAGGTAGCAAAGGTATGTGATTGGAAGTAATTCCTTTTTTTTTGTCGGTTATTCGTTAAAATATATACAACATTGAACGACTATGTTATAATTTATAAAGGTACGAATATGCGTCGAAGCACGTGAAGCAATGAATATGTCAACGCGACGACGAGCAATATCGTGTCTATATAATAATAATAATAATAATAATAATAATAATAAATAATAATAGGTATCTCATCAGTCATCATACGTGCATTTTTGTTTAAAATTGGATTTTTATTTCGTTCTCGATAGTAATAATGATTACGAGTGCGTCCAAGGAGATTCGTTGTTAGTTTTTTCTAATAAAAATTCGATTCGTCTCGCTCTTTCCCGTCCTGCACATGATTTCATATTTGCAATAAATTTCCCCAGAGACACAGCAGGCATATCGTGCGGGTTGTATGCACGGTGGATAAGAATGACGACGCGTGTTATAATGACACCAGCTTACGTGTTAAAAAAAAAAATTTGAATATTTGAGTTTATTAATTTTGTAGTGTGAAATGTTTTATAAAAATATATTTTATGTAACGTAATAAATAATAATATTATTGTAATATTATGGCAATACGTCAAAACTCGTTATGATAGATACATCTTTGCAGAGGAAAGTTAACTTAGCCCTTAGGCACATGAGATCAATCAAAATTGTATAAATTATTGACTTAATAAACGATGCTACATTATGGGGACTATAATATAAGCCATGTGAAAACAGTCCGGTTCTCATGTAGTGATGAGTAATGACATCATGCTGAAAAAAATACATAAATCCAAAGGTAGGCAAGTTAATGAAAATATTTAACTGTGGAAAGTTAAGTTAATTCAATTGAATTGACTTTAGTCAAGTTAAAAGTAAACAAAAAAAACTTAACAAGATAAGTTTAAAGTTGAGATAGAAAATAAACTTCACTTAACTCGGTTAATTGTTTCCAAGTTTCAATATTTTTAAGCCATAAACTGCCCTAGAATAAGTTAATAAGTTAAAAACAAAAATAATTAACTATGTTGTTAAGTTAAAAATTTAAAAAAAAAATAACTTTTTAACAAGTTAATATCCACCTTTGCATATATTCCATATGGATTCATATTATTATAATTTATAGGTAATATTCGGACGAATCTTTAAGACAGTGTGCCTGGACTCTGGAGACTATCTATAAATTATTATTCGGATTCGAATATCATCCCGCGTTAGACCTTTTGTTCTGACCGGTCCTGAGTCCTGACTGACAGACGATAAGACACGATCGCGATTTGTATACATAATATCATAATATTATTATTGTTGCTGTTGATCTTAAAATCGTAATTAACGAGGTTATTATCAAGTGGTGGTTGTGGCGGTGGTATAACGCGTTTAACTCGTTTTGAGAACACAATACGTGTAATAATAATAATATACGTACACATTATATATTATATGTATATAATATAAGAAGACCCTCGGCTATGGCCGGGCGCCCGCGTGGTCATAAAATCGTTTTACGATTATTAACAAACAACAGCCGCGAAAGGCCCGGAAAACCGAGTGAGTGGTGTGGTGATATGGTGGTGCACTGGAGAGAGAGATGGACTGAGAGAGAAAGAGAGAGAGGCGAAGTTTTATTGGGTCAGTTGACGTGAGTCCGATGGGTGCGGCGGTGGCGGCGTTGGTGTACGCGATAAAGGCCACCGGTATTTTTTATTGACCTTTAAGTTTTTTTTTTTTTCACTTTTTTACTACCCGTATAATATAATATCATAGTTATGGTTTTGGCCAAGAGACGCGAATATCGCACACACGACCGCCTTTTGTCGTGCGGTGATGTGCTCGCCTGTACAACGGACCCAGTTGACCGGCTCGTTAATTTTCTGATACGAGAGACAGGGAGAGAGAGTGAGTGAGTGAGACCGAGTGGAATACGCGTATATTATAGAGTGCGTCGGTTGTTATTATTATTATTATTACTGCAATGATTGTTATCGCTCGCGCCGTAATACCCATCGTCGTCATTATCGGTTATTACTCGCAAGGAGTTTTAATGCGCTGCCGTTTAATAATAAACCCGGGTAGTAAAACTGGACCGATTGTAAAATGTAACAGAAAAAAAAAAAAGCGAAATTAGATCGCCCTTGGTCACAAACAATAAGGAGGGGTTGACCCGGTGCAATAAATCTGCTATTATACATATATTATTATTATTGTTATTAATATACGACGACGGCGGTGGCGGGTTCGGCGTCAATTCCGAGACCGGCATGATGACGGTGATGAGCGCGAAAATAATAATTATTAATCCTAGTCGTAATGGTATAAAATAAGTATGGTTTTTTTAATATTCCGGCAGCGCGATTAGATTAGATTGATGTCCGGTAGAACAATACCGTGTAAGGCGATCAAACGAGTGCAAACGAGAACGGACACATTAATTACGTGACCGCCATTAAAACGTCTAAATTAACTAGAAATTACTGCGTGTGCGCAGTATAATAATATACGAGATAAAGACATCATTTTTTTAAGCACGCAACGATAATTCGTTCGATGTCGTGCAATAGTATTTCAAACGGAAGGCATAGGTATCGTATAATCGTATATAACTATATCATTAACCAATCTTTCATCCGGGTCTTAGGTTTGATGGGGACGTAGAAATTTGAAATTTGGAGGCGGGGGCTAATTTTATTCCAGAAAAAAATACAATTTTAATTTTACTACGTCATAGATTATACACAGATAAGATTTTATGACAATATAATCAATCGTATTTACATCAACTTAGGAATTTTAAGTCCTATGAACTATATATTCATTGTATAAATAATAAAATATATAACACCAGCTGACCCCGTGCACTTTGTTGCTCGTAAAAGATTCAACTCTCTTTATATGATTAAAATTATATTTAGTATTCGTTATTTATTATTCGGTGTAACACTGTGTTCAAGACTTAAAAAAAAAAGAAAAGATTTAATATTAAATATGCGGTTATGATTTCAATAGCTTTGTCTAAGTGGCGTTGGAGAAGGGGGAGGGGGCAATTGACCCCTCGGATAAAACCCAAGGGGGGCAAAAGTATAATTTTGCCCCCCCCCTATCACATTAAAATTAAAGGGTAAAATACAATCGTAATTTACGCTTAATTTATACGTTTACGTATTCAAAATAAGTCTCATTTTCACGAATGTGCGTTATAATATTATTATTATAACATACCTATAATACAATATATCGCCGTTCCGGTAGAACAATGACGCAACTCCAAAATTTTTTATAAATGGCCTAAATGCTATAATGAGTTTAAATATAGCGTACGCATAATGTAGAAAAACGACGGAACTGTAGTTGTATTTTAGACCTCCAGAGGGCAATTGCGTCGTTGTGGAATTATCAGTTTGTACACTCATAAATAATTAACAATTTAGTTTTTTGGGTTTCCTGTAAAATTGCAATTATTGCAGTTGCGTCATTGTTTTACCGGGACGGCGATATAAACATATTGAAAAATTTTTATAGACGTTTTCGGTCGGAGTGCTTTATCAAATATTAATTATAATTGGAAGTTCCACCAGTCCCGGATAGTGTTCTCACAACATAGTTACAATATCATTAGGTTATTTTTGGGTTTTTACAGTTTATATCGTTTACGATTAGATTCCGATTGGCGATTAGTGATTACTGATTACGACTATTAAATGAGTAGGTACGCTGTCGTGAGCGTTGACTGTCGGCTGTCGCTACAGAGTACAGCAGTACAGCAGTACAGCGCTACACTGTGCAGTATAAATGTAAAAGTATAATTATTAATTTATAACAGTTTCCACTTTACAGTAACATTCATATTAAATATTTACCAAGTGTAATTGTTTAAACACGTTACACTTACCTGCAATGGCTGTTCCCAATCCCCAAAAAAATATTAAAGACTTTTTCAAATCGAAAACAACACCTGTGAAAATTCAGGAACTTATACCTAACGACTAACGAGGTAAGTTTAAGACATACTTTCAAATAAATTTGTTTTATTTGTTGTAATTATTAATCTGTCCAGTAAAATAATTTGTTATAAATATAAATATTACCGATATAGTGATATATCAATATACCTAAATCAAACTGATTTCTACAAAGCAATATTTTTGTTGAATGAATAATAATTTTACTTTTTAGGTACCTACCAATTATTTTTTTATTTCCTACAAAAATATATTTCAACAATTAATGTCGTTAATTAATATTTGTAGACAGTAGAACAAAATATGTTATAGGCACCAAACTGGATTTAATTAAGCTAATTTAATAATAAATAATAATGATTACCTACTTGTATTTATAATATATTAATATTATGATATTATGTATTTATGTCAACTGTACGTCTGTACGCACCCAAGATTATTATGCTTTTTTAATTTTATTAAAATGATTAATTATTAATTAATGATGATTAAAAGCCGGTTTTTGTATCTAGTTGCCTTAATTTAAATAATTTCCAGTGTAATGTTTATATTTTCCAACCAAAATTAAAAAGAAGAAATATTTTATACTTACCTACCTAATAAAATTTATATTTTGAGTAAATCTTAGAGGAATTTTACTGTTTTCTTTGAATATATTTCACTTACAATAAGTATTTTATTACTGTTATTTCTGCTATTTCATAGTTTCATACTACTAATTATTGCAGTACGGACTACAAAGAAGAAAAAATTTAAAAAACTTTTTAAATAAACAATGACGGTACCTATAATATTAATGAATCCCGGAAAAAAAACCAAGGAAAAAAAAACCACAGAAAAAAAAACCAACAGTGAAAAAAACCAAAAGAAAAAAAAACAAAAGTGATAATAATCAGAGAATGATCATTATCACAAAATATAATATACAATCTATATACCACGGACTAAGATATACAGGACTGGACACGACAAGGTTGGAGGGTGTGGGGGGGTTGACTACGAAATGTTTTACAACAGGCAGTGTTCGGGGGGATATTTTCCTTTTAGCATTACTAGCGCCGTCTTAGTGGATACTTATGGAACTAGAACACATCATACAAATTTCTAGTTCCATAAGTATCCACTAAGACGGCGCTAGTAATGCTAAAAGGAAAATATCCCCCCGAACTCCGCCTGTTGTAAAACATTTCGTAACCACAATATTCATCTATTAGGATTCACCGTAAGGCAAGTGACAAACATAAAACACCAAAAAACCAAAATACCATTGCCCTTATTCTTTGTCGACCTTGCTCCTGAATCTATTAGTAAGGAAATATTTAACATAACGGCCCTACTTAATACCAAAATCAAAGTTGAGGAACCTCATAAACGCCGTGAAATTCCTCAATGTCAAAACTGCCAGACTTACGGTCATACAAAAAGCTATTGCTCACACTCTCCTCGCTGCGTGAAATGCGGTGGAACCCATCTTACCGCAACTTGCACAAAATCACCTGACCTGCCGGCCAAATGTGTTCTCTGTGAAGGCGAACACCCAGCCAACTACAAAGGCTGTGCTATATACAAGGAGCTGCAACAACGTCGCCGCCTACCAGTCAACTCAAGACATAACAACCAACATCATCAATCGCAATCAACCAACCGAACTACGAAACCTAATTACCAGTCAAATCTGCAACCATCAACGCAAAATCCAAGTACTCGAACAAACCAATCATACGCAGAAGCAACAGCAAATACAGGTAACGCACCACCGCCAACTCCGTCCTCCAACACCTTACCTATACCCAGTCCTGATAATAATGATATAAAAAAATTTTTAGAAGAACTTAAATGTCTAAATTACCCACTTATCTCTCTCATCACAGCACTCATGTCTAAACTTTTAAATGACACACACAACAAATAACTCAGTCACCCAAAACTCTATCATGATCCTTTCATGGAACGCGAACGGACTAAAAAACCATAAAGATGAATTCCTCATTACACTCCAAGAAAAAAGAATTGATATCGCTTTAATATCCGAGACCCATTTCACTAATAGTTACTCTCTCAATATACCAGGCTTTCGTCTACATCATACCAACCATCCGGACGGAACTGCTCATGCAGGATCCGCTATCTATGTTAGGTCTTCTCTCACATCTCATCCACTCCAAAAATTTCAAACCGACTATATACAGTCGTGCGCTGTATCCATAATAATCAACAATTTACCTGTTTCCATAGCAGCCATTTACTGTCCTCCTAAACATAATATATCCACTAATCAATTCAATATCTATTTTAATACCCTCGGACATAACTTTATAGTCGGTGGTGACATAAACTCTAAAAACATTCAATGGGGATGCCGGGTCACAAACCCTCGTGGGAACTCACTCTTACATAGTGTAATAAACAAAAACCTACAAGTAATCTCACCTACCAACCCGACTTATTGGCCAACTTCCTCTCGAAAACGGCCAGATATATTAGATATATTTGTAACCAAAATTCCCAACACACTCCACTCATTAATTACAAATCTGCACGCTCCATGCTCAGATCATTCCCCCATTCTACTCTCAATCGACTGCCAGCCTCTGTCCAACCAACACAACCCAACACCATTACACTCTCATATCAACTGGGATAACTTCCATAAGTCAATACTGGAAAAAACCAGTCTAAAAGTCCGCCTAAAGACAACCAATGACATCGATGAAGCAGTGAATCTTTTTACATCCAACATCCAAACTTCAGCATGGGAATCAGCGCAACCCACGCAATCACACACATGTAACATGATCATTCCCCTTTACATCCGTAGTCTCATAGCACAAAAACGTCGCGCTCGCTGCCTATGGCAAAGATCAAAATATCCCACTGATAAATCCCACTACAATATGCTTGCCCAAAAACTCAAACGGACCCTAGCAAACTATAGAAACAAATCTTATACTAACCACTTAGAATCACTTACGACTAAGGACGGTTCTCTCTGGAAAGCTACCAAACAACTTCTTCGTATACGAAATCCCCCAGCCACCCTACGCAATGCAAATGGAAACTGGGCACACTCTGATGAGGAGAAAGCTAACATATTCGCAAACCATCTCGCTGATACTTTTCAACCTCACAATACCATTCTCCTTCCGGAAAAAATTAATATAGTTGAACAATTTCTCAACTCACCACTACAAATGTCCCTCCCACCGAAGCACATATCTCCTGCTGAAATTCGCTATATAATATCTAAACTCCCCAGGAAAAAGTCTCCTGGCTATGATCTAATAACTTCTGAAATACTCAACCAGCTTCCAAAAAAAGTTATCGTACTTCTCACCTATATATTTAACTCAATGCTCCGATTATCTTACTTCCCTATATTATGGAAGTTTTCCACTATCATACTCATTCTCAAACCAAAAAAACCACCCGACTGTCCAACATCATATAGACCTATTAGCCTGCTTCCAATACTGTCGAAAGTGTTTGAAAAAATATTATTAAAAAGAATCTTAAACATTATCGCTGAATCCAAAGTCTTACCTGACTCTCAGTTTGGTTTTCGTACCAAACACTCCACGATACATCAAATTCACCGTATAGTAGATAAAATATCATTTTCTCTAGAAGAAAAACAATATTGCACTGGGGCCTTCCTTGACGTTTCTCAAGCCTTTGACCGAGTCTGGCACGCAGGCCTTTTATTTAAGCTGAAACTCATCCTACCGTCTACTTATTATCTTATACTCAAGTCCTACCTAGAAGATCGTTTCTTCTCGGTACGTTATGGTTCATCTAACTCCTCACCAAAACCCATAAATGCAGGAGTCCCCCAGGGCGCAGTCACTGCTCCTCTGTTATTTAATATATTCGTATCTGATCAACCCACGCTGCCCACTAGCCTCATCGCTGACTTTGCCGATGACAAAGCTATTTTAACCAATAGCCATGATCCATCCATTGCTTCCTCGCATATCCAAGAACACCTATCCCTCCTCGAAAAATGGTATAAGGAGTGGGGTGTGAAAATAAACGAATCTAAATCTATACAATGTACCTTCACTCTTAGGAAGGGAATATGCCCATCTATTACCTTAAATGAGCAAATCTTGCCAACCGCGCAGAGCACTCGCTATCTAGGCATAATCATTGATCAACGCCTCACATGGTCTCCTCATCTTCGCAGCAAACTGCTATCCTTAAACAATCGATTTCGTCTTCTCCGCTCTCTCCTAACCTCCAAACACATAAAACTACCAACCAAGCTTCTAATATATAAACTTTATCTTAAACCAATGTGGACGTACGGAATTCAATTATGGGGCTCTGCAAAAATTTCAAACACTAACCGTATCCAACGCTTCCAATCCAAAACGCTCCGAGCCATAACTAAAGCACCATTCTACGTGTCCAACCAGACCTTACATAACGATCTTGCCATCTCACCCGTCTGTGATGTAGCTAGAACTTTTTATAGACGATTTAACTTATCTGTTAAAAACCATGATAATCCCCTAATTAAAGGACTTGCGTCGGCAAACATACCTGATAATCCTAGGAAAAGACTAAAAAGGCGGTGGTGTCGGGACCTATTAATTTAGTTAATTACCTAATCTTTTTCTATTTATAAATAATTGTTAACTTATTTAAATGTATATAAACAGCTGACAAAGTGTCTTCACTGGAAGGCTTCTTAAATCCGTAATTTCCTCAAGCCACTTCATTCAATTATCTATTTTACTTATTGTTCATATTTTATTGTAACAGATTGTAAATAAAAATTATAAAAATAAAAAAAAAAAAAAAAAAACAATATTCATCTCGTGTCCAGTCCTGTATATCTTAGTCCGTGCTATATACTGTGTTATCAATATTATAAAAATTATGTGTTGATTAAATATACATTCAAATATTATACAATTAATTATAATTATATTTTCATTGAGAAAAATGTATACAAATGAGCATATTAAGTAAATGATTGATAGAATATAAGTTCGATCACTATGTATATAAAAATATTAGTTTAATTTGCTATTACATACATTTTAGTTTGAGAAATTTCCTGTACTTATACTATATTGGTTTCAAAAATCAAAATAACTCAACAATATAATTAGACAAGTTTGACAAGTTAATGTGTCAATCTGTCAAGATTTATAGTTGGAAAAGGGGGAACATGAAGATCATAAAAAATACACTATTGATCATTGTGCTAACTGTGACTTTACTAGTTTACTGTACCTATTGTGTTCTTGTCTTGCAAATTGTTTTTTTTTTTTTTGAAGTTCTGGATTTAATAGTGTAAAATATGGAAATTATTGAAATTAATAAATCAAATAAGGTGCAGATAAGATTTGTCACAAAGGTCATAATATGTATACTTTAAAATATGCCGGAATACAATATTATACATGGAGATGTACAAAAAAAAGTTCACTTAATTGTCCGGCTATTCTGAGAACTACAACAGTTGTAGTTACTAAGATAACTTCTTAGTTACTAAGATAACTCAACCTTTTGTTTCAAAAAATTTTGATTATATTATCACTTTGGTTTTTTTTTCCGTTGGTTCTTTTTTCTTTTGGTTTTTTTCATCGCTGGTTTTTTTTTCCGTATACCAATATTAATAAATGCATGCATTTAAGTGTTGTTTGGGCATTTATTTCTCTGATTCAGCTCTAAGTTTTTTTTTCAGGAGTCAGAGATAGAACAGGATTTACAAAATAATATCAGTAATGTCGCCTCAACATCTTCAATTTCAAAAAAAAGTAGTCAACCCATTCTTCCTATAATTGAAACAAAAAATCAACAATCAAATTATTTTATTTTTCCAAAACATAAAAAAAGATCATTTTGTGCAAAGTGGTTTGAAATGTTTGCCTGGCTTCATTATGATGAATCTAAAGATCGTGCATTTTGTTTTGATTGTATTTCATTTTATCATAAGACAAATAATAAATTAAATAAACACACAGAGTTATCTTTTATAGTAGATGGTTTTAATAATTGGAAAAAAGCATCTGAAAAATTTCAATCCCATGAAAACAGTAAAATGCACGTCAACTCTATACATTTTCTTTCAAGTATTAATACTAATGTATCAGTCTTTTCTTTATTATCAAAACAAAAAATTGAAGAACAAAAAAATGCATCCACAGCCTTATTAACAATTATTAGTACTTTGCGATACCTTAGTCAGATGGGAATAAGTATTAGAGGTCATTCTAATAATGATGGCAATTTTATTTCCTTATTAGAAGAAAGATGTGTAGATGTTCCATGCTTAAGATATTGGATACAACAGAAAAATAATTGGCTTAGTTCAGATATTCAGTATGAAATATTAGAAATAATGTCATTAAATTTACAGCGTGAACTTGTGCAATCAATAAAAAAATCAGAATACTTCTCTATAATTGCTGATTCAACTACTGATATTTCTTCTACAGTTCTACAGAACAGTTTTCATTATGCATTTGCTATGTTGATTCAAATTTTGAAGTACATGAAGTATTTACTGGTTTATATAATACACCTGATAGTAAAGCATTAACATTTTTTGACACAATAAAAGACATATTAATACAATTTACTTTATCTACATCAAATTTAAGAGGCCACTGTTTTGATGGAGCTGCCAATATGTCTGGGAAATTGAATGGGATGAAAAAATTAATTGAAAATGTTCAACCAAAAAGTAGTTTTGTACACTGTATTAATCATTCACTGGATTTAGCATTACAAGAAGTTGCAAGAAAAAATAGTGCTATGTGTGATACCTTTACTATGGTCAGAGATGTATCAAATGCTATTCTTGAATCTGCTCAGAGAAAAAGTATCTATGAAAATATAGTATTAGAGCCATGCCATGTTACAATTCCTCTGAATTGGATAGTGAAAAACAAAATGTACTTCCATTTTGTCCTACTAGATGGTCTGTAAGGGTTAAAAGTTTAACAAGATTTTTAGATAACTATAGCAGAGTTCAAAAAACATTAGATGAAATGCTTCCAGTGAGTGTTTGTATTGCAGATGATAGAAAATTCACACTTAGAGGATATGTGAAAAAATTAAAAACAATTTTTTTTTGACTATTGCAATACATATTTTTGGTCCTGTAGAACAATTAAAAAAAGCAAATTTTACAAAATCCTAAATTGTGTGCATCAGATTCAATTAAAGCTGCAGATACATTAAAGAAAACATTACTATCATTCAGAAGTACCGTCAATCGAGGTGACTTGGAACTTTGAGGTGAAATGAAACACCCCGGTTTTTTTTTAAACATATCAGGTTATCTATGAAACAAAATGATATAATTTAAATCTGCCTGCATTTAAATTAAATTTACATTATTTGTGATAATAAATGTTATTATCAACCATGTGGTTGGTCT
The DNA here is from genome assembly GCA_949089665.1 of Macrosiphum euphorbiae. Lineage (NCBI taxonomy): Eukaryota > Metazoa > Arthropoda > Insecta > Hemiptera > Aphididae > Macrosiphum > Macrosiphum euphorbiae. The sequence continues at coordinate 12,357,940 of CARXXK010000005.1, forward strand.
TATCATTACCACCGAAAAAAATAACCAAACATTTCTTATGATAACAACGATTTTATCATTGCTCTCAAAAGTGCTTCAAATGTTGGTGATTGAAGTCAAATTTAAAGATTTGTATATTTTTTATACATTAAAGGACACTTCAAAAGCAGACTTTTGTAGTTATAAGTCCTTAAACATTTTTTTCTAATTTTATAACTTAAGTTTTATTTTACAGAAGAAAATTGAGGGTGACTTGGAACACCAAAAATGCCAAACAAATACGAGCGTAAACCGGGTAGCCGGACATATATAAATGACAGTGACGAAACACTTTAACAGGCCCTCGATGATATTTCAAATGTATTTGTGTTTATTTTGAAGAACTATTTAGTTATGTTTTTCTATTTAGAAAGAATTTTTATTTTGTTTTTATCATGTTATTATTTAAATATTTAATTTACTGTTAAAAAAAGGTAAAGTTAACCTGTTTCTTTTTAATATTTATTTAACATGTTCTTGCGGTAATTTTTAAAATAAAAATTTTGTTCCAAGTCACCTCTAACGTTCTTGAATTGAATTTCACATTAAATTTTCATAGCTGTTCCAAGTCACCCAAAAATTGAGGTGACTTGGAACACGTACTTTTTACTTTTTTTTAAGTTCAGTTTTGGTCAAAAAACTAAATGAAAGGTATTTTTTGTAGTCCAGTGCGATTTTTTTTAAGCTCAGAATAACAAGAAATATGTCAAAATCGTTCCAAGTCACCTCGATTGACGGTAATGAATATTTTGAATAGATATTAAATGCTGAAATATATGAATATTAGAACCATTTGATGACACTAAGCGTATCAAAAAAACACCAAAACGACTTCAATATACAAGTAACCCTCCTACAAAATTATCACCAATATGTGAATTGAAGAAAGATATGTTTGAAATAATTGACTATTTGATAAATGAAATTTATAGGCGTTTTAATGAACAAGGTCTAAAAAACTTGGTTAAATTAGAACACATACTTGTAGATCAAAACACAAGAACTTACTAATTGTTTAAATAATATGAGTGAGGATTTTGACATTAATAAACTCCATGCCCAGCTTATTATGTTACCGTCTATACTCTATAGTATCTATCACTAGTATTTCAGATATTATAAATAATTTGAGAAATGAATATTCAAATGTAAAAGATTCTTTGTTTTCTGAAATCACCAAGCTTATTAAATTAATTTTAACAATACCAGCATCTGCAGCGACTGCTGAACGTTCCTTTAGTGCATTGAGAAGACTAAAAACATATCTGAGGTCCACAGACCACAATGACCTAAAAGAGATTAACTCACATGATGATTTTACACGTTCATAAGTCTATGAGCAAAAATTGATTTGAAGTTAATTGCCAAAGAATTTGTTTCCAGAACTTCATAAAGGAAATCAACATTTGGAAATTTTTATTACTTTTATAGGTAATTCTTTTTAAAAAATAACCTTTGTGAAGTTTATTTTATTTTATTTATATTTGTATACATTTATTTATTATTTTTATTTTATATTTATTTATATATTGACATATTGTTACTTTAGAATATAACTTAAGGACTAAGGTATAAATTAAATACATTTTTTATATTTCATTTATTTATATTTCTGTATAATATATTGTTACTTTTGAATACAACTTCAGGTATATAGTAAATATATTTCTTTTAAAACTTATTTATTATATTTATTTAGATACTGTTATTTTAACTTTAGGTATAACGTATATTTATGTATATACCTATATATTAAACTACCTATATTCAGTGGCGGCTCGTGGTGTTCAAAGTAGGTGGTGTGCAATTATTGCAAACGTTTGTTTTAAAAAAAATTAATCTGTTTTAAGTATAAATGTAATAAGTTAAATATTTATTAGCATCAATAATAATAATAATAATAATAATAATAATAATAATAATAATAATAATAATAATTAGTATATTTCATATTTTGTTTATCGCGTGCGACCACCTGACGAGTGTGCAGCTGTACCTGCAACCTAACCTGTAGCTACACACCAAAGTCACTTATAATTGCCGATTCCCCCACTCGACAACCAAACGTATTTTACACGGACAGACGGTGTTCAGACTGAGCTGCACACCAGTTGATGAGTATTTGTTGCATAACTCGATTACATTTTAGGAGTATAATAATAAATATAGTCGTTTGTTTGTTTTTAAAATTTAATTTTTTTACATAATAAATACAGTTTAACAGAATATATTGTATTAAAATTTATTTATTATTAGGTATGTATTTTTATTATACATTTTCACTATTATATCTAATTAATCTATGTGGTGTGCGCACACCTGCACACCTAGGCACGAGCCGCCACTGCCTATATTAACGTTAAAAGAATAAAATATTAAGAAAGGTTTTCTGTTATCAATTACAAATAAATAAATTATAATAGTTGTTAGGTTATTTTTTATGTTTTGCCCCCCCCCTCCTTATGGAAAATAGTTCCTGCGCCACTGAGCTTTGATTAAGCGAATCTAAAATATAAAGTTTATAAATAATAAAGTAAACTATTATGAATAGCTAACGTGAATCGTTAAAATCTTTCGATTATATTTTGATTCCATAAGGCTGTCACAATTATCAATATTTTCTTGACCCTGGGAGGCGAGAGCCCATAATCCTCTAATCTCTGACTACATATAGATAACACTATCTTGGTTGGAGCAACACTGGCCGGTCAAGGTTGGCAAGGCTGTCGTGCGGCACCGATGTTCTTCGTGTGATCGTCTGTTTTGAAGCGTTCATGACACTTGTTTCTTTACGTACTGAAACGAACGACGCCGTTGTGTCGTGTCGTCTTCTTTTTTACATTGCTGACTTTTTTATGGTTTTGTTTAAAAATCCTTTTACTCGCGTTTTGTGTGCTACGCCGAGTCGCGAATGATTCAGGTGTGCTGTACGCCGTTGCACGTACGCTTTGCATTTGCGTCTGTTATTGCGTTTGTGGCGACGACGGTCGTTGTTCAGCTCCGTGCCGCCATTTGCGATTGACGTTCAACTACATAATTATTGTTAAGGCATCCGCCATAACCGTGTCGGCCTAGAGAGCCTTGATATTTATGTCAAGGCTCTCTATGTCGGCCTATATGTGTTTGCACCCACTTGCACTATTCATATATGTGCTTGATTGTGTGTGACGCTGTATGATTACAGTATCTTCCATACCTACGTCAAGAACTGGTAACTGGTTTTTACAATTGTGATTGGGGACCTGACGACGTTCGGACCATCGTCGTGCACGTATTATTGCTTCGACCCGTGATACAGGTTTTCTTTTATCATATTATATCATAACATAAATATTATTATCAGCATCTTCAGCAGCTGCCTATATATTATTATGAAAATGTTATGAATTTATATTAGGGATGGGCAAAAATTTTTGAACATCGATGTTCGATGTATCGATACATCGTTTTTTGAAATATCGGTGTGTTTGATGTATCGGAGTAAAAACATCGAAAAAATTTTTTCCCCTTCAGCCTTTAGGGCTAAAATCTGATGCACACCTAGGATGGCTATAAAAAAAAATGGAAAAAATGGAAAAAAAAAAACATCGGACCATAACCTCGATGTTTTTTTCGATGTATCGAAGACTAAACATCGATGGTAAAACATCGATGTTTTTTGCCCATCCCTAATTTATATTAATTGTTTATAATAGGTACTTTCTGTTTATTATTATTATTATTACCTTTTATGCGCGCAATTTATTAATTACTAATTATTATATATTTTATGTATTGTTTCCTTCATTATTTTTGAAGGCTTGTAGTAATTTATATCGATTTTATATGTATATATTGTATTTTGTCCTGTTATAATATTATATTAAATACAAGTGACATCATTTATTATTCTTACATGGTGTTATAATCAATTATGTAACAATTGACTCTTGATTCAATGATTTGAATGGATTGTTATTAAAATGTTTCAGCATAGATAATAGTTAAAGAAATTAAAATATTTTTTTGTTATAGAGTAATGCACCAACAGCAAGTCAGGAGTGCTTATTCAACATTTTTGGTAGCAGAGCGTGGTTTCTTTTTAACTGTTATCTGTGTTGGAATTTTTATTGGTTGATACTTGGCACCTTGTGATTGTTATAATAAGGGTATTTAATATATTACTTAAGTTATACGTTTACATTAAATGTGTTGTTGGTATATATTTGTAGATACTTTCTAGTGTAAGTCGCTTGTGTTTCTGAAAATATTATTCAATTTATTGGGGTAATTTTATTATATTTATTTTACCTAGTATTTTAGTATCAGTTAATATTTATTTAAGCAAGTATTACTGGTACTTCTGAAATTGAAGATAAAGCCAAGGCTAAGCGCGCTAAAACACTTTCGCAAATAAAGCGTGATAATTCTGTTACTAATATAAAAAGAGTTTTTTAATTGTCAAAACTGGTGCTTGAGTCTTCGAGTGAGCTTCCTAGGTTTCACCGTCTTGCTCAGGATATAGGCAGTTTATGGTCACAGTTCAATGTTGAGAATGACTCTTTGCTCAATGCCTGTATTGATTTGGATGTAGTGCCAGAGTTTGATGTAGATTGTGAGCCTTTTGTTAGGGATATGGTGGCTTCGATTCGATTGGTAGTTGACCAAAACAAGGATAAGACAGTTGTAGTTTCGAATATTGATAAGTTAGTTGTTGCTGGTGCAAGCGCTCATAGGTCTAATGAGTTGCGTAGCGACAATCATTGTCCATTAACGCCTCCGACATCATCTCTTACTTCTCAGGGAAGTGTTCCATTGTCAGCTAATATTCGAAGTATGAGGTTACCTAAAATACCTCTACCTTCTTTTGACAGTACAATTCACAAGTGGCCAGCATTTCGGGATAGTTTTAAATTTATTGCATTAAGAAACAGCAAACTTTGGTATGAAGATCACCTGGTGCTTCTGTCATTGTTTTAAGTTTTTTTTTTACTGTCTGCACATATCTCTCGGCTTGACCATTTGTAGCTGGGTGTGCTGGTGCTGAAAACTTATGTTGGATTCCATTTGTTTCCATAAAATTTTTAAATTCCATTGATGTATACGCTGTACCACTGTCACTCACTACCACTAAAGGCAATCCGAATCTTGAAAATATTTCTCGAAGGTGTTCAATAGTTGTTTTGCTGGACAGGGATGAAACAATTTTAACTTCTAGCCACTTACTGTAAGCGTCAACCAGAATTAAAAAAATAGGATCCCATAAATGGTAAAGCATGGTCAATCTATACCAAGAAATTGAGAACTTGGATTATTCGGATTTTCCACACAGTATTGCCATTGGCATACTCTTCTATTTCTACATTTATAGTAGGCCACCAACAATAACATCTTGCTAGTTCCTTCATTTTTGTTATACCTGTTTGTGCTGTATGAAGTTCTGTAAGAATTTGTTTCCTTAACGACACTGGTGTGACTACTCGTAGTCCCCTAAATAGACAACCATACTCTATTGTTAGTTCTCCATTTAAATTTTTATAGTCATCACATTGGAGTGGACCATTACTTAGTAAGGTGTTATATAAACACTGAGGGTCTTTTTTAGTTTCTTTTCGAATTTGATCACCGTCAACTGGTAATGATTCTAATTGTACTTGTAGTATAGAAACATAGCTGCAGGCATCATCTCTTAGAACATCTTGATTAACAGGAAACCTTGATAAGTAATCAACGTTAACATGGTCTTCAGCCTTACGGTATTTTATCTTATAATTGAATCCCGACAGAAATTGAGCATAGTGTAATAAACGTGTTGCTGTCAGTGGTGGTAAGTTTTTAGTTGGCCTAAATATTGATGATAATGGTTTGTTGTCAGTAATTAAAGTAAATGGTCAGCCATAACAATAATGAAAAAATTTGGTTAGGCCCCAATAAATTGCTGTTGCTTCTTTGATGATATGACTGTAAATTTTCTCTGCATTTGATAAGGTTCTTAATGCAAATGCTATAGGACGCTCTACTCCATTAGGTAAGGTATGTGACAAAACTGCGGATAATCCATGAGGAGATGCGTCTGTTGCTAGTATTAATGGATATTGTGGATTAAACTCCATCAGCACTTGATTACTAGTCATTTCTATTTTTATTTTTAAAAATGCTTCCTCACATTCCTTTGACCAATAGTAGGTATTTTGTTTTTTTTTAAAGTTGGTATAAGGGATGTAATTTTGATGCCAAGTCTGGTATGAACCTATAATAATAATTTATGAGACCCAGAAATTGTTTTACCTCTGTTTGTGTTGTAGGCTTGGGTGCATTCAGAATTGCTTCTATTTTATCACTTGTTTTATGTAAACCATCTGAATCAACTATATGCCCAAGGTATTTAACAGATGTTTCAAAAAATTTGCTTTTTCCTCTATTTACATGCAAGTTATTTTGTTTGAGATGATCTAACACTTCTTTGGTACGTTTATGTAATTCTACCAAATTTGATCCTTTTATTACAATGTCATCAAAAAAACATGCTACCCCATTGAGGCCTTCGAGGATTCTGTCCATTATACTTTGCCAATAGTTTGGTGCTGTTTTAATTCCAAACATCAATCTATTCACTTTGTATGTCCCCATATGAGTACAAATACCTTGTATTTTTGCACTTTCATCATCCATACCTACATGTAGATATGCTTTATAGATATCTAATGTTGTAAAAAATTTACCTCCTGATAGTTTATTAAAAATTTCTTCAATTCTAAATATTGGGTACCTGTTATTTTGTAACTGTGAATTGACTGTTATTTTATAATCAGCGCATATTCTTACATTTCCATCAGGTTTCAATATTGGGACTATAGATGTACCCCATTCTGTATTTTCTATACGTTCTATAATTTTTGCTTCTTCCAGAGACTTAATCTCACCTTCAATTTTCTCAACTAGTGCATATGGAACTATTCTTGGCTTAATATAAATTGGTTTGGACCCCGGTTGTAAGGGAAGTTGTGCTTGTAACTTTGGCAGCTTACCAATTTTGCTTTCAAACAGTTCACTATATAGTTCATATATTTCAGCTGTGTAGTTATTTTTTAGTTGCTCTAGGTTCTCCTTTTCATTGTTTTTTATTAACTGGTTAATATTATGTACATTCATTTTAAGTGCTTGTATCCATTCTCTACTAAAAATGTTGTTTACATTATTAGCTAGTACAAACAATTTTTCAATTGCTGATTTTTGGCCTGAACAATCGACTTCACCTTATCAACTTTTTTTTTTTGACTCCATACCCCAGCCGAGTAGAGTTTGATGACGCATTAAACGTTGTCGTCAACTATAATGATTAATTGTAAGAATAAATGTAACACACAGTTAATTAAATAATACACATTTATTTGTATTTTAATATATGATATAATAGGCTCGAGTATGGCTCGAGAGCTCGAAACCTACACGAGATATGTATGTAAAGACTGGTGTGTTGGCGTCTAATAATGACATGAGATAATAACATAACCTAAACGATAACAATCTTTCTCCACAGAACAATTAATATTTACAAATCCAATCTGTTAGGTTTTTTCCTTGTTCTTGTTGAACGCCTCAACCTTTTTAACATTTTTCACATCTTATGAGTTCTTCATTTAGTACCTTGTAATTTCCAGTAAGTGTTTTTTTAAATAATGCATTGGTGGGTTTCAAGGTGGGTAACACGGACGATTTTGCTATGATTTGCCAACCCAAATAGTTGAAAGTTAACTTCTTACGATTTAACATCATACATATTGAACAATGTGGATAATCCATGCTTCTAAAAATATTATACAGTCGCTCCATCTCAAATGAGAAACGATTGTTAACCATATCACTTATATTATTTTGTATAACATCAATTTCATGTTTCTCTTCCATAATCGGTATAGGTTTAAGAGTTTGTTGAATAAAATTCTGTGTGGATTCGGATTCCAAATCAATTTTTTTTTTAGTCCGAGTCATAAATATTGATTTCATATTAGATGGTTGATTTTTTAAATTCATGCGGGGTTTTGAACTGGAGAGAGACGAATTACTTGGCTTTTCCAAATTCAATAGTGGTAATGGTTTAGTTACAACTACATTTGAATGTGAACTATCATTAACATGGTCACATTTTACTGTTGAATTTTTAATACTCTTATCGAGATATTTATAACTGACTTTATAGCTGAGATAACTCGTCAACAAATTTTTTTGACTCCATACCCCAGCCGAGTAGAGTTTGATGACGCATTAAACGTTGTCGTCAACTATAATGATTAATTGTAAGAATAAATGTAACACACAGTTAATTAAATAATACACATTTATTTGTATTTTAATATATGATATAATAGGCTCGAGTATGGCTCGAGAGCTCGAAACCTACACGAGATATGTATGTAAAGACTGGTGTGTTGGCGTCTAATAATGATATGAGATAATAACATAACCTAAACGATAACAAGCTTTCTCCACAGAACAATTAATATTTACAAATCCAATCTGTTAGGTTTTTTCCTTGTTCTTGTTGAACGCCTCAACCTTTTTAACATTTTTCACATCTTATGAGTTCTTCATTTAGTACCTTGTAATTTCCAGTAAGTGTTTTTTTAAATAATGCATTGGTGGGTTTCAAGGTGGGTAACACGGACGATTTTGCTATGATTTGCCAACCCAAATAGTTGAAAGTTAACTTCTTACGATTTAACATCATACATATTGAACAATGTGGATAATCCATGCTTCTAAAAATATTATACAGTCGCTCCATCTCAAATGAGAAACGATTGTTAACCATATCACTTATATTATTTTGTATAACATCAATTTCATGTTTCTCTTCCATAATCGGTATAGGTTTAAGAGTTTGTTGAATAAAATTCTGTGTGGATTCGGATTCCAAATCAATTTTTTTTTTAGTCCGAGTCATAAATATTGATTTCATATTAGATGGTTGATTTTTTAAATTCATGCGGGGTTTTGAACTGGAGAGAGACGAATTACTTGGCTTTTCCAAATTCAATAGTGGTAATGGTTTAGTTACAACTACATTTGAATGTGAACTATCATTAACATGGTCACATTTTACTGTTGAATTTTTAATACTCTTATCGAGATATTTATAACTGACTTTATAGCTGAGATAACTCGTCAACAAATTTTTTTGACTCCATACCCCAGCCGAGTAGAGTTTGATGACGCATTAAACGTTGTCGTCAACTATAATGATTAATTGTAAGAATAAATGTAACACACAGTTAATTAAATAATACACATTTATTTGTATTTTAATATATGATATAATAGGCTCGAGTATGGCTCGAGAGCTCGAAACCTACACGAGATATGTATGTAAAGACTGGTGTGTTGGCGTCTAATAATGATATGAGATAATAACATAACCTAAACGATAACAATCTTTCTCCACAGAACAATTAATATTTACAAATCCAATCTGTTAGGTTTTTTCCTTGTTCTTGTTGAACGCCTCAACCTTTTTAACATTTTTCACATCTTATGAGTTCTTCATTTAGTACCTTGTAATTTCCAGTAAGTGTTTTTTTAAATAATGCATTGGTGGGTTTCAAGGTGGGTAACACGGACGATTTTGCTATGATTTGCCAACCCAAATAGTTGAAAGTTAACTTCTTACGATTTAACATCATACATATTGAACAATGTGGATAATCCATGCTTCTAAAAATATTATACAGTCGCTCCATCTCAAATGAGAAACGATTGTTAACCATATCACTTATATTATTTTGTATAACATCAATTTCATGTTTCTCTTCCATAATCGGTATAGGTTTAAGAGTTTGTTGAATAAAATTCTGTGTGGATTCGGATTCCAAATCAATTTTTTTTTTAGTCCGAGTCATAAATATTGATTTCATATTAGATGGTTGATTTTTTAAATTCATGCGGGGTTTTGAACTGGAGAGAGACGAATTACTTGGCTTTTCCAAATTCAATAGTGGTAATGGTTTAGTTACAACTACATTTGAATGTGAACTATCATTAACATGGTCACATTTTACTGTTGAATTTTTAATACTCTTATCGAGATATTTATAACTGACTTTATAGCTGAGATAACTCGTCAACAAATTTTTTTGACTCCATACCCCAGCCGAGTAGAGTTTGATGACGCATTAAACGTTGTCGTCAACTATAATGATTAATTGTAAGAATAAATGTAACACACAGTTAATTAAATAATACACATTTATTTGTATTTTAATATATGATATAATAGGCTCGAGTATGGCTCGAGAGCTCGAAACCTACACGAGATATGTATGTAAAGACTGGTGTGTTGGCGTCTAATAATGATATGAGATAATAACATAACCTAAACGATAACAATCTTTCTCCACAGAACAATTAATATTTACAAATCCAATCTGTTAGGTTTTTTCCTTGTTCTTGTTGAACGCCTCAACCTTTTTAACATTTTTCACATCTTATGAGTTCTTCATTTAGTACCTTGTAATTTCCAGTAAGTGTTTTTTTAAATAATGCATTGGTGGGTTTCAAGGTGGGTAACACGGACGATTTTGCTATGATTTGCCAACCCAAATAGTTGAAAGTTAACTTCTTACGATTTAACATCATACATATTGAACAATGTGGATAATCCATGCTTCTAAAAATATTATACAGTCGCTCCATCTCAAATGAGAAACGATTGTTAACCATATCACTTATATTATTTTGTATAACATCAATTTCATGTTTCTCTTCCATAATCGGTATAGGTTTAAGAGTTTGTTGAATAAAATTCTGTGTGGATTCGGATTCCAAATCAATTTTTTTTTTAGTCCGAGTCATAAATATTGATTTCATATTAGATGGTTGATTTTTTAAATTTATGCGGGGTTTTGAACTGGAGAGAGACGAATTACTTGGCTTTTCCAAATTCAATAGTGGTAATGGTTTAGTTACAACTACATTTGAATGTGAACTATCATTAACATGGTCACATTTTACTGTTGAATTTTTAATACTCTTATCGAGATATTTATAACTGACTTTATAGCTGAGATAACTCGTCAACAAATTTTTTTGACTCCATACCCCAGCCGAGTAGAGTTTGATGACGCATTAAACGTTGTCGTCAACTATAATGATTAATTGTAAGAATAAATGTAACACACAGTTAATTAAATAATACACATTTATTTGTATTTTAATATATGATATAATAGGCTCGAGTATGGCTCGAGAGCTCGACACCTACACGAGATATGTATGTAAGGACTGGTGTGTTGGCGTCTAATAATGATATGAGATAATAACATAACCTAAACGATAACAATCTTTCTCCACAGAACAATTAATATTTACAAATCCAATCTGTTAGGTTTTTTCCTTGTTCTTGTTGAACGCCTCAACCTTTTTAACATTTTTCACATCTTATGAGTTCTTCATTTAATACCTTGTAATTTCCAGTAAGTGTTTTTTTAAATAATGCATTGGTGGGTTTCAAGGTGGGCAACACGGACGATTTTGCTATGATTTGCCAACCCAAATAGTTGAAAGTTAACTTCTTACGATTTAACATCATACATATTGAACAATGTGGATAATCCATGCTTCTAAAAATATTATACAGTCGCTCCATCTCAAATGAGAAACGATTGTTAACCATATCACTTATATTATTTTGTATAACATCAATTTCATGTTTCTCTTCCATAATCGGTATAGGTTTAAGAGTTTGTTGAATAAAATTCTGTGTGGATTCGGATTCCAAATCAATTTTTTTTTTAGTCCGAGTCATAAATATTGATTTCATATTAGATGGTTGATTTTTTAAATTCATGCGGGGTTTTGAACTGGAGAGAGACGAATTACTTGGCTTTTCCAAATTCAATAGTGGTAATGGTTTAGTTACAACTACATTTGAATGTGAACTATCATTAACAGGTTCACATTTTACTGTTGAATTTTTAATACTCTTATCGAGATATTTATAACTGACTTTATAGCTGAGATAACTCGTCAACAAATGTTTTTGACTCCATACCCCAGCCGAGTAGAGTTTGATGACGCATTAAACGTTGTCGTCAAGTATAATGATTAATTGTAAGAATAAATGTAACACACAGTTAATTAAATAATACACACTTATTTGTATTTTAATATATGATATAATAGGCTCGAGTATGGCTCGAGAGCTCGACACCTACACGAGATATGTATGTAAGGACTGGTGTGTTGGCGTCTAATAATGATATGAGATAATAACATAACCTAAACGATAACAATCTTTCTCCACAGAACAATTAATATTTACAAATCCAATCTGTTAGGTTTTTTCCTTGTTCTTGTTGAACGCCTCAACCTTTTTAACATTTTTCACATCTTATGAGTTCTTCATTTAATACCTTGTAATTTCCAGTAAGTGTTTTTTTAAATAATGCATTGGTGGGTTTCAAGGTGGGCACACGGACGATTTTGCTATGATTTGCCAACCCAAATAGTTGAATGTTAACTTCTTACGATTTAACATCATACATATTGAACAATGTGGATAATCCATGCTTCTAAAAATATTATACAGTCGCTCCATCTCAAATGAGAAACGATTGTTAACCATATCACTTATATTATTTTGTATAACATCAATTTCATGTTTCTCTTCCATAATTGGTATATTTTTAAGAGTTTGTTGAATAAAATTCTGTGTGGATTCGGATTCCAAATCAATTTTTTTTTTAGTCCGAGTCATAAATATTGATTTCATATTAGATGGTTGATTTTTTAAATTCATGCGGGGTTTTGAACTGGAGAGAGACGAATTACTTGGCTTTTCCAAATTCAATAGTGGTAATGGTTTAGTTACAACTACATTTGAATGTGAATTATCATTAACAAGGTCACATTTTACTGTTGAATTTTTAATACTCTTATCGAGATATTTATAACTGACTTTATAGCTGAGATAACTCGTCAACAAATGTTTTTGACTCCATACCCCAGCCGAGTAGAGTTTGATGACGCATTAAACGTTGTCGTCAACTATAATGATTAATTGTAAGAATAAATGTAACACACAGTTAATTAAATAATACACATTTATTTGTATTTTAATATATGATATAATAGGCTCGAGTATGGCTCGAGAGCTCGACACCTACACGAGATATGTATGTAAGGACTGGTGTGTTGGCGTCTAATAATGATATGAGATAATAACATAACCTAAACGATAACAATCTTTCTCCACAGAACAATTAATATTTACAAATCCAATCTGTTAGGTTTTTTCCTTGTTCTTGTTGAACGCCTCAACCTTTTTAACATTTTTCACATCTTATGAGTTCTTCATTTAGTACCTTGTAATTTCCAGCAAGTGTTTTTTTAAATAATGCATTGGTGGGTTTCAAGGTGGGTAACACGGACGATTTTGCTATGATTTGCCAACCCAAATAGTTGAAAGTTAACTTCTTACGATTTAACATCATACATATTGAACAATGTGGATAATCCATGCTTCTAAAAATATTATACAGTCGCTCCATCTCAAATGAGAAACGATTGTTAACCATATCACTTATATTATTTTGTATAACATCAATTTCATGTTTCTCTTCCATAATCGGTATAGGTTTAAGAGTTTGTTGAATAAAATTCTGTGTGAATTCGGATTCCAAATCAATTTTTTTTTTAGTCCGAGTCATAAATATTGATTTCATATAAGATGGTTGATTTTTTAAATTCATGCGGGGTTTTGAACTGGATAGAGATGAATTACTTGGCTTTTCCAAATTAAATAGTGGTAATGGTTTAGTTACAACCACATTTAAATGTGAGTTATCATTAACAGGGTCACATTTTACTGTTGAATTTTTAATACTCTTATCGAGACATTTATAACTGACTTTATAGCTGAGATAACTCGTCAACAAACGTTTTTGACTCAATACCCGAGCCGAGTAGAGCTTGATGACGCATTAAACGTTGTCGTCTAGTTATCTCTGCGTTTTTTCTTAGGGCAACTAAGACATGAATTAATTTTAACTCGACTTCTTTCAAAAGCTTGGTCCCATCTTCACCCTTTCATAGAGATGAACGTGGTGTGGTAAGAGTAGGTGGTCGATTATCTCATGCTCATATTCCAGAGGAACAAAAACACTAAATTTTACTTTCCAGACTTTCGCACTTGTCAGTTTTACTTGTTCGCCATTGGCATAAATTGTTATGTCATGCTGGGCCACGCGTTATCACGGTCTTAGTTTCTTGACAATTTTGGATAATTGTTATCCGCCGGTTAATACGTCTGGAAACTTTAAGGTGGGTTGTGTGTGTGTCCGTTTTTTGGCCAAAAATTCTCAGTCGTTAATGGCCGATATACCTCCTTCTCGTGTACAACTGTGTTGAGCGTTTTCTAAGGTCAGTATTGATTATGCTGGTCCTTTGCTTATATGCGAGAACATCGACTTAGAAAATCACGTCAATATAAGGTATACACCGCGGTTTTTGTGTGCATGACGGTCAAATGCGTTCATCTGATTAGTACTTGATTTGTCTACTGATTCGTTTCTTGCTGCTTTTGATCGTTTTGTTGCCTGGAGAGGTTTGCCATCTGATGTTTTTTCTGACTGTGGCACTAATTTTGTGGGTGCTGCACGTCAACTTCGTGCGTTGGTCAACCATGTTGATAGCCAACCACGTCTTATCAAGGCCTTCAGGTGTAGCTGGCACTTCAATCCTCCCAGTGCTCCGCACTTTGGCGGCATCTGGGAGGCTGCTGTTAAATCTGCAAAGTCTTTACTTATTCATTCAATTGGCACGCAAGTAACAACTTTAGAGTAGTTTACTACCTACTTGGCCCGCGTCGAGTTCGTTTTAAACTCGCGTCCATTGACTCCGCTGTCTACTAACCCGTCAGATTTGGAGTGCCTTACACCAGGGCATTTTTTGATAGGCCAACCACTTTGTGCTATTCCTGAGCGAGATGTGCGTGATGTTCCTTCGAATAGGTTGTCTCGCTGGAAACTCTTGTACCAATGTTCTCAAACGTTCTGGTGACGTTGGTCAAGCGAGTACCTTAATCTCTTACAAACCCGGACCAAATGGACCGTTGATTCCACATTTCAGCTAGGTGTTAACGATATGGTCGTCGTTAAGGACAATTTAGCTCCCCCATTGCAGTGGAAGTTGGGACGTGTAGTCAAATTGTTGCCTGGAACAGATGGAATAGTTCGGGTTGCAAGGGTTATTACTCAAGGAGGGGAAGTGGTTCGCCCAGTAGTTAAATTGGTACCCTTACTTGTTGATAATGACACATCTATGTAATTCAATGTTAAAAGTTTCAAATAAATTTATTGCTATTTATATATGCTTAACTTTATACCCGAACATAAAGAATAACGATCAAATGGTACAAATTGACAGCCATGTAAATTAATTACTATATTCAACTATTGATTTAAGGGAATATAGTTGTTGCATAATATTGTTATTTTTATTATTTTTATTATTTGGTGATTTCAGCTATTGTATTTTATTTTATTTTTATTTTAATTTTATTTTCTTTATTTAGTTTTAACTTTAGTGTTTTAAAAAGGACTTAATTGTAAACTGTTATCACGGGTCATCATACATCTGTTCTTCGTCAACTTCCGTTCGTTCTTCAGTCATCTCAAGCAATTACCATTTCCATCTCCATGTCTTCTCCAGCCGTTGGTGCAATTTATCCAGAATCGTAAGATGAATCTTCCAATGGGGGAGTATGTTGGATGTATTATATCATAACATAAATATTATTATCAGCTGCCTTTATATTATTATGAAAATGTTATATATTTATATTAATTGTTTATAATACTTTCTGTTTATTATTATTATTATTATTATTATTACCTTTTATGCGCGCAATTTATTAATTACTAATTATTATATATTTCATGTATTGTTTTCTTCATTATTTTTGAAGGCTTGTAGTAATTTATATGTATATAAATGTACCTATATATGTATATGTATATTTTGTCCTGTTATAATATTATATTAAATACAAGTGACATCATTTATTATTCTTACATGGTGTTATAATCAATTATGTTACAATTGACTCTTGATTCAATGATTTGAATGGATTGTTATTCAAATGTTTCAGCATAGATAATAGTTAAATAAATTAAAATATTTTTTTATTATAGAGTAATGCACCAACCGCAAGTCAGGAGTGCTTATTCGACAATCTATGTATATAAAAATATTAATGTTTGTTTGTCCGTCTGTGTGTGTGTCCTTTATGCATTCCTAAACTGCTGGAGCAATGTTGCCATGGGTTTTAATGCTATTATAATAATAATTATTGGTTGCCATTGGTTTAAAATGGTTGCTATCCAAATAAACATATTATTCATATAGAGTTGGCATTTTTAATGGGCAACGAAGTGAGCGGGATCAGCTAGTATTTTAGATTCTGAGCGGAGCGATGAATGTATTGGTTTTACAATGATGTGTGTTTTTATATTTTTATATTTTTATATTTTTTTTTGTGTCTGTCATCACGTTTTGGGACAGTAAAAGTGCTTAGATTTTCTTCAATAGTACCTTTTCTGATAGGAAAATGAATCTAGTTGGTACTTTGGGGGGTCAAAAGTAAACATTTCCCAGTAGTTTTCACAAGCGCCGGGAAAAACAACATAAAAATTAAGGAAAAACGGGAATTTTTACGCAAAATTGGTTTTCCAAAAAATCGATTTTGGTTTTTGGTGTAACTCTAAAACAAATGAACGTATATACATGAAATTTTCACTGGTTGTTTATAATTGCATTTTCTATACACGATAACATTTTCAAAATATTTTGATTTATTTTGAACTGTTTAGGGACATTTTAATTTTCCATTTTTTTTTAGTTTTTTTTCTAAAAATAGCAATAAAATTTTATTTGTTGGTTGCGAAAGGTTGAAAATTTAATAGAAGGCTCCTAATATATTGTTTCAAAGGCAGATGAAAAATATTAAAAATCCTTAGTCACAATTTTTTTTTATAAGCATTTAAAGTTCAAAAATTGTAAAAATATGGAAAAATCACGAAAATTAGCGAATTATTTTGAGTTAAGAATTCGTAAAAATTTTTCTTTTTAAATCTAAGATTTGAAAATGTAATACAAGATTACTCATAAGTTTGTCTACCTTTATCAATAAAAAAATCTCTACCGGAATGTCAAATTAAATTTTTATGAGCGTTTGAAATTCAAATTTTTACAACATTGGATGTTCGCTCGATTTCTCATGTAGCGATTTCCTTATTTTGTTGTAATTCAAAAACGAATAACTGTAGATACATGAAAATTTCACTGAATGTTTATATTAGCATTTCCTATACACCATACAATTTTGAAAATATTTTGACTCTTTTTGAGCTGTTTATGGACATTTACAGCTTTCAATTTTTTTTAGTTTTTTTTTCTATAAATATCAATAAAGTTTTATCTGTTGGGCCAAAAAGTGTAAAAATTTAATACAAGTCTCCTGATATATTGTTACAATATCAGTTGAAAAAATAATAAAAATACATAGGCACAGTTTTTTTTTATAAGCATTTAAAGATCAAATTTCGACAAAATTTATCAAAATCTCGAAAATTATCAATCATTGTAATTAATAAATTATAAAATGTTCAGTTTTTATAGCTAAGGATTGCAAATTCAACACAAAGGTTCTCGTAAATAGTTCATACTGTAACCAAAAAATCTAAAAAATATATGAACACAGTTATTTTTTACAGACATTTTAAATTCAAATTTGGACGAAATTACATATAAAAAAAACCAAAATAACTATTTTAGTTATTTTGTTGTGATTGAATAATATTATTCGTGGATACTTGAAACTTCTAAAGTGTACTATTATATATCTATGATAGTATCACGGTTTTTGTTTATGTATAACGCGTTATAAATACATAATGGATATTTTGATATGATTAATTTTGGAATTTATTATAGGTCAAATTTTGGTTTAGTACCATAGATATGTATAATGTATATAATATGTCTTATACCTAGACTGACATACTGTCTCCGCTCAGAATCGTTTTTCTTATACAATGATATTATATCGTTGAATTCAAATTTAATATCATCCATTATACAGTGACTCACTTGTAACCTACTGTACAGCAGAGCGACACCCACTTGCCCACCTTTTTAATATTTAAGAGACATCTGTTATAAATGGCATACATTAACATTTCTACACAACCTTGCAACACTCTTTCCATTTGATGCGTGATATCACCAGCACAACTATCTTACATTTTTCCGAAGGAGTGGCAGGTTCTCTATAAAAATAGTTACGTGTAAGTTTTTTTTATTTGAATGAAAATTAGTCTTCAACGAAGAAGATTATTAGCCAGACATCGACATTTTTTTTTTTTTATGTTTAAATTATATCCAACCATAATTACAATTGTATTCTATGTATCCAGTGGCAACCATATAATATAAAAAGTACTAATTTCTACTATTAATGTTATAATCTGTAACCAATGACTACGAATAAAAACAAATACTCGAGATCCATCGTGAACTTCAAAATCCTTGTGTGAGTACTTACCTCTTTAAAATTCTAATTCTGGAAAATCCTTTCTCAGTTTACCATTACATGGTGGTACGAAGGTACTGTGAAAATGTCAAGTCCCTATAGCTTACATTGTTTAGGTTCTATACGTTGATCAGTCGATCAGTCAGTCACGTTCGAATATACATATATATATATGTATATATAGAAATCAAAATTGGGAGGAAACCTCTTCTCCCCCTTGGATCCATGCTTACGATGAAATTTAACTTTGTATTTTACCACTTTAGTGTTCTAATAAATATTTATCAGTACACGACGTACACCTTAATACCTAAATACTAGATATTTTCGAATATTTATTCATTTTCATCGCACGAAAAGACCATCATTATTATCACACACTGCTAAACGTAGACGCGAGTAGACAGTGTAAAAAATACCTATCTACCTAATGTAAACAAACGACCCGTTTTAAAAACTCATTTATATGCATATAATATAATATTATAGCAGATAGATAATAATATTAGCGGGAATGCGTTTAGGTATATACTACGAGTATCATAGATAGAATATACTCGCAATATATATCTATTAGGAATTTATATATAATATTATTATATATACAACGTGTAGGTATACACTATACTACAGTGAAAGCTTAATGTACCGGAAGTGTTTTCGACACAAAGCTCGCGTGGACACAATAATGGTCTGAAATGCACGCGTAACCCCATTATCGTTTATCGCGGATTTAACGATATACATACATGTTTATATATATACATATGACGGCAGCATACCCATAATATACCGAAATGATAATATAATTAATGCGGCTGGGTAACGGTTTTACGACCGGGCAAAGTTGTGTCGTTATATATATTTGTGAGACGAGGACGAGTGGCGTGTATCTGCTAAGGGGCAGACTTGCTGGTAGATACGGTCCTGGCAAGACGACGGCGGCGGCGTTGCAGGGTTTTACGACCAGGTCGGACGCGCAAGGCCCGCGGTGAGCACCTTGTAATTGTTGTAAGTGCTTTTGTGTCTCTTATCGTAAAAACTGCCCTAGGTCCGGAACCAGTAATATGCGGAGCAGCACTCGTCGTTCGCCATTGTAATTTGATTAAACCCGATCGACTTATATGCATGCGGAGAAGACGAGAACAATAACAATAAGTGTCGTAATATTGAGATTGAAAAAATAACGTCTTCGTAAACACGACGTCGTAATAATAAAATCCGTTATGCGCGGAGGTAGTCTGTTATTGTGCACATCGATCGACTTATCGCATATGTCATAAATGTATATAATTTTGACTATATAGCTTGTGGTATACCTTATACGCCTATAAAAGTTCCTTAGGAATTGCAGTACCTACGCCAATGTGATCGACTGTCGTTGTGCATACAAAGTGATTCATCAAGCATATTTATCCAAATTCTGATTTTTGGTATTTTAAAATAAACTAAAAGACCGTTTAGGTGTTTTCAAATTCTTGAGATTGAATATTGTATAAATATATACTCTCATAATAAGGAGTATCCTGAGTTACAAAGCCTGTTTTTCAAACGAGGATCACTCTTTTTACTGTAAATTATTAATAATTAGTGTATAAATATTTTAAACATTTTGATATGCCTACTAAATCAAAATTTAAACTACCTAGTAGTTTTTCTGTTATTAAAATAATGTTTATACTAAGGATCCAATATAGTCATAGAAATTATTTTACAAAAATAAGCATTAATTATGTAGGACATTGTAGATAGATAGATTAATATTAATTACTGAAACGTTAAAATCACTATAGTTCCCATATCATCCAAATTCATTATCAAGGATCTATAATTATCCATAGTGCACAAAATTAAATAAATCAAAATCTATACTTGTTCAAATTTTGATTTTTTCAAAACGTTTAGAAAAATGATCTGCCAAATAATTTGCAGTAGAAAAGGAGGGGAGGCGGGATTATAATTTCAAATACAGACAATTTTTCTCCACACGACAATAAATTAAGTAGGATTTTAAATAATACAAAAAATTTCAAGAATTTTAAAATATGATCTTTAAGTTTATTTTAAAATTCAAAAAAACTGAATTTGAATAAATTTATTTTTAAATGAAAAAAGTGTATATGAGCGTGCTTGGTGAATCACTTTGTATATACCATGTACTATACACCATATACGTAGATAACGAACGGGTTGAGTATAAACAATCATGGTTTTTAGCACGGACTAAGATATCAGGACTGGACACGACAAGGTTGGAGGGTGTGGGGGGGTTGACTACGAAATGTTTTACAACAGGCAGTGTTCGGGGGGATATTTTCCTTTTAGCATTACTAGCGCCGTCCTAGTGGATACTTATGGAACTAGAACACATCATACAAATTTCTAGTTCCATAAGTATCCACTAAGACGGCGCTAGTAATGCTAAAAGGAAAATATCCCCCCGAACTCCGCCTGTTGTAAAACATTTCGTAACCACAATATTCATCTCGTGTCCAGTCCTGTATATCTTAGTCCGTGGTTTTTAGTTTTGAAGTGCATAATAGATATAATATTATACTACAGTCGTCAGTACTCTTGACAAAGATCTAAAATGCAAACTTTTTACCTCTGCTTTAGAATTTGTAACACACTAGCTACCAGTGAAGGCTAATAACTCCTTTTTCAATTAAAATTTCAATACTTGAAAATGAATAAAAAGTGTATACGTTTTTTGTACACATTATAATATATATGACATTATATTTATACATTAGCGATTTGCCTAAATTAAACATTATATTATAATTTATATTAGATGTGCATAAAGTGTTTGTAAATGTGGAAAACGTTGTCGCATAGACGTGTTCATCTCGATACTTGCATATTAAACTCTCTAATGATCGGGATTTCAGCAAAATTAAATAACTAAATTATTGAAACGATACCAGACGTCGCGGCGCAGTAGTTGTAAAACTTTTTAATGGAGTTGAAGTGTTTTGGTCATCTGTGTAGGTACTTCTCTTATTATTATTTTTTTTTCCCGAAAGCGGGTTAATTCCGATGTCATATACGTATAATAAATGTCCCGGGGGTAGAAGTGCATTATGCGAGTGCAGCGACGGTAAACAAGGTCCCACGAGCTTTACGCGTACACTACGGGCTGGCGACCGTCGCACTGCAATTGCCTTTGGCGAGTTCGGCTTTTTAAACGGGATCGCTTTGCAAAAGAGAACCGAAACAGAAAAAGGAACTAATTTTATATTACGCCACTCGAAAAAGCTTTCAGTAGGGCTCTTGTTTTTATTCGTCTGTCCGGTTCGCGTGCATATAATTATTAAATCGGTCGGTGCAGGACTGCATCAGTCGTTTGCGTACGATCGGTGTATTATACGTATATAATATTATAACGACGCCGCAAAAGAAACGAGCAGCATAACGTGTACATGACCAGTGGAAAAGACCACTTTTTTAAAATTTAATTTTCAGATCTCGATCAGTCGACCGTACATTACTTTATGCAAAAGTTTTTCTCTCTACACATATATATATGGTAGGTACCTACATGTATATATATAATATAATATATATTTTATGTTTAATACGTTTACGTACCTACGGACGAAGCTCTTTGACCGTGTTTTACGAATCGAAAAAAAATAAAAGAATAAATAATCATCCGGCGCGCAAATATTATAATTAGCGTTAATAGCCCCTGAGCGGATTTGCGTGGGGCGGGGAAAAAATATACGCGTCCTTGTCAAAACAAAGCACTGCCGAGTCCTTTTGAGGCCGCGGCCGAACAGATCGCGGGTGGCTCTGCGGCGGCAGGCGGGGAGGGTCAAAAAGCATCCGTCTCCGGTGCACCCGAGGATTAATATGTATATATACCGCGATCGTGTGCAAGTGACAAAAAAATAACCGAACGCCCGTGGAATTCGCGTCTGAACGACCGTAAAAACAAAAAAAAAAACGATACGGACTACCACGGATGTGCTTTGATGTCCACATCGTATTATATATAGGTATATTATATATATATATATATGACGATACAAAGAACCGTATTTCGCGGGCTTTGCAATTTCCGCCGCCGCCGCCGCCGCCACACGCCAAGTCGCATTATTATATACTGCAGCGAACACGCGGAGTTGAGTGACGTAGTTTTGCTCCTGGGGATTTGTTAATGACGTACGCATAATGCATATACGGGGTATATATATATATATACTAGCATTTGAGTCTCCGAGTAGGCTTTGTAATCATTTAGCGGAGAGTATATTATTATTATAGACAATGTACCGAAAAAAGCAAACGAAATAAATAAATGATTACCGGCTGTTGCAGATTATATTTACAATAAATATTTATTTTCTGATTTAAACCCGAAAGGTATATAATAGTGGAAATGCTATAAACTGACAAAAAAAAAATACATCGTTATAATATGTTACTTCAAGGCCATAGCTGGGGAGGGGTCCAGACCCCTCGGACCTCCTCCAAAGTTGTTTAAAAGTAGAAAAGTTTTAATTGTGAATTTTGTTTATTACAGACTATACTGTCTTAAGAATAAATTTAAATTTTTGTCATAGCAGTATAGGAACGAGAATTATTGTAGGTTTTCTGAATGTAAAAACTATGATCATCATCCAGTATTATAATTAAAAAAAAATTTGGAAATTATTTTTCAGTGTGATCGAAGTGAAGTGCAGTTCCAACTGTTATTACTGCAGTAATTAACGTGTTAAGGGGAAATCGATCGAATGACAATCGTTTCCAGCAGAGTACCTACAAATAATAGCAATAATGCGTATATTATTCTGGATAATAATATAATCGATTGCTTGTGACTTGTGAGTGGTTTGAATTAAAGAATCTATGATTATACCTAATTCAAATTTGATTTTGAATGAATTATTTTGTTTAAAATCCAATGTGTAAGTGGAAGTGGAAGTTGAAGTGGAAGTGGAAGTGCCTCTGCAGACCGACAAAAATATTATACGTTTTTACTTATTATTAAATAGTAGCGTGTTCCACCAATTATTATTGTGGTGGGGAAATCGATCGAATAAGACTACTGTAACTGTGTCTAGAGTACCTAAAAAGTACATTATTATAGTAACAACAATTTATCGTTTAGCCGTGAGCAGTGTTGAGTTTATCTAGATAAATTATTTAGATAAATATTCTTTTATATTTTATCTCATCTAGATAAATAGATAATATTAATTTACACAGTTATCAAATATAAAAATCATCGTTATCTAGATGAATTTATCCGGATAATTAAATTAATTAAACGGCTTTTATTTATTATAGAATTTAGGTAGACAGTTAAGTAATTTATTAAGTAGGAAGTATTTACTAATAACTATCGACATTTTCGATAACATACTATTAAGTTATTCTATATTGCTACGAGCTTACGGAGAGTGTCATAAAAAATATAAAAAATTTATCCGATAATTTATCTAGATAAAATGATTTTTTTTCATCTTTATCTTTATCTAGATAAAATTATATTTATCTCGGCTCAACACTGGCCGTGAGTGGTATGAATTAAAGAGCGTATGATTGTGGTGGTTATGACTTATGGCTATACGTAATTCAGAATTAATTTCAAATTAATTATTTCATATGAAATCGACAGAGTTGCGACAGCAATAAAATAGTAGTATAATGCGGGCATATATAAGTACGAATATATTATTATTAAAATATACATTATACGTGAACAATGTGTGTGACAAACGTCATGATAACATATATTATTTTATGTTAAACAACGACATGTAGCAATAATATAGGCTATTTATGAGCAAGGTAGGTGTTCAGTTGTAGGTCACACTCCCATCCCCCCCCCCGCTCAAATTATCACCAGATCTATTACGAATAAAATTATTATAGTCAATGGGGGAAAAAAAATACTTGAAATACATACGACATAAGCTTGCCAAAATCCTGGGAGATTATGCCGCGATAGGTGATAATTATTCAAATACATATACGATATACAATTTGTATCATGTGCAGTGTGTGTTTGGCGTAATTAAGATTTGGTTTTTATTTTAGATGTTAAGATAACTTGTTTTTATGTTATAATTGTATTACAGCATCATAGGCGCAAATAGACGGATTATTTTGGGAGGACTAAAGCCCCTCATATAAAAATTTATTTTCTAAAAATTATATATGCTCAGTACTAATTACTGACTTTTAAACTGGGGGGACTTGGCAGAAATATGGGGGGACTAAGTCTCCCCAAGCCCCCACCTATTTGCGCCAATGTACAGCATAAAAAAGGCTCTCGAGGAGGATCCATCCCCATCATCCCCTCACCCTCATAACTACGCCACTGTGGGCGTGTAGACAACCATATTTGGTATTTAATTTTTCTCGGTTAGGACGAACACAATATATTAAGGGCGATTGTAAACTCCACCGATTTACAGGTAGTCGATTTTAGGGTTGGATTTGTAACATGTAAATTCCACCGATACATTTTTTTTACCTGAAAAAAAAATGTAAACTCCACCGATACGTATTTTTGACCTGAAAACACGTAAACTCCACCTATGGTAAAATCCACTAATTAAAACTATATGTATAGTGTATACACATCAACTTTCGACTGACTTATCTTAAACTTCATCTTAACGACCGCAGATAAAATCATATCGCGATATCGCGAAACGAATACATTCGATAAAATATTTTCGAAGACACATTTTAGTGCGTCCGTTGATTTCAAAATGAACACATTAAGTGAATTAACCAGTGAACGTGGAAATATGTTGCTTTGTTTGAATAATTTTAAATATTACAAACAATAACAATAATAATTATTATTTATAATTATAATTTTTCTATTTTTTTCTATTTGATTTTTATATGATTTTTTTTAAAAATTATTGTTAATTATTATTAATAATTATAGACTTTTCTATTTTTTTCTAATTGATTTTTATATAATTTTTTTTTTAAATTATTGTTAATTATTATTTATAATTATAGACTTTTCTATTTTTTTCTAATTGATTTTTATATGATTTTTTTTTTTTAAATCATTGTATTTAAATACATAAATATATTATAATAAAACTGCACCCACATAAATTATGTAATCTTAGTTAATCAAATTGGATTTGGATTACAATTTAAAAAAAAAAACGTACCAGTGGAGTTTACATTTTTTTTTCAGGTAAAAAAAATGTACCGGTGGAGTTTACATTTTTTTTTCAGGTAAAAAAAACGTACCGGTGGAGTTTACATGAAAAAAGGTCTAAAAAGGTCGCAATCGGTGGAGTTTACATGCGCCCTATATTAATTATACGATTACTTCTTCATTCCCCATATCAAGCTTATATACATGAGGCCGTAGTGTTCATAATACGCATCATTAATCCCACAGGTAAAAAAATTTGATTGGTCGTTTGCCCATAGTGTATAAAAGGTATAGTATGGCAAAACGATTGGTAATACACCGATAACATATTTAATACAAATATATCAGATTCAAAAAGAATTATATAATAAAGAATTTTCTATAATTTATCTTTTATGAAAATAAATAATTAGTAATTACCAATTTAAGAATCTAGTGAAACATAAGACCTGAGAGAAACTACAGAACATCTCCATATTCAATAATTATTTCTTAGTGCAAGATCTATAGACATCTACAAGTTTTATTTTCACGTTTTGAGATAATACAAATTTGATGTTGACAATATTATTCACTGGCTACTGCTTATACGAATTTAAATTGGATCAAAATATATTTGTTATTAATTTTTAAAACTGTTTGAAGTGAGTCCTGAAAAATGTTATCAATTGGAGATGTGCTCCCCAGTATTCGATTTACTATGAAAAGTTGGTTGGATTTTATGTTAATAATTTTTCAATTTTTTTTCATTACAATAACGACGCGCTAACGGACTATAAAACAAGGTTTTTGTTACAATAGCGATGCGAAAACTTCCTACGCAGTTGCAATCTCAGTTGAGGATGACCTATGCCTGTACACACGTTATCATATACCTATATAATATTAATACCTACAGTAACAAATTACGTCCTGTGGTGGGTAAATGGAAGTCGTTCAGTCCGGTGATTTACGGTCAGCGTCTCGTGTCGTTTTTATACATTTCGTGCGGTTTATCGGCATCTCCGACGGGCGACGACCGACCGCGAGAAGCTTTTTGTACGACAATAATTCGACGATATTACGGCGAGCCGAGCAGACGGCACTAATGAAAAAAGAAGGAAAATAAACCACGAGAACAATACGATAAATATGCAATAAAATGTGTACACCTTTAATAATAATATACTATGGTTGCCAGTTCCCCGCGTGGTATTAATAATAATAATATATTATTATATTAAGCCCACGCGAGACCACGACAATAATATATCCCAAACGGCGCCGACGGCGGTAGCCGCCGTTTCGTGGGTATACACGGTAATTGGTTTCAGGACCGCAAACGCGTTTGTGGTTTGTTTGTGACTTCCGCAAGCGCGCGCGAATCGGCGTTCGATTCGCGAACGTTGCTATACGCACCCGAACACGCAGTGTTGCAATATACAATTTGCAATAATAAGCAAATAAAAAACCAATGATTTAAAAACCAGATGGACTTCACTTATCGAAATATTGTTCAGGAGCGTATTTTTCTAGTTTTTTTTGATCATTTTATTTTGAACTTCATATCAATTTAAATTCATGTTTTTCAATTCTTTATATTGTGATGCTTGATAATTATTGTACCATAAGATACCGTAGGTAGCTTTGATAATTTTTAATGATTTTTTTATAGGTTTATTTTAAAAAATTTTACTAATTTTTACATTCTTAATTAATTTAAATCAAATATATTATTGTAACAGAAGAAAAACTGTATTATTGATAGTAAACAGTTTGAACCAACTGACAAGAAATTAAAAATACAATATTCTTGCACAAAATATTAATTGTACTGTCAGCGTTGAAATAAAGAAAAATAAGAATTTCAAAATTAACGATCGTTGTTCAAAGTACCCCATTTTACGGTACTTAATTTTTGAGTTCTAATAATTAACTTAACTTTTTCAAAATTGTATTTAAGTTAAGCTTACATATTTATTCACAAAAATCTACTATATGTATGCATAATATTGAACTGTTTTTAAATTAAGTAAATAATGTTTAGGACTAATAATGAATCGTAATATCATAATACAATAATTTTTCAAAATCATATTTAACAGATAAATAGGACAGGCACAAAACCTTGTTGTATGTCTATAATACATATAACTATATAAGTTAAGCCATGAGAGTTTTACAGACAAAAGAAACTATTGTCGTAATTAAAATACGCATTATAATTTAATTCACTGTGGCACTGTGCACTTTGCATTTATGTATCTACACGAAACCTCTCTTTGAACTGTCTCCCAATTATGTAACTAATACCATGGACTAATAGTGGATAATAATAACATATTATATAATATAATCATTTTCCAAAATCATATTTAAATTATATAGTGGATAATATTTTTGTAAATTCTGATTTTCCTATTCAAAATTATAAAGTGTAGTTTCTTAGTACGTAAAATGTTTGAAGATGGCCTTTTTTTTATTGTGGCGAGATGAATTTTAAAGAGTATTCAGTGTGAAGTATATGCTAAAGAAATAAATCACAAGAAATAAATTCACTATTACTAAATTGAAAATATTATAACAGGTATCAAGTCACAACAATCAGCGTATTATAACACTAGTTAATACTCACTAGTTAATTACTTACCTACCTAACGGATTACAGACAGGTATTAGAATAAATAATAATAGTACACAAAAGAATAGGTATATAGAAATAGAAAGACTTCAATAACAATATTATGAATATTTTGAAATATGCCAAGAAAATAAAATATTTCAAAGACTAATTAATGTATTTTTGCTTGTCTATTCTTGTATAAGCCTATGGGTTTTAGCGTCATTCGATTATAATTATAAATTATATAGTTGTGCGTTATCAATATATTACGGAATTGAGTTT
Source organism: Macrosiphum euphorbiae (assembly GCA_949089665.1). NCBI lineage: Eukaryota > Metazoa > Arthropoda > Insecta > Hemiptera > Aphididae > Macrosiphum > Macrosiphum euphorbiae. The sequence goes on from CARXXK010000005.1 coordinate 12,386,548, forward strand.
GAAAACTATCTAATCAAAACAATTGAAACAGTGACAAGTGTGGAAAAATAACGGCACGAGACTACGAGAGTAAGTTTAAAAATTCTAAATTGTCTTTATTTTATCAACAATATTTAAGTAGGTACCGTAAGAAATTCCCATATTAATAAAGATAATGTTCTCGGCATTTAATTTCATAATAGTCCAGACTCCAGACTATGAAAATATTTCATCAGAGCTGTATTACAGTTAACTATGTACCTAGTTAACTATACTAGTAAACTCATCTTCGTAAAAAATTTTCGAAGAAATAGAGTCGGATAACTTATTTAACGATCTAACGTGACTTCAATATTTCATAATATAGCCTGAAATGTTTCGTGGTATAAATTATAGTCGACGATTTACATGTGTAATTAATATACTAGATGATTTCGTATCAAAAAAAGTTCGTCCCTAAATGTAATAGATTTAAGCATTAGGTACTTTATATTTCTTATTCGTTTAATTCATTAACTGTCATATATCAATACCTAACTATACAAATTTTATAATTTTTATATATTATACTACAATTGAGGTTGATTATCTAAAATTTGAGTTCATAAGTTCTTAAAATATGTTTTTACCGTGTTATTTTTTTTTATTGTTTATTTTAGTTTATTTAATTTTTTAAAACTCCTTCAAGTTTACATACGAGCAATGAAAACTTAAACTATTTTCTGAAGGGGGTGGCGTGTTTAAAAGGGCCTAAGGGAGCAATTGGTCAAAATCCGGCCCTACGTTCGTTAAGTTATGTACCTTGTACGTATATTTTATATTATGTAATGTACGTTACTTTCGCTGTGCTTCCGACATCCGGTCTCCGCCAAAAGCGACGCTGCGGTTTTCGGCACCCAACTCAACCAGGCCTACGATCCTCTCGACCGACGCTGTTCAGTTCCTGACACTGCAGGCGAAAGATCATGCCACCGCTTTAGCCGATCTCCAGAGGGCTGTCATGTCGTCAAACAAGTTTCGGGATGGTTTCGAGGGCCTTGCAGTGACTGACCGTTATGCGTCCTCTCGTCCGGTTGCAGGTCAGAGTGAGTTTCACAACCGATGCCACACAAAATCGAAGACGACACAATTACTACGAAGACGGCAGTGTCGACGACTCCGGTGAGATAATTCACCTGTCTGCGGCCAGCCATCCAAGGGTCTTCCAAAAAACTGATGTCCTATTTGTCCCGAAGTCGGCCGCATCGCAGAGGTCGACCTTCACGTTACTACCAAAACTGTTTCGAAAAGTAGATTTTTAGTGAAAATTAATCAAAAAAAATTTTAATAAAAACGGTATTCTTCTTCTCATTGTGTAATAAACCAATAAATAAACGTAACATTAAATTATAATAAAATTGTTTTATTTTTAAACAGTATTAAAACACCAAGAATATCCATGGTTACTGCAGTCGCTGTTTTTGTCTTGGTTGGCAATTACCGATGGGATAATGTGATAATACTAGTATTATATATTATATAGTATTAAAATACTAGATTTAGAAAGTGGATTATCAATTTTTTATTTGTTAATTTTCGTATCCAAAAACCGCATAGCCAAATCCGGCGGAGACGCACCTTTTGATATTTTCAATGCATTATCGTTGCACAGCATTTGCTACAATTTCACTCTGCACAGATTTAGTGTGTGGAGTGTGCTTGGCACAACGGTTACATAAACACGGTGTCCATATTAACACGATGGCCACATGAGATAAAATAAAATAAAACTGACTAATTTACCATTATACAGAGTGATTCACCAAGCATGCTCACTCCCATTTTTTACTTTAATAATGAGTTTATTCTGATTTTTGGATTTTTTAAATACTTATACCTCGAAAACAATTTTTTCAAATTCTTGAATTTTTTTTGTACTACTTAAGGAGTGTTCCGTGGCGATACAAACTTCTGTATGAGAACTTTATATGAGAACGCCCCTTTTTTGCTGTAAATTATTTAGTGGATATTTTTTTGAAAGTGCTGATGAACCAAAATTAAAATTCGAATGAGTTTAGTTATTAAAATGTTTATACTAAAGATAATAATCATTAAAATGGTTCTATAAAAATATTTAAAAAATGAAATATTGGATCTAGTATTTATTATACTATTGGACCATTTTTATAAATTATTAAAATTGTGTTGTTCGATTAATATTAATCATTACATTTTTCAAACTACCATCATAGCCTCCATATCTTTCAAATCCATTATCATAATGGACCTAATATCCTTACTCCTTAGTACACAAAGTTAAATAACTCGAAAACTATTCATTCGAATTTTGAATTGACCATTAGGTGGGCTAATCTACATCGACGATTTCAGGAAAAATGATCAGATAAACAATTTACAGTAGTAAGGTGAGTTCTCGTTTGAAAAACAGAAGTTTGCATTTCCACAGGACACTCGTTAAGTAGATAATACAGAATAAAATTTTAAGAATTTGAAAATATGGTCTTTATATGTATATTATAAAACTATAAATATCAGGTTTTATATAAATGCATCATAAAATACAAAAAGAGCGTGACCGTGCTTGCTGTATCACCCTGTGTATGATATACCTATACCTATTATTTATAGGTTATAACGCTAGAGTTTTACACGCAAAAGTAACTACTGTCGGAATTAAAATACGCATTATTATATACGCATTATAATTTCATTCACCGTGCACTTTGTATTTTGCATTTATGTACCTACACGAAACGTCGAAACGTATAATAATATGTAATGGAATAATTATATATATTATCGTTGGCATTGACAGTGAAGTGACGGTCACGAATGTGAACCTGCTGTGACGATATACTGTGTTGAAATTGATTGGCAGGTGTACATATTATAATACTATGTATAGGTATATAAGTAAGAAAAATCATAAAACGTGATTATGATGTAATAATCTTTGGAATTAAGTAATACTGCAAGTTCAGCCTTAAAAGCAAAAACCCTCTTTAAACTCGACGAAATTACGTTACGATGGGTATAGTATTAAGTAATTACCAGCAATACCTACCTACCTAGTACCTACCTACCACACTTAACAGACGAAATTGTGGTGATAACTGATAAGGCTCGTCGTTTGAAAACAAAGCACCTACGTACTAACTACTATATTATTGCGTGTAATGACCAACAGTAAATAATGATTTCAAGTTTCTTCTAAATAAATAAACCATTAATATCAGTGTGTTAGTACATATATATTATATTATTATTGACTTCTATACAAATTTCAATTATTGAAACGTTTTTTATTTGTGTTTATTGATAAATATAAATTATTGGTTTTTTAATGTACTAGTAATGCGTCCTTATAAGAGTATTTTTTGCTTAGAGACTATATAATAATTTGTACTACTAAAGTACTAAAGTATTAAAATATGTGTATAACATATTTGATTTATTCAATGTTCGCGTTAACGTTACACTAGAAAACGTTTCGGACAAATTCAAATATCCATTATATTATATGGAGTCTACGTATACTTGAAAGTTTTTTCTCAACTATAAAAGTTGTTTTATGTGTATGAATATTTATTTTTAACATAAAACATACACAAAGCATATACAGATAATGTCCATAAATACTATACAGATCATATTGGTCCTAAACCATTATTATTTATAATGTACTAATAAAGCACTTTGTAATTTACTATAATATTGATATTTTCAGTACTAATGAGTAATGACTGTAAAAGTATATACTTACGAGTTACGACTGTTACGACCGATTAGTTAAAATAAACATTTAAATTTAACGTTGAAGATAACGGAGAATAAGTCACTTTTGCAGCTCATATTAGATTATTACGCAATCTTGAATTGAACAATAATGATTGTGTACGTAGTTATTATTATCAAAATATAAATGATTTGTTTATTAATTATAATTTTAAACAAGCAGTGATGACTGATGAATGAAAAAGCCCATGGATACTAGAAATTATACATTTTTATTCTTCCGAAAATAAATGATTTGAAGTTTAGACATAGGCGTATTCACAGCTACCTACTTCGTGTGTCGTGGGCTGTCGAGAGGGCTTGGTTATTATATGGTTACGACTGGTAACCAATATGGTTTAAAAGTTGAGCAGTAGTCAATTCTTGGTAGGTATACTCGGTTGCACCTTGGTTATTACATGATACCAAAAAAGTAATATCCAATCACAATGCGATTTGATCGACACGACACGACACACAACGCAGCTGTAAATCCGGCTAAATAAATAAATAATAATTAAGGTGGGTTTCCACTAGATACGTGTGCGTGTACGTGCATAAAAATACTTTTCTGTGATTGGTTGGTATACATGGTAAGCTGTTGGTATACCAGAGTGTTATACGTTCTTACCACAGGCTTGACCATGATACCATGAAGTTGAATCCTGTTCAACTTTTCACGTGTACACGGCTCTATATTGATAACAATTTTGATAACATAAGAATATACGAGGTAACTAATATGTTACCAATGCTAACCGATCAACCGATGGGAAACGTTTATGAGACCGTTCATAGCGAACGTATCCGGTCAATATATGCACGTAAACGTACACGTATGTAGTGGAAACCCACCTTTAGTCCCTTTAAATCGTTGATCCACTTAACCCGGTCATCGTCATTTTATACAGGATCGCCAACCTGCCAGTTGGATTACTTACATTTTGTAATTGCATGCGACGCAGTATAATTATCATATTATGTTACCATTTTAATGTTAACAGTCTGTATCGTTTCTCAAGGCGGGTTACCACTATACACGTTTGCCGTGTACACGAAAAATGTTCAGCTATGTCCAACAACACGGTATCATGGTTAACCGTGTGGTAACTGAACGTAAACAACCAATCACAGCAAATGATTTGTATGCACGTACTCGCATCCGTGTGTAGTGGAAACCCGCCTTGAGTAGAGCTTTTGTGTACAGCCAATAATTATTACTCTATGGGTTCAGCGCTAGTCATCAGCTGGTACTGTCCGCCGGCACAAAAGTTGTCATCATTTTCATTATTGTCGGTTACGTTTAAATTATCATTTCTATAATAACACTATGCCCGTTTTAGAACTATTCATTACTGTATCAAACCGGTCGGAAATGTACTGTCGTTCGTGTGGTTGCTGTGAATTTTATGTTTTTTTTAATGTGTTCAACGTCGTGCGGTTACCGGTTGAGCTGTGAGTGTGCCGCGGGATCGCCACTGTTATTCTTGTTATATTCTTATACTTAACTACAGATCCTGGAACTCCAGTTCGCCATTATATCTACACAAAGGTAGGTGGTGCACCATAAAATTATTATATAGCCAAAGAGGCGAATAAGGGTTATAATATTATCATGTACCTATTGTATTATATTGAAAATAAAGATATTCCTCATTATATTATCATATTATTATTATAATATTATGTCTTATGGAATATGTGCATATTTGTATTGCTTAACAAGCAACCATTTGGCTGCATTATCAATCTGCGAACCCGACTTCATAGTTCATACTATCTGTGTTACCACTTATATGCCATACGCCACGATTGGATGTGTTTCCGTGACGAATAATAAAGTCCTAGTGACGTATTCTAATTGCACCATCGTTTTTAACTCGGTGAAACACGTAAGTTCCAACAAATTTGTTTTTGATTCCCCGAGGGGCGTGGTAAGGTAAATTCTGTTTTGTATAATGTCTTTTTTTTAAACAGACTACGCCTATTTGACTTTATCCACCTATTATTACAATTCGGGATAGAAGGACGGTAAAAATACGAAAGCGTTTACTACAATATTTTATTATATTGTATACTATATGTAGGTATAAAAATTCAATATTACGATACAATACAAGACGTATATCACTATTTAGGTAGGCATTACCATTGAGTATAGATACTATACTCAATGGTATTACGAGCACATAATATTATTAAATATTGTTATTTTCTCGTCTAATTGGAAACCTGCGTTTGTGGCGTGACGTCGGTTGGCAAGGTATAAGGAAGGGGTGTGCACTCCCGATCTCGGTAGTCTGAGCTGCTATATAGGTTATAGAACTTAGGTTACATACCCGAAAGAGGGTATTCAAAAATAGCGCTCGTGCGGATGATTAACCGGCGCGACATAAATTTCCGAAACGTCGCGAGTCTTCGTCGTCGGCGGGTGGGCGGGCGGGCGGGGGGTAGGCCGAGCGTGATTTTTGTTCCTCGGCGGTCGGTTTTGTTCGTTAGCCGCGGCGGCGACAATAATAATTGGAAACTATCGGCGGCGGCCCGGGCCATAAATCCCGCGACGTTTTCTCTCCTCCATGTCCTTTTTAGGCCACTAATCAACGCCGCGCACCCCCGCCGCCTCTTCCGACGACTCGCGACGACCTCTTCCGACCGCGGAGTCGCCGCCCGAATGATTTACAGGATCTAAAATCGGCTCCAAATGGGGGGGGGGGGCGGGGGGCAGGGTGTCGTAAGTATAAAATACGTTTTGTTCTCGGGCGCGTGTAATTAGCGACAACGCGTACGGCGGTCTGACGTCGACTGCTGCCGGTGATTTACTGACCGCGACGGACGGGAAAATCTTTGTCGTCGACGCTGCGCCGGACCGGTTGACGTTCCCCGCGTATCGTTTGTCTTCGCACTCGACCACCCCAAAAGTCCTCCGGGGCGGCCGGTGGCTCGGCAGCGGTAATGAACGACCCGAAATAGAACCAAAACATTGTATGTATATTACTATAGAGTAGCTGATACTATAGCATATTATTATACTGGATTCAATTACACTATAGAATCATTTATCGCTCATTATATTATTTTTTTTAATTTGCATTTGACACGCTGCATATATAGTGGCGCACGGCAGTAGGAGACGAGTATAGATACTTATTTCCCACCTCCTCCCTCCACAATATATGCACCACTAGTGAGTCGAATCCAGAAAATTTGGAACAATTCTAGTTTAGCGCCCACTCGAATTTTTGGATTTTTTTTTCGGAAACCTATGTATTTCGACGAGTTTAAAACGATGGTGTAAAAATTAGTTTGCGGAAATGATTATTTTGGAAGTTACAGCCTTCCAAAGTTTGCGATTTTACGTTTATACGCATGCGCGCAACACTACTATAATGCTCCGCGGAGGACGTCGATATTTTTATATTAAAAGTTACGAGTCAGTATGCATAGTTAATTTGTGTTTTCACTCCTTGACCTGTTTGCATAAGTATATAGTGACTCCCTTCGCCTATCGGCTCCGGCCGCCAATTAGAGTAACAGAAGTCTATAGAAGCTCCCTACGCCTGCCGGCTCCGGTCGCCAAACTCGAGGTCCTGCGGACCTCTCGCTGGATGGGGGCTCGGCCCCCAAACCCCCCGGGGCTTAAATAGCAAACCTGGGGGGGGGAGGGGGAGGGGTGGCGACCCCTTCGGAGTCGCGGGGGGGAGAGCATACCTGCCCTTCGGGCAGACGGGTGACCTAACAAGTAATTTTAACCTTGTTAGTTGAAGTATCACAAGTATAGTGGCTCTGGTCTTTAAACTCAAGGGACCTGGCTCCCGTCGCCTATCGGCTCCGGTCGCCAGTTAGAGTAACATAAGTCTATAGAAGCTCCCTACGCCTGCCGGCTCCGGTCGCCAAACTCGAGGTCCTGCGGACCTCTCGCTGGATGGGGGCTCGGCCCCCAAACCCCCCGGGGCTTAAATAGCAAACCTGGGTGAAAGGGGAGGGGTGGCGACCCCTTCGGGGTCGCGGGGGGGAGAGCATACCTGCCCTTCGGGCAGACGGGTGACCTAACAAGTAATTTTAACCTTGTTAGTTGGTATCACAAGTATAATGGCTCTGGTCTTCAAACTCAAGGGACCTCGCTCCCGTCGCCTATCGGCTCCGGTCGCCAGTTAGAGTAACATAAGTCTATAGAAGCTCGAGGTCCTGAGGACCTCTCGCTGGATGGGGGCTCGGCCCCCAAACCCCCCGGGGCTTAAATAGCAAACCTGGGGGGGAGAGCATATCAGCCCTTTGGGCAGACGGATGACCTAACAAGTCAATTTTTTTTAAAACCTAGATAGAATCCGAGGACGAATCCCAAACAGTTTTTTTTTAGTTTAAAAATAAAATATAAAATATTAGAATTGGTTTTACTTTTTGACAGTCTCCTTAATATATGGTTTTCAGTGTAAAAAACAAAAAAAGTATCCCTTGACTTGATATGCAACACCTTACACCACCACAAGTAGGTAACAGGGTAAGTTATGTTGTATAGTATGTACTATGTATAGTGATAACACGTCTTGCGGCACTCGTCGCTGCGCTTATAGTGGTGTTGCGCGCATGCGTATAAACGTAAAATCGCAAACTTTGGAAGGCTGTAACTTCCAAAATAATCATTTCCGCAAACTAATTTTTACACCATCGTTTTAAACTCGTCGAAATACATAGGTTTCCGACAAAAAAATCGAAAAATTCGAGTGGGCGCTAAACTAGAATTATGCCGAAAATTTAAATGATAAACGCGGTTGCGTTGGTCTTACCTATTTATGTAGTGTTATATAGTAATTAATCTATGGCTATCTTTTATTTCCAACGGTGCCTTTTTTGGACCAAATACAGTTACAGTGTCATGTTGTGAATACCACAAGAAATATAAATAAAAAATGAACACGAATTTCGATTGATAATCAATTTTTATAATTTAATAGATTTTTAGTTTTATATCATGTGTTATATCAGGTATAGGTACCTCTACCTATTAAAAACTATTACACAGATATGCTGACCAAACCGCGCTAAACTATATTACTTATGTTAATTTATACACTTACCTTTACAATACACATATTTGTATTTGATTTATAATATACATATTATCGTAAAATATGTGTATCGTATTCGTATACCTACACTATACTCCGACATAATATTTAAATGTCTACTTTAAGGCGGCTCTTAGTGGCTATTATTTAAGGGGAACAATTTAGGCAATTTCTAATCTTGTCGTCGCCGCCCGTAATCTATGTGTTAGTCGTAAATGATTATTAGTGTGAAATTCGAAGAAATTCGAGCTCGATAACAATAGATTTTATATCGCCCGGCTGCGGGCACACGGTTCAATAGCACACGTACGCGCATGCACAAGTCAACGTAATCACTCTCGAAAAATATTTTTGTACACTCACAACAGTGAAAAATGCTAATAAGCTGGCGAAAAATACACATACTTCTAGTAGTCCAATTTCAATTTCGAAAAATTATTTGAATTCGTCAGCCTCTTTTCTATGATTTGTAGGAAACCGATTTTGGATATTTTAGATAATTTACGTATATTACGGTTCCAAATGACTGCTTGATTTCTCAAATTTAACTTGCACTTTTAAGTGCTAACTAGACAAAAAGATGAAAAAGTTTTTCCTACAGATCATAGAAAAGAGGCTAACGAATCCAAATAAGTATTCAAAATTGAAATTGGACTACTAGAAGTATGTGTATTTTTCGCCAGCTTATTGGTCTAAATGCATGAAAAATCCAATCGTTTAGAGCCGCCTTAAATAAAACGTTATTGAAACATTTTGTTACTTATTTATAATGTTTGTTATAATATTATATATATTTATACTTAATGTATTTCTAATGAAAATATTTTATGAAATTTTGCAACTTTTTATTAAAAGAAAACCATATATTATTTGTATACAAACTCCACATAAAACATTAAAAAAGCTAATTTAATTCCAAAAAAATGTTGCCCTTTAAACAGTTTAAATCCAAGTTTGTTATTGCTTTTGATAAGCCTGAGTTGAATTTAAGTGCTTATATAATAAAGAATTATTAACCAATAAAAACCTTATAAGTTAGGGTAATAGAGCAAGGCGGTGTCTGATAAGGATTAACATGAGCTCACCTGGAAAATGTTTGACGACTTTCGACATTCGTTTTTATGTGAAGGTATTATATACCCTGTTATGTATTTCATAACACTTACGACAAACCCTAAGCTCTATACGATATATGTGATTAAAATATGATTAGGTAGGTAAATGCAGCGATAAGAGTGCATTAAATTAAATTACAAGTCTACACTACAGCAAATGGTATACAAAATAATATACAATTCAGTAGGTATATAATACTTATTTCAGGCATTTGAGTACCCACCTACTACCTAGTTATACTCTTCAGTATATTAAATTATTTTCTTTTTAAATCTAGTAAACATATACCTAACATAGTTTATTATAGAATATTAACTAGGTATTGGGACCTTAACAACCCGAAGGTTAGGTTACTATATATTATTGTAAACAACTAAAACATCGACCCCGACTATGTAAGTACACAGAATTATATCAACACAACTGCACAAGACATCTTTTGTTTAAGAATATCAAATTCGTAAATTATTAACACATGAAAATATGTTCACAACGTGATATACTCTAGTACCAACACCATTATAAATGCATATAATATTATTACATAATATTGTAATGTACCCATTATACACAGCATCATACCCTTCATTGATATTATGTTTAAGATGCCCTATTATTGTGTTGTCGAGCATTTTATAAAGATAAAATGTGGATATACTATTCAAAAGACTTTCGACGGTTGTATTCAGTATATATACCGTTAAAAAAATATTTTGTATTGTTGTGGAAAAACTGAGCAAAAAGTTGAATATATTATATTATTGAAAACGGTCGGATAGAAATTCGTCCCCTCGTAAAATATATCTGCTCTCCAAAGTTATTCGGGAAACATTTTTATTTTCTTAACATGTATGAGTATAATATTTTTTTCATCGAATAATAATTTGGTACAGCCCCGGCGAAGGGTAACCGTGGATTTATTGTTCGGCGATAATTCACTTGTACACAACTGCACCGCGAGGATGCAAAACGGTCGGAAATGCACGGGGTCACTTTACCACCGGACTCTGAAAGATGAATTATTATACATAATATAGACGTGTGCAGTAGTTGTAGTTGTTGTGCCGAACACCCGGCGGACCCTTGGGCGCATTAAATCGCTACAAATATAAGTAAAGTCCTGCTGTCCGAGACCCAGTAAATCATGCCGAGCTAAATACGTTGTAGATATGGAAATAATGGCCCAGGTCCTGTTCGTCTTTTGATTTACGACTGTGCGGGCGGTCGCCGTTGTGCTGCTACAATATAATACTGTTGTAAAAAAAAATATTGTTTCTATTTTAAAACCCTCTTACAAAAGTGCTGGGCGTGAGGGTTGAATGTAATATCCATTTCACGAATTTGTAATACCGAGTGATGTTATAGCTAAAAAAACATTACATACATACAACATTAGCATCTGACATTTCATTTGTATTGCATTACCTGTAATTAATATATACCAACATAATATTATCAATAATTTTGAGTAAGAATTGTCGTTTTCCTGGGCACGTTAGGTATTATTTTTCATGCAAAACACAATAAAAAAATCTATAAATATCTAAACCAATATATCTACCTACCTTTATGAAGATATAATTATAATATATACCTAGCTATATTTGAGCTATGTAAATATTTAAAAATTGTTGTTACGCAATATTTGATTAACACTCATTTCGTACAATCGTGTCCAAAATCATCAACATTATGATATTTAGTTTACTATATTTTAGGATATTACGTATTTTACGGGGTATATTATATTCAATTCAACAAATTATATTAATTTATTTGAAGACATGGTAGGTAAAGTATATATATGTAAATATTTTCATATATTGTAAATATTGTTTTACTAATATTATTTGGATTCACGTTGAATTAAATGTATTTTAATATTAATGTGCTCACGTAGTTAGTTTGAATATATTAAAATGCAGCTATGTAGTTCGAAAGGGAAAAAAATAACTAGAAAATGGAGAAAGAAATTAATGCAGGAATGTCAACTAAATTTTGATTTTTTTTTTATCAAACGTTCATATCTTGAAACACGTAATTACGAGTTGTCATTGTAAAATCGCTACTGGTTTTTTTCTTTATGGCCGTCTGCAAAGACACGCAGCGAAATGTGATTAATCTTACTTTTGTAACGTATAGGTAAACATAATACTATATGTATGTATATTGTATATATTGTAAATATTTCTGTATATATTAGCGTGGCGTTTTCTGTTCGGATATCTAAACAAGTAAAAAAAAATACTTCGTCCTAATTTATCGATACGAGCAACAGGTTTTTCAATTGGATTTAATTTATTTGGCTAAACGATTAACATATTTTTGTCGTTGTGGCATACGACGTTAAGGAATTCTCTATAATATTATAAAAATCTATTATAATGTAAACGATGTTCCTTATTTATTTAGTTGTTTAATTATACTCAAATTATACAAAACCTAATATCACATATATACCTAGTCCCTCACCTCCACATAATGTACGAGTTTCTCGGATTTCACGAGTTTAATTTTCGGAGACTTAAACTCCGTCGTCATTAAGGTAGGTAGATCGGATTCAGAGAGATCTAACTAATTGAAAACGTTTTATACGAACAATTTGAATAACGTACCTACTTATGATATTATTACGAAATGTGCATCCTCTATATAGTTATTGTTTAATTACCTATGTACTTAGGTAACCTATATGTGTTCTAAACTCTAAAACGTACAACCGGAAAACCTATATATATATGTATATAGTCGTTGTTGTAGTAGCACCTGGTCTACCTGGTTATCGGTCACACAAACCGCTATATTGCTCGCCCATGACCCGTGCACACACGTCGCACAATATGTGACATTGGCACAGCAACAAAAGAGATTACATTTTAATCCGTGGACAAATATAGTCTAGTATATAGTGTAGTCGTAAAGGATTATTTTAATGGATCCGGGAGACCTGAAGAATGCGATACGTATTATTCAGTGTATAATATTTGGGCAGAGAGAGAGATAGAGAGAGAGAGGTACAGAGAGACAGAGAAGGAGATAGTATAAGAAAAGACTATTCGATTTAACGACCGCGTTAAAATCTGGCTCCGTTACGACACGCCGTTACCGTAAAAACAAATATAAATTCCGGCCTCGAAGTATTTCCGAAAACTGTGTAATCATGATTTTCTTCTAGGGACAGCGTCGGTGGTGGGATCAGGTGAATTTGTAAATCCCGTTTTAATATTCAACAATACCAGCAGCAGCAGCTGCCGGCTGGGAAAGTTTTAAAACTCGCCGAAATTTAAAAACAATAATAAAAGTAATCTCAGGGATGATATTTTTTTACAGAACAAACGAGCAATTAACGTGTGGCCTTGGCACTCTGAAGCCCATTTATTTTTACGGTTTGCTAATTTTTCCTATAGTGGGGTGAAAAGAGAAATATGTCTTTATGGGTTGCCTAACCGACAGCATAAGTATAAGCATGCCCGCGTTCGAAAAACGTATAAAAACCAATGATAATATCCTCCAAGACTTAAACAGTGTTAACGGTGTTAAGTGGTTTTCTCGTCCGTCGGGTACTGCAGTCTGCAAAGTCGAAAGTAGGATAGAAACGAGAAAAAAATATCAGTATTTGTCCTTACAATTAAAGCAAATATCAAATGCAGAATAAAACTTCTGAATTGTGAACTGTTTGTATAATATTATTATTATACAAAATATTGTTAAATTCGAAATTTCTAAAAAATTATGATTCTGAAGTATTATATTAACAGATCTTGGTTTACAGTGTTTACCAAACTATACCTAACTTCTTTAACAATATTTTTAATTAATCAATTAAATATTATGTATAACTATTCTATTATTCTATTCTATTATACCATTTTATGTTTCATTCTTATATAGAGTAGGTACCTATATACTATAGAAACTATATATTATATCCATATTATTAGAATATTTACTATACCTACCTACATGATATAATGTTGAAGACATTTTAACTCGTTTTGCTCTATTTATATAGATATGTATTTAAAAATGTTGACTTTTTAGTTTATTATGAATTTATGTATGGTATAATTGTTTTTGTCAGTAAATAGATCGAGAAATGAATTTAAAGTTCCGCGTTAGTAAATTGTTATTAGAGCAATTCAAATATTTCAATTGTTTTATAGACAATAAAATCTTTATACAACATATTAGATTTTAACACCCAAAATTTAATATATGTATTTGAGATTCCTTATAATTTTTTTTTACAAAAACCTTATATCTGGATTATACAAATTCACAATTTTCATTTATAGACATTTCTTGTTTAAATTTCGACATTTAAATGACAAATAATGTTAATTTAGTTATTATTCTGTAATTAAAAAAAAAATTATAATTCATTAAACATTAAAACTTTTTAACGCTATAATACGTAGGACATAGGTAAGTTTATATTATTATTCACTAAACAAAATCAAATTGTAAAAATATTCAGATTATTTTTATATTGCAAATCTACATTCACGTTGTATTGTTGGTATGTAGTACGTTGGTATTGACTTTTATGTTATAATAGTTAACAAGTTAGAATTATATGAAATAATAATATTATATATAATTAGTTCAAATTATCTTATAACTATTAGAAAATTACAATTAATTAGTAATATCATTATAATTATATTATAATAAAATATCTTTAGAAAATAATATATACGCTGATCCCAGGATCGTGTTTCGGTTGATTTATCATTGAATTCAAAATATTTATCACATCTACTACTGAAGTAATCTAATAAATTACGAGGTATAATAGTCGACACCTATACCTATCTATATATAACCTAATCTAATCAAAGCAACTTTCTCGGTTTTTGTGTTAAATGTCTCGAATTTTTTTTTTTAAATTGAACAAATTAAATACAATTCATATTTGAGTAGTTTTGGAACTTGAGCAGTTTTCAATCTTAATTTATTCTAAATAATATTAATTGGTTTTTCTCGTCGTTTGCTCATCGTCGTCGCTGTCCGATTTCACCCTGCAATCTGAATAAATTTATTACACATAGTGCAGTTTGAATTGCAATACAAAACATATTCATAATAGTATAGTTTATTGTATATGACGTGTATTGTGTACATTGTTTAATAATATTGCTGAGCGTATAATTATAGTGTTATTGGTAACTCTGTGTACGGTGAAAATGGTGGTATCCATATTCCGGGTTAGTAAAATTATTGGATTTATATATTGTGTGAATGATTTGTGATTATGATATTGTTTGTTGACAATAAAATACTATTCATTTTTTTTTTTTTTTTAGTAACTTACATTTAATATACCATTAGGCTTACATAGGCCATCAGGTAAATTTTAATTTAGTCGTAGGTGCTAGTCATAGGTTTTTGAATTTTTAGTAGACATTTTTACACAAATAAAATAAAATCTATATTGTATAAGTATGCTAGCGTTTACATTTATTGCTGTACTTACACCTGTTTTTAATAAAACAATGACGCTGAACATCACAATAAGTATATAGTTTATTGTTTGTGTACATATTTTATTCAATTGTTGAGTGACTAGTTTTTTGGTAATTATGTGTGTGGTGTAATGTGT
The DNA here is from genome assembly GCA_949089665.1 of Macrosiphum euphorbiae. Lineage (NCBI taxonomy): Eukaryota > Metazoa > Arthropoda > Insecta > Hemiptera > Aphididae > Macrosiphum > Macrosiphum euphorbiae. The sequence continues at coordinate 12,402,085 of CARXXK010000005.1, forward strand.
AAACGTAAAGGGTGGTATCCATTTTCGAATATTTATAATGTGAATTTTTTTTTGTTGACTGAATGATTTGTGATCATGATATTTCCTCTGATATAGTGTGAATATTATTGGGGTTCAACATTTCCCAATTTAATGTCTTAAAATGTTGATATTTATTTCTTTATTTAGTCCGCCATTGATATTGTATACGATTGTGTACTGTGCGTGTTTTACTATTAATCGATAATTTCAAAGTTAAATTATTTATATACCTACCTAATATCGTTTGCTGACAGTTGCTCTCCATTTTGTTTTAATGACTATCATTTACAGTCGACAGATTAAACCATTGCATTGAATCAATATTCAACATAAAAATATGGGTAAACTCAAATTTCGTCTTAGGTGTCTATACCTAGTACAACTGTCGAAAGGTTTTTGTATTTTCAGTTGACATTTTTGCACAAAGAAAATAAAATCCATATTTTACAAGTATACAATAATATATGTTATTGCAGTACACCTGTTTTCAATAGAACAGTGACGCTGAACATCGGAACACATAATAAGTGTGTTTACATAAGTATTATAATGCATGTTGTTTATTGGACGTCACGTTTTTGGGGGCTTTTATTCTCTGTCCCCTGACAACGTGCAGGTTATATTATACAAACGAACACCTTATCGTTCCTATCGCAGTCGTATTTAAACTATAATTTATGATTACTCTAATAATATTATTGGGGTAGGCACTTAATGGAACATAAAAGTAGATCGTATCAACTCGTCTCCGTCTTACCTCGGAGGGTACATGGAGGTTTTCTGCGCGAGATGTTATAATAGGTATATTATGTTATTATTATTATTATTATTATTATTATTATTATTGTGTTCAGTCCAAAAGATTACATAAATAATCTGGTGTAACATATTTTTATTATTGAATTAAAGAAGCAATTATATTAATATATTATATTTCGTTAGCCAGTTATAATATATTTCTAAAAGACTCGTCCAACAGTACATAAATTATAGTGTACGCACAATGGAAAGTTCGTGTTTTCTTTTTTTTTTGATTCCAGCATTGAAATAAAAAAAAAAAATCCTAAACCTAATCTCATGACATAACTCAACGTATACATTACTGCACGATAGGTATGTCGCCGTATGTACGTGTACAATAATGGATATTGACTTAAGTATATTTTTCAATTACGAAATAGTTGTATATTAACAATGATAGCATCGCACGGATTTCGTAATCTTTGTTTGCTATCTGCTCGGAACGATACCCGGGGTGGTAATAAATCATAACGTTACCAGACGTTATACAGACTCGAAACATTTTACATTGTTCGAGTTGTTATATTATTTTTTCGCCTTCGAATCTATTTTACCATTGGTGCGTCTCCTGTTTCCCTCCCGGGTCGGATATCAGACATCTTTTTCATTGTCTGAACGCGCAAGGACACTGCAATAATAATAATATAATCGAAGCGAAATCGTTTGTCGTCGTCCCTTAACCTTCGTTACGCCTCCAGAACGTTTAACCGGTTTCTCGCCAAACAATATAATATAGAACATTACGCCCACCGATGGTGTTTTCAAAAAGGGACACTGTCATCATTATATATATTATTTTTTTTTCTTATTCCATGGTCGGGGTCGATGGTACACACACACACACACACACACAATGCGTAGAAAAATATAATATATTATAATAAAACATCGAGAAATGCCATCTTGTCGGGGCACTTAAGTACGTGTGTTTTATTATTATTATTAGTTTTGTTGTTGTTTTCGATGGAGGGATTGCAGAGCGTGCAGTGTGGGCTATATACGACTACAACTACTGATGAGGGACGAAAACCGAATGATATCGAGTCGGCTGTCCGTTTCACCTCGACGGACGGACGGCGGCACTTGAAAATCTCCGTTCTAATTGCATTGTTCGTGATTCCGGGGGGCATTTGCGACGGTATTGACGTTCGTGATATATACGATTTCGTTCCCTAGCCCCAGGGAAACAATTAGTATATAGGAGCAGCGACGACGTATTTCATTCCTTAGATACTCTTGGAACTCCGTACAAGATTATATTATTATTATTGAAGTGTCTCATCGCGACGATTTTGAGGGCGCGGACACTACACGGCTGTAATGAAAATACATTATGGTGTGCACTGATGAGTAGAATTACATTCGGGTACCTATAACTACTGTCAGCCTGCAGAGTGCTGTCCGCAGGGCTTGATTCACTCGATTATATTTTTGTTCCGAGTGTCGGTGAAATATTTCTATGGTTTACCTTATTATAATATAACTCATATACGGATAATAAAACCCAGTGGTTATAACCACGCATAATACTATATATATTTAACAAAAATATTCACAACCATCCCGGGAAATCATACCGGAAGGGAAGAAACCGGCCAAGAGACGTTTTAACAAACTATATATTATTACTAATTCACTCTTTTCACTCACAACAAAAACAATTAAAAAAAAAAAACTATCATGATATACCTACTTCGGAGGTGCTACCAACGGGACACCAGTACTGTCTTATAATAATATAATATAAGATTATACGACGTGATATCATGGCGTATGTCATATATTTATATATATACGCATAAATAATAATAATAATATGTTGTTGTTTGGTAATATTTAGTTGTTGCTTGGTCTTATTCTCTGTAATTATTATAACTATTATTACATTTCAATCGGTTCGAGAGATGATAAATTATAATATTGATAGCAAAAGCTGACACGCCTTTATCTGCACCACGACTTCCAAATTTACATACATTCGGAGTGTGTCGTTAGCGAGATCGCCGAGCCGTGCAAAGAGAACCATAACCCTAAATCAGCCGTGTTGCATGACGTATGTGTGTTCAAACTATTCTGGGGGTAGTATGGTCGTAGCTAGTAAGTATATAATATTATGTGACTACATGTGAGAAAGATGGAGAGAGAAAGAAAGAGAGAGAGAGTGAGAGAGAGTGTGTGTGTGTTTCTTTATCAACACAACACGAAGCACATACTCCCCAAAGTCTTGGGTGATATAACCCTTTTTACGAGGGGTGCCCGATTACCGTTGGCTCGGAAACAGTTTGTTTTCGCACAAAAGGACCACGGTAACAAGCCTCCTTTTGTCGGCTTTGTAGAATACGAAGACGGTGGTGTACAACAAACGCGTTCTCCCATGTGAAAACTACAATGTTTTTTGTAGCAAGTGCGCTCTGGCGTTTGCTACTCCGCGGCTTTTGTTCAATTATACTAAAAACGAAATAACATGTGGAACACGTCGTTATTTTCAATAAATATAACAAGGCACATAGACGACAGACATACATATAAGTATTAGAATAATTGCTATTTTATGTCAAAGCAAAAATACAACGAAAATAGTAATACGTAAGGGTGGAAATAATAAAAAATAAGCTAGGTGGGTACCTATATTTTCCAACCAGAGATTTAATATACATTTTATGGTTTTATCTTTTATATTACTATTTTAGTATTTGTACACATAAAATACTAAATAGACACGGAAAAAATTCAATACCAATAAATAGAGCATGTGCTGTAGTAAAAACTAGTAAATAACTATCAATTCCAATAAATAACATCGTTTCGTTATAAAAGGTTTTAATTCGATGGTGTTATTTTTTTTTCTCTACTGTCCACACTATATTTTGTACCGACACTTAATAAGTAATAATTTGACATTTATTTTCACCTTTCTTTTTCTAAAATAATATTCTTGAATAATAATAAAGAATAATTGTTATGTTTCAATTAATATGTAATATGCATAAATAAAAATTGTATAGAAATGCTTATTTTAAAAGGGTATACTCATTATTTAAAAAAATAATTATTAAAATAGATAACTACCTAATATAATATCTTGTATAAGTATTATCATTGATTATAAGTACTAGTGTTTATAATCAATGGTATTCTATTATTATACTTGTACTACAATATGTATTTATATGTTTTTCAAAAATGGAATATTACCCTAATTATTTTCACTTTATGATTGTTGTTGAACCTATACTATTTTTTTTTTGTTTGCACAATCACAGAATTAAAAAATATTGAAAAATAATGTCTTATTTCTATAAAACCATTTTGTAAAAAATATAAGTTAGTCGATCGGTTCAGTATATTTTCGTACTGATTTCTTCTATAAATGCAATTGTCTTGGGTAGTTAATTTCTAATAAAGCAATTAGAGACTACCGAATAATACAAAATAATCAATTTAAGGCCATCATGCTCTTGTAGGAGACAATATAAGTAGGTATATACTTACGTTAAGTCATAAAACTAATCTCGTGTTTACTCGGATTTGTACGAGGTTTTTTTTTGTTCTTTAGTGGTTAAAATAACTTCTGTTAATGACCATAAAAAAAGTACAGTCGTGCATATGTAATATAAAATGGGCCGAGTGAATATTATCACTCAGAGTGCTTGTGTAGCGCATACAAGTAGGAGCAGTGTAAACTACTGTAGAGTTACGATCTGAATTACCGCTAGCACAATAAAACATCGTGTTTTAATACTCTAGGGGTAAGTCGATGAGAAAAACAACGACATACCCCTCGACGGAACTATTTCTATTCGAAAGCCTTTAACTACTATCGTCGCGTCGGTAGGTATGTCAAATTGCGAATAGACAATACACGTCGATTATATATCACGACGACAGCACCGTAAATAGTTTTGTGAGATGGGGGAGGTGGTAGGTGGGTGGTAGAGAGGTACTAGAAATACTGCCTCACCGAGTCTTTGGCGCACCACCTCAATCGTCGGAAATCAGCTAGCATTCGAATTTTACGAGGAAAAAAGACTATGGTGGCAAAGGCCCAGGGGGCATAAAACCAGAGGATTTTACGAGCTAATCGTCAAAAGTCTTTCATTTTTTCTTCTTCTTCTTCTTTTTTTTTTTTTGGACTACAAACGTCTTTATTCCTTTATTTTTCCCTCGTATACCATAAAACGCTACTGATACGTGTATATTATTTTTCCCCCGACATCATAAAATGCTGATTTGTTTTCTCTCCTTGTGGTTTAGCATATAATGAAAATTTTCATCGTCTTTTCCGCCAGATTTTATTATCCGAAAATGAACGTCAAACACCACACGGACACATGCGTCTCCCCCCGAAGTTTATGTGATTGACGACCCATCCGACCGATATTAATACAACGTTTTATATCTTTTAACATGGAATTTCATTTATTTTTAGTTTTGCCACAAATGGTCGTAGATTCTGATGATGAAACCGCAGAGATTTCATAAATATAATCTAACATAATATAATATGTACATTACCTATGGGTACCTAATTTACAGGATTTTTCAATTTAGTGAATATAATATATATTCCCTAAAAGCTTATACGCCAAGTCTAAACAATTCAAAAATATATTAAATATATTATAAGTTATAACCTATTATATGCATCACATATTTGAATAACAGTATTCACAATATGAATTCAGAGTTTATTTGAACCATATTTGTAATGAGGATATTCTATTTTAAGAAATTATTTTAAAACTTTAGATTATGTATGTATACTATTATATATTTTAACGTCTGAATATTGTGTTTGAATACCTAATGAAATACATAATGTGAATTGCTAACTTGTTTATTTTATATTTTAATTGAAAGATAAAATTAACATAATAAATTATAATTGTATGTGTGTGTTGAATAGCATCTATAACATTACACTAGAATTAGTTTGAACTCTTATACTGACTGGGGAGTTACACGGGGAATTAAAGTAGCTATCGTACATTTAATATTATTGAAAATATTTAATAGTTATATAATAGAAGAAGTAATTAATAAAACACGATCGATATAGAATACGTCAAATGTTCGAACAACTGTATGTAAATACAAATCATCATGATTCATGACTTATATATATATAGTAAGATAACTGTTTTGCAGCCAAACGTATAATAATAACTGTAAAATACAATAAGTACATATTCTTTTGATTCTTACGTTAAATATAAGCCCAAAAAAAACTCTTAATATTGGATTTTGAATTTTAAAAACAAATGCTCTTGATAATTGTACTTAATTCATTATAAATGTTCCATCCGTCTTAAAACGTTTGTAAGTACAATGAAATCAATAATCTTCTACAACTATTCCGTTTGTATCCAATTGAAATTTAAAAAAAAAATTTTATAATATAATATGTATTTAGTAGCATAAATGTTATACATATAATATAACAGTAGAAACGTGGTCAACGATCGCTTTTATCGTTTTTATGAGGGTACATTTTTTGGTCGCAGTAGTAAGTTAATACCAATACGAGTGAAGTATTTTTTATTACCACCAGACGAAAATAAATTTAAGAGTATTGTATAGCGTTTTGAGTTTACAATCGTATAAAATACTGTCAACCCCGCGGTGTTACAACATGCAAATCGGGTGTCTGCGAACTTAGTATAACTACTGTATAAGTGTCCAATATTATTGGCATAAAAATCCTTCCGCATATTATTCCCCTATTTAGTATAATTAGTCTGTCGCTGATACACCGTACCTGCAGCAGAGATAGACAACGTTTTAATATTTACCATATACCACGTAATATAACATATAATGTAGTAAATCGAAAAACAATGAATTAAATAAGTGAAAAAAATAATGCAAAAAAATATGTCTTCAGCCTGGTATCGAACCTTGGACGTTTATTACCTGTTGATTAAAAGCGAATACTTTTACGTATAACGGATTAAATAGCCATTTTTTTTCGAAAACTTACTGAACAAGAAATTAGAAAAAGAGATGTGGGCCCCTAATCTAACTCTCCAGCGGCACTTACACCTCCTACTGCAGTTGGCTTCGGAGGGTTTAGCTTTCGGAGAGCTTATTTAGTTTCAACACATTCTGTATCGACTACGCCATAGGACGTACAAGTGTTTTAGCTATTTTCTGTGATATTTAAATACACGATTTGTTTGTTCTCGTGGCAACGAATTTAAAAAAAGATTAACCGTAGTATATGTGTGTCTCCGCTATCATACAGTAAACTCTCGATTGTCCGCGGATGAGGGCTGCATGGCAACCACACGGATAAATTAATTACGCAGTTAAACTGCAAATTATAAATTTCAGAAAAAAAATGCAAAAATGCTATTATTATATTATGAAAAAAAACTACCTATATTCTGTGATAGGCATTCATAAATAGTATTCAAAGAAAATTAAATAAATACAAGTATTTTTATTCTAACATTCATATAATTATCATTAAGTAATAAGTAGATTGCCTTCTTTTTATTCAAAAAATCCGCAAACGGTTATTTGCCATCTATAATTCAAAAATTATATTAGTTAATATTTATCTTAACTTATTCTTGTTATAGCTTTGTTACTTTATTCCCTTTTACCTTGTATTCTTAATTCATTAGCAATATCAGAATCTGTATATTTCACTATTATATGCCTCCAAGGCTTTGATATAATATTATTAAACATAAAGAAATAAAAAAATAAAATATAATATTCCGTCTGTCTGTCCGCCAAAACTGGGTACACTCTATAACTTATAGTTACTTATATTATTACTCAGCACCACATAAATTGTTTGTATTTTATATGTGGGACATGAAACTAACTGTTGGATTATACCTACGTTTCTATAACCAAAAATTTTTTAATTCTTGTAATTTACTCATGCTCAACAACTCAACTTTTTCTGTGTACCTATCCTGTTTTTGTTTAAACACGGTATACAAAATTTGCATTTATTTTTTCACAAATATTTAAATTGGACTCGAAATTATTTTTAGTACTGAAGTACATAGTTCCACGTAAGACCACGGATAACAGAGAGTTTACCGGGCTATTATTATTATATATAATACGATCGTCGTGAAAGGGTTGGATTGGCACGTCGTCGGGTTTAGATCAACTAGAACGCGTTAACCACCTTATTTATTGCCTTCTTATCCGAAACCCGATATAAGTGCGTGTGTAATAATTCACGACGACGTGAACGTGTAGTGTTTACGAAATACGCTGTTGTATTCGATCAAATGGTACCTATCTCCTTTAAGGGTGGTAGACAAACACGGAAATTTATCTTGTAGACACAACAGGTTCATTTGATATAGAAATACATGCATTGTTCGTAGAGAAAACAATTGTCTATTCTGGACAACACGTAGGTCTCTTGTAGGATTACTGTCGTGAAACAGAAAACAAAATGTTGAATCATATAATAGGCAATTAATAAATGTTTTATGGGGTTTTTGTTAAGAGGATGTCAGCTCACTGTTTGTTTTCTCTCTCTGGCCAAACCCATGGCATAAACAAAACGCATTTACATAGAATAATTTTTTTTGTGTTTTTTCAGTAATCTTAGAGTAAAATCGCTCATTAAAAGAAATGATGGAAAATACAATTTTTGAGAGTACGACATAATATATCGATGGTTGTATGGTCGTAGGTGCATCGGTAATGTTATTTTAAATAAATATAGTCAATAATAAAATTTGTATATTTTATATAGTGTTTAACAATCACATTAAAATTATATTATATTGATTTAACGAAATTCCAAAGAAAACCTTTCATTATAGAGTATAAATTAATGTTTTGGGTTGGAGTAGAGCATAGGTATATTATTATAATATTTTGGTTTTATTTCATCGATCTGCAAAGAAAATCTGCTTTAAAATAATATCGGCTAGTATGGCAGTTACAAAAATGTACTCTATACAATAATTTTACGAACATTAACATGCTAGAGATCTTTATAGCGTGAGAGTGTATACTGTATAGTGCTTCCACCGAACGATTTTCAGCAGCAACGATAACGTTTTTAATTTAAAATTTGAATATGCATATTCCTAAATTAAGAACAACTTTTGCACAATCGGCACCATATTATATTATATTTATACATTTCTGTTTTCCTACATTTAAAATTGATCCCCAGAACTTTTATTATACCAATATAGTTTTGAACAACTTATTATTGATACCATTTTAAATAAATCTTGATCAAAGTGCAGAATATAAATATTAGGATGCATTTTACACTATTGTTTAAAATTTTATTGTATAAACAATGATAATTTGATTTACTATGGTTATGAACTGTTATTTCTTTAAATTGAATTACATTTTTTAGAAATTTAGTTAATTGATAATAAATAAATTATAAAAATTTTTTTACCACGGGGACTTACAGTATACGCATGCACGAATGTAATATTATAATAAATCGGGTATTTATCCAAATCTTTTTCAATTGAATGGAATGCCACGCAGATCACTTCTTTTAAAAGTGGGACGTTTTCCGTTCTTTGTGGATATTGGTATTATTTTGTATTATTTTTATTGTTTATTGTGAAAATTGAATGGTGTTAATTGTAACTTTTTTTTAAAACGTATTCCCTATACTATCGCTGGAGATCTTTCAGCGCATTATTGTCGGGTGATATAAAATAATACCCGAAGACTATAAAGGATTTTTTATTCTTTGATACGACCTTTTCAAGCCAAGTATGTATGTAAGAGTTTCTCTCGTGTTTATGTGCCTTTAGACAATTAAATTGACTAACTTTTCGTAGAAGTGTTAACGTTGTACTTGTGTGCGGTATTATAGTTGGTTTATGACTATACTAAGTACTAAGTAACACCTTTCACTGAATAGCTATAATTATTCTATATTATAATAACTCTCCGCCTTCAGCACATGTGTCATATTATTATTACCATTATATTACTACTATACTATCGAGGGTCCATGCGTCATGATTATTTTTTTTATTTTAATCTCATTTTATTACAATTTTAGATGGTTTTAATTTCGAATCAAAGTAATGGGCTTTCTTTTAATGAGACGATGACTACAGTCATGCGGTTGATAGAAATATTATTGAATTTTCAAAAATTGTGTTTATTATTTATTTTATATATTTCCTAAATTTGTGTCGCGGTCAGTGGTGAATAGTAGAGACTAATTCACTGTGTCACCAATATTAATATGCATTAATATTATGTTTATTGACTATTCCAAATTTGTTTGTTTGTTATGTTAATTTTAGAATATAATAACATGAAAAGTGATTTTCAAAAAAATATGTTCGTGACGAGGTATTCAATATCAATTAAATATATTTCAACACAATACTGCAGTACATTCATTATCTGCTGCAATCAATACAATATAATAGTAACACATAATAGTGCACACTGTATATGTGGGTATTCTGTAGTACATCTATTCCTACTGCATTTCGAATATGATTATATTATTGAAATTAGAAATTAAGTTAAAAATGTTGTTTAAATTAGGGATATTTAGAATTTATAATCTGTGTAGGTAAGTCATAATAAAAATTGGGGTTTTTTGGTCTAAAAAATATAAGACATTTCAAACGGCCGTTATTGTTAATTGAAACTCGGATACTTCTTACCTACTTACAAAGTTACAACTTACAATACACATAGGTATTTTAAAATACAAACTAACAATTTATTTCTGTCTCCACGCAGCAAAGTCAATAATTTAACGATTAAACACAAAATATTATTAAATATTTAAGTATAATAATAATATTTTGTTAAATCAAAATAATAACATGGTTAAACTTAGCATACAGCAGTAGTTTTGTAAATAATATAATAATAAACGCGGTGACAATGCGACAAAATAATATGTAATTATGGTTTGTGCGACGTGAAATAAAAACCGACGACACTTTAAATTGTAATTTATGACAAAAGGAGTGATATATATCATAAATTCATAACAATATTATCATACTTTGTAGTAGTATAATATTTTGTGTTCGCTAGTCGTCACTAGAGATTTAGCAAACTCGATTTATGACTCGTTGAACATTGTGGTACAATATACGGTCGTACCTATTAGAAATTCATCATAATCATTTGCGGCGACGATGCGATGACCATCGGGGAAATATCTTTTAATCGCGACAACCCTATACCGGCGGCGGTGGCCAACAAAATGAAATCGGAAACTCACACATACCCACACGTACCCAAACACACCCACACGTGTGGGAAATGAAACGGGGACACAGTAATTCAGTGGACACCGGGGAATTGGTCGAATCAACATGCCGTTTCCGCGTCGATGATTCGCCTGCACCGTCACCGGTCCGTTTTCTAATTAACTAGATTTACTGGAGCCTTTGATTTATGTGTTTTATTATAATAAAGTACGACAAAGTCTGTCGCCACGTATACATATATAGTTCGTGTATTACTGAACCGTCAATATATACATTTATATATTATGTGGGTCGCGTGGGTGTACTACTCGTAAATCGTATACGTTTCGACTGCTGTAATCGCGTTCAAACAATTACAATTAAACTGTCATCTGTTTTGATATGATTTTAGATCGAGGAAGACAATTTTACTGACGAACAACCATAATTGTATTAAAATAGAATATAGGAGCAATGCTTTATCCCGCATAGTAATTAACTACTAAACTACCTATTTCAGTATCAGCTTTTTAAGTAATTCACTAATAATTTATTAACCTACTCATAGTTTATTCTTCCCTTGATCAATAAAAAATAATATAATCAATACTAAACCGTATTCACTTTGAAATGTTTTATAAAATCCGTCTAAAAACTTGGTAAAAGACCACAATTTTAATTTATATTAACAATTTACCTCGGTACCTACTCGTAATTAATCGTATACGTTGCTGGAAACAATCACACTTAAATTGTCATTTGTTTTGATATGTTTTTAAATCGAAGTTAACTGCAATATCAATGAACAACTTACTATAATATAATAATAATATATAGGAGACATTTCTTAATTTATTTACCTACAAAAAATTAAATATATTATACTACTTAATACTAATATGCCACCTCGAAGTCCGAACAAATAACTCTTATTAATTAAAGCCATATTGAATCACACCGAGATGACTAATCGAATTCATTTCAAGAGGTATATAGATAAAGAACAGATAATGTGTATTTACGACACTATAGTTAAAGTATTAAATTTCATACCACAACAGAAGCAGAACACTGTCCGAAAATAAAAAACGACATTATAGTAACAATTCTAAGTACAGCATACTTATCTAGAAACATTGATATACGTACACTGATAATGTTTAAAAGTAATGATATAATACATTGGTCACGTGACCCCCTTACCAATTAATTAAAATAAAAAAATCGGGGAAATTGATCTATCAAATTATAGGTATGTAGTAAGTAGATGTCGACTGACGAGTGTACCTCACAGTCATTGAATAGTTGGGTCACAGTGATGGGTGTGTTAAATTTGAATTCAACCATAAATCATTACACAAGAAAAACGATTCTAAGCAGAGTCTGTTCATTATGTAACGATTCTTATTTCGTAAAAATGTTAACTTTAAATTCTTATCATAAAATCGTGACTAAGTATTTTCGATATTTTCAAATTTTGTATGAATATCTTACGGAAAACCTTGTAATAAATTGTCAAGCTCTTTACACCCAAAACAACATTTTTATCATATAGTTATAACATGTATAGTAAATGCTTAATATGGATCTTTGGAAAATATATGAAGTCTCTACAGTTATTTATTTTTGAATTATAATACAAAAAAACAGTTATGAATTTTGATTTTGTCATAATGTTTTGTTATTGTTTTTCCCAATTATTTGGAAATAACTGATAGTTTTTCCAGAAACCCCCCTCGAAGTGATTATCGAAGCATCTCTTTGCTATAAAAGTGAATATTTTTGGTGTATTATGGAGATCAAATTTTTAAAATTCCCGGTAATTTTCAAAAGCACCAAGAAAAACAAAATAAAAATTAAGGAAAAACGAGAATTTTTACGCAAAATCGGTTTTTGACAAAATCGCTTTTGGCTTTTGGTGTAACTTTAAAACAAATAATCATGTAGATACATGAAATTTCCACTGGTTGTTTATATTTGCATTTTCTATACACTATAATATTTTGACTTGTTTTGAGCTGTTTACGGACAATTTCATATTTCAATTTTTTTATTTTTTTTCCATGATTATCAATAAAGCGTTATTTGTTGGGCCAAAAAGTGTAAAAATTTAATACAAGGCTCCTACTATATCGTTACATTGACATTTGAAAAATATTAAAAATCTTTAGTCACAGTTTTTTTTATATTCATTTGAAGTTCAAATCTTGACAAAATATGGAAAAATTACGAATATTATCAAATTATTTGAATTTAAGAATTCATAAAAATTGTTCTCTTTAAATCTAACATATGAAAATGTAATACGTGATTCCTTATAAGTTTTTCTACTTTTATCAACAAAAAAAATGTCCTTAAGAAAGTCAAACTAAATTTTTATGATCGTTTGAAATTCAAATTTTTACAACATTGGATATTCACTCGATTTCTCATATAGCAATTTCCTTATTTTGTTGTAATTCCAAAACGAATAACCGTAGATACATGAAAATTACACTGAATGTTTATTTTATCGATTCTTATACGTGATATAATTTTCAAAATATTTTGACTTGTTTTGAGCTGTTTACGGACATTTTCAGTTTTACATTTTTATAGTTTTTATTTCTATAAATATCAATAAGGTTTTGTTTGTTGTGCCAAAAGTGTAAAAATTTAATTCAAGGCTCCTGATATATTTCTAAAATATCAATTGAAAAATATTACGAAGACAGATCTTGGATACGCTATGCTACATCATATTCCAGACAACATAATATCCAAACATTGTATAATATGTCTGTTGACTAATTTTTATTGGCCTTTGGCAAATTCAGACCAAAGAAAAAATTGTTCGTATTTTAAGGAACTTAACATACAGCAATACAGAATATAGATTCCCTCTGTCAAACGTCTACAATAGTAAGGAGATAAGACATGTTTGCAAATTATATTTTTGCTTAAAAAACCAAAAGCCAGTGTCATAAATATATACGTCAATTTATACCCATTAAAAAAGATAAAATATTATGCGGATAATGGGCGGAACCGTTTTCGGCCAAAATGAACCTTTGCCTTTTCGGCCAGTTCACTTTTCGGCCATTCTGGAATGTCCGTTTTCGGCCAGTACACTATTTTGGTCACCAATTAAAAATATTTTCTTTTTATTAAACTATACCAATTTATATTATATTATTAAGTATATTAAATTATTAAAAATATAGTCACAATTTTCATAATTACAATTTACAATTTATTTTAAAATCTCGTACCTATTGAGTCAAGTAAAATACATGAAAAATATTAAGTCAACATTTTCATAATATTATTAAGTTAAAAACGTAAAAAATATAGTCACAACTTTCATAATTTACAATTTACATAAAAAAAATAATTGTATAGGGATATTTAATTTTCATTTTTATCAGTGTATAATTTAACACTGCACGATCGAACCACACATTTCCACCGCGTTGTTCCATCAAGTTTAGTGTTTGCATACGAAAATTTATAATTTTGAAACACTAACATACGTTTACCACGATTACTTTCGATAAATTTTGTCATAGTGTATAAAAAAATAAACTAATTTAAACACACACCGGACTATTAATACTATACGAACACGCCGTAGTACGTACCAACACACACTAAACAGAGTTATGGCTTATGAACAATCGATATAATAGAACGAAGATAACGATGAAAGATATTCTAATTCTATACGCCTAGATAGTTATTAGTTATTACTTTTATCGACCGTCAACGTATAGATTCAACGTATACGTAGATGTTGGATTCCCAAATATAATTAGTAATCACTCTTAATATAGAGAATATGTGTGCATGTGCTAGTTATTAAAAAAAAATACGTTTTCCTATAACTTTTTGTTCTTTTTTTTGTAAATTGATAATATTATAATGTATCTGTATTAAATATAACTGTATTATATGATACCTAAATAGAAAAAAAAATATTTTTAATTGGTGACCAAAATAGTGTACTGGCCGAAAACGGACATTCCAGAATGGCCGAAAAGTGAACTGGCCGAAAATGGAAAGGTTAATTTTGGCCGAAAAGTGTCCCGCCCCGGATAATCACTTTGTGTGCTCCAGTATTTAATTATTTTTTGTCACGCCTGCACCGAAAGTTTGGTTTTCGACCACGGTTGAAGCGTTCGAAAGCGTCCTTTTTCCGTCCAGCGGGCGGTAAAGTGGAAATCCCCAAAGTGCCGGGCGGAAAAGAGGAAATCCCCAAAAGTGCCGGGCGGAAAAGAGGAAATCCCCAAAAGTGCCGGGCGGAAAAGAGGAAATCCCCAAAAGTGCCGGCCGCCGGGCGCGTATCCCCTGCACAAGTGCACAACCAGAAAGTAAAATGTATACCTACCACGGTTCTTACAAAACATAAACTTTTGGTTACATCTTAAATGTATAGTATAACCTCCTTGCATGACGCATAGATCCCTGCATAACCTTTTCCATGAACGCAGGGGCGCGCGAAAAAATAGTATGTGTGGCTCGCGCGGGAAGGCCATTTCAGTCTTGTGCGAAATGCGGCACTCGCCTACGGCTCGTGCCGCACACGACGCCCGCGACTGAAATGGCTCACTTCCCGCCCTTGCCACACAATATACTATTGCAGTTTTATTTACTCGCAAAATTTGATATTTTATATTTATTTCTCACCTAGTCCATACATAGTAACCAAAATATTCAAACATATTATATAGTTGCCATGTCAGCATTATATACTGTTAAATAACATAATTTTGTGGTTCACTTCATAATTTAGTGTCAGAGATATCGCGCTTACAGTGTTATTGTTACAGTTTATAAGTTGTACGTTCGTCTCTTAAAAGTTAAAACAATTAATATGTCTTCAGATAATACTTCGAACCAGTCTGAAGTGATGGATTATGTCTGTAAAACAAGCCTCGCAAAAGATTGCAGTGATGCCATGGATCCGGTGTTGGCAGGAAAAAACGCTAAACGTCGACGCCGCGCTGCTTACATAATGCAGCTTACACCCATTTCTTTAAGTCGGTCAACCGAGGATTTCAACCACGGTTTCTCTTGCCGGGCCAGATTTTATGGTGCGATGGCCGCTAAGCGCCTACAAGGAATATATTTTGCAAATATTGCTGCAGCGGCCGCTGAAGTAAATGGACAGACCGATTTGGTGGAGCAGATCACGGAATTCATATTCCATCGGCTAGTAAGGGCTTTAGGAAATGACATAAAAAATACGGTTAAACGTCGTCGGCCCGCTTACATAATGCAGCCCACTCAGATTTCCTTAAGTCGACCCGAAGAGGATTTGGACCATATATTTTCAAGCCGGGCCAAGTTTTACGGAGCGATGGCCGCTAAGCGGCTAAAAGCTCACTATTATGGCAACATTGGTTATTTTGCGAAAACGGAAAGAAATGTGCCAATTAATGATGTAGTAGACCAAATTCCAGCAGGGTCTACGTTCCGGCGACTGGTTGAAAATTGTGTGAAGGACTTGGCGAGGAACGCCTGTATACCGGAGTGTGCACAAAACTTGCCGGCCCAAGTTTCGACGGTCGAAATAGTCGACCCGGTAATGATTATTGAAAATGATCAGGACGTGGCGTCTGGTCAAACGACAGAGTCCGGCATCCAAGTGCACGAACAGGTGCCACAAGCGGTAGAAATAAAGGTAAAACGTAAGCCAACACTTTGGTCCCGCGCCAAAAAATTGTTTTCGCGTCTGGTATGCTGTAGCTGTACTACAGCAGATTAGAAAGTATTGTAAATCTTAAATTTCCTTGAATATTATATCACCTATATATTGTGTTTATGTATTATTCCTACATGAAATACCAAGGCTTTCAACCCCGAATTTATAATTTTTGACTACAAAAACATAATACATGGGTAGGTAGGTACCTAATCTAATTTCTATACAAGTTTATAATTTACATGTAGGTACATTATTAAATAACACTTAAAATAGAAACCGATATTAAATTAATTATTCAACATAAACATATTTCATTTGTAATTGACGCAATTTCGTGTAGGTATAATACATACATATACATAATGAATAGGTAATCTAATTTTTATACAAATTTACATTATTAATAATACATAAAATAGGAACCGTTCTAGAATTTATTATTCAACATAAAAATATATTATTTATAATTAACCCTTCCAACGATCGATTATTTTGAGTTGCATAATTAAATAAAGTAATATGTATTTTTATAACTTGGACCACTGTTATTTAGTGTATGATTTGATTTTCCCTCGAAAACAATCATTTCTCATCACTCCTTATTCAAAGCACCCAATGTCCCGGATTTAGAAAATTTGGACGCATTTTAAGGTAATTAATTTTAATAATACATTAGAGAAAAATATATTTCTGTTTCAATTAGTTGTTTATCCATCAGAAAATATTATAAACATATAATTTAGTTTTACGATTTTCCCAAACTTATATCAATAGGCATATATGAATGAAATCGTTGTTATGTGTATTATAACGTAGACGCGCAATGATTTATGAATCATCAATTTATTTTTGTTGTCATTTGTAGGACTTGTGTTAGGCCTCCGACTGAATGCTTAAAACTTCAAATATAAATCAATATTTAGCAAGTTATTTGCAAATAATTGCAAGTCCATTATTACAATTTGTAAGTTAGTAGTTTCTTCAGGAAACAAAAAACATGAAAGTAACTTCACACACGTATTTGTAAATTTGGCAATGTTGCAAAATTAGTTCATTGATGCTCAATGATTCATTTAAAAAAATATTTATATTTTAATCGTTTTCCCTCAATTTAGTTATTTGAAGTAAGGTTCAAACAAAAAAAAAAATGTTAGTCAAAAATTATAAATTCGGGGTCGAAAGGGGGTTGAATTTTTGACTATCATTTTTTTTTTTTGCTTGAACCTTTCTTCTTATAGCTAATTTAAGGAAAAACGATTAAAATATAAATATTTTTTTAAATATATCTTTCTTTAAAGGTATGGTGTACAAAAGAATCATTGCAGGGCACCCATGAACTAATTTTGCAACATTTCCAAATTTACAAATACGTGTGTGAAGTTACTTTCATGTTTTTTGTTTCCTGACAAAACTACTAACTTACAAATTATATTAATGGACTTGCAATTACTTGCAAAAACCTTGCTAAATATTGATTTATGTTTGAAGTTTTAAGCATTCAGTCGGAGGGCGAACACACGTCCTACAAATGGCAACAAAAATAAATTGATGATGCATATATCTTTGGGAGTCTACGTTATAATAAACATATCAATGATTTCATTCATATATGCCTATTGATATAAGTTTTGTGAAAATCGTAAAATTAAATTATATGTTTATAATATTTTCTGATGGATAAACAACTAATTGAAACGGAACTATATTTTTTTTTCTAATGTATTATTAAAATTAATTATCTTAAAATGCGTCTAAATTTTCTAAATCTGGGACATTAAGTGCTTTGAATAAGGAGTGATGAGAAATTATTGTTTTTGAAGGAAATTCAAATCATACACTAAATAACAGTGGTGCAAGTTACAAAAATACATATTAGGTAGGTACTTTATTTAGTCATGCAATTCACAATTTAATCCATGGTTCACTCATGGTTGTCACAGAAAAACAGATGAATTGTTAAATATCATGATGTATAAAATCATCACTGTTCTGGGAAGGGTTAATTACAAATAATATATTTTTATGTTGAATAATAAATTCAATAACGGTTAATATTTTATGTATTATTAATAATGTAAATTTGTATACAAATTAGATTACCTATGTATTATGTATATATCTATGTATTATACCTACACAAAATTGCATCAACTGCAGAGAAAATATGTTTATGTTGAATAATTAACTCAATATCGGATTTTATGTGTTATTTAATAATTTACCTAAATGTAAATTGTAAACTTGTACAAAAATTAGATTACCTACCTATGTTTTATGTAATATGTTTATGTAGTCAAAAATTATAAATTCGGTGTTGAAAGGCTTGGTATTTCATGTAGGAATTATACATAAACATAATACAGAGGTGATATAATATTTAAAGAAATTTACAATTTACATTTTCATTAATACATAAGCATAATACATAATACATACTTAAGTAGGTAATCTAATTTTTATAGAAATTTACAATTTACAATACTTTATAATCTGCGGTAGTAAAGCAAATAATTTTTTGGCTCGGAACCAAAGTGATCGTCTACGTTTTACCATTATTTCTGCTGGTGGCACCTGCTCGTCGACTTAGATTCCGGACTAAGTCGTTTGACCAGACGGGGCACGTCCGGAACATTTTCGATAAACGTCACGGGGTGGACTATTTCGACAGCCGAATCTTGAGCCAGCAAGTTTTGTGCACAGGCGAAGGGCAACTCCGGTACACAGGGCGGTCCTCGCCAAGTCCTTTACACAATTTGCGACCAGCTGCCGGAACGTAGACCCTGGTATTTGGTCTACCAAATCATTTGGCACATTACTTTCCGTTTTCGCAGAAGCAATTTTGCCATAATAATGAGCTTTTAGCCGCTTAGCGGCCATGCACCGTAAAACTGGGCACGGCTTGAGAATATATGGTCCAAATCCACGGCGGACCGACTTAAAGAAATCTGTGAAGGCTGCATTATGTAAGGGCAGCGTCGACGTTTAATCGTTTTTCCGACTACTTCAGTAGACCGTGTTGT
This sequence comes from Macrosiphum euphorbiae, assembly GCA_949089665.1. NCBI lineage: Eukaryota > Metazoa > Arthropoda > Insecta > Hemiptera > Aphididae > Macrosiphum > Macrosiphum euphorbiae. Next base: position 12,421,800 of record CARXXK010000005.1, read on the forward strand.
ATCAACCGTATTTTTTAAGTCATATTCACAAGCCCTTACCAGCCGCTGGAACATGGATTCCGTGATCAGGTCCACCATATCTGTCGGTCCATTTAATTCGGCTGTCGCTGCAGCAATGTTTGCAAAATAAAGTCCTTTTAGCCCCGCTTAGCCGCCATCGCACCGTAAAATCGGGCCCGGCTTGAGAAACCATGGTACAAATCCTCGGCGGACCGACTTAAAGAAAATGTGCGTAGGCTGTGCATTATGTAAGCGGCGAGGCCAATGCCGGCGAAAAACGGTACTGTCAGTTTACCATAATCGAACTCTATATATAAAAACCACACAAAACAGCGTTTGGGCTCCAGAGCCGTCAGAAAATCCTCGGTAATACTATAATAACTATATACAATGTGTAAAACAATATGCATACATTTTATGTTTTGAATTGACAAATTTTCATTAACTTTTTTATTGACAGTCAAATAAATAACAAATTGAAAATAATTATAATAATTACATTATATTGTATTATTAACATTGCAGATAAAATCGTACGGAATCTTGTTGTTTTTGTGGTTAATTTGACAATCCATTGTTTGATCAAATTCGTATGGAATAGTGTTGTCAAAAAGGTAAAACGTACGGAATCGTGCTTTACAGCAGTCGAGGGGCAACTCCGGTGCACAGCCGGTATTCGCCAAGAGTCCTTTACACAGGTCGCGACCATCCGCCGAACTCTGGTATTTGGTCTACCAAATCATTTGGCACTTGGCTTTCCGCTGTCGCCGAAAAAAATTAGATTACCTGTGTTTTATGTATTTATGTATACACTAAATTGCTTTGATTACAAATAATATATGCTTATGTTAAATAATTCAATACCTATCGGTTTCAATTTTATTTATTATTAATAATCAACACCAAAATACAATTGAAAAAAAAAACGTGGGCAAGTGACCCAGTCTCTGTGATTTATACGTTAAATTTGAATTCAATGATATAAAAACATTAAATACGAAAAACGGTTCTGACTTTGATCTGCCATCTTAAAGACAATAATATTACTAAGTATATTTTATAATATTACGGCTGTTAAGATAAATTATTTTACTATTAGACAATAGCACAGTACTTAAAATATAGATTAAAGTAGTTTTTTCCAAAATACTTGCATTTAAAAATTTCATTGTGTGTATACAGCAAATAATTTTATATATACATTAATAGTTTCAAGTAGGTACCTACCCACAGTAAAATGTTTAAATTATAACAAAATAACTGAAATCATTATTCGTCATTTAAATATCTAATTCTGTCAACATTTAAACTACACTTATGAAAAAAATCGTGCATACATAATACATATTATCTTTAATGTTTTTATTCTATTATTAAAATAACTTCTTATGTAAACTACCTTGTATTCCATTTTTAAATCTTAGATATAAACAAAAAATATTTTATTAATATCTAACTCATAATACTAGTACTTATTATACTATTTCAATATCAGCTGTTTCAAACGATCTACTCAGTTTACTAATATTTGCAAATTCAATAAATTGATAAATTATTAAGTATCTAAAATATGGTATCAAATACTTACAGGTGATTTACTTAAATTTAAAATTGATGGTATTATTGTTTTTCTTTATCTACGTCAGTCAAAAACTGATATTTTGACATGTACTTAATAATTGTGAGTTGTGACATATTTTATTTTACTTACATAACTTGTTAATTTTTGAAAAACGTATATATCAGTATAATTTTCTATCAATGTACCTATATGATTTTAAAATATTTAAAAAATAACATTTTTCTGTGCATATTTTGTATGAAATATAACAATCATTTAATTACATAAAATTTAATTTATGCACTGCTGTTTAACTAATTTAATTTTCTTATATTACTGTAGGTATACAAACTGTACGTGCATGTTATTATTTTGAATTATACCAACCCAGTATGTTTAATCAAACGGTATGAACCGTTAAGATATCGTATAGATTTCGTTATATACATATATACAATTTCCACGATGTATCTCCATTTGAAATTGGACAGAAGGGACAGGTTTAATGGCCGTGGTCAACCCTTTTTCTTCCCTGGGGATGTTGACCTTACATTTTCCAATTTCATACTTTTGATTCAGGGATTCATTCGAGGGAATTTAACCGTATGTGCATGCCTCTATATACCAAACAAAAAGGGTCTTATGGGTCGGTATATGCCTGGACATCTTGTTCATACAAATTAAAATTGTGGTATTTTGCCAAGTTTTTTAGACAGATTTTATAAAAGGTTTGAAAGTAAATATACTTACTAGTTACTGTTTAGTATTCATTTTATTAATTTTTATTGGTCAAGGGATGAATAAATTATTGTTATAAACAATAACTTATATTTTATCGAATTAAAATTATAATTTAATTTCTGTAGGCATAACATATAATTGTATTAAAAATAAAATCAAACACAGTTAAGCATTAAGTTGAACATATATTATATTGAACTACCTATATCTGTCCACAGAGAAAAGTAATCAGGATTTTACTTTTTACTTTCGTATACCGATAAAATAAATACCAGCGCTGACACGCAATATTGTTTGCTTAAGGTTTCATTTGATTTATGATTTTCATCAGACGTACTGCGGATTTCCTCACAGTTTTATGAACGCGGAAATTCGCTGGAAAAATTTATTAAACATTTGACACGTACTGCACCAAGTCCGAGGTAAAATAAGAATCCGTTGGGACGGATAAGGATGGGCAAGAGGAAAGGAGAGGTTATAGAGTACACATTTGCCGAAAGTCGACGTTTAAAAGGACTATATACACGACAAAAGTAGGATTTCCCTCCCGCCGGGACCAGACAATTGCTCGACGGACTATTTAAAGCCTCCCCCCACGGTGTCGACTTCTCACGACATTTGAATATTCACGCATTCTGTACGTGCCCGAGTCGTCTAATTGAAAAGTTTCTCCGTCGTCGCGCCTTTTCTCTTGGAATATTATTATTATTATTATTATTATTATTGAGGAGAACTCAAAGAGTCCATTAGCGAGGACGATTAAGCGCAGACGAACTGGGACAGATGTACGGCTGATGTGTATAACCACGTCAGCTCGGAAAAACTTTTTCCACCGGTCGTATTTTGTGGAATGTTTTAAACATCGTAAAATGTCATTTTCTTCGTCCATTTATACAGTATTACCACATAGTAATATACCCGGGTACATATTATTATCTCGGCCAAGATTATTTTTAATGAAAAAAATTAGGTCTCTATCGTGACACAAATCGTTGATCATACTTGCCACATATATTTTTAGGGCATTTGTAACGTGTATTTTTTAATCACAGCAAAATGGAAACACAATAATTATCAAACATTCAGTTTACAATAAATAATATTATAATTAATAATGGTGACGTTATAATACTAAGTAATACAGAATATAATATAGAACTGGTGTTTTTCTTACGAGTTTTTCCAAGATTCCAACTTTTCTATAATATTACAACATGTGTGACTTACTATATTATTATTATGTATAACTATCCACCAAAGTAGACTAATGATTTTGTAGTGATAATCGAAAAAAGTTTGACAAGAGACAGCGATTGCTGATATAAATAATAGTGACATAATATTCTTAGACAATTTAGATTAATATTTATCAGACCTTTATATTTTTTCTTGCTAAATTTTCGCATGTAAGTCTGCAGATTTAAATAAAAACAATACTTAGTTATCATTGGACCTCTATTAGTATTCAATTCTATTAGTAATTATGTCCATGGTTTTCTTATTTTCTCATCTATTTTGAATAGGTACCTACATTTATATTTTACTAAAAATAAAAACAGTTAGGTAATTTGAATTAACATTCTTTTACCTCGAAATACGTCGATACGAAGTAGTAACTATAGAATAGTGAATAGGTACTATCCGTCTCATCGGTCATCACTGCACCTGTGAATTATTATTTATCACACGACTTTAGCACTCGTACGAAATAATAGTTTCGTTTACAATATAATATATCTGAAATAGAACTGGTTTTTTTTTTACGAGCTTTTCCGACTTCTGTGTTATAATGTTACAACACGTGCAGCGAAAAGTACCTACGTGGATACGACACGTACGTATTATAATGTTGTTTTCGTAGCGATAATCGAAAAACGGTTTGACGACGATTGTGGTGATGAAGGTATAATCCGATAACGGAAAAGAAGGTAAAATAGATCTAGGTGGACGTGCGTGTTCCGATGACTCCAGAGATTAAACTATAGTTGGCCCGTAGACTTTCGGAATTGTCCCGTACGGTCCTGTGCATTTATTACGCATCTTATTACAATAAAAAAGTGGGGTTCGACGACCGGGTTTTTTAAAATTCTTTTTACATTTTTTTTTTACACGCGCGTGTGTTGTGACAAGTGGTCGAATCACTTATGTATTATTACTTTTGTCCTTCCCCGAACACTGCAACTAAATTAAAATATAATATCGCATTCTCGTTATGATTATGTATACCAGCTATTATCAATGTAAATCATTCCGAAGTGATTCTGTTCGGCAAACTCACTGTTGTAACGTAATAAACGGTATACGCTATTCATTATAAATATTTATTGTTTTGAATATACGTAAAATTACACCTTGGACGTGTTTAAGTTTTTTTAGGAATGGTTCCAAGATCATAGGTGGTAAAAACACACCTTAATAATATACATTTTAGGTACGATATTAAATTCTGTACGCACAAACTACAATAATATACTATTATACATATACTTACACTTTCTATCTTATGATTTTGTTTTTTTTACCATCATCAACCATATCATCGTCGGTTGTATCGTATTCTTAAAACTGGGTGCAGCATCACTTAAAAATGTCAAAATTACATGTATTTATGATTTTTTTTGTCTGTCGTAGAAAAAAAAAACAAATATCAAAATTATAATTTATTCACTGATTTTCGATACTAGTTCGCATTCTCTGTAAATTTATTCCAAGTTAATGATGACAGAAATAAATAAACACAAAATATTCAGTTATTTTTATTAATTTTTTTCTCTTCTATTATTATTAAAACGAACAACTTAGCTTAGGTATACTTTATGAATAATGAGTCAAGACACATAGCTTCATAAATAATTTGATCGCACAGCAAACCAGAATTAGTTTTGAATTATTATTAATTAACTATTATAGCGCTAGGGGCTCTTGTATTATGACGTATTAAAATAGTTATTAGACATTTCTCATATTTATATGATTTTCATACCTTATTGAATGTAATAAATCGTTATTATTAAAACACGTTAAAGTGCTGGTCTTAATGGTGCAGCTTGTCGTTTAAAAACCTGAAAAAACATTAAATGATGAATTTAAAATAGATAGTTTAAATGGAATTTAAAATTTAATATATTGGACTTGGAATTAGACTTATGAATTTCATAAGAATTGAATTCTGATCTATAGAAACATAAATATAAATTTATAAGTACTTTTTACTATCCAAAAAGAAGTGTCAGAGTAAGAAAAAAGACATCGTTATAATATAATACAATTTCAATATTCTAAAACCGTAATTCCAGCTTGTATATGTATCTAAATTCTAAAGTTCAATAAGTCGCACTACTGAAATAATAGTGACACAATTCAAAACTTAATATTAAATAAAATGTTTATACCTATGTTAATTAAAATATTAATTGTATTTCTAACAAACCCATTGTAACTTGTATTTTTAGTTCATAATACACTAATGTAACTTATTTGATATATTTTACTATTTTGATTGACATTATTGAGAATTAATAAATATTATCTGTCAGTAGATATGTATATTATTGTGAATTATGATATAATAACACTAAATTATTTCTTCAAATTATAATTTATAAATAACAAAAACGTAGGTATAAACTATAAATGTTAAGCATACATGTCCCCATACGTATGTTAATGAATTTACTATATATCCATAATATTCATAAAATTGATTATGTTTGCGAATTTATTCAACAGCCATAACAATGGATTCGAAATACCAATTATATTGTTTCCTTTATTATTATTATTATTAATTATTTATGTCGGAGGAGATAAAAAATTTGTTATTTTGAACAAAGTTTCTACCTTATTATTGTATTACGTGTTTGGGCGCCGTTCCAATAGTTAAGGTGGATAAAGGAAAACACAAGTGCCGATATTATGAGATAATTTTGTTGGCACATGTTTTAAGACCATAGTGGTGGTCCGTGAATGTTTATTTTGTATTCAACACGTGATGACCCACATAATTCAGTGGACATAATAATATCACGGCCAAGGGGGTCCAATTTATTCGTATTTCTCGTGAGCATAATCTACGCTGTTTTAAATAGGTAGTTAAATATTTGTAAATAATTATTTTAAATTTTAATAACAAATTTTAAAGAAAGATAAATTTCAATTTCAATAGATAGATTGAATGGCATTATTCTAAAACCGTATTATCCGGCTTTTATCTGTATCTATATTTTAAAGTTCAATAAGTTTCACTACTGAAAGAATAGTGACATAACTCAAAACTGAATATTAAATACAATTATAATTATTATACCTAGGTCAATTAAAATATTAATTGTATTAATAATATTATTTATAAAAACCCTTCGTAACTTGTATATTTTATAGTTTATACCACAGTTCTTAATAGTTATAACTTATAACTTATAATATTATTTATAAGTACAAAATCTGTATATTTTAATATTTTTCTACTTTTTCTATTTTTTAACTTCCGCACCAATGTTCATCATTAATAATGTGTTAACGTGTTTTTTTTAATTTTAATATTAGGTTAGAATGATTATGATAATTTTATTCAATTTAATGAATAATAAAAAACAAATTCAGTTTACAAATATTGAACGTTGCATTTTGCATTTTTAATTTTTTTTGACAGATAATTTGATTTTAAAAAATTAAGAATTAAATTGTTTTGTTCTGGGCATGGTCCAAGGGATGAGACCAAGTTTTCGGATAATTGGTATGTTGAGGTTGAGTTTTAATATTATTACTACCAATTTATCGCAACTCCTCGCCGTAACTGCCGACTTTATTTATATATTCGAGTGGAAGTGTGCAACTATTAAATAGGCGTACTAATATACGTCAACAAATCATTTAATTGAACATAATATAATATTATAAATATTGTGATTTGACGCGGTTCACTAATAAATCTTCTCAAATATTATAATCTATTGTCAGTTATGCTCCATTTGTGGATTTGTCATTAATAGAGCATTATACACAGAGAGTATAATAATAATATAGTGTATAATATATTATATTTCGGGCCCTCGTTATATTCGGATTTCTTCGAGTGCATCCTGCCTCGGAGAGCAGAGAAACTTTCAATAAGAAGATTTATATAGCGCAGCCGAGGGTCCTATGTAATACGTCTTAGTTTTTATTTTTTTTTTACTTTCCGTTATACACATAAAAGAATATATCGCATTTATCGACAATAGTCAACTGTTGTGGTCGGACAAGAAAAAAAAATACGTCTAATAGAATTGTCCCAACTCGAGTTTTTCAGAAATTTATCTACGTCAGGTGCCGACGTTCCCGCGTATCATATATGTTTTACGACTGTTTGTCGATATAAAACAAATGGGAAAAACCGTAAAATGCGACCGTCCACCCTCAGATATGTCGGGCATTGCTATTTTTTTGTTTTCCCGACTATGAGTTTTGGTCGATAATATTACATGAGTGGCGTCCCATATGTTATGACGGGAAAACTGTTTTAGCTGCCACATAAAACTTCCCGAGCCCTCCTCGACAAATAGTGTCGACAACCCTCAGTTGTGGCGACTAGCCGCCGCAGCGATATTACCGAATACCTAGTTTCACCAATTTACCGACCAAAATTATTACAATAAACGTTATCTTACCACCTGGTTACTGCATCAGGTTAGGTTGCTGCCGGTGCGGTTAGCCGTGGGATACTCCTAAAAACCTATCCCGAGCAGACATCATTATAGATAGGTAATTTATTATAAACGAAAATATAACAACTGCCTGATTTATTATAACGTAAACCGTGCGAATATCATGACTACCTACCGTACACGACAGATAATAAATACATAATTTATTACGATCAGCTTTTATGTTTTCAAATTAAACAGTTTTCATTAAAACCAAATTATACATTTTGGTTTTAATTTATTAATAATAATACGTATTAACAATATTAATAATAATAATGGGTACCTACGAAATATGTCTGTTACCTATAATAATATAATGATGCTTAGTGTATTGGCACATTTAAATTATACACACAATTGTTATTAACGTGAAATATTTAACATAATATTCGACAATTATTTGAATCATATAATAATAATATAGTTACATTAAAATTAAATTTATTTTATAAGTTTTTGTTTGAAACGCTATGGTAAAAAAGAAGTAAAACCACCACCCACGAACAGCAACAAAATATTACCAGTTAGTATTTCCAATCAATATAAATTTACAAAAAAATATTCAATTTTTTTTGTTTAATGATTCATAAAGTGCGAAAGTACCTAACCTACCTACATTTAAATACACTCATTGAGATTATTACGTTTTACCTTATTATATAAAAGAACTTGTATAGTAGTAATATATGTATATTGTATATAATTATGTAGTTATTTGAAATAGTAAAAACAAAAAAAGCTAAACTTTGTAAGTGCGTTTGTTTGAGGAAAGTATCAATTATGGGGAACCACGCGATTCACGAATATAACGAAACCATATTGATCTGCAACATATTCTACAACAACAAAAAATAAACATTAAACTAAACGATTATTGTGTTCAAAGGAATCCGTACAATGAAAACGAAAACCTGATCCCTTGTAATCCAATGCTATACGATTTGCAAACATTATATGCCCCTTTTCTTATTCAATGGCCTATATAGTTTACATAAATATATACACTGAAAGCATCAACGGTGCTTTATTTTTATTACACTTGAGAACGGTATTACCCATTCAAAAAGTGACATTAATTATTGTTATGTTATTAAGACTATATATTATATAAATAAAAAAATAACGAATAGTCAGTATAAAACAATATTATAGCTTAAATAAGTATAATAATATTAATAACACAATATTGAGATAAAATAAATTGTTAAAAGGGGGATGAGGTGGCCGAGCGGTCAACGCGTCGGCTGCGGCGCTGCCGGTTCGGGTTCGATCCTCGACCACTGGGCGGCATTTTTCTCCGGACAAGTCACGGTGTCCGGAGAACAAGTGCCGCCATCCCCCACTCCGGGGCATGGTAGAAACCTACGGGTGCCCCATTCGAAATTCTGCCAAAACAAACACACACGTGTAACAAATCTACAGTACCCTCCCCTACAATACCACAGGCTAATGACCTAAGTTGTCGAAGCCTTAACCCTAATAAAAAAAAAAAAAAAAAAAAATTGTTAAAAATGTAACGACTTTATTGACAATAATATTGAATAATATACCTACTATATAAGAATACTGTGAATACTTAACATTTTACTATTTTTATTCTTTGGTTATTGTTTTAATAAGTAAGCCTAACCGTTGAGCTCTTGCTTAGTAATATATTTTATATTTTTTTAATAGTTTTATTCGATACGAAAAAATATCGTTTTTATATAATATGTTTTTTGTGCATACGCATTTTAACAGTATATAACTTAGGTCTTGTACCACGGAAGCTGTATCTAAAAATAAAATATTCAAATTTTATGAAAAATTATATGTACAATTATAATAATTATAAATGTGTATGTTTTTGTGTAAGTACTTATGTGATTTGATACTCACATGAGAAATTTTGGAAAAAAAAGGTATTCGAATGAAAATTGGTAGAGGGTCCGCGATTTCTAAAAGTTTTTCTTCAGAAATCCGTGTTCACCAAAAGTTTAAGAACCGTTGCCCTAGCCCATTAAAAAATGATATTAACTATGGTTACGTTATTGAGAAAATAAATAACTATCGAGTAGTCAATACAATGAAATGACGGGAATGTATTATTATATAATATAATCAATAACAAAATATAATTATGAAATAATATTATTTAAAACTTAGAGGTTATTTATTTATTTGAAATACACACCTGAAAGCATTCAGTACAGAAAAAATAAATACTTATACTATAGTTAGACAAAAAAAATATATAGATAGCGGAAAATACAACAATATTAAGCGAATATGTTAGCGCTCTAGTTTTATAGGTTGGTATACTATGTATAATGTATATTGTATTAAATAGAAAAGATAGGTAGTTAGAAACAAAATAAACTAATTATTTGTAATGCTCTTTGAGAGGAATGAAAAATATCAAAATTTTTATGTAAGGTATTACAGTAGATTATTATAGTGCTCTGTTATATTGACAATATTATGTTATATGCCCACCACTATAGAGACTATAGAGACGCTTGTTTTACAGAATATAATAACGCCTGTATGTAGGCGTCTTATCTTAGATATTTTGCTAATACGCGACAAGACTGTAGTATCGGTCCTGTCGGCAATTCAGTCTAGAACTCGACTCATTCGAGCTAAGTAGTGAGCTTGTAGTATAAATCATATTTTTTAAAACTAATAAAGTATAATATTCTCATATAAATCTAAAACGTGTATTCTTTTTATTAATAAACTATTAAACAACATTTGATTATCACCCGCTACACAGAGAACGGTTTCAACAAATTGTCGTCTTCGGATACAACCAGAGACACAATATAAAATATAACAGAACATCACAGGCATACGCAGTGGCGTTCATAACATTGGTGGCAGCGGTAGCCGTTTTCATTTTCTTTTCTGTGAAAGAAATTCTGTCTAGTGAGTGATATATTCAAATAATTATTATAAATAAAAAAAAAGTGAACACGAGTGAATATATTCATACGGAGGCGCTTTTACCTAAAGATTGGTGAGGAAACTATTCTATAGTCCCCGATATTTACGTTACACGCATCTACAAATACACCGTAGGAGGTGCTACTTGTTTTATACCAACTACGTAAAAAACGGGATCACCATATTTTATCGTTCATTATAAATACACAATCAACGCCTATTGTCAATACCAATACGCACATTTATACGATAAGCTACACTACATCTCGTCTACATCGATTAATTAGTAAACAGAAATTAATTAATCGTTCAAGTTAAACAAAACCCACCAGTGTGGTCTCCGCGCATACCGGTTTCGGAGCGTAGAACTTCAAACGAAATAACTTGAAGACTACGTGGGAACGACACCGAGAGACGTGGCGAGTTCAACAAGGGATCCAGATAATCTGTCAAAGAAGTCAATTATTATGCAGTTCGGAGTAATAACAAAGACCGTCATACTGTAAGTAAAAAAAAAAATAATAACATAAATATTTTATATTATAATAATATTATTATCACTAACTTGAATAATAGAATAAAATTACTGTATTTTTTATTTTATCTTGACCTACTGACATAGTAACATAATTGTAATTTTTTTTATTATTATTGTCGTTTTGTTTTGTTGTTATTATACACTATAATAACAAACTAACACTTTTAATGTATGTCTACTCAATCAAGTAGTAATAATAGTAGCAGTGATAGGAGCCCAGATACATCTACAGTAAATAAAGGTTATAATACTACTATATCAAATAACTTTGACGATAATTTAAAATATACTGGCCCAAATACTAGGTCACGAGCACACCAAAATAAAAGATACCATAGGAAATCTAGAAGTGTAGAATCATTATTCTCTGATACTAGGGGAAATATTTCAACTTCAGTACCTTCGGATCAAATAGGTGAAGAAAATACACCAAAACAAATAAATAAAAATACCGAACTACTCGGTTTAAAATTTTTGAGGGTGGATAATTCGTGTACCATTTCCAAAATGAACAATACAGTTCTTTCATTAGAAACAGCCATTAAATTGGTTCCTTTTTTCAATGGTGAAGATTCAGCTGATATCTATCCTTATCTTAGCGCATGTGATTTCGTAATGTCTAATGTCGATAACAACATAAAGCCAGTTTTGTTACAAGCTATTCGTACAAAATTAAGTAAAAAAGCTTTTGCGATAACTCAACATCGTGATGTAGAAGATTGGGCAGGACTTAAACATTTACTCGAATCAAACTTTTGTGCTAAACGTACACCAGGTTATCTACAACTTGAACTTACATCAACAAGACAGTCTCAAGGAGAGTCAGTTCATGACTACTCTACAAAGGTTGAAAATCTACTCAATGAATTATGTAATGTGAGCACAAAGGGAAAATCAACCACAGATGCCACAGCAATACGTACATATATAAAAGAAATTACTTTAACGACGTACGTAGAAGGATTATTACCTCATTTAAGAACAGTGATTAAATCAAGAAACTTTGAAACACTGGAAGATGCAATGAAGGCAAGTCTTGAAGAGCAGAAAATTTATCAATCATCAAAAGAGACTCAACGAATACTTAAAGGAGGAAACCAAGGCAGAAATAACAATCAAAAGTATTGCGAAATTTGCAATCGTAATAATCATTTTACAAATCAATGCAGATATGGAAATCGCGGTCAAGATACTGGCCAACAAAATTTTCAATCAAAAGTACATTCAAATCCAAATAATAAAGATGTGAAAAAAATAACATGTGCTTATTGTTATAAACCGGGACACTCCGAAGATGTATGTTACAAAAAGAAAAAAACAAATAAATCCAATGGACAGTTTTCGGGAAACGGGCCAAGACCGAGTGGCTCGGGCAACCAATCGGTCAAAACATTAAAAACAATAGCCTCAAACCTGCAAGAACCTTGTCATTCAAAATCAAATTAATTGATAATCATGCTTTATATAAAATTCCACAATGTACAAAATATATCGTAAAGCTACTTGTAGACACAGGGGCTGATCTTAATTTAATAAAACTAGGTGCTCTTCACGATGATGTTCAAGTATCAGACACAAAAATATTCATGTTACAGGGGATAAATGATCAAACAGTTAAGACCCTGGGATTTACAATGTTGACAGTCATAAATGGAAATCAATCTTCCGAAAGTGAATTTCATGTAGTTCCGACAAATTTTCCAATTATGGGCGATGGTATTTTGGGAAAACCATTTTTAACGGAGAATCAAATTGTCATTGACGTAGGAAAAGGGGAAATTACATCAAAATTAGATGACGTCACAACTATTCCAGCTAGATGTGAAACAATTATTCCAGTAGATGTGTCAGATCTACAAATTCAAGAACATCAGAGCATACTAGTTTACGCTCAAAATGTAAATAATGAAATAATATGTGGAAATATATTAAATAAAGTAAAAAATCATCAGATTCTCATAAGTATAATTAACCCAACAGAAACTCAGATTGTGGTACCTACACCAAAACTAACAGAGTTATCACACGAAATAATAAATGAAGAATCAATAAAACATTTTATACATACTAATAAGGTAACAAAAAATGAACAAAATCGGATTCAACTTCTAAAGAACTTTCTCAAAACAGATCATATGAATCTTGAAGAAAAAGTATCCATTGAAGAATTATGCAGTGAATTTTCCGATATATTTTTTCTCGAAGGAGATAAAATTACATGTACAGACGCTGTATATCATGAAATAAGAACACCAGGAACAACACAACCCATCTATCAACGACCTTATAGACTTCCATATTCACAGAAAGAGGAAATAGATAACCAAATTGAAAAATTGGAGAAAGATGGAATAATTGGGCCACATACAGGCGTTATTATATTCTGTAAAACAAGCGTCTCTATAGTCTCTATAGTGGTGGGCATATAACAATTATTTATTATACTCGTATTATACTATTGGTATGGAAAATATCCTGAATACTAAACATTTTACTGATTTTATTCGTTGTTTATTTTTTTAATATGTTGGTGAAATTGTTGTGCGCTTGTTAAGTAATTTTTTTTTTTTATTCGGTGCCTGCGTAAAAATATCGTTTTTGTATATGTTTTTTGTGTGTACGTGTTTAACGTTCTCGGCGACAGTAATCTGTTTAATGGAAAGTTGTCTACAGTATAATATAGTGTTAGATGCCGGCCGTCGCAACCCTTCGGTAAACCGCTTTTAAATAAAACTACCTGCCCCAGGGACTTATCGTTCCCCAACGTCCAATTATTTATTTTTGATCCGCCATTCCACTACCATACAATATTATATATAGCTTTGTGTTCGTATAAAAATATATAACGTTTTTTTTCTTTCTTTCCGAACCGTCTAATTGCCGGACGATTTGCTCCGGTGTCCGAGGGAAGAGTGTATTATGGATATCCCGCTGCGAACACGAGTATAAGATGGCCATTAAATAGCGTTCAATGGGGGGAAAAAACGCAATGTTTCCAGTACACGGGCGCACCTTCGATATTGTATCGGGTTTCAATTATTATATTTTTGTGGTAAATGAAGGAAACCCTCCGCGGGACTGCGATGACCAAATAATAATATCTGTCGGCGCAGTTTATAATGATGTGAGAAGTTTATATACGGTTTTTTCTTCGTTTTCGGCGCATGACAGTGAAGAGGAAGTGTGAAACGGATGTGGATGTACACGCGTGTCGTAATACAAAGGTGGTTTTTATGGTTAACGAGCAATAGGGTCGTTCTAGTATTGGAGATTTATAGAATGATAAAAATAATGAAAAGGTTTGAAGGTACCTCTATACTCAGTGTCCGGTGAGGTCATATTATTATTTATTATTGTGTTTTGTAGGTCTGGACAAAAGCAAAATTTAAAAACATACGAAAACAAATATGATATTTAGATTATTACTAAACAAGTCAGGAAAGATTACTTTGCAAGCGTTTCCGGTTTCTAAGTGTATTTTAATATTGTACAACACAAAAAACTACAGTTCCGTGCACAGTTTAACAGTCTTTTTTGTACAGTATTTTTGTACCTATACCCCTTTTAATATTGGCTAGTATAAATCTTTCTATTAAATACTCATATTTTAGTATTTTATAAGACTGGAGTGAGTACTTTGAGTAGAACCGTTATCAAACTATTTATTTGTTTAGCTGTTATATTATAAATAATACTCCGATTAAGTGAATTTCTAGTTTTTTGTTTTGAATTATGAACTAAATAATTATTAAGATCAAAAAATCGAAAAATGAATATAAACAATCCTAACTACGAAAAATATAGTTAATAAATAAATATCTTAGTATGGGCAATCGGATAACTATGAACTGGTAACTAGGGACCAAACGTTGATGTAGCTGTAATATGTATAAAAAGGTGTTCATAAACCTAAAATAAACAAGTTATAGGAAACCTCACACTGCGAGTGTCCTAAATTTCCGGTTAATAAAGCAAAAAACTATATTTCCAAAAACTATCTAAAAAGAATTTGGTAACCCTAATATTTTCGTAAAATATTATATTATTGATCAAATTATATACAATGAGTAATTACTTAAAATCAACAATCGTAATTATATATCTTAATACAAACAATCGTAACTATCTAAAATAACTACGAAAAATATAGTGAATGAATAAATATCTTATAGTATCAACAATCGTCGCAACTAACGGTCGGACACAACTATAGGATATATAGTCGTTCATATGTTTAGAATCCTAAAACAGAATAAATCGTTTTAGATGTTTAGGTAGGTACATCACCATAGTAGTTGTAAATATGTATATATTTTTATGTAAATAACTATGAAATTATTTTAGGAAAATAAGTACGTGAATCATATTTTCTCTCTCTCTCTCTCTCTCTCTTACATCACCACATTCACTTATTGTTCGGTATATAATATTATTATCATATGTAACAGATTGTGTAATAAAACATTTAAAATTAAAAAAATTAGTCATACACATTGGATTTGGCTCAAGTGTCGAGTACAATTTTAATTTAGAAATAAAATAATATGTACGTTAAAACACACACCGCAGTTGAATTACACGCGAAAAAAAATAACACAAACATTAAAAGTTAAAGACCGTAGTTGTCACCCAGTACGGTTTCAATTTAAAAACCATAACAACGGAGATAATTACTTTGAGTAACACGCATTAATGTGCACACTGCATTTATAATTTATAAACGGTAAAATATTTTAACATTTTATATGCGTTGGACAATAATAATTATGCGAAAAGAACAATCCACGATGATTGACGAACAACTACTTGTTTTAAAACTGACAATAATATTTAATACTTAAATATCATTAAATTTTGTTGAAAACTAATGAAAACTCTTTCCTGACTAGACCTGATAAATTAATGTATGCGTGATTACTGTTTTTTGTCTCACTCGCTTATTGTCCCAACAAAAGAAATAATTATTATATTGTGTCGCTATACATATATATACAGTTTCGTGACGTCTCGCGAATCTTATCCACGCATACTGAAATCTCTGCACCCTTTACGTCGAATCACTATACTTACGATGATAGGGATTTTGAGTGCTATTCCATTAACACGTCAGCCGGACAATTATTATTATTGTATAACGGACGCGTTAAATTAAAGGCACAGTCACATAAATCAAGTGACCCCGGTCGGATAATCTGCAGGACGACTTTTTTTTCGCTATTCCTTCCTTCCCTTCGACGACGAGGATTTGATATACAAAACAAACATTTATCGCTGACCATTGTCCCCTTCCCCCACCCCCCAACTGGCGCTGATACGCGAACCGTAAACGGAAGGACGCCGTTTAAAGCCAATCATTAATAAAGCTTAAGATAGCGCCTGTTTCGCCTCTGGCTGCAGTAAAAGGGTCGATGACGATAGTGCCGCCGCCGCCGACATGTTAATATATTTCGTATGCAAATGTCCTGCGCTGCAGGTATAATTATAGGCGATTAAAACCGGACTTTGTTTGCATCCCTTTGCGACGGATTCACTACGTGACAATTACAAACGCCTCTGCACGCGTAAGCACACACACACACACTCCGCCATTATTGCAGTAGGTAGATATTGTATATGTGTACGGCGAGGGTTGTTGAGCGTATTCGTCGAACTTTGGAATTCTTCGGTGGAAATTAAATTTTCCGGACGCCAGAAACTTTGGCCACTATATAGCAAAAACGGTGACGATAAGACTATATACTTACGTTCCAAAAGCTAACAAAGACCATAATTAATGAATGTATATTATTTAGCGACTCGGCAGCAGTAGAATATAAGACGATCGTAAGACAGTCATTGTTCTGTCATTTTTCATATTATTATTATTAATTATTATACAAACAACCATTATTGGATACGAAAGTCAATTTTTTTGTCATAAACGATCGTTTGTCATCGTGTTCGTACACACCTCGTCGTAACACCAACAACAGGTAATTTTTGTTTTAAAAAAAAAAAAAATTAAAAACTCGACTATTATATTGAATGCTGTTCTTCTTGTAAGTTTTATTTGAAAACTGATTTATTCGAATGTCCCCTGTTGATAGACAAATAGTAACGACGTCTATACCTAACCTACCTCCTACTGCTGGGCCCCTGCAGACGGTCAATGTATTTTATGGTCGTATATTATATCATTATATTACCGTTCAAATTGTCGGTGGCGTAGGTATGGTAGGTAGTGAATTCGTTTAAATTATATTAACGACTAAAAGTGGGTTGTATCTTGTACATATATGTATATTGTGTATGTCATATATATATATATATATATTGTAATATCATTATACCGTAGATTAACATGTTTGACGAAGTTTGATGGATGTATGGAAGGAAGTATTATACATACATAGGTATATTATTATATTATAAGGTAAACCGTTCTGCAGCCGTTGTTAACGATCAAGTGGTGATGCATAATACATAATTTAATACGTATATATAGTGTGTGTACGAATTTCGACGGACTTGCGACGTATGCGTGTTTACTCGAAAACCCTCACTGATACGCACTTAAATACCTCGTGGTCGCGGCTTATAAATTAATTAGCGTCGCCGCCGCCGCCCGACGATGTTAGGTCCGACGACCTACTTCCACCGCTCGCACAAAAGGGTCTTTTGAACAAACACCAAACGCACTGTAGCGTCGTACCTACTGTAAAGGATTTATGAGGAGAGGGGGCGTCCCGGTGTGAATAGATCCTCGTCGTCCTTTTTGCGGAAAAGGACACACGTTTAATATCTTCGGTTTGACGTGATAATGACACGATATAGAGACTAAACTCAAAACGCCGCCGGAAGTTTCGCACACACAAACCTATACACACCATCATGCGCTTTCCACCGTATATAGGGGATTTAAATGCAAATACTGAGCGTGTGGGTATAATATTATACTATTGCTAAGCTTCCGCAAATGACCACCACCCACCCGACGACGGCGACAATGACGCTGACAACTTAATGCTTATAATTAAATACTCGCACGGTTGGGTGGAGGGTGGCTGGCACAGACGACGTGGCCCTCGGGTTTATAATATTCTCTTATCGCCGCCCGAGGACTCGTCCCTTTTCGCGCGCAGAGACCGCTCCGACAAGAGGTGACTGCCCATTAGCGTAATGGACCGAAAGCTCGGTAGTAATATGCATTTATTTGATGATCGTCCAGACACGTCGGATTTTGTTTCGACATATGTCCTGGCTGAATATATATGCATTTTCCTTCTCAATCCGCATACTAACTCAGACTGGTGTTCTCAAATTGGTCCGATTTTATTTTCCTCTCTACCATACCGTTCACGAGAGTTTTGTAGGTATTCTAGGTTTTTATTTTGTCATGATATATTTAATTTCGCCGAATATATGGTTTTTTGTTCAAAAAATCACCTCTACTAGATTCAGATTCAGCTGTGGCGATCTCAAGTCGATCCGTTTTTGAATTTCTATCTAAGACTGCTCATAATAGCATCTCGTATAGTTTTAATTACATAGGTTTTTGTTTTGACATATTTTAACGTCTAATATGGATTTTTGTTCACAAAATCATATCTGCACTGCAGACTCAGATTCGATGGCGGTCTCGAGTCGGTCAGTTTTTTATTGTTACATTCTACAGCTGTTCATAAGTATTTCCACTTTAGTATAGGTTACATACATTAACCCATTGACGGAAAAGGCCGGTAAGCAGAGTAACGAAAATTCTCAAAAAAACTTTTAGGGCTACTCCTTTATTGTACCTACACGTATTTTTTGACCTTTGCACAATCCCGAGCACACGTCTATAGAGACGCGCTTGCGCGTCCGAAATGTTTTTTAGATTTGATCACGTCAAACGGCATAACCAAACACAGACTATTACCTACACGGTTTAGGTATTTAGGCTACACCTAAATTAATATGACACAAAATATATCATAACATGTATTATATTTCTTACTCGAGAATCTCAATATACATTAAAATATATTATGTCTGTGTAATTATGTTATATGAAGCGAGTTCAGGTGGATTTATTCATTATTGTTTGTCATTTTCTTAAAGGTCGTCATAATATTATAATATATAGGTACGTTTGATAAAGTTTTATTTTTAGAGTTTAAATCATGTTTTGAAAAATCGTGTACGACAGTTAAAATATTAAACCGTGGACAAACTTATGTAATAAGCATCTCCTTAAAAAAACGCTATCATACACACACACACACACACATCACCCATTACATAATGTCCTATACGTAATGTCCAGGAAGCTTAAATACGAATGAAAACTTTGGCAATAACTTAAAGAGCGAGCACAAAACAGTTTTCAAACTCGTATTAAGTCGACCGGCACAAACCTATTACCGCGCGTGTGTCTTTATAATACTGCTGCGGCGATGCACCTCGAGAGCGGGAACAGAGTGCTGTGTAATCGAATGGAGAGATTACCGTTCGTTATACCGGTAAAAGACATCATGCGTCGTCTCTCGTGTAGTCTGCTGCGTAAAGAGTTTTAATATTCCCCCGGGGGGTTGGGGGGGGGGGTGGATGGTGGTTGACGCTAGAGCATCGTATCGTATATAATAATATACATATTGTGTTTAATGTATAGGAATATATGAACGTGTGTGTGTGTGTGTGTGTGTGTGTAATAATAATATGAAGGATTAAAATATGAGCTTTTACTCGGCTCGGATATATTATATATAGAAAAAGGGTTGCTTAAACAGAGATGGGGTTTGCGCTTTGTAATGATAATCCTTCGACGGGGGTTTTGTTTTCTAACGAACTGAAACACTACTGCGGTGACGAAATGTGCCGCTAAACACTCGGTGTATATATATATAATGATATACAACTGCATTATATACAAGACACTAATCCGGTGGTTGCATTCCGTTTTTCCCAGAGTAAGCGCGGGCTTTCGGGAAACCGAGGAGGAACCGTATAGTAATTAAGGTATACATATTATTATATTGTCTGCGACGTGCAGTATAAATAACGAAATTAAATTGTTTAACAACACACTCGTGCATGCAACAATGCTAAGACATGATACACACCCATATACATACAAAATATTATGTCTACTGCGTATATAGGTCGAAGCTCTGTTTATTTTTTTAACTTCTCCGTTTTTCAAATATAATAATATGATATTATTTTTGATTTGACATTTCCTCATATTACATAAACTGAATTATTATGCTAATGCTCGGAAATGGTTTCCAACAACCGATATTATATTGTTTTTCGAAAATTAGGTGTTATGAATTAATGTTTTGTGTTTCAATGACGGTTTGGCGAGGGGGACAGAGGTGCCTGCTAAATATAGTTGTGACATTAGACTCATGAGTTATGAGTAACTTATTCTAATAGTTTTAAGCTTTTACATTTATAATATTATAAGAAGTACACTATTGTTGTACATTAAATATAATAATTCCTTTATACTATATATTATAATAAAAGTGTTTTTTGATAAATATGTATTTTCATTTTTTTCATAAAAATATTACAAACATGCATTTTGGACCCCTCCAATCAAAATGAAATCCTAGATCCACCAGTGTTTTGTTTCCTGTTTGAAAAAACACTGAGGGCTAATCTGCAGCATTTTTAAGAATAGTTTTTTATTAGTTCCACCTATTGAAGGGACATTAAAGTTTACAAATCTAAATATTTCACTATTTTTTGACAATACTTTATATGTATAGGGCTCTAATATTTATCAAAATAACATTGTATGATACTGTTAATTTTTCAAAATGTATATTAATTTTAACTATGTTCTTAATAAAACTATAAAATTATACAAATTGCAAGAGTTTGTGACTTTATGCGCAGTAAGAGTGCAAAACCATAACTTTTAAATTAACTTATAACTTATAAGTAAAGAGTTATTATACCAATGCATTAATACTTAACCATAATAATATTAAACTAGCATTTAACTAAGTTTTATTTATGTTATTCAACTTGAAATACATTTTATTTAAAATATTACCTAACCTACAGTTGAGTTGCGGATGAATTGTAATTATTATTTTATTTTTTTAGACGATTAAAGAGTTTTAATTGTTTTAACTGTGTAGAGACCTATTAATATTTTAATTAAGAGGTGTTACCAATGTGTGATTTCCTTATCATGTATTATGTATTTGATATTTTTGGTTTTTTGTTGGTATTTGATAATATTATAAAATGTATTTATATTGTCATAATATTGTAAAAATTATGGATTGTAATTTGCCTGAGTTAAAAAAAAAATAATAAATTGTTTTAGAAACATAAATATCGCTATATTAAAATTAATTTCTGAATATTACCTACCTACTTATAGATTTTCGCATAAAATTTATTCGCGCCAAAAGAAAGCAAACACATGTTAAGTTGAATTGAGTTCACATTGTTATTATTATAGACAATTTTATATTCTGAGATAAAACTCGGACCATGATAATATATTATTATAATATTGTTTACGTTACCTAGTGTTTTTTTTAAGCACGTACATTATAGGTCTTATAATGTGAAATAATATATTAAAGGTTTTTGAACCCTGCAACTATCGCAATTATTTGTTTGGGACATTGTTCGGAACATGTGGTTTCTTTAAATAACTATTAATAATGTTTTTTTATTATTATTATTATTTTTTTTTACACTCCGTTGCGTTTGTCAACTCGTGATTT
Organism: Macrosiphum euphorbiae; assembly: GCA_949089665.1. Classification (NCBI taxonomy): domain Eukaryota; kingdom Metazoa; phylum Arthropoda; class Insecta; order Hemiptera; family Aphididae; genus Macrosiphum; species Macrosiphum euphorbiae. Next base: position 12,443,964 of record CARXXK010000005.1, read on the forward strand.
TTTTTTCACACGCGCATATACAATTTTTTAATTATACACGTTGTTTTGTTGATCTTCTGTTAAATCGTACTATTTATTACTACGTTAGGCCGCCGTCGCGACACGTGGGTCCAGTGACGGGTGTTGGCAAGCCGCACTTTACAGTTGTCGTACGATATGATGTCACCGCCGTTTGGTTTTATTTTTACTTGATACACGTTGAATTCATTAGTTCTATTCGACACCTTACGTTGTGCAATATATACACGCCATATACATATCCAAAATAATGGTAGACTACCGAAAACTCCGGTACCTATACATATATGATTAGGTAGGAGGAAAAATAAGATGTGATGCACAAGATTGATGTTCCAATTAGTACCTACTATAATTCGTAATAATTACAAATTATATTATAATATAAATTATTGTAATTTTATGTAAGTTGACAAAATTAACAAATAGTCTAGTATAAGAACCGAACAATCAGCAGTAAACTTAAATATAAATTATTATTATTTGTGATTTATTTAAATCATTTAAAATTTTATTTAAAATAATTAATTTTATTATTATACAACGCATGACCTGTAGTAGGCAGGGCTTGAAACCGAAAACATTTTTTCCGATTTTGATTTCGGATTTGGATATTGGTATTTATTTTTTCAGATTTTTAATTCACAGTTTCAGATATAGGTATTTATTATTTTCCTATTTTGATTTCAATTTCAGATATTGATATTTATTTTGTCGGATTTTGATTTCACGGTTTCGGATATCGATATTTATTTTTTTCCGATTTCATAATTTCGGTTTTGACTACTTTTATTGATTTTTTTCGATTTCCATATTTGTTTCGGTTTTAACGGTTTTACCTGTATTCAAAATCGGTATCCAATATCGGTTTAAAGTCCTGCCTGTGTTTTTAATGAAAATGATTGCATTTTTTTTTAAATATTAATATATTATAAGTATACCGGACTTATTTCCCTGAACTTTTTTCCATGGACTTTTATTACAAAGATTCCAAATAATATACGTCGAAATTATTTTTTAAAACTGTCAATATTATTAGAGATGAAACAATCAATTAGTCTATTACGAAACACATTTCGACGGTTATCAAGTCGTTGTAGGTATAGATAGGAATATATACATTTAGGTTAAAAAGAGTAATATGAGATACAGTACTAAACACACATGAAATCGTGACATGCATATTAATATAATATCATATGCCTAATACTGTAATATAGCTTTGCCTATTTCCGATTAATGCTTATAGTCGTTAAATTATCACTTTTATCGTGGGTACTGGGTATTCAATTACAAAATCAAGGTGAATGAATCATCACAATAAGTCATAACGATGATTTAAGGATAAAAACAATTATTTGAGTATAATATGTCTATGAATAAAATCATTAATTGATAAATTTTAGTAATTATGTAGGTATATGACAAAAATAATAATTTATATATTTTTTGCTTAAAAAATACTATATTAGCTTGCGATTTTATTCAATTCATTATTATATCATAAAGTCTTTGTTAAATATGTTTGTAAATATTTGAAAATGTATTTATTTTTTTCATTTTCAGGTTTAAAACATTTATTTATTTTTAAGAAAAAAAATTAAAACTTAATGAAAGTCTTAAGAAAATTTCAAAAGGTAGAAATTGAATCAAAATGTATCTATACTCGATTTAAAAATAAGTTATTGGTAAAAATGTCCAAACTAAAAAAGTCCTATGCATTAAAATGTCAGTAGGTATATAATATATTATAATTATATTTTAAATAATTTATTTAAAAAAAAATTCAATAGTTTTAATCACCAGCAAGTCAAGTCACATAAAAAATCGAATTAGGAGGATGTCAGCACAATATTTGTTTTCTCTCACAGACCCACACGCAACATAGATAAAAGGGTTTCACCTAAAATCGTTTTTCATGATATTTGAGTAATCTTAGGGTAAAATCAACTATTACAAAAATTACAGAGGATAATATTTTTGAGGCTGTTGACATATCGATTTAAGTAACAATTAACCTCAAACTTATTTTCCTAGGACTTTTTTACCTCAGAATTGTTGGTAGTTTAACATATTATGAATAACCGTATAGTTATAAATTAATGATTTATTTCATAATGTAGCACACGGGTTTTGAATTATTGTACTAATAGGTGATATTGTCTATAATAGTGTGAACTTGTAATTTAAAATACATACACTATCGTCAATAAAATAATTATATACATGCGTTTAAGTTAAAATCTAAATAGCCTCATATTTGTAATTTACTGAATAAGTCCTATCTAAAGTTGACGAAAATTAATTTATGTTTTAAGTAAAAAACCATCGTAATAATAATACAACGAATTGATCATGCATGGATCATTAAATTATAATATGTGTAGGACGTATCATTCATTAATATGAAGTGTAATGTTATTATATCATAAAAATGGTGAAAAATAAAAATACCATCATAGGTATAATTATTATAAGTATTTTGTTAACACGCTATCAGACAAATATAACATTTGTTACAATTTTAAAGTGACGATCGAAATCGTTTCGTTTTGGTACAACATCAAACATGAACTTACGGTATTAATAATTAGTAGATAAATTGTGTGTATTATGAAACTCGTGCAGTGAATTTATGTCGGTGCATCGACACGATAAGTCTAGTCGAGACGGTTCACGGTGTATGATCACATTGTACCTAGACAAGTCTCTCTAGTCTCTCGTATAGAGAGAAAAAAAATGCTAAATTTGTAAATAATATTACCATCGTGTAATTTATATGGATGATTCATTTACGTGGCTTTACTATATAATATTCTAACATATCGTTAGTATAATATTATAATAGGTCTTCTCGAGTTTAGTAAATTGCACGTGTGCGTTATAAACCACTTTTTTCCAGGCACTTCCCCGAGCCGGTTGATGAATCATCAATGTTTGTGCATGTGTGTGCGATGCGAAGAAATGCCTGGCCAGTGTGTCAGCAGCGGCGTTTCAGACGCTGCCGCCGTTGTAAAAATCGTACTCACACAATATAACAACAATACATATATTATGTGATATAAGTATACATGTGCATATATATAGCTATGTACATAATATAATAACAGTGCACCTGTTGAAAGGGACAGTGTCTGTGTGTGTGTAGAGTGAGTCACTCGCTTTGTATATAATATGGTTTAAAGTATATTATATACTGTACACACCTCCCGTCCTCCCTATATATACATAATATACAAACCTTATTGCTATATAAATTATATATATATAGGTACCTGTATATATGCATTAGAAGAAATGTCGTTATAATAATAATATACGCGATTGGAGGAGGCGGTTTGGGTACAAAAAGTAAAAGAAAAAATATCGACCATTCCGAGTAAAGCAAAAAACGATAAATAAAATAATACTATCGTGACTCCTTTCCCCTGCAGACAACTACGGCCACCCCATCGCCAGACTCCATAAGATAGATGCGTGTGAGTCGGGCCAAGTTGTTTCGGTGTATAATATGAAATCGTAGACGATCACGTCTTACCTGCCCCGTCTAAAAATGAATAATTATTGCCGCAGTGCGATCGCGACCGACTGTACCTCCTCCTATATCGGCGATGATTCACCACGTCTGTTTACTATGATTTTAGTTTTATTATTTTTAATCCGTAAGATAGAAATCTCATTTGAGCGATGATGTAACACGATTTCAACCACGGTAAACGTTTAGATAGTATATTATTATAATAATGAATTAAGTATTTTTCTAGTCACACTCCGAATTTAACATAATATTAAGGCGCTGCATGGCCGTTTTGTTCGCATTTATTCTAACTATTATAATTATAATAAATGTCGTATGCCGGGCAAAGTTGTTTCGTATATTTTTTTGTGGACAATCATGCCGCCTTACTACCGTCCAAAAAATAAATTTCCGTATGGTATCCATTGTAGAACTACTAAATAGGTCGATAAAATGTACCTATAAACGGTGATGATTCACCATGTCGGTTTATTTTGGTTTCAGTTTCATTTTTTTTATTTATTTTTTTTATTCTAACGTTAGATAGAAATCTCAATTGAGCATTGATGTGATTCTATTTTAATTGTAATATGGTATACACTTAGTGTGTATGTATAAGGTATTTTCACAGTCACACTTCGAACTTCGAATTTAACATAATATTAAAGTGATACAAGGCCGTTTTGTTACCATAACATCTATAGTAAACATTATTTTTTTAAATTTCAAATTAAATATTTTTCACATAAATATGTTTTTCGGCTGGCTACAGATATTTTATTTTCTTAACTAATTTTGCAAAATAAGAAGTCGTTCATGATTAATTATTAACTAAAACATATTAATTATGATTCATAGATTTTTTGCGTAAATAAAAATATCGAATAGCTTGCTATGTTTTTTTTTTAAATTCAAAATGTCAACCTATTACCAGAATCTAAAAGTCCGATGTGTTATTTTAAGTCGTTCAAAGTTTTTCCGTTTATTATTTCGTAGACGATCAAGCCTTACAATTCTAAAAAATGAATTTCCGTAGTGTCGGCCACTGTTGTAGTACTATTAAATAGGTCAATAAAATGTAGTCGGCGATGATTCACCACGTTTGTTTATTTTGGATTTGGTCTCATTATTTTTATTTTTTTTTTATTCTAATGTTAGATAGAAATCTCATTTGATCAATGATGTGATTCTATGTCAATAACGGTGTACACTTATAGTAAGTATGTATAAGGTTTTTCTAGGCACACCCCGAATTTAAAATAATATTATGATTCGTTTTGTTTCCATATCTTGCAAACATTTTTTTTTAAATTCCAAATTAAATATTTTTTTATTTAAAATTTCACACAGTCATCACTCATCAACGGTCATAAGTTCGATTGGTTATTGTAGGTCAAGCAAAAGTTGTTTTGTATAGTATTATTTCGAAGACATCACCCTTTACCACCGTAGAAAAAATGAATTTCCGTAGTGCCGGCCACTGTTGTAGTACTACAATATAATATATATAGATCAATCGTCAATACCATGTAGTCGGTGATGATTCACCATGTTTGTTTACATTGGTTTTAGTTCCAATTTTTTATTTTATTTTTTATTCTAACGCGTAATACAGAAGTCTCTTTTGAGCAATGATGTAATATACTATTTCAAATATATCCCGGTCCACTACGGTATACTCATAGTATGTATATATTAGGTATATTCTCAGTCACACTCCAAATTTAACATAATATATTGAGATCCTGCAAGGCTGTTTCGGTCACATATATTATCTAGCAAACATTTATTTTAAGTTCTTAATTAAATATAATTTTAAATTTTGCAACATATAACATCATGTTATAACAAGTTCAATAAATGTTTAATATTAAATATAAATGACCTTCGATAAACTTTATAAAGTATGTATATGTATCAATAATTAATTACGTATTATAAAATATTACGACAATTATTATACAACCTATGAAAAAGTAGTAATTTACAAGTCAAAATCTAATCCCTACGTTTTAGTTTAAATGTATAGGTACTTTATACACGGTTATCGATTGATTATTAATTGAATAAACTAAAACATTTTGAATATTTTACAAACTTTTAATTGAAAATGATATGTTAATTTTCTAACATAAAATTAAACGATACATTGTAATAATATGCAGAATCTATTAATATTATGCTAATTATGTCGTGATTTTTTTTTAATTAATATGTTTTAAAATTTCAATAACATTATTTCCACTTGGAAAAATATAATAATTATAGGTGCATTGTCTTTTATAAGTATGTGAATTAAAATACAAATAGCGTAACAATGATAACTTTTTGAAATTGTTTATATTTTGACAAGGTGACCGCTTAAAATGAAAAATATTTTAGTTTGTATTCAATATTTTATTTCAAGTTAATAAAAAGAATAGTCCCATGAACAAATAATCATTTAGATGCATCCCCTCTCCTGCTTAAATATAATATTTTATAATTTTTTTTTTAAAAATTACTTACAAAATATACATTTTAAAGAATGTACCTAACTATTGTCTTAATATCGTCAGTGGGCGTATAGCGTAATCCAATACAAAATATGTTAGGTATTTTATTTTATACCAAACAGTTTTAAACCATCAGAAAATGTATTTTAGACCGTAAAACACACGTACATAGTCTTTTGTACAATACATTATAATATTATGCAAATTATGTAGTCAATTTGTTAATTAATATTTTTTGGAATTGCAATTACATTATTTTCACTTGTCGAAATATAATTATTAGGAGCATGGTGTTTACCTATATGATGCGAATTCCAATACAAAATGTAATGTAACTTTGATAATTTTTTGACAGGTATCATTCTATATCGTGACAAAATGATAAAAAAATCGTTTTGTTTTAATTATATTATCATTTGTATTCAATATGTATAGGTACTATTTCAAGTCAAAAAAGGGAAAAGTTTCACGAGCAAAATATAATAATGTAGTTGTATCTATCCTCTTCTCTTGCTTAAATAAAGTATATCATTTTTTTTTTAAAATGACTTACAAAGTTACAAATACAATTTCAGGAATATAATATAACCATTGGGTAATTTTATCGTCAGTTTTCGTGCCGTAGTCAGACACAAAGAATGTAGTTTTTCGAGCTAGCTGCAAAATATGTCTTTTGGACCGTAAATCGGAAACACGGGACCCGTTATGTGTTGCGATTAAATGGCTCGCGATAGAATTTAATGGTACCTATACCGTGGTATAAAAACAGGAGGGCGCGAACGCAGCCATTGGATATTATTCGTCTTAGACGGTTTTCTTCATTAAACAATTAGCAAGACATTTCCAGGCTGGCGACCATGTTCAAAAGGAACCGTTATATACAACGACCGGGGCCGAATATTATTAGTCAAATTAATCGTGCGGATATTTATGTCCGACTCGGAATAAATTACACGAGTTTCCTCGGAGGAACGACTATATAATATAGCATATATATATATCTGATATCATGATACACTAAGGAATACGGCGACGACGATGGTTTATAGACTTAACATAATGTACGGATCGCTAGTCATAAGGACCAATATTATTATTTCGATGTGTATATACCACGTCATAATATATGCCTCAGTTACAAGACTTTTCGTACTATAGAAAATAATGATATCTTCTATAAGTGCGGGGGCTGCTGTAGTTAAGTCATAAGACTGGCCAACAAACTATTCTACAAATCGAGAAAATTATATTTGTTTTATAATTACTTCGGCGATTTGGCAATTTATATTAATAATTATTTTATTCTCCGAACTCGCATACTTAACTATTAGTTGATTTCGTGGTTTTTTATTTGGAAATGTCAATGTTATAGCAGATATGGTACACATTTTTTATTTTTCGTCGAGCAAGTGAGACATTATTTGTTTTACTATATTGAATTTAAAGTTTAAACGTGGCTTGGTTTTGTTGAATATTTTTTTAGATTTCAAAACACTAACAAATTTGTAAACTATTTACAACACTATGTTAATGAAATTTATTCTGTTATCAACAGCGATAGTTATTACAATTAAATGTAACCATAAGCTTCTGAAACTAATACATTCACTCATAATTTTCAAAACATTTTAGGTAGGTAGGTATATGCAATAAAATATAATGAAGGTACATAATATGACTTTAAAAATACAATATTAATAACCAATTTTGTACTGTTAATAATCAAGTTTATATTATTTTTGTAACTGTGGAGTGTTTGCTTAATAATACCTGCATATCCCGAATACATTTATAGCTGTAAAAATGTATACATTTACTGAACATTTTTTTTTTTAAAGAGATTTAAAAAAATGGTCGTTTTATATACTTTTCTAAATTCTAAATATTAATATTGTCAGTTCGAAATGCAATAGAACAAAGGGTATTCTAAACTACATTTTATGATTCGAAATATTTTTTATCACCATTGGGAGTTATATGGTTTTAACATAAATTCGAGTTTTATACTCTTGTCCTTTTATATACATACTCGATGTGGTATACAAAGTACATAAATATAATAATTTATTATGTTACCAATATGAGTAATTATTGTCACTTTGTATAAATTACATATAAAAAAAAATTATTTATTGGTACATATTTGCACAAGTTTAAATGGAAGACTAATAATATTATTAGTTTATACAACATAAATAAATAAATAAATATTATAAGTAATCTATTATGTTAGTTCTAAAGGATTACTCATTCAAAATAACATATTCAATCCTTTGACCTTTCTCGACATGTTTTTCATTTATCATTCTCTCGTGTACCAAGTCTAGTGTGTGTTTGGTATTATTAAAAAATAAATAATTGTTTTTAATGTTTTTGTTCTATAGAACAGACAGTGTCTTTTGACGTAATATTTCGACAGTTATACCTATGATAATAATATATAATGACAACAATGTTAAATTAATACTTAATTTTGTGGGATAATATTTGAATAACAAAGCCGACGCGATGGTATACTATGTTCACCGAAGGGTGGGTAAGAATAGTAACAACAGACAATCGTGTTAAGTAGGGTCCTTTTTCTAGAAGATAGTATCATGATGTACTAACAACAAAGCCGGACGAGAAAAATATTAATCTTTGTTAGCACAGGACATATGATTTGTGCTTTGATATAAATCTAGAACGATTATATTTCTACTGTGGATTTCAGGGCTATTGTTAAAAACGCAAATGCTGTACTAACAATAATTTGTAATATTAGACTCGTGTTTCTATCGTGACAATAAAATATGCTCATTTAATATTTATTCAAGGCACCTAACTCGAATAAAATATAATGTATCGAAACCATTTATAAAAACATTGAAGTTTACAATATGTTTTTATAGAATATAAAGTTAGCGCGAAGGATTGAAAATTATAATATCAGGTCCGTATTGTAATGTTTTATAATAAAAAACTAAATTCTGTACCTAAAATACTAAAGTTTGAATGTAAGTTTTAAAAATACAGTTTTTTTTGTGTAATATTGTCGAAATTTAAACGCTTTAACAATAAATTACAATGTATAAAGGATTATTCAAAATTAATCAATGTTTTGCACCTGTCTTTCCAAGTCATCTGATATTATTACATCGGGAATTTGACTACTTCTTTTGATAGTGTGTTAAAGATACCACCATTATAATTAAAAGCAGAGGAGCTAGAAAATAAGCTAAGTAAATTATGTCGGATATGCTTGGAATTAATTTGAGTTCCATTGATATGTGACCATTGAAAGCCACATGGAACATAATATGTTTTTATAATAATATTTTATAGGTAGGTACTATTAATTTATACATTGGCGATTTTTAATTTATTAATTAATGTATTAGATTAGAATGCTCTAAAGCAGTGGAGACCGCATTTTTTTACCTAGAACCATATAAAAAATTTCTCGGCGGATCAAGAATTTGAAATTTTCTTTTACAATTTTAGTAAATGGAACTAATAATTGATATCGCTGATGGATAATGAAGTCAACTATAATAGAGTTCGTGCAAAACAATAAATACATTTTTATTTTATTTTACATAGGTACGTTAGAGTTTTGAATAAATGTGATTTAAATTTTTTTTTTTTATGTTTTACTTTCGCGGGCCAAGTAAAGATTGCCAGATTGGGCCGTAGTTGGGCACCCCTGCTCTAAAGTCTAAACCTAAAACCTAAACAAGCATCTGAAATCGGATGAATCGTTTCGAATAACGATGTAAGTATAGTGTATGTCGGGTAGGGTAAACTGTGCTGTGTAGTAGGTACCTATATTATACCCTGAGACAAACAGTTAAGTCATGGGAGGCCGACTGAAATTGTCACAGAAATCTGTCGCAGATCCGACAAAACGACTGCCGTTGGTGGCTGAGGCAGTGAAGCCTGAATCGGCTGGATGATTAATAACAATAATATTATTATATAGTGTGCGACGATCGCGTTTCATTGCGGACGAACGAGAGTACAATATAAATGATAATAATATTATAATAATATACTGATATACTGCTACGGCGCGTAGAACACAATGGCGATGTACCTCTGCTGGCGCCTCCGCGAGTGTGCACCGTGGTGTATATATATAGTGCGGTGACGAATGACTATAATAGCAATTGCAATAATAATAATAATTTTAATAATAATAATAATAATACGATTTCCATATACTATATATCGACTAGCCGTTAATTAACAAACGCCGCCGAAGCCGCTGCAGCCGAGTACGGAATCATTAATTATTCACTTGTCAAAGGGCGCGTGCGGCCGACGCGTTTTCTATAAATTTTCCGCGACCCTACATCCGCACGCCCTCTCATATATGTGTTTGTTTATTGTATAATATGTATATAATAATATAGATATGTCTCGTACTCTATAACGTTGTCGCCAGCGGTGTTGGAGGTGCCGTCGAAACGGAAAGCCGTGAGTCGGCGTCGCCGTCGTCGGGGACACAATGCAATGTGACCTATTGTTTTCCGTCTCGGCACTTTTCAGTGATGTTTGTGAGTATGTGTGTGTGTGTGTGTGTGTGTGTGTGTGTGTGTGTGTGTGTGTGTGTGTGTGTGTGTGTGTGTGTGTGTGTGTGTGTGTGTGTGTGTGTGTGCATGTGCGTGTGTGTGTTTGACGTGTGTGCGAGAGAGAGAGACAATAATTAAATCGAATTTGGATTTTGTTTACAATATACCTACGCCAAAATGTTGAATTTCTAAATAATCACTCTTAACTTTTCGTAACTTATTTATAGTGAGACATTTCAGTTTAAAAGATTTTCCTACGTGTACTCATATGTTTATGCAGTTACATTGTCACCGGTGGTGTTGGAGGTGCCGTAAAAACGGAAAACCTCGAGTCGTCGTCGTCGGGGACACAATTCAATGTGACCTATTGTTTTTTTTTAGTCTCGGCTCTACTCAATGTGAGTGAAAGAGATTAATGAGTGTAACTTTTTTACTGACAGACGTTGCAACTCAAAAGATTTCCCTACGTACTATCGTTATTTGGTTACATTCAAAGGTGGACGTATATTACCTAGTTGAAAGGTATGAGTTAAGCTGATCAATTTATTTAGTTTTAGTTTTTTAACTTAACGATATTGACCGTTAAGAAACTAATATTTTTCAGTCGATTTAAAAATAATCCATCAAGTTAAAATATTTTTGAAATTTTTTGTTTGAGCCAATACCTACCTGCAATATGCATCTCAGTTATATTTTCAACATTTTATTAGGTATTTATTTTATACCTATATAGGTACCTGCAGTGTATACTACCTACCAATATCCAATTTAATAATTAATTTTAATACTGCAACAAACTTTTTTAATTTATCTGTATCGCATGAATATTTTATTGTTGCGGACACATACAAATATACAATAATTATCTTTTGACCCTAACCATATAATACAGTAATATTATTCATGTGAAGTAGTTGTTATGTATTAACAACGTATTATTCTTAAGAGGATTTACAAAATAAGTTACGGGTATATATTTTTATAATAAGACAACATATTTTATGTTACCACTTTATTATGTAAATTAGTCGTAAGTATATGTTGTTACTTTTATAGTGAAATCGTTTTCTTAGGATGTATGAAGTTAAGAATTAATCGTTAAAATCATTATTCGTGTTTTGACATAATTAAAATAACTTAATATCGAATACTCTGTCCATGAAATTAGTAGGCAATTATGAAGTAATTTAACGAGAAAGTTCAAGAAAATTATATTATATTATATGGGTACCCAATATTTAAATTTATATTTATTACAAAAGGTAATATACTATTATTAAATATTTTTCTCTCACAGTTATTTAAAGTGTTTTATTATTTAGGCATATTATCATGTAGGTACTCACCATGCCATATTATATTATTATTATTTTTTTTTCATGCCATTTATAAACGTCTGTATGAATTAAACAAGTTAAACTGAGTTTACTGAGTCAATATAATAATTGTATAATAGTACTTACTACCTACACTTAAAATATTACAGATATCTAATAACTCTATTAAGCGATCCCAGACGGTATTCATTCAAGATGTCAAATATCTATTACCATAATATTATTAATATTGTATTAACATTATCGTGGGAGGGAAAAAATATTATATTTATTGAATTCGTACCACAAAACAATCGGTCTTGGGCCGGAAAAAAGTTCGGAAACACACCATTAATCAAACTTATACGTGTGTATATTATATATATATGGCTCAATACTCCATTTAGGAAATGGTTTTATATCTCTGCGCCGTCGTCGATTGACGAGTCACTGGCGAGGTTGACGGGTTCGTACGAGCTTCCGACACGGTTCGGCACTTAAGAGATAAAAAAATATAACGAAAACACGCGGGCAATAAGTATTAAGCTCTTCATAATGATGTTTGGGTGTCAGAGAAAAATAAATCCATTAATCTCGTTAGAGAGAGATAGAAAGAAGTGAAAAAAAAGATACCTACGGTGTAATAATATTATAATAAATACGTCGTTGTTATGGAAAAGGCTATTTACATAGGGTTTCGCAACTCCGATGACGATTTTCACGGTTGTCTTTTTATAAAATCATTAGGCAAAAAGCTAATCCTTTAAAACGCGCAATAACATCTGTTCTGAATAATTTAAGCGGTTAGGCCGGGGACAGTGTAAAGACGGATTCCTGATGATGACGATTATTATAATAGTGACAATTTGATACTGTACACGGTTAGCACTCGGACAACCGTGACCGACATAGGTTAATGGTTGGGGTATTTTTACGCAACCATTATTATAATATACATTATATTATATTGTATTCGGTTTGTTTGTTTAATTTTTTTTTCCTTTCCGTTTTTAATCTCTTTTGAATAAAGATCGAAGGGTAAATGACGACGGGGAGAGCTGATATCTTTTTCGTGTCCCGACCTACTCTCGCGGCAGTAAAACGGTCAGAACCGTTCTGCAAGGCAATTCGCAATCAGGAACTAAATAATGTAGAGGACATGTAACGATTTAATGCAATTTATTAAGCGGTCGCTGGTATCTTATAAATAATATTATATCGAAAATAAAAATGATTTAATAACAGCCAATTTATCTGGCGGGCATGAAATTTAATATAAAACAACTCGAGCGCTCAAAAATGTTGCATACAAAATATTATTATATATTTATATTCACTTTAATTTAAAAAGAAATACGCAAAAGCAGGTACCTACTTACTATTAACAAGAAGTTTTTAATAATAAGAATGACAGCCAATAGGTGTGCCAATACCATTAGTTTTAAATTTAAAAAAATTATTTAAGTATAACATATTGTATTGTATATAATATAGTTATCTAATCGTTATCGGAAATACCTACATATGTAACTGCAAATATTAAACAATGCTTAAAAGAGAAACATTCTTAGAATATTCATCAAAAAACTAAAACAAAAAATGTATTTATTTTTAAGTTTATATTTCTTTGAATAAACGCAAGCGATGGCTCAAGTACAGTAAGGTACTTAATGCAATCATCTGTTAACATTAATATAATACAATAATAGTATTATTAAAATAATACAAATAAAAGTTTAATAAAAATAGTAATGGTAAATTAAGTTAAGTAAATTTAATGTAATATTATGAAGAGCCAATATAGATATTTAACAATCTAATTATACGATAAAATATAAATGAAAATTAACTCACAAGGGTTGGATGTTGGATGTATATCAATCTTTAATATTAAACAAATCAAAATTTATTATGCCATTGCATTCTCTGGCTAATCGAACGAGGGGATTATTGTAACCATAGGATGTACGATGAAACTGAATTTCAAACGTGGGACAAAAACGTGGGATTTATATATTATTATGTTATCGATACAAACTCGGTCGTATACAAAATCGATTTATAGTCATTTAGTACATTGTAAATAAAACTCTTGCGTTCATCGTAAAAATAAATCCTATAAAGCATTGAATTGAATTTTAAATGAAATACACAGGTATAGGTATATTAAACATAATAGGTTTGTGTATTTTATGTTTATTGTGTACAACGTACACCGTTGGGGTTTTTAAAATTATGTTTCTATAAAATACTAATTGCTGTTATTACCTAAATCTATGTATAATACTCGTATAGGGAGATAAAATTCTGGTACTTAAAAAACCGGGATGACACATGATTCCTCAAATTTTCATCAAACAAAATATTATATCTGTGACGTTGCCAGTTGAGGTGAAAAAATATACAATAAAAATATGATTATTTGTCATCAAATCTTATCGCGTATTAAAAATGAAAACAAATCAGTTAAATAATAAAATAAAAGGATTATTGATGAAGCTATGTCCAGCAATTTACTACAGTTAATTACAATTATTCACCTTGATGTCAAAGACCTACTGAGGGGGAGGGGAGGGCCAAAAAAATAATTGTTGGATGACTGTTGATTTAATTTATCATCCATCATTTCTATGCATAAAATTGTTCTTAAAATTAAATTTCTAGGCAACGTCACCAAGTTTTTTTTTGCAAAATCGTGTGAATGAAAAGGTACACACAGAATCGTGAATCACTGAAATGCAGGATACTATCAGCTGTATTCATGGCGTGTTCACGATATCCACGATATCCTGGCCATGTGATCTTTAGGTTAGGAAAATTATCGTCACCGTCGAAGGGTTGTTTATTTATATATGCGGTATATATTTGCAAGAGGGCTTTTTGCGTATATGACGTACATTATGCTTTTGTTCGATGATTATAATAATATATGAATAAAAGCTGATGGCGAAACCGCATGGGAAACCAGGCCGGTTGTGCCTTTGCGTTTATTATTTTAAGCTTAATTTATTTTATCGGTCCTTTGACGAACAGGACTATACATCGCACAAGAGACGCACTGGCGACAACACGACGGAAGCACAGCCAGGATTAGCGTTTACGGTCGATTTTGATTACCGTGGTAACATAGCACACCTGAGAGAGAGAGCTTTGAAGTGGCTGCTGATTTAGGTCTGTTTCCTTTTTTGTATCCAGTCCCTCCGACAATGTCCTTTAATTTTCCAAAAAACGAAAACTAGAGAGGGTGCGGGGAAAACGTCATTATAATAATATATTGTAATTCATTTTACTGTTATTATGCTGCAGTGCCCTTTTACAGTAACGGCGTGGCTTACGGTTTTTCACTTTACTCGGACCTTTGCATAATGTAAACGTAAAAACCGTACTTAGTAGCACAATAATCGTCCTTAACTGACCACGCAATTATTTTTTATTTCACCACTTGGGGGACGCACTCTAATCGAGTGGTTTGGCATTACCGTTCCCAAAAAACAATAACCTGTTAAATGTACGTACATAGTTTTTTATCGGTTCCCCGAGCTTAGGTTTTGGCCATTTCAACGGCTATTCTCACGTACCTACCAGTCGACCCGGAAGTCGACACCCCTCCGAACGGCTTTGATAATTAAATTGTTTTAAATTTATGTACCAGTTGTTTTGAATCTGTCCGTTTTTCAATAATATTTTTCTCTGTTTCAAGCCCACGAGCAAATAGAAAAGTGATCATTTACCTTACGTGCCAACCAAAATATTATAATCAACATATTTACTGCAAAATATAATATTCTCTAATCATGTACCAACATATTATTTAAAACTAGAACTAACAAAATTCCTAATGATACGTCCTTAATGAGTAGGTATTGTTTCAAAATAGATAAGAGTGAATTTTTAGATTGTCATTTTAGAATTAAAGGTATTGATTTTTTTTCAATATAATAATTGATTATACACATAGTGATTTAATCATTTATTCAAAACCGAAACTGCCATTACTATAATTATAGGTTATTGGTTGTTCGGAACAATAAACAGGTAGCTTCAACAATATATATATTTAGGGCGGTAACATACTAATACAAAATAGGTATACCCGTTTGATATAATATCTCATCGATTAATAACTAAACAATTATTAATATGTTCATATAGTGGTAACAACAGTAATTATGTTTTCAAGCGTGTACCTACCTACTATATAGTATTATACAGTATACTATAATATATTATATATACATAACAAATATCTACTGTTTGTTTAAAGTTTCATAATACTGTTTCGTAGGAAATATTGTATTTGGTCAAAATGTAACATAGGGAGTGCTCGGGGTAAAGTTACCACTGACCGGACATGCGGGTAAATCGTGTTTGGGGAGGTTCACAAATTTGTTTTTGGTCGTACAAAATTTTACAAAATAAAGTACATAATACTGAATAATTTTGATACCAAACATGGCAGTGCTGGTGTAGTAAGAACCTTTCGACAATTTAGATCGTTTCGATTTAAGATAGATAGGATTGTAAATTGTTGTATGCGCGCATTGATTAAAACTCCGTTTGTATAATAAAACATTTTCTAAACGAGGGAAGATAAGACACGAGTATATAAATACATAAAGAAAAAATGTACCTCTGCATTGTATCCGTTTTTCGTTTTGTATGTATATGAATACAATGGGGATGAGATAACGATTTGGTTTGTTTCCGCGATGACTATTTTATTATAATATGTGTGCTTGGGATGGCTGAACGCGCCGGAGGTTTTATACTTACTCGACTCGACGTGGCGTAAAAGCTTGCGTGAAAATGATACTGCAAAAGACTTCGGGAACGAAAGGGTTGTAAATTATAGGGGTGTGGGTATATCTCATGATTTTGTCATTAAGACGCGCGTCGGATTACGTTCGCGTTGATTTTGATTTATCACTTTTGCTGTCCAGAACCGACGGATTTCCACACAGAGTAAATTCGTAGCCCAAATGCAGTATGGGGAGAAAGGGTTAGGCAACGACTTCATTCGATTTGCATAAAAAGAAGGCGTCTCCTGCTCCCGCGGCACACCACCGGTAATAATAATAATTAATCGTTCGTCGGCGACTGCTCCGAGATAAATAATGCCAAGTCGACGACGACGATGCTGTGGGGTTATAATGATATTATTGTTGTTTTTTTTTCTTTCGGATCGATACGTCGGCGTGCGATTAAAAAATTCGAATACAATTAACCGTAATTTTTTTGAGTCTTTATGTAGGTATATTTAACGGGCCTAGGAGACGGGCTGCCGATAAATGAATATAATATTATAATACTCTCACGTATTGATGTAAATGATTCGGAATACGCCTATAGTAATAAGGGTATTTTCGACGACCTTTGACGTCGGTTTTGCGCGTCGTTGTAATAATATTTTGACGCTCTAAAAAAAATCGTTATTTTATTTAAATCTTTCGGTATTGTATGTACACGATACATAATAATATATTATAATATTATAGTCTATGAAGTATGCACCTATTTAAGAACCTGACTAATCAGCTGCTCGTGTATTATATACATATTATTCATTTATAATCGTAGGAACGTTTTTTATTGACGCGTATTATTAATAATAGGTACCTACTAACAACTAACTAATCCATACAATTTGACATAATATGTGAAATCAACAAAAACAAAAATTATAAAATTATAAAACATCAATTTTTGTCTATTATATAAATGATATATAAATAGGTTCTCTTATAATATTCATCTGGCGTCGAATCATTATATTATCAAAAAATGACAACTATTTTTAATTTTGTAAAATAATAACCAATAAATAATAACTGTCAGTATTTTTGTTATTGTACTTATTATTTAATATTTTATAAGCAAATTCAACAAAATACACAAATGTCCGGATAAATCGATAGTCGGTAATATCGATATTAAAACAATAGAATCGATAAAATCCTGTTTAGTTTGGTTAATACTCTACATTGAACTACTGAAGGAATTATCGAGGGATATTATTATATTAATATACCTACTGCAGTTGTATTTTTGGTTTCAATTTTAAATTATACAAAAAAGTAAATTATTCTTCTTTCTTCTTCTTCTCAGGCTTATAGCGGTCCATTCAGGACCATCGCAGCTTCTAAAATGCTTTTCCACCTCTCTCTGTCCAATGCCGATCCCATATCAAGCAATGGATTGACTTCTTTTAGATCTTTTTCTATTCTATCATTCCATCTTTGCTGATGTCTGCCTCTTGGTCTTTTTCCCGTTATCCTGCTTTATACTCTACGAATTAAATTATATAATATTATTTACTAACGAATCGTTCAATTATATATATTAATATTGAGTATTTTTATAAAATAATTTAATTAAAATATAAACCGAAAAGGTTTTGATGTTTTTCATCCTAGATTTTTAATATTATAGAGATAAATTAAATTTGAAAGTTATGAATTATGATTACGGTTTAAGTAATTTTATTGTGTACATCATTCATGTTTTATTATAAAAATGACGGAAACACTGTATAATATTATTTTGTTTAATTTAATAAGTTACCAATGTTTTTTTTATGATCATAACAAAATGTTATCCCACACAGAAAATATAAGAGACATTTCAGGGTGTTGTTTTTAAACCTTTTATGCAAATTATTTTACAAAACATATTATAATTTATAATAAACCAAAGTTTTAAGAAAGATATAATACAAGACCTAAACTTAAATTATTATAATTTTAACAAGGCAAAAATAAATATTAATTTCCTATGTTAAGCCTACATTAGATTTTTAATAACTAAATCGCAAAAACTAAATATATTGATGCGTATGGTACTTAAGTCTTTCTTTTGAGAATAATAAATATATAAGCACTGTTGTTAGACAATATGTCTGAAACAACGTAGGAATATACTAATATAATATTACAATATCCGTCAATTTTTAATACATTCCCATAATAATTATTGAACGAAAATAATAAAAATTGTATTCACTTAATATCAACTGAAGTCGTTAGTTGAACTTTTTTTAAATCGGCTCTATATTTTTAAATTAAAAAACAAAACGTTAGTTTTCAGGTATGTTAAACGGTTGAGGAGTAGTAGTGTTCACACAGATCCTCCTCTGCTGTCGGTTCAAACGAAAAAAAAAAAAAAAAAAAGGTATGTTAAACGATGCTCACAGCTGCAATTTCGACGGTAAAGCTACCATCATATTAAAGTACACAATATTAAACACCTCTCATGCGATTGGGACCTAAATGAATTCACGCGTAAATGCATATTATATTAATGAGTGTCCACCCCGTTTGCTGCAACATTCCTCGCATAAAACTTAACTGATGAAAATATTCAGGGACCGTCGATTGTAAAGGTCGATATACCTCTACACATGAAGTGATAGAACTACAGCAGATATACCTACAACTGTATGGTAAGAGAGGAAATGACCCGAGCGCGTATTCCGTTTTTAACGTATACCCTATAAATAACCCTTTTTCACAGTCCAAGTGAGTCCGCAGACTTATCGACAAGTTTTAATTAGTTACAAGTATTAATAAATTAAAAAATTTTCAAAAAAAGTAAAGGTAATATTGAGTTATAGAAACTATAGGACAAAAATAATTTATAATAATTAGTACGCACTCACTCAAATTCAAAATTACGTGTAAAAATGACCCGGGTGTACCTGCAGTAAGTTGAAATAATAAAACAAGTAATAATAACCAATTTATGTTTTGGGGTGCGTTCACTTCCTCGCGTACCCTGCAGGTGGGGGGGGGGGGGTGGTGGTAACTTAAACGGACTTGAGTGAAATCAGTATTTGTCAAAAATACTATCTCTTTTTCTTGAAATGTGTAGAGGTCATTTCGGGACGCACTCGGGAAACCGTCGTACACAAGATGAGTCGGGATAGGGTTTCCGCTGCTGCAGAGTTCTATAGTTATACCGAGAGTTGTTTTTCTCGAAACACCCATCGTCATATAGGTACGATTATAATTTGTACTCTCAACATCCACGTGAATAATACAACGAAACCGACTGGCCTGCGGCGAAACGTGTGAATTATTAATCGTTGACGACATGCACAAGTTTCGATGGCCCGCAATATTAATTACGCGGGTCACTCGTCGTCGGAGTTCGGCACGCACCCACACACCCACACGCGCAGAGCGAATAGTTTATTAATAATAACATGCCTGTCCGCCTTATCGCGGTCGAAACGCTCCTGCTGCAGCCTTTGTATATAATTGCTTGCCGCCGACGAATTCGCTGCTCGCCGAACGTCATTACCCTTCATCAATATTGCAGCATGCACCAATAGGATACATCTCGGACCCGACACAGGAGTCCTGCGAATACGATAAGGGAGGGCACCATCCCCGCCGACGATGGTATGCCACCGACCGGATTTTCGCGTAAAATTCAATTTCGCCGACCGTAGTTACGGTTAAGCGCACACTGGACCTTTACCGGGACGGTTATACCTCGGTCGCTACAGGGTATATATATAGGTATATAATATAATATATGAATAATTACTGCTGATGCACTCGTCGCGTACGCGTTTCATTATCGTCCGCGTGTGTCTCGAGGACAAGTTTTCGAGTTAAATGACCCGATGATTTTTCAGACGGTTTACAGACGAAATCGCCGCCATCGCCGTGAGTCGACATTAATTAATTGTAATTTGTTCCCGAATACGCGTTTCTCTCGACGTTCCATATGTATAATGTATCGTCGCAAACCGATTTCCGAAGTAATAATATTATATAGTAAATAACATATCTGGTCAGATTTAATGATATCGAGATTCCGGTTCTAAATGCACGAGACGAATAAATAACAACTGCAGCAATAAAAATAAATATTTTAAGCTTAACGGTTAGAGATTAGAAAGAAATACTACTACGACTGTAATATTATTTGTAATATCGCCGAGATCAGATAAAAAACGGTGAAGTGACCAATTTTTCAATTCCGCCCTGCAAACCAAACTGTCAACACAGTACACTTGAACGATAACTATATATTTATACTACTTATACTATTCTCCTCATATAATAAGCAGTCATTTTTCAAATTATATTTTTGTTACTGGTAGTTATACAGCTGTATGAAATTTTTAATTAACTCTTTATTATTGGGTGCACCACAGTAAAATGTATTTAATCGAATAAAAAATGGTTTTTTAAATCTGATTTGAATTTATTATTATAATAATTTTCGAAAAAGAAAATCGTACTTAATAATTATAAATACATATTTTGTAAATGCTGGCCATACTGTGAGCTTATGATTATAAGTTCGTTCAGTACGTCATAGGGTATTATTACTCTATGGTTCAGTGACAAATAATATCATGACAATTTTGGAAAAATTATGACTATTCAAGTGGTGCGTACTAACCGTTTACCCACTTGATAAATACAAATAATGAAATGTTGACTATGCTCAATGTTGTGAGTTTATGATTATATAGCACTTTAACTAACGAACAAAATTATAATAATTTTCGAAAAATAATGTTTATGGAATACTCGTAGTTTAATAAAATATACAAATAAGTAAATTTCGGCTATATATAGCACCCCGAAAAACGAATAATCATTTCGCTTCAGTTATTTGCGAAATGTTAATTAATATAGGTACACATATTTTATAATACCAATATATTATTGTTTGTCTACTAAATACGAAACAACTGATTATATAGTAAATCTGTGATCGCATATATTTTTCATCTATACCAATGTTTTCGTTGTGGGCATAAATAAAATTATGATGATTACATATTTTACATTAGGTACCCATAGTTTCGGAATAATAATAAATTATTATTATAATGTTGTAATTTAATTTGCATCGACATCATTTCACCGTGTCGGCCCTAATATCGATTCGGCTTTTAATTAATCACTGGCACAAAAACAAAACAAACTGCCGTACTACTATAAACTATTATAATTTATATTATTGTATAAATAAAACGGGGAATTCTATTCGTCGTCGGCAGCCGTAAAATCCGACCTTTGAAAAACCTTTGGCCCCGTCACCGCGTTTTTGCCCCGTAAATTCCCGCAGTTTTGTCGATTAACGTTTCCATTTAAACTTTTGCATTCCCGAAATTCCGAAACGGCGGCGGTTGTCAAACCGGAGACCGCGTCGTGTCAGTTGTTTGTCGACGACGTATTTGGACCGTGAACTCGTGTGTGCACCAATTAATTTCTATTGCACTTTGTCCGAACAATTCGAATAAACGTTATATGCGAGTGCGATCCGAGGGTGGTGGTGGTGGAGGTCGTATGGGTCGCGGGGGACGCGGGGGACGCGGTGTGGGGTGGCGGATGGTAGCGCGTGGGGAGGAGGTGCCGGTGGCGATGGGGCGGGGGCGGTGGTGAGATGTCATTTTATCGCGTGTTAGTGTGGGGGTGCATTTGTTTTATAGGTAGAGGTGTCTTGAAAATGAAAAAAATAGACACGTCGAGAAAAATTAATTAAAAACGTTTTGAAAACGCGTTTAGCGGTAAAAGCGTATCATTGTACCTTCTGCAGTACAGCGATACTTATCATTATTATTATTATTATTCACTAAAAGGCGCGTAAAACAAAAAAACGTTGTTGCGTGTGACCCCGCGCTCGCCTTAATGATTTTTCAATTAAAACCGACACGCCGATGAGGAAATTCGACTCATCATTCACTGTCAACACCGGTCCTATTGTGTTTTGTCGTACGCTATTATAATATACGTGTGCTCGCGCGCGTGTGTGTATTGTCTACCCGGCCGGCGGCATTTTTTTTCGCAGAAAGGATATTGCATTATGTTTATTATTATTATTATTATTATTATTATATCGTGTGTGTCGGTAACTACTGTGAACACGCGGGAACGAAACCGATCGTTTTTGTGATCCCGTTGAGAACATTTTACGGTATGTACGACTATTATACTGGTAAAAGATAATTTACTATATTATATATGTATACAGGGTGATTTACCAAGCATTCTCACCCCTTTTTTCTGTAATAACGCAGTCATTCAAAATCTGATTTTTGATATTTTAACTTTAAGTCGTCTGTATAAGATCATATTGAGATTTTTTATTGGTATACTATACTTATAAGCAGGGGCGCACCCAGGATTTTTTTTTGGGGAGGGCTAAATTCACATAATTTTAATATTAATAGGTAGTATTTATTTTGAAATATGTACAGAAATCTTTAAGCTTTTTTACAATCTTTTACTAACAAATTTTTTTTATTTTTGTCCCGGTTTTAAGTGTCGCCGTAGCCTTGATGTTATACCTGTAAAACATAAATATTATTTATTTAATTATGAATAATATAATGATTATTTTTTATAAGTCTAACCCTTTAAATTATAAAGTTGAGACGCCTTGGTCCTTTTTCCCCAATACTGAGAGTACTTCTGAAGTTTGATAATAATAGACAACAGAGGTCTCTCCCGGGGCCCGGAATGACAGGTATAAATATAATAAAATTATAAAATCAATGATATAATATAATATTATGTTATACCTAATGTTTCAATTTCGATAGTTGATAATTTTTTTTTATAACAATTTAAAGTAAAATGTCAATTTGTCAATAAACCTAATAAAATTATCAAAATGTTTGGGGCTAGCCATTTGGGGGGGGGCTAAAGCCCGTTAGCCACCCCCTTGGGTGCGCCCTTGCTTATAAGGTCCACACAGAGGACACACAGTCTTAAGGAGTAGAAGTAAAAAATCTCAAGAAATTTAAAATAATGTCCTAATATAATATACCTATAATAAAATAATGTCCTAATATAATATACCTATAATAAATTAGTATTATATAATATTATAAATAAAAATAATTTAAAATCTAAATATTAATAAAATATTCAGATTTCAAATAACAGTTTTATTGAAAAAAAAAAGTGAGAGCATGCTTGGTGAATCACCTTCAATCACCCTGTACGCTGTCTGTCTATATAATGGTGGTCGACGGAGTATTGTCGTACACAATAATAGAATAGAATATTGTACACTAATCGCAAATCGAACGTACACGCTCACTTCGGGGCCACCTCGTGGTTGGGCAAACGATCGCTAATAATAATTTTGCTTGGTGTTTTAATCTTTTGGGTTTTCACAAGACTTGTCTCGCTCGGGTTCAGATCACTGCAATCCATCCCTCGAGTTCTCGCCGCTCCCTGAAAAAGGGTCGAAATTGTTATTCTTATATGTTTTTCCGTTTTCGAGCATGCCATGTATATAATATACCTACTTGCCCGTTAAAAGCCATTCGAATAACAGCTCGGTGGACAACGAACCCGCGGGACCAATTAAAACGACACTCTATACAAACGTTCAAAGAGTTTAATTTTAATTATTTCACCGTTAATCTGCTAAGTATTTTTATTTCAAATTCAATTAAGTCGCATCCACACAAACGAGGACGTTTCAAACGTTTTCGTTCTGAAGTGTTTATCGCAGCTCTCCTCTTCGCTTACTTAGGCATACGCACCGCAAACGTAGTCGGTATCAAACATTATTGTAATTTTCATTACTATTTTTATGAAAGCGTTTTTTTTCTTTTCTTATCGAGTCTGTCAATTAATATTATAATTGTCTATTCGATTTTACATTCTTCAAGACATATCCTATGCTATTATATTCGTAATTTATTGCAAATAAGTACCTATATATTATATTGTACTCCGTAATGGTTGTTGAAGTATAATAAACAATCCGTACGCATTCTACAGTAAAACAATTGTGTCAGCTATATTTTCAACAATAACTATAATAATAATGTACAGTTTGATATATTGTCTGCAGGACGTACGCGCCGCGGCGTTATTTGAATACTTAGAGCGGTTTTGTCAAAGAAAAACGCTAGCTCGTTCGTGGGGGCAGGCAAAGCGCACAGCACTTGAAACGACACTTTAATATCCGTGAAATAAATCTTCGTCCGTTTTATGATAAGACTGAGTGAATCTGTGGCTCGGATCGGATGACCGGCTAGGAGAGAGAGAGAGAGCAAGACAGAGAGGTGGTGGATAAAACACATCCCCCATGGAATTCCATACAAATATTACGAAACAACTCGTTTCGTACAAATGCTCACACACACACACACACACACATGAGATAAGCCCAATATTTCGTGCGTGTTTACACACCACCGGCGTATAATATGAGGATGAGTAGCGGACGACAAACGACCCTCGGCCATCAATACGTCGTTATAAAATATTACTCTCTGCGCTTATACTGTGTCCCTCGCAGGTCCGTTTCCCGAGGGACTCACCTTGTTTCCTCCATGTAGACAGAATACAAAAAAAGAAAAAAATAGGAAAAGAGAGAACGTCGTATTATTATATAGCGTCTTCGTTTTTTTTATTTTCCGCGTATGAAAGAGAAAAAAAATAGAAACGAATGATTTCGGTTTCAGCTCGGGGCCGTTTACCCTTCGCATGCATATGCCAGTTAGTCGAGAGATGTATTATATATTATGTATATAATATTTATGTCTATGTTTAATATTATGTATACATTTTTTTTTACCGAACGCGCACCGAAACGGAGGCCAACAATTCGAGCGCATTTCCACGGTCTTTATCCGCATGGGATGATCGTCCGGTTTTGTGTCCGAGCGATAATGTCATACGATGTACAGTGAAACCTCCCCCAACGGGCACCTTCAGATCAAACTACAAATTGTCTACAAACTGAACCCTATGAATAGTGAATATCTCCGAACAGCCGACAAAATTCACCGATAGTGTCCAGTATTTAGAGGTTTCACTGTATAAGCAATCTTTCTTGCAACGATATTCTGAACAAACATTTGAAACCATATATCTTAAGGTTCTCGTTTGCGTTATTGATTTTAAATATAATATTAAACTTTAAAGTGTTATGAAATACGGCTATAATTATATAGGTCGAATTAGCGTAATGAGGGAAATAAAATGTTAAAAGTTATGAGTGAGATTTAAATAACGTAAAATAAAAATGGATATTCTTCACTATCGTTGCTTAGTATAGTTATACTAAAGTGACATTTTAAATCTAACAAGTGGTTATTAATTTTTCGGTACTTTTGAACTATATATTGTACGGTATATTATTTAATTTTGTTCCATTTAAATTTATACCGTTTTTATACGATCACCAGATCAACACAATGTTATATTATTATTTATGTGCATCCGACGTTCACGCATTGACAGTTTAATTACGATTCGGTTTTGGAATAAATCGTCGTTGCAACGAGAGGTGACTCGAGTGTATTCGATATACGCGTGTTGTACGTGTTTGCGTCCAAACTAAACACTATATATTATTATATTGTACGGGACCGTTTAGATTTATTATTTGAAAATCGAACCAGATATTTCACCGGAGAGGAATCCGTCGTATTTTAAGTCGCGACTGCAAGATAAACCGCTGCCGCTCGGAAAAGTCTATCTCGTCTTGTCGACGAGCTGCAATTATAAACGATATATACACCACCAGCTATATTATATTATATACGTGTAAGACACGCGCACTTATACAATATAATATAATAATAATATACCGTCGGGTTTACGCGAAGGAGCCGAAATACTCTCTATACAGCCGCTCGTATTCGAGTGTGTTTTGCCCATTAACGACACAATGTTCGTGATGCTATTGCTTATAGCTGCTGCCTCTGGTGAAGTGTTTTAGTTATACGGCTTCGGGTAAGAATATTTATGGGTTGAAGTTACGAACGACCGAGTCGCCGAGCGCGCGTGTGTGTATTAATCGCCGGATTTGCAGTGTTGTGTATATTATGTATATACATATAGGTGCATATGTATACTGTATATACCTACGCATAAGCACGTGGAACCGTGCGGGATAAGGAAATCGGCAAAATGCGAGAGGGTTACATATGTATAGCGTAATAATAATATGTGGAGCCGGTGCAATTATGTATAATGATACTGTTAAAAAGATATATACTGAGCGAGTGAGAGAGGAGAAGAGTCGGAGTGAGGGAGAGACGGGTGAGAGGTAGTGAGGACGATAGGGATAGAAGGTGAGAGGGGGCGAGGGGTGAGTGTAATAGGTGGGAGGGGACGAGTGTAGAGGGTGGGAGAGTGCAGTGGGAGAGAAGGATCGTGTGTGCTGCAGTCTCGAAAGGACGCCAAGTGAGACACGAGGATAAAGGAAGAATCGAGGCGTGAATCGTGTACAATATTTAGTGCGCGAAGTAATATTGTTTTACACGGCGGTAAATATACATGTATACATACAATTTTATGAGGACTTGCGACGCTTTTTGGGGGTATATATACATTAACGCGAGCGAGTAAAACAATCCGCACCACTTTGCACCGTGACGGCCGTGCTCTGGCGTGACAAAGCTTTGATAATAATAACTCATTTAAAATCCGAAGGAAAACCGCCAAATTCAATTCTCCTCGTACACGCGGGCCCCGCCAGCGATTTTGGTCTGGCTATATATGAGTAAAACACATTTCCCATTATCATCGTATAATATGAAGTTCAATTCGAGTATATGATATTATTATTATTATTATTAGTCCGTCAGATATTCGACAAAACGAGTTTTTCACATATTAATATAATACCTAATGCATATGCACTATCATCGTTTCGTGTTTGGTTTTCACTGCAGGGTGAAAATATCGCGGTTACCTATATACAAGTACTGAAGTACTACAGGTATTTTTTCACGATGATTATGCTTTGCTAAATCCAATTTATGTATAATATATATTTATTCACGATTTTACATATCACACGAGTGTGCTAAAACCATTCTTTTGAAGAAGCTTATAATATATGCCGCTCAAGGCTCAACGTAAGTCTGTAATAGGTACTTGATGCGTATTTTGTTTTCGTCATATTATTATTATAATACCTACTTAATATTATATACTCTCTTCAATTCAAGACGGATTTATATTATTATTGTTTTTATATATTAAAATCAATTCGAGCCAACTTTTACAGAATATATTGTCGTAAATTATAATACTCGTGTACGTCGCCGTTTTCTATTATCATTGATTAATAGTTTCTCCTCGAATATTTGATTTAAAATATATTATTGAAACGATCAATAAAATAAAAAGTAAAACTTGGACCGGTCATCGCTCGTATAGAGCGCGTGCGACGAGATTAATCGAATCTGTTATTAAGATCCGGTGGACGAAGATAAATTACCCGTGAAACCGGAAACGGTTTGCATACGTCCGTACTTCCGGTCAACGAGAGCCCTATGTCAGCCTTTTCCGTGGGGACCCTGCGACTTTTGATTGATGAGCTGCGAGAAGAGTGCAGCATTTTTCAAAATAACAAAACACAATGTAGTGTATTTGTTTCAATAGACGTGTCATTTGTATATCGCTATCAATTTTAAATCACACAAATGATGACCCGGGTTCATATTTATCGATTTTTTCATATTTTAAAATATATTATTTTGTATTTCTTATACATATTATATTATTATGAGATTTTATACCTAACGGTCGACAATATTGATGATGTGAGACGTAAACATTTTTTTTATTAACATGTACTCGTATGGTACTTGGCGGGAGCGTATGTGCGACGGTTGTAAGCGACAACTGTAGCACGGCTAAGTGTTTTATTTTATGATTGTTGTAACTTGCATCAATAAAAGTGTTTCTGACCGAAAATTAGGATTAGTATCATTTCAGGCTTTTGTGGTGAAGAACACTTTTGGAAAAGGTAGCAAGGCACTGAAGTACTTACTTTTTCTTCCAGTACTCGTTATCGTGGTTAGTTGTTCGAGAGTAAAGTAACCTTAGAGTTGTAGAGTGTAAATCAAGTTGGACCTTGTTTAATTATCCTTTTGTGCAGTACTCGTTATCGTGGTCACCAAAATTATAATTTAAATAAGCTCAAAATGTATCTGTTATATAGGTACGCAAAGTCTTTGAGGTGACATATACGACAATAGTTTTGAGATGGTAAACAGGAAAAAAAATTGTGTGTTCACTTTTAACTCAACTAAGTTAACCAAAAAATAAATAACTTTTAACTTTTTCTTATACATATTAATTTAACTGAGTAAAAATAAAATCACTTAACTTGCTTATCTTTATCGTATAGTTCCTAACCATTATTTTGAGTTGAAGTGTATCGCCACACTGATCTATAATGTCAATGCATAGAATATAAAGTTGTTATACGTGGGCGAGAAAGTTAAACAGATGACGCTATAAACGATCATGTCTTGATGATTATTAAATAGAAATGTCGACAGTAACAAAAACTATAGTATAATATTTTATACTATTGTAAACTGATCCGGGTAAAGCTCGCGGGGTGGATGAGTGAGTTGCCCCCCCCCCCCATTTGGCTTATATTTGTCATACGAAATATATTATAAAGCAATATGCAACTATGAACGTATGCGGATAGTCAAAAATTGAATATCCCCCTCCCCCTTTCAAAAAAGCTGTGCACGCTACTGGACTGATCGGAACACCTAGCTGAACATTAAAATGTACCTACCGGATAGTACACACGTTAATTGAAATCATATGGTGGTTACAAGTCGGCTGTCAATTTCATGTCATAATCATAACACAACAATTATTATTATAATCGAGATCTATCGTCGTAGTGCGTATAATATTTTGGAACGTCCGACCATTCATCTCTAGCCCACGATTCCCACCCGTGTGCAGTGTATTACCGTGCCATACATACACAATAATAATAATAATATAATATATAATAATACACCTCCTACGATATGGAGAGGACCGGCTTCGGGCCACCGCCGCCGACGCTTCTGTTTTTCGACCCCCTTCGTCGAATTACGTGTGACGGGTTCAATTAATTACACGGTCCTGCACGGTATATTCGGTATACAATATATAATGAAATGTACACATACGCACACATTGTTTATAATACCTGTCCGTCAATAAATATATAATATAATGCTGCTGGCCGGGCGTTGTTGACCCTGCAGCAGCAGCAGCAGCAGCAGTGGTCTGTATATAATATGTATAATATGAAGTACTACACTGCTCTGTATATTTGCTCGCCGGCAAACACACCGAAACCGATTCCCACGATTCCCAAAACCCTCCCCCTCCCCCGGGCTGGGGAGAGGACGTAAAGCGCGTGCGTCAAAAAACAAAAACCATACGCACGAGACAATTATTATAATTAAACGCGAGCGTATTTTGATTTAATAATATTATATTGCTATCGCTTCAAATAACTGATATTACCGAATATTATCAATATATCGTTGTTTCAAAACGTATATTTACTTGTGCATGAATAACACGCAGGTGAGTGTTAAAAACAACTTAATATTTTAAAGAACTAAATTAGGTATAGTTTTGGTTAAAATCGAAGAATAAATCAATGTAAAGAAAAAAAAAAACTATGAAATGTTTGGCCAATTTAGTACCATAGCTATTTTTGTTTTCCTTTATTTTTTGCAATATTTAATAATTTGATCGTTTGATAATGAATTTATTGGAAATTCTGTTTTATAGATATTTTCAACTTTTAAAAGTGAAATTGATAATGATTTTAGTTGTTCAACTGATGCTGCGTAATACTAAATGCTCTTATCGACCATGGTATCAATGAAATAACTATAAACAATTAGCTTACAACTCAGTCTTATTAAGCTATAAATAATAATAATCTAAACAAAATGTAGAAAAAGTTTACAAATTACAATTATACATCTTACAACTGCAAATAATTTAATTCATTATAATTTATAATCCTTTATTAAGTATTTAAGTCCATATTATAAATGTACGTACTTACATTTTTTTTTTTTTTTTTTTGGTAGGTACCTACAACAATATGAGCAAACCAATATTTTAATTTCGTTATATTAAATTGTAATAAATCGTTTTTTAAACAGTTTGAGACGATTGAAACAACGATAGCAAAAAAAAAATTTTTTAAACATATTTTTTAATATTTTTCAAAATTCAATTAAATAAGCGTTTAGTCTCGAACGTATCCCGATTGTGCTGTTCATTCGTATATCGATTTACATACCACATGTACGTATATGTCACGGTGTTATAATTTAAATTCAATTTTAAAAGTATTATAGTATTATAACTATTATATTAAAGTGCGACCAATGGTTAGGGTTTTTTAATAATCCGTATGACACTACAGATTGAAGAGGTCGGATATTTTCGAAATCGATGGAATTCCGTTTAGAGGAGTCTGCTCGAAATTTAAAGAATTAAATAACCACAAAGGGCCGCCAATGTCCCCGTCACTATATACTCACTGCAATTTTTTCAGTACGCTCAATTACTACGTGCAAATACGCGGAGGGGGTGCGACTATGGCCGATACGACGGTGTTGTTTGAGCTTTTAATTGTCGAAAGCTGCCCGAGGGGTTTTATTTAAAAATTTACGACCGAAGATTAAAACCTAGGGCTACAGCGTGTATACGGTGACGGCCACCGTTGTCGCACACACAGAGAATTATTTATGTATATAATATAATATACATGCGATGTGTCTCCGAGCATATAACCTATATATATATATGTGTGTGTGTTATATGTTTTATGTACATATATATAAACGAACACAAAATGTGTGTGTGTGTGCACGTCGAGGATCACAATAGGAGCAAAAGGGTTGTACCCTCCACATGCCTAGCGACAAAGACTTCAAACGGAAATTATATATTGTAGCAGTCAATTTTTTTTGTTTCACAAAAACCCTTAAGTACAAAGATTAAAGTAACTAAGTGGGTTTACTTAGAAAATGTTCCCCAGACAATGGCTTCTGAAAAAAAAAATCAGCTCTTTCTCTAATCTCTGGTGTCTGTTGATGCTCTGATTTTATGATTTGTTAAACATTAGCAAGTACAATAATCCTATTCAAATATACACGTATCATTATAATGCATTTATTTCAACATAATACGATCCATACAATTGTAAATACAATAGATGATTACAATATTTTTT
This sequence comes from Macrosiphum euphorbiae, assembly GCA_949089665.1. Taxonomy (NCBI): domain Eukaryota; kingdom Metazoa; phylum Arthropoda; class Insecta; order Hemiptera; family Aphididae; genus Macrosiphum; species Macrosiphum euphorbiae. Next base: position 12,475,870 of record CARXXK010000005.1, read on the forward strand.
TTTTTTACATTCAATTGGTCAATGTTGTTCAGTTTTTTGAAACCCAACCGCGCTATATAGGTACTTATGCATTTGTACATTAAAACACTGAACTAAATATTATTAAAACAATGCACATAACTAATAACAATATGATTTCCATTGAATTATATTTTTTCGGCTTATTATAAGTATAAAATTCTATTTAAAATGCTCTTTATAATAAGTTAAATATTCAACAAAAGTCAATGGATAAAAAATAAAACAACATTTTTTATCAAACTTTCCACAAATGTTTATGTTATACTAAACAATAAATGTTGCATCAGACAATATAAACATATTTAATGATTAGATAAAAATACAAATTGGAATATAAAGAAGAATTAAAAATACTATAGCAAATGAGTAGGGTGTCCATTAAAATCTAAACAGATTTTATTGATAAATTAAATTAATAAATATAATTATTGGTCAATTATTATTATTATGTTGGGCATACTTTAATATACATTTAATAATTGGTTATATGTTACGTTTAGCTATATTAGTAGTATTAGGAATAATCATATCTTAAACTCTAATACAACATTAGTACGAAATAATCTGGAAACCAATCTGTAACCTGAAATGCATATTTTCTTATAACCGTATCTGCTTTCATATCTATGTTAAAAATATTTTGAAAGTTAAGAAAAAATAAATTAATATTTAATTTTTAGATGAGACACATACTTATAGTTTAAACAAATTTTTTATTTTTTTCTAATAACTGTTTTAACTTTTAAGATTATAGTATTTGATGCTCAAGAGTAAATACATTCATCGTCCAGCTTACATTATAAAATCTAACGAATCGATTATAATTGCAACGTTTAGGGTCTAACAGTTCGATTAGAAAATCATTTTTAGACAGACGTAACCTAACCTAACTTTGAAGTGATACAATATTGTGGACGTGCAAAAAATAGTCATGCTAAAAAACCACTTGTTTCATAAATCATAAACTATATCGTAAGACTATTTGCATTTGGAAATTATTGGCATGTACCTAAATTATTTTACCCGGATTAAATTTACATGAGTTAATGCAACCCTAGATAATTTATATTTGGTTATTATAATATATTATTGCCGTCCTGAATATTATTTGTGCATGGTTAATAATACTATCCATTTATTACAGATTAATAATAAATTACTACATCTAAAAGATAGAGGTTATTATTCAAAATATTATTAATCAAACAGCGTCCTTTGTATATTTTCAAGTTCAAACGAAACTTTTGCAGATATAATAATAATAATACCATTTACACACTAGACAGCAACAACTGTCAACCAGTATGTTTTTTTTTTATGGGATTAATTTTTTTAACTATATCGTTAAGACTATTATTTGCATTTGGAAATAATTGACATTTAAATCGCCGTCGTACACAGTACAAGAACAGTTGCTCTAGTTTATTCCCTCGATAATTTACATTTAATTATATTATTATTGTGTTTCTTATTAATTGTTGACCTATACAGGTTGAATACAAACCAACCAACAAAAATTAACAATAATAGTAATAATTAGCAATTAATACGCGATTGATGGCAGCTTATAAGTATAAATTAATACATATGAACAAGATAGATGTGATATAGTTGCCAACATTACATGATCAAGCAACGTGCTTTGTTTATTTTCAAGTTCAGAAGAAACTCTTGCAGATAATATAATAATAATAATATGTACACAGCAACTGTCAACCGGTATAATATTTTTCCTATGGGATGTATTTTTTCATACTGATCTATATAGGTAAGCACTCACGATGACAATGATGGTCGACATTCGTACGTTTGCGAAATGCAAATACTCAATGCGTATACATATTTTTAAGCCTTCGTGTGTGTGTGTGTGTTTACTATGGTTTTATTTGGCGTACAATTATCGTTATTATTTTACTTTTCGTCATAATTATTATTACTATCATACGAATGCGGAGCGGGAAAACTGCCGGACACTAGCAGGGGTCTGCGCTTTGCGATTAATATAATAATAATATTAAATACACAGAAGCGATGACATAATATAATATAATATCACAATGCTCAGCGCCGCCGGACGAAAAATATAAATAATATATTATGCACACACACACGATATAGGTATATAGCTATAGTCATTACGACATCAAACACAATTTATACACAGTATTGTATACACACTCACACACACAATGTGCGGTCAAACAACGGCGTCCAACTGGCCGTGCATAATCATTCATAATCGATTCGATGACGTTTGCACTCGGTTTTTCGTTAATTAATTACGATTATTACAGCCGGAAAAACCCGCGGGTGACTGCCGAGCCCTGAGAATGATCTCTGCTGTGACAAAGTGAAACCGAACGGCAAAATGTAAATAATAACATACTCTGTGCGGCGGGATTTAACTCGTCGTCCCCGCGAGCTATTGACATATTATTATTATTATTATCGTCGTCGTCGTCGTCCTCGTCCGACGCATTAATTAAATAAACGCGAATCCCGTGTGTGCGTGCAACTGTTGTGTATTGTAATTATTATTATTATTTTTCGTCATTTTTGTTTCTCCCCCACCCCTCCCCCCACAGATACACAGACACGGGTAGATCGGTGGTGGATCCCTGTCGGTCCGTCGATCGGCGAGATTCGTCGACAGTGGCGTGTCCAGCGGGTAGGCCTGGTATTCCCGGGCCTACCCTGATTTTTAACCTTTAAGTATACCCAAAATATGCATTTTAAAATTATATATAATAAGCACACGATATATATTTATTGTTGTGAACAAAATAAATATTTGTCTATAAATAAAATTAATAATCGTAAAATTGTTATCGTCAATTCTCAAGCGCTTCTTGGAAATACCCCATATTTCTATATAGATATTACACGACCCGACGACCGTCGTCGTTTGGTCGGCGATCACCGCCGTAGTGTTGAGCGTCAAAAACTATGACATGGCTATTAGATAACAAATATTACACGTCATACTTATGACAGTATAATAAAATTTTTCTTAAACTCAAAATGTGTTGACTATACAAGTTATTTTTATAACCAGGCCTGTCCTGAATTTTGGTCCTAGACACTCCTCTGTTCGTCGAGGACGTTGTGCAATAGACCCGCGTATAGGTAGGTACAATGAACACAATAATAATGACAATAATAGATATCTAACGACGACCATCAAACGTGTATTACATTGTACATGCACATATTCGGTGGCGCCTGGTTGTGTGGTGAGGGGAAGCAGCGGGGGCAGTTATCCCTAAAATAATTATGAGTTCTGGTAGAATTTTGCACTTCGAGCACTGGTTGAAGAGCAAAAAAAAATTATAACACTACTGCAGATAGGGGGGTTAAGCCACGTAAGAGTCTCGTTGGGGGGGGATGAAACGACGGGTGTTAAGGGGATGCCCATAGTTGCACTCCGTCTACCCCTCTGAGTGTGTGAAAAACAGTTCCCGCTCCTACACGTACCTACATATTATAATTTACCATATACCAAATACAAATTATGAACCATAATATAATAATATGTATAGGTGGGTACCTCTATACAATACTGTATCCACGAGAGACTTGAAAAACAGCGGGCGCGGGATGAGCGGTGTGAAAAAGAACGCGGGCGCAGACAGTCCGCGAACCACTGAAATTCAAATGCGCGAGTACCTACTTATATTATATACCTGTGTGTGTACCTATTATAATGATAAATAACAATAATAATATAATATAACTATGGTGGGTAGTAGTTTATATTCCGAGTGGGTACGCGGCGACACTTGTGAAATATGATTCGTTTACAATTATTATCATATTATTATATTGTGAGCGGACGACGCGTCCATATATTGTATACATTTTATTATATATTACGTATGTTATGCTCTTTAGTCTTTATTGAATGAAAAGACGTTTAAAAAAATCGTTCTGTTTTTTTTTTTTTTATCAAGTACCTACCTAGTGCACTTCCCTAATATATAATATTATGTGTCATTCGAGCTTCGACGTGTTTTCGTTTCGTGTATACAACCTACCTATTTCAACGACGGAAGGGCAATAACAGTAAATAATTTCTAAAAGTAATATTCTCCGTTCGACCCATTGGCGATAATAAACGTTTTTTATTCTTACACGAGCTTCGTTTTTTTTTTTTGTTCGTTTTGAATATTACGATTCGTGTTATTGAATACTGAGCACACGCGCGGAGTTATTATCAGGTGCAAAGCGTTGTTTTTCCTCGAATAAACTTTTTATTCATATTTAATACGACGTGTATATTATTATTTTTTTTATCTCAGCAAGGTACGAAAATATCATTGATTACAACTCGCAGTGTTGTTATTATACACTGCTGCAGCCGTTATAGGTCGTATTGGGTCCATTATAAGAGTGTGCATTGTGTGTGTGTGTGTGTGTGTCGTAAATAAACCCCTCGGGGTAGAATATTATTTATCACCTGTACAAACACGATTTTAACATTTCCGTGACATCGTTGGAAACCAATTTTAAAAGATGTTTTTTACGCTATTGAATATCGCAGACATAGGTCCTCCGGTAGTTTATTATATCGCCATATAATATTACATAATTCAGTGGCATGCAAGTACAATTTTATTTAAATAATAATAACACCAGAGCGAATACACAAGTACATACTTTCCCGCGTTCATTTTTATTCGAACGTTTAAACCTTAATACATTTAAACATCAACTCACTATGCTTAAAAAGTGTTATTCAAATTTTTTACTAGGAATTTTCATTAAAACTAAAACGCTTATTAATATTCTATATATTATTATAGATAGGTAGGTACATACTTTATTTAATATTATATTACGCTTGTTGTGTACACTGTACCCACGATACACTAATTATAGGTGCCGATCGTGTAATTATTTTTTATCGCTACCTATTCAAAAGTATATAATTTTTGTGTTAACTATACCCACACAATTAAAACCATTTTTTTTAGCTACCCAGGTGTATTATTAATAGGAGCAAGTTTTTTACGAACGTACCATAAAGTTGAATATATTTTATATTATTCGTACGTATATTAAATATATTATTATCAATAAGTTGCCCCCAGCATCGAAATATCGCTAAATCAGTTAAATACTATTATTTCTTTATCGTATTATTGTAACAAATTTGTTTCAGTTGAGTGTACCTACTTAGTTTTAAAAGGTATAGTCGATTCTTATATATTATATTATTCATCGGGCTTTTAAATATTTTAAAAGTATAGAAACTTTAAATGTTCTGATTTATGTCTTGAAATCCCTCCCGAAAACGGCAAACAGGCAAAGTAGCATTTATCACTTTATTTGATAGTGTTTTTTTTCTTTCCAAAAGGCAGTTTCGTATCCGTCAGTAAATCAATTAGGATTTTTTTTATACATAAAACAAGTAGAAAGGGGTTTCAATTTGAAAAATATTACCAACTTTAAGTGTTTTATTATTTTTTATGTTTTTTATTTTTGTAATTCGCTTATTAAAAGGGACCTTTGAAGCAGCCATTAAGCAAATAGGTAATTATTTCATGAATGAAAAAACAAAAACAAAAATGGAAAAGAAATCTTAAAAACACGACTCATCTGTATTGCTGCGAGGAAGAAATGTATTTTTTTTTTCATGCACGTGCGCCGGCTGTTTGTCCGGCCACAGAATGAGGGTCTCGCGGGGCTTCTTAAACCCTCCCCCGACGAGAGTTGATGTTTAAAAGGTCCTTGTCGTAAATTCGATTACAACCGGGACCAAGAGTATATATACACTCTTATAATACACGTATATACGTTTCAACGGGATTTTTGTCAAGATTAAATTCTTCTTGTCACGACGTCTACTCCACACTGGTATACGGTGGCGATCCAATTCCCGCAATCTCACATAATCCGAAAACGCGTCCACTTGGCGATTTTCCCAATTGTCTGCCGTAAAAACCTCGGCCAGGACAATATTTGTCGTTGATAACTGTGCCCGTCATGATTGGGCGGCCGATTGAATAGCTATTCCGACAATGCGGCGTAGTAGTAGTTCCTGAAAACTTAATTTTGTCCGACCTGCAGTGCGCTCTGAACACTTGAAACATATCACCGGAAAACATTTTCCTAAATCTCTGTAAAATATAAAAATAAAAATAAATTTGAAAAAATGTTCACTTATAATTGTTAGTATAGTATATACTCCTATTTATTTTAAAATATAAATCATACCCAATTTATATCTATACACTCGACCAGCTAAGTATAAAAGTATTATTTATTATTTCTTGAGACAATCGACTTATAAAATTAACTATTTCATTTAACGTCTTGTACATCCTGCAACAGTTTACATTGTCCTTGAAGGTGCTACGGCTGCGAAATATGTATAATAATATATTATAATATGACGTATATACGACGGCAGTAATATAATTACTCTTCGGGGGGTCGTAAGTATAAAATTGTATCTTCCCACGCTGTATTAAACGTTTATCGTGAAACGGTAAAACAAAGGGATTTCGGGCTCCTATACAACAAAAAGACCGTTTCCCCGACATCCCTCTGCAGTGTACTTCGCCGTTATGTATAAAAGCCGAGGACGGCTCTGTCTGGTAGTCGCGTCCTCCTCCCATCGCCCCTTTTAAAAAGGACGGCAGAGTCCACCGTCATCGTCGTGTGTCCTGCAAAGTGTCGTGATGCACTTACGAGGCGCCTCTACATAAATATATAACATTATTCCTGTTAGTGCCGGTACCGACGAGTAAACACAAACGTTTCCTGTGTTCCGTGTATACACGCCCCGATTCGTGTTTCCCGAAAAAGGATAGAGGAGAGAACAGCAAAAAAAAAAATACGAACAGAATTAACAAAAGGTCACAATAGTCGGTGTGTGCACATAATGCATTAACCTCTCATTTATGTATTGTTTGCGCGTCGTTTCGACGTCGTCGACGACGACAATGTGTACGCCTCTGATCGCATTCCAAATGCGTAACTCCTCCTGTTCAGGTATATAAAAACAAACGCAGGAGACTTTAATAGTCTCACCAATCGATATTAAAACAATGGATATATAGACGTTTTTAATTACCGTATACCTACCAATATAATGATATGTGCGTACGCGTGAGCAACAACATAATAATATTGTGTGTGCAGTGCGTCGAAATACTGCCTGAGGCCTTTATATAATATATAGTAATCAACTGCAGCAGGGTTAACTTATAATTTATGTAAAAGCTTTGTGCGTACGTGTGCGCAGGCGGCGCCGGCCACTGGTCAGCACTACTGCTGCTGCTAAAAGCGTTTGTTTTTTGTTTTTCATTTATTCTTTCCGGCCTTGTTGACACAACTTTTAATCAAATTTTTTTTCATCTCCAGTCTTTGTATTAATAATGTATAAAAAATATATGTGATGGAGAAAAAAACGCGCAGGACACAATGTCCGCCGTCATTCGGCCGTATGTTAATCAGGGTTTAATGGGCCGCGCGCACGAAAACAAACGTCAGACAACCCCTCTCCTCCACCCCGATGCAGTCGGACCACCACCCCCCCCCTCGGTCACATTCGCAACATTGTAGGCCACGACTGTCACCACAGCAGCAGTGTATATACAGTTATATACCTTTTGTGTGCGGTCAATGAAATCCTAAAAATCCCGTCCGGCCCGCGTCAATTATTGCGTTTTCCATTACGCCCGGGTCCTGCCACTGATTAAAATCGCACCTCCTCCCCCCCAAAACGCCATCATCGTCGCGTGCACATCCACTGCAGTAGTCAGCGACAGTCACGGACCACCTCGCTAACCCTTTTTGATAGCCGTTTGGGACGCGTTACAATGAAGTGCTCGGGACGATGAAACGAAAAAATACACTGCACACACAAAGTGTACATAATAATATTAAACAAAGTATATAAACGACAGACATCGGTAAACACGCTATATGCAAAATACATATATGGGCCACATACACGCGAGGGCAGGACCAATAATTGATGATTAGTTTTAATTAAAATCGCGTTTTTCACGTGCATAATAATATAATATATAGATTTATACACGTGCGCGAATTTAGGTATACATATATATGTTTGTAGGTGATTTGATTAGCACATCATTTTATGTATATGTATTGGTTAGGGAGCCTTGATTGAAAAATATATATTGGGTGATCTATTTAACTCTATAGGCACTCATTAATATTATTTTTTTTCGTTATTTGAACTAGTTTTTAAAAACAAACAATTTGAATTTTGAATTTTCTAAAAAAAATATTTTTACTTTTTTTAGTAACTGCGTGCGTTTTCAGGTAATCCCTTGCTATAAAGTAGAATATTAATTCGATATATAATGAGAATTTAATTTTTAAATTGTGGTTAATGAGTTATAAGTGTTTTTAAGTTAAGATGATCGGATTGAAGTGTTACATGGGTATTACAGTGCAAAAAATCGGTCCACTGCTACCGCTCGTATCTAAACTCTAAATACTTTCAACTAATAAACTATTTGATACTTGTTTGAAATTTGATTTGTACAATACTCCATTTGAAATACTCCAAATAATATATTCTGCTCTGAAACATGGAATTAAATATGTAAGTAGTCATTTAAAAGAGTAAAAAACTTTAAAAATTATAACGATGAAAAATAGTAAAAATATAATTTTTTTTAAAGAACTTAAAATTATATAAAAAAAATATTTTCAAAATAATGAGTGTCTTCCGTTAAATATATCACCACGTATGTATAGGTAGGTAATAATATAATATGATGTGAGTAATAATAACTCGATCAAACGACTTGTTCATTTCCATACCTATAGTTATTCTAAATCTAAATAACAAACTTTTTTCCAATGATGAAAGGCACAATAATAAACTGATGTTGACGAGTGATGACTATATAGTTGTTGTTATTAATAAATTATTATTAACAGTTTCGTTCGTCTTTCTTATAAAATATACTTACTTCAAATTATTTGAAAACTAAGTACAATAATAACAAAATAAGGTTAATTTATGAGTTGTAACGTATTAATTTTTAACTACTATTATATAGTTCTAAAAATACGGTTTTTTGAAAATACTAATAAATTAGGTTGTTTAATGCACAAGACGTTAAATGCATATATTGGTTTCCTTTCTTATTTTCCCCCTTCGTTTCGTGTGTAATTAGTAAGACGTAGCTGATAGTTGGCGAGAGCGTGTATATTAGATTAAAATTTAGTAACGACCCATAAATTATTTTTGACACCTGTGTGTATATGGATCCATATAATTCCATTATTTATTAGAATTCTATAAAAATCTTTTCGTTATACAGATGTGAATATACCTAATTGGGCACCTAAATATATTATGGAGTTGGGCACTGAGTATTTAAGTATATCATTAAAAGTACTGAATTATCGGATAATTTCAGTATGTATCTTATTGCGGAGCGTATAAATAAAAACACGAAAATAAACCAAAAATATTTTGGATATTATATATAGGTACGTCATATATTTCATATTAAGGGGATTGGAAGCGGCGATTTTCTGTCTTTATCTAACACACGTGGAACATAGGATTATAGACGTGTTCTATGTCCAACGTACCGATTAATCTAATGAAGCGATAAGAATTCTGAAAACAGATTTGAATTTGTCGTCAAGTCTACTTGAGATCGACTTTCCCACATTTTTGATATTGTCCCACCAAAATCATAAAAATGATATATTATAAAAAGTACTTAAAAAATTTACAAATTTCAACTTTTGGAGAAGTTTAAATCAAAAAATCAAAAATGTGGGAAAGTCGATCTCAAGTAGACTTGACGACAAATTCAAATCTGTTTTCAGAATTCTTATCGCTTCATTAGATTAATCGGTACGTTGGACATAGAACACGTCTATAATCCTATGTTCCACGTGTGTTAGATAAAGACAGAAAATCGCCGCTTCCAATCCCCTTAATACACGATATAAAATAAATTGTGAAAAAGGATTGACAAAAAAAAAAAAATAGTGAGGTTTAAAAATAATTTAAACCCATTCAACTGGGGATAATAATATCGATTTTAAAATTTCAATTGTGGTCGGTTAACGAGTGCTCGTGTATTTCGACTATAATTGTGTTCAAAACAAGTGAAGGCTTTAAACACTCATGACCAACGTCGGTTCGAACATGATTTCGTACAATGCATAATATAATGTCTGAAGAGAAATTGTGTAAATAGAACTTTGACGGCCGTCCTTCAGCCGGTAGGCGTATCGTGTATTTTGTCAAACAAGATGTAGATATATTCCTCCCCCTTATAAATTTTAGTGAAAAACGTTTTAAATGAAATAAAACAACCCCGTCAATACACTACTATACAGCGAACAAGAGAAAATATATTATGTATATATATATGTATATGTCAAAACATAAAAGTCAGCGATCGGACTTGTGCAAATACAAAAAAATAAAAAATAGAATAAAGTGTATAGTCAGTGTATAAGGAGGAATCAAAGACATGAGAGCAAAACGGGCAGGAAGCTTTTAGCGTTTGTTAGTAAAATAAAGACACGCGGCGGTTCCTTTATTTATTCGGTTATGGCGAGTATCTGAAAAGTAAATTTCATTAGTACACTGTCATTTTATATCCGTCGTGAATCATTGTGTGTGGGTACAAATTATAAACATACCGACTATTATATCAATATATAATACCCTCTCTGTCTGTCAGTCCATCTCACTCTGTTTCTCTCTCTCTGCAGAACTCTGTCTCGCCGTCTTTCTCTCTCTCTTATTATTTTTCTCTCCATCCCTCGGCTATTTGTAGTACAGTCGAAAATTTACTAAACGTTTAAATTATTTTATTTTTTTATTATAACTAATTTTTCGATTTATTTCGAGAACGCGTTTGTGAAAATTCACGAAACGATTTTTTTTTTTTACAAATACGATAGTAGCTGGGAAATGTCGGCGAATCGATAAAAGTTCAAATTCAAATTCGACCAGCACAATAAAGCTATTGTTCTTCCCATCTATACAACCAACGTCTCTACTAACCACCATATAATATTCCGCAGTACTACATCATGTAAACGTCAACCGTGTCAATAATGATGACGATAATCATGCGAACCGCGCACGCGTGCCCTAGTGTAATACAATAAAATATATAATATAATAATATATCGTCAGCTCGTTTTAAGCACAGTTTTTTATACACACACGAGTATATCCCATCGACGTTTGATGCGACGCGTGACTCATATAATCGGACCACCGGCGCACGTTCGTTTCATAATAATAATAATAATAATATAATGTCACAGACAATCCGACGACTGCCGCCGCCGACGATGATGGTAACGAATCACCCGGTCCGGATGTCGCACGGTCTTCAGTCAAAGTCAAATCGCGCAGTTCCCGCCCGTCCGCCGGCGCTTCCGGTTTGACGATATTTTTGCCGAGCCGCGCTTTACCGAATCGTATTCGTCGGTCGTCGGCCGACGAGGGTGTTATTAATCAGACACACAAGTTCCAATAATTAAACGTTGCAGCAGATATCATAAGCACACGCACGTTTTATCGTATGGCCGTTTTGGCCGTCGGAAAAGCGTCGGAGGAAACTGCTAGTCATTTGTAAAACGAGTAAAAGTCGGGGGGCCGCGTTTTACACACGTCGCGTGTAAAAATATAAATTGCAGTGCTCGTGTAGTGCGACAAAACACACGTCTGGTGCCGGTCGTAATATAGTGTTTGGCGCCGAGCGACGACCCTCTTTTGAAAAATCACCTCTGGTTGCCCGAAAACCGATTGTCATCCGCCATACACACCCGAAGACGTTTATGCTCTATCTGTGCACGGAAACGCCGACCAGGAAACGCGTGCGAGAGGTCCACATTGACTCGGAATCGCATCGATTCGACCGATGCGCAGCCGTCGACCATTAGCGTGATGACGTTTGTGTTTAGCTATACAACTATTATTATATTATATGATATGATATGTCTCTCGACTTGATCAACAGATTTTTGTCACATTTTCACTATCGATTTTTTCGATCTCCTCGCATGTATTCAGCCATTTAGTGTCGTTAAGGCTAGGAAATTCTGATGTTCTGAAGTATTATGACCTTTAAAACTTTTTTTTAATAATTCATACAAACACATTTATTGTACTGTTCATAATTTATTCAAAAAGTAACTATTATATAATTTACCATTGACCAGTGTCTAGAACGACAGTCTGTATGCAAAAGTTTTAAAACAAACAGTTTTCAAATATTTTTCCCGTGGTATGTGAAACCTTTTATTCAACCAAAGTAGTGACGACACGCTCATAAGTACTAGACCAATATTTTTAGGGGTGCACAAATCGTGAAGAACTCTCAGACCCGTTGGGATTTGCCTCCACCCCACCAACCCTTTTCAAATTCTTTATAATGACATGTTTTCAAACCTATTCATTTATATAGATACTACTACTTTTATTTGAATAGAAACAATAGCTGGTATAGATATTAGTAAAACAAATATTGCTAAGTATATGCCATTCAATTTTCAGAACTATTTTAACAACATTTTTTTTGTGGATAAATTATATTATTTGTTGAAAATCTTTTTAATTATTTATCATATATCATTTAATATTGATAAGTCATTCGTCGCTGTAGCGCATACTTTTCGTACCTAGCCAATATAATATTATAGCTGGGAACATATTATTATATATTACACTATAGCTGTATGCATATAATTGATCTTAATACAATAAACGCGAACTATCGGTAATATTTACTATACGAAACAATCAAAATGGTATTAAATGAAAAAGTCTTTGGGGGTGCACGAGTGCTCTTTGCACAACCCCCCCCCCACCGCCACTATTTTCGCCGATGCCTATTATATAGGTACCTATATAGATTAGAATGGGTCGAACTGACGGTCAAATTTACAATCGTACATGTGGGGTCCGAGTACAAAACGGTCAATATAATATATATGTATGTAGGTATACGCGGTATTCACGGAATGTCTGCTTAGGCTTAGGGAGCTGCAGGATGCAATTATTATTAGCGATTGTAACGTAGTCGGGGCATTGATATAAATCCATCAGGCGTCGGTTGTCGCCGTTACAACTTTTGATTAAACGCGCCACCGGAGAGATATCATTTCATACTTCCTTCCTGACGCTTTGAGCACGACTGCCGTTAAAGAATTCCGTGGACGAAAAATAATAGGGACGAGTGTCGCTAACTTATATAATAATAATAATAATAATATAATACCGTGTGTTCGGCGCAAGTTTCGCGTCGGCGGCGGGGAAAAAAGCACGAGCGGGACTTTGCGGAGTGAAAGAGAGTGAGTGGGGGGGCGGGAGGGAGAGAGAGCTTTTATTATTACAGCAGCTTCACGGCATAATCTCCGGCGGCGCTCCGGGGGAGGAGAGGGAAAAAATGCGCAGCGAACCATGGATACCCGGTTCATTAACGTTTCGCCAATTATATCCGCCGACGAGGCCAGTCGGCCGTGATGGATTCACATTATTATATTTTCCGAGCCTATGAGAATGATATTTTCCGGGAATATTTTTCATCCCGCCACCCTCCCCGCCGGGACGTAATGATAATATATAGAATCTCGCAATAAAACTGTGGCGCGGCGTTCCCCTTTGGCCCGCATAATCTCCCGTGCACACCCCAAAAACTACCTCCGAACGAAATCATAGAGTGTTTTCATTATATAATATACACAGAAGCCTGTAATTTGTCACTCGAGATATCTCTTAGGATCTCTCATCGTCGTTGGGTGCACACTGTGGCTACTGGCTGCCACCGCCGCCCCATTGAAAGCCACCGTCGTCGTGAGGTGATGTAATTACTGCTGTGCAGTGTGTCACACAACCTATACAATATACGTATAATAATAAGTACAACACGGTATAAGAAGAGTTACGACTGTTCGCATCTTGTAAAGGTTAATCGCGTTTGTCCCGTGTCTTTTACTAATTGCGCACCTTTATTGAAATGAAACCGCTATAAAGAGGGCGTGTTACGAGTAGGTATATTATTATGATTTATTCTGGTTTTAATCTGTCGACTTTTGAAAAATTTAATCTCGACAGTGATTACATCTGTAGAGCGGTCGTATTCGACAGGTGGGTCATCACTATGTATTTAAAAAAAAAAATTGTTATATTTGTCGATTGCAGGGCATCGCAGTTGTACGAAGCAATTAATATGTAATATTAACATAACATTAATATAATAGTTCAGGTACTAGTGTACTACGCATCGATATTAAAACATGTCCGTTTTTAAATACATATCGTAATAAAACAGTATTTATCAATGTGCATTTATTCGCTTATTTGAAACATGTAAATATAATATGGCGCGAGTCGCAAAATATAAATAATAACTAAAATGGGTTCGACGACCACCGATCTAGGTAACAGTGATTTCGATGGACAGTATTATGCACTCGTCGAACTTAAAATGTATCGGTACATTGCTGCAGTGGCTTACCTATATAGACACCTACACAATAGCTAGTCCTCGCTAACATGTATACATATTTTTGTAATTATTCGACAATAACTGTTGTTTGAACATTTTTCGGTAAATTCGATTTTAACGAGTCACGCGCGTATGGCAGAGGAAAATATCTTAAGATTCAAAAAGTACTAATCTTTGTCAGGCTGTCCGGCGAGGACGATTAATTTTCTATTATCCGGCGATTGCGCTCGTTACAATATTATACAATATGCTCGCGCATGCCTACTTAGTGAGTGTGCGTGTAATCTCTGGAAACGTTTTGCCCTTTTAAGGAGCATATATAATATTATTATTGTTATTCCGATGTAACAAATGGTGGTTGTAAAAATAATAATAATAATAATATATAACAAATGGAGCAACAATGCGGTGACCGCTTTTCGGACGTACACATTATGTATCTCCGGGTCGAGAAGACCGCCGGCCGAGACGACAGCGCGCGGGGCATTTAAAAATCGTCACGGATCAACATCACCGGCCGAGGCGATGCATTTTGTCCTTTTGTGGTGCCCCCCGAAGATGTGCTGACGATAACTCCCGCGTCGGGGTCATAGGTCACCAGAGACGAGAGAAATAACCGTGGGGAGGTAAAAGAAAAAAAAACAGTCGCATTCCACGTACACACACGATGATGCTTACACGCCATCATCGGCATACAACACACACGCACACTCGCCCGATAATAATATAACGACGACGACGACGACGACGAATCGACTGTAATCCGTTCCATATTTTTTTTCTTCTAATTTTTTATTATTATTTACTCCTCTCCGCCCCCTCAGCCACCGGTGGTGTTCGCTCGTCGTTATTATTAATGTGCATCCACACGCACACACTCGTCTGTCACCGATTTCTGGGCGGACGGACCGGGACAATGGGCGAGCATCGTCCTCCGCCGCCGCCGCCGCCACCGATATTATAATAATGTACGCGACGTATAGATTTCGGACGTTGATGAATAACGACGAAGAGCAGTAACAACAACACTATGGGCACATATCGGAGGCTTGAACTCGTACATAAATGCCTGTCCAGTGACAGACACCTATATATATAAACGTGACACCGGGGTCACCCCGGTTCGTATACCAGATATACCTCGAGTCTGTTTGTTTAGGATTTTTTTTTATATTATTACTATTCTTCACTCTCCGCCACGTCTCTCTCTCGCCTTTATCATCTCCACGCCGTCTCCGGTCGTCTATATGGCACTCGTCGTCCATTTGCATAATGTGCCGCTGCCGCAGTGTTCGGGGTGCGTTCAACTCTCTTCCATATAATATTATTATATACCTATGCGCACATATGTGTGGATATATATGTTCACGGACACAAAAGACGGTGCTATATAGTCGACGCCGCCTCCGATATCCAACCCCCCGCGGCGAACCGATCTTTTATTCCCGTGGACGACCGTGTTCGGGTGAAAATAGAGACGGTGAAAAAAACGCGGTCATTATCTCCGAAATTCCATTTGCCGAGGTCACGCGTCCCTTTTTTTCAGGGGTAAGACGGGTAGTAAGTATATACATTATAATATTGATAAGTATCCAACAACACAATATAGTATAATATTATTGTTAATATACATCGATAGCGGTCCGACCCGATGGAAATAATACGTCTTAATTTGAACGATTGTCCTCCATCGGATATGTTTATGCTGAGTGAATCATTACACATGAGTCGTTAACAGCGTCTAATAACGTTTCACCCGAATTATTAAACTTATAGCTAAACGACGTTTGTGTAAATGAAAAATGAAGGGTAATTATATTTCAAATCGATGTGATGGCATTTCAACAATATAACAACGGCTACCTATACTTCTAACAGGTAGGTAATACCGATTATTTGGTCCACTTTCAACAAAAAACGCAAAGATAGAGTTTGCTATGCGAAACAAAAGGTATATTCTCATAGGCGAGAATCGAGTTTTGAGATTTGGGGGAGGGGCTGAAGGTCAGGTCCGTGCCGGACTCTTATCAGGCTTTTCAAATGCGTAAAATATTCTCTTTTGTGAGGGGCAAACAGTTATGGGAGGGGGTACTGGCCCACGATATTTTCGTCCCTATGAGTACACTGCAGTTATATTATTTTGATTAATTAAATACGGAGTTGCGTCAATGTTAATTTAAAACAT
Source organism: Macrosiphum euphorbiae (assembly GCA_949089665.1). Classification (NCBI taxonomy): domain Eukaryota; kingdom Metazoa; phylum Arthropoda; class Insecta; order Hemiptera; family Aphididae; genus Macrosiphum; species Macrosiphum euphorbiae. The sequence continues at coordinate 12,492,559 of CARXXK010000005.1, forward strand.
TTTAATTTTTGAACTTGTAATAATAAATTATATTAAAACATAAAAGTATAAATTATTTACTTTACTTTTCAGACATATAAAAGCGACGGAATGGTTTCCTTTGAAGCTAATGCTTTTGATGCAAAAAAAGTTATATATTTCTTATAATATAATCCACTAAAAACATAAACATTAAACATCATAGCTAAATAAAATTAACAACGACCGAATAATATACATGTATATTATAAACTATAGCTATGGTACCTGTGTCCTCCAGTATAAAATACAACATTCATTTTTTCTCCTTCTAATTCGATGATTAAATTCGTCCACCGTAAAAATACTGTATTCCTTTCAATGGCCCATTAGCAAAAGACTTTTAACGTAAAAGAATTTTCATTAAAAAGTCCTCGTGTTTCGTCGGTCCTTTTGAATTTATTAATCGAAGTCACGGTCAACGGAGCATTTACCTTGCTCGAGTTTTCAATAAGACCTTTTCTAAAAGAGTATATAAAAAAATAAATATATAAATTAAAAAATAAAAGCTTACTGAAAACCTAATTTACTTTACATCCCCAAGAATCTGTTTATCAAAAAAACATAATTATGTTTCCCGTACTCGGTAGCCCGACTAATGTCGATAATCAGTTTATGGTCTTGGTAAAGGAAAAATACTATACCAATAGTGATGGTGAGGTTTTTGTCGGAACACCGGTGACTAGATATTCGATTAAAATAATATCTGCCTCCGGGTCTCCGTGGATCTCATTTTTCCCTTGTGTTTTTTGCACAAAGCCTGCGAGGCTAATTGGATTGCCTAAGGAATTGCCGTTCTACAACCACTCAACCATTTGTTTCTGTCGTTTTCTCCTAAAGCCTCGTCTCTGGATCAGGGGCGTACTCAGGAATTTTCAATGGGGGGGGTTGAACATTTTGTTTTTTATCACGGGGACTTTGTCACCTCATTTTTAAAAATATTAAATATAAACATGGTATTATGGTAATGTACTCTACAGAAAATAAATTTCAAAAATGAAAAATGTTTATTTAAAGAACAATATTCCGATTCCGATTGATTAACGTGTTCATGTTTTCTTTTAAGATTATTGTAGGGTTCAATGTACTTAGAACTTCCAGGCACACTAGTAAAAAATGTTATTATTTTATTTTTATTTTTATTTTTTGACTTTAAGCGTTTATGGAAAAAGAATAAATACTTAAATTTTAATACTATCATTAATATTTTTCAAAAGTATATTAAATTACTATACATTTTAATAATTAATCTGTGTGAAATAGTACTAGTAATTTTAGTATATACCTAATTTAGAAAAAACAATTAATAATTTTGATTAAGGGGGCCTTGACAGTTTTACATTAAATTTATAATAAATATAACTAGCTGTCCCGGTAAAAGATCATGTTTTTAATGTTGCATTTCAATTTGAAAACTACATATACATTTTTCACTGTTTATTTTTCTAACATAATTTATATTTATTGAAGAAATATATAAACAAATTTTTTGACAAAGGTTGGTTGCTCAATACACAGTCAAATATTAACCAAATATATCATAACGCATTATGTCAAAACAAGAATGATATTCACTTACAAAAGAAAAAAATGAGCAAGGTGCTAAAAACAAGAAAACACCAAAAAAACTAAACAATTTTTCAAAATTAGTTTGAAGTTTATAAGATAACTATTATTGAATAATATTATAATATAAATAATATACTTAATCATAAAATAAAATATGCAAAATATTTTAAACATGTTTTTAGTTTTTTATGAGCACTAGAAAATAATACTCCACTCTACCAGACTACTATTAGAATTAGGAGTAGAATCATAATAGTTTTAATTTAATTTAAAGATTTTAAGAAGGATGCAAATATCCAAAGAAGTGACTAAATTATACATAATATTTTTTTCTAATTGATGTCTACTCGATAAAAGTATTGCCAATGAATAAAATGCAAATGTGATGTATAATTACAGGCTCCAAATTTATTATACCAACTCAATTAAAAAAAAAAACTTTTTATGATTCAATGTTTTTGTAAATACTGACTTCAATTTTAAAAAATATTAGCATTTTAATTTTAAGACATTTTGCATTTAACAGAATGAATATACAGGCCTTCGTAGGACAAGAAGCGCGCTCTGGTAACCATAGAACTGTGGTAATATTTTCAATCAAGAGTGTATACGTATAGGGGTCCAGAGTGACGACAACTTATCAATACACCTTGTATGTTTGATTTAAATTTTATCTGGTTATCATAATACAGTTCTTAACAGATAATGCTTGTAATCGTTGTATAATGCATGTTGATATAAAATTAAAAATAAATATATTTGTTTATTTTTTCCCTTCTTAAAAATTTTTTTTTAGAAAATTGCTCCTGTGAATTATATTATGTATAAACAAGAACGCACAAAAGTGCATCGGTTAGTAAGGTCATGGGAGGGGTTCAAACCCCACGAACCCCCCCCCTTGAGTACGCCCCTGCTCTGGATACATCGTATTAAAGTATTAATCAACTTTGGAATTTATATTATTAGTACTACCTTACCTAAGGAAAAGATTTATTAGTGGTAAACGCAAATATATTTACATAATATATTAACTGATTTTTTTATTTCAGTTAAAGTGGTTTGAATTCAAACAAATTTCAGCATAAAAAAAAATTGTAAATAAATAAAGTGTGCACACTATAACCAGAGATATTGTGACCAATGTTGTCAATTTGTCATCTAAAAAATATTCAATTCACTATGTAACGGAGTGGTAAGTGGGATAATATAACATAGAAAACAACAATAACATTATATTCATCATAAAAATGGTCATCAGGAAGATTATAGGTTATCATTTGAGAAATACTCAAATACCATTAGGAATTTAGTGTTTAGCATAGGTACTACTTACTCATTGAGTCATAAATATAAAATCAAAAGTGATCATACTAGCAAATCTACTCCCATTTAAGATAATAATTTGTGGTGAGGTAGAGACTATTACCTTCTAACAAAATGATAATTAATTAATTTAGTAATGTATTAATTAAAATAGAAGAAAAAAACATTTTATGTTTACATGTTAAGAAACGAGCAACGAGATAACGTGAAAACGGACATATAGAATAATATGACAAAATGTAATACAATAAAATAAATAATATATACTAATTAGTAATTATAATATAAACTAAGTGACAACATGGAATTGATAATAATAAACCTAACCTATAATATTATAACAATTGCATATCTCCTTAGTCGAATATATAGGTATGAGTACATATTATTTATTGACTTTTGAATACTATTAGAAATTTAGACTGTGGCCGTATATAAAGTTAAACATTAAAAATTAATTCAATTCACTTTTTTATGCAATCGTATTTATTATCCTTTTTTCATAATAATATAACCCTACACTATATATAGGTCCTATATAGTCTATTTATTATCCCTCGTTCTTTTTTTTTTTTTTGGTGGAATCTGTGCATAATACATATATTTATTACGATTTTCGCGTGTGCATGATCGGCGTGCGGTGTGGCGTGGCGTGAAATTACAATGACCAGTGCCCCCCCTCCCTCCCCAACCCTAAAACACTCGCCTTTAATCCTTTTAGAGAGCCCTTTCGCCGACAATCGAATCAGTTTCGGACGCTTTTGATAAATGGACGACGGCCACAACGACACATATCTCTGTAAACCCTATCCGACAATGATTGATGGACATCGGTCGAAATGGTAATGTACAGTGCTCGCCAGATTAACAACAATAATCTTGTATCGCACACAATAACAATAGACAATAGACTTTTTTTCGACTTAATTACGTGCATTTTTTTTCTTCAAAATCTCATGTCTGTGTATCTCCTACGTATAATTAACTATAAACCATAACATAATATATATTGCACGTTAAAGTTAGTACCTACTACTACTGCGAGTGTTTAAATAGTAGCGAGAGCAAAATAAATAAATAAATAAATAAATAAATAAATAAATAAATACGAATAATAGTCTCGTGCTAATAAATTATATTATATTTTTTATAGGAGGTATGTAATTAATAATTTATAACACATAAAAAATTCATCGTATACATTTTGCATGGAATTTACTTTCTGGCTTCTGCAGTATATTATAACAACTGTTTTTTAATATATATTTTTAGTTGATAATCTTATAAGTATTGACTTACTATTTTATTTTTAAATCGTTGCTATATTTGCGCCTACTTGATTTTTTTTTAGCATTTCTTAGACCTACTTTAACACACTCCTACCTATATTGTTTGATGGAAAAAGTGATGTAATATTTAAATACGAAATAGCATTATATGCCTGTGAACTTATTTTTGTAACTGTTATAATATGCATACTTAATATATTATTTTATTAAAAAATATGTATTGAAAAAGATAAATAATTAAATAATACGATTTTGTTAAATATTAATATTGTACTGAACTTTTTTAAATTACTCGTTAGCTTGTGGATGTGATTCGATAAGGTATTATAGTGATTAAGTGATTTAAAAACACAATAATTTTCCTTACTTATTTTATGACCTTGTTTGCATTTTAATAATCATCAAATTCATAATTTAGTTATAGATCATCAAACGTATCACAATTCACAGTTTTCCAATTTATAGTTGTTAAAATATGTATTATAATACGTAGGTAGTATTGAAATGTATTTTAGATTATTGTTCAAATATAATAATTTATTCAACATTTTAAACCCAATTACTCTCCCAAATAATTACACTAGCAATGGACTCAATATTGAGTGACTAGTTTAATATTCAATATTATAATCTTAGTGAGTTTGTACATTGTTTCAACTTTCAACAATAGAGTAAAAATGTGCGCAGTGCGTTATCGCGTTCAATGAAAGACACAAAACATAATGAAATGAAATATTTTATTGTATCGGAAACAAAACCCTCTGGTCTGGACTATTATATTAATATTATATTTGCTTACAACTGCGCAACTCGCGCGTGCACGGCGACAGTATAGAAAACAAAATCGCGTTACGGTCGGACGATAGAAAATCGAATTTCTCCAATAACTTTACGGTCCTACGCTTTTTGGTCAATCGCGTTGTCTGTAAACGGATTTGGCGGGCTGAGGACATCGACGACGACAAGCCGACCGACCCTCAAATTGGAGACGGTTTCCTGTCCAAGAGTGAAAATAGGGATTATTGGTTTATCACATTTTCCCGTGCACGATTTTCGTATTTTTTTTTTCTCTCGCAACAAAGTGCCTACACACTGCAAAACGAAAAGTGAATTTCCCGAGGCCCCCTAAAACATTGCGATAATATTTCTGGCGAATAAGAAGAAAATCCCATTCGATGATACGATAAAGCAAGTCGTGCGGCATTACTAGAGCGGAAACGCTTTACGCGTAATCGTAATGCACAGCGCCATCTAGTTGCAAGATCCGAGGTTATTATTTCCGGTTGCCGATTGCAATTATTACTACTTAATATTACACATTATTCACTGACAGTTTGGTCGATCTTAAGTGTCGGATATTTTGGTTTCTTACTGATCATCGGTGGCGCTGAACCCACACATATCGAGGGTGAGTGGTTGGTAAGTGTAAGGCTAGCAGCAGTGGCGTACAGTTATTATATTTTGGATGAGAGATGATTTTTGACGGATAATCGTGTAATATTTAAAATGTACGCGAGTATTAACAAATGTAAAAAAAAGCAGGTAAGTGGATGTCGCTCTGCTGTACAGTAGGTTACAAGTGGGTCAATGTGTAATGGATCGTATTAAAGTTGAATTCAACGATATAATATCATTGTATAAGAAAAACTATTTTGAGCGGAGACGGTTTACCAGTGTGGATTTTTTAAATTTTTATTATTTTTTATAGCCTTTAAGTGGAATTAATATTTTAATTTTATCATTTTTTATTCGTTGCTACGGTGATAAACAAAACGTTAGAAATTAAAATCCCATTTTAAGCGGTTTTTCGTAATTTGTCAGTAGTTTTTCCCGTGGCATTAAATAACTATGGAGAAAATCGAAAAATTACCTTTCTAAAGTACCATCTTGATCCAATTTTCTAAAAGATAAGGTACTATATGTTGAAATCGATGCACTCCTTCTGGTAGAAATTTTGTATACAGGATATAAAAAAAAAACAAACACCATTGTAAAACCACTAGCTTCCTCGCTCCGCTAAGAATTTAAAATTTAAACTCAATTATTAACAAATTTTAGGAAAAATATGCTATTACACAATTATGCAAATTGTCAATTATCTGTTTTTTATGTGGTCATATTTCAACCATTATCAAGCAACAATTTAAATGAATTATCCGTTATTTTATCTCGACAATTATTTGATTATATTTGTAGCACAGAGATTTGGGAGTTCGTTGCCCTCGTTTAAGTTCGAAACCGAATGGATTCCGGAACGGAAACGAATAGACTTAATATCGGACAATATCTAAAAGCGTAGGTAGGTACTTACATACATTTAAAAAAATCAAAAGCATAATCTAGTTGAACTTTCTGTTGTTCACACTATGTGTACCATATTCTACTCGTTATGTTGTAATAATAATGTTTATTGTATTCAATAGTTATAAAAACATTAAATTAATTTTTGCATATATTTTTGGTCAAAATTGATAAAAACACAAAGTATTACAACAATACTCCGAAGTAGGTACACGAACAACGAACAACGGTAACGACCGACTAAAAACTAAAACGCCCTAAACATTTTGGTACTCGTGTAATTTGCTACCTACCTCTTCTTCGTTGGTATCGTATGGTACCTACCTTAAAAAGTTATCTACCTACTAAAAAAAATTTACCATTTTTACATACTGCAGCACATTAACACTTTAAAAAAATATAAGTTGCTTATTTTAATAACTTAAGCCACAGGTACTTTCCCGTAATTAAATAAAATAAAAATATAAAACAAATAATAGTCGTTATATCATATTTACCGGTAGGTAGCATATACTATACACGAGTACTAAAATTTGTTCAACTAAATAAAGTTATCTACTATAAAGACTACTTTTGATGATTTAATTCCGAATTACTCCCGTTCAATTATTATTCCGATAATCTGTGGATAAAATTCGTTTTGGTTCCGATTAAACAATTTCGATTCCGAAGCTGCGACAACCTTTTAACTGCAACTTACTATGCTATTTTATATGATGGATTCCACAAACAATCGTTTTAACATTTAATGAATCAATATATAGTGCTGCGTTAATGGTCCCTCCTCAAACTAGAATAAGTTCATTATCATAAAACGAATACATTTTTCATGCAACCCGACGGTGTAATAATGTATTTATAATAATACAGTGAAAGCTATAAATACCCTACACTCTGGGTCACTGATATTGTGTCCTCTATTCGGAGGTGTCCGCTTATTCAAAGAGTTCAGATTGAACAGTTTGTTCCAAAAAAAAAAAAAAAAACGTCCACCATTTAGAGGTGTCCGTTAGGGGAGGTTTCGCTTTATATACCTGAAGTAGTTATATGCGGCGCTCTTCGTCACGGTCACTATAATATAAAATCGTTCACTAATAATTCGGTAAAATAAAAAAACAATAATAATAATAATTACATATTTCCTACATCTTTCGCACAGTATTATGATGGATGGCGTTGTCGAGGATATAAAATGTATATAAGGGTTGCGAAATTTTCTAAATCTTTTTGCGTAATTTTTTTTTTCATTCCATCAACAGATTTAAAACTTCATTATCAGACGACTGCAGACGCTACATTATTATAATATAATATAAACTAAACTGGTTTGGTTTCGATTTCATACAGAGCGGCAGCGTAGGTATACAGCGCTGATGCACACACGAGAATAATAATAATAATATGTATATTAGTGCAATTTGTCGGGATGATGGGTTTTAATGCATTTTATATCACTACGCAGGGGGTCTTTGTGCCCAGAGAAAATGGTCGGATGGCTTTCAGTCGGAGAGCTTATAATATATTATTATCATGTGAGGTAACGTACGAAATTATATATATATAATATAATATTGTTTGCGTTCGACCGCATTAAAAAACGGACCTCACATAATTACTTTTATAGGTTCATACATTGACCACCCATTCATGCTGTGGTCGATTACTTGTGATGCGCACACCTATCGCAACCCTCCGATTTTCATGAGGTCCGTGGAGCATACGTTAAATATCTCAACTGGCTGCAACAAAATAGATATTTCGTAAACAATACTATTGTTACTATTTTTTTGCTAAACACAATAGTTGTTTACAGAGTGATGTATAATATTATAATAAACCGCATGAGAATGATAATAATAATAATATAAAATATAAATTTTGTCTCACGCGTCAATCACCATATCTATACTTACCTATGGTACGTATACCACACATGTGGGGCTCGGGGTTGTTACGTAACTGGAACTTTTTTTTTATGGGCCCGTTTCCATTTATTATAATTATTAAACGAACTATGTAGCTATAAAGTATAATATGTACCTACAGTATTACACCGTACATCATACTGCATAATCCAAACGAGTTTATATTTTTTTTAAGTATTAGTTTTTTTTTGTTTTAGATACAAGCGTTTTACATTTTTCGATACTATAATATGTAATTTAATTGTTAAAATACATTAATTTTAAATAGGTAAACGTTATTATATAGTAATGTTCACATAATAATCCACTCACTCATTCATCGCTACATCTCAAAGAACTACAAAACGTGTACTAACTTGACATTTGGAGTAGTGGTTCCTCTGATGATCTACATATGTGCAATAAGGAAGGATTTTCCGATGGTCACATTTTAAAGAGGGGATCAAACAGAGATCTTGAGACTCACGATAAAAATTGAAATTTTTTTTTTTTTATAATTGATTGCCATTGGTTACTCGACCATCTCAGGTGGAAGCATATGAATCACATCGTCGTGATTACATGGCCTCGATTAGGGAAATCATATCTTAAAATCAAAATATGTATGTTTGTAGCTTATATATGTACTCAAAAACTACTCAATTGAGTTTGACGAAAATCTCAGAGACTGTTTCAAAAGATATCAATAAAGTTTAGAAACTGAGATATACTTGAACCAGAGTTACACATATACCTATATTAGAGTATATATACTATCTATAGGATTTTCCACAAAAAAAAACTGCACACAAGCGAAGCTAGTATATAATATTTGTACATGTATAACATCGAAGATGTATTATAATACATTTATTGTATTGAACATTTAAAATCATCATGATTCGCAGCAGTGCCTTAACTTAGGTTAGGTATTCATGATTTACCTTTTTATTTATTCTATACCGACCTTCTTGCCCTCGAAATGATTTATCAATAATGAATATTATGTAAAGTGTAAACATCACAATATTGCAGTCCTTGAAAATCGCAGAAGAAAAATAATACTCAAACTCGAGTATGACGGTTTAAAAAATAAAATGTGTTGTAATATTCTTGGATTATATGTTCAAAACGGGGATATACTAACAAATTTCGGGGGGGGGGGGATGTAACATCGTGCAAGAGATATCCCGGTCAGTATTTTAGGAGGTCTCACGTTGCCCAATATTGATATTGTTTCCCGTTCGAATTACGACGTGTGCGCGAGCGTTAATACGACCATAGAAATCCGTCGAAACGGAAAATCGTGGACACCAAACACCAATTTGTATTGTGCTTGGAGTACTTTACAGTGATTTCGATATAATACACCTCTTCCTGGTAGGTAGCTACCTAACCTAACCTACCTATGCATACCCATTGTGAGGTATAGTCCGTCCCCTTTCGTCCGGTAACGTAACAGTACTACGAATCGTTTCCGTCGGAATGACCACTGTTTTAAACGTTTTTCGGTCGTGTTAAACGCGTGTGTGAGTTAGGAGCGTGTTTGTATATATATATACACTCGGGCGACTTCCGGTCGGACGGTCAGCCCGGAGGCTCGGAAGAAAACGGCGTACACAAAGGGGGCCGCGGTCTTGCCGCCGGATGACGCGATGTTTCGGGACGAGACGACGGCGCCGGGCGAGGGGGTGCGATCCTCCGGCCCCCGGGGGACGGGTAAATGGCAGCCGGGAAAATTGGGTTTGTTGTGACCAGGTATCAAACACACACGCACACAATAGCGGACACGACTTGTTCCGTACGCTTCGGTCGTCACAGTCGCGTCTTTATTGTGTGCGGCGTGTCCGACTATAGAACTTACGGCGGCGGCGGGTTGGAAGGGCTGTGTATTCGATACGATACGGCACGCTCCGCTGAACCGGCCGAAAGACCCTTTGGACAAATTAGCTTCCCCGGCCATGTATACCTACGCCGTTATTCGTACCTACGACGAGTATAATGTAGTCGCTTTCCCTTCGCTCCACTTGGCCGAGGCCTCACCCCTCGGCCCGAGAAACTCACTCGACTGCGTGTGCGTGTGCCCGGTGGTGTTGGCTGCGGCCACGTCGACGAAGACGAATATTATTACTATCGTCGTTATAATATTATGCAGTTATGCGGCTCCCGCCGATGTAATGTTATTGCCGGTCGATACCGCGGGCGACCGGAAAGCGCAAAGTGTAACCGGCGTGTAACCTTTTCAACCGCGAAATGATAAGACAAACAGCAAACGAGACGACCACCGACCTCCCCGACGTCACACGCCATGGCTCCGAGTCGTGTTTTCATTTAGCACACCGACTGCACTCTCTATTGTATATTATTATTATTATTATTATTGTGTAGGTAGACTGCGCAGCCATATCGGCCGAGGGCTGTTTGAATGCGGTCAACACGTGGGCCCGCGGGCTCGACGAAGATTTGAGCGCACGCGTTTGCGAATTAAAATTCGTTTGGCCCCCACGTACACCCCTCCCCGGGTCTAGTGTAACGAATATTTTATTATGTGTTCGCCGGCGAGGTTTAGTAATAATAATAAATATTATTTATCATCATGCCCAACAACGTTCGGCTGCAGCTTTCCAGATGCGCGGAATTGAAACTTAAATCAATATGCCTAAACGCATCGATAATGCAATGTACCTCTTCTCGTATGGACATCTGTTGAACTGTATCAATCAGTTATAACAGTAAAAATTGACTTCTCCGGTCTATCGTAAAAAAAAGTTATTATGCCCCACCCCCCATAATATACATTTATACGCCTATAAACATAATATTATCATCATCGGCTCCTATATTATTGAAGGTCGTGACCAACTATAAACCAGACCTTTGTCACTGAGTACTGCGTACATATTAATATATGCAAACCGTGAGCACCCATGATTTATTTTCGTACATAAAATAATTCAGTGTAGCTCGAGTCTAAAAGAGCCATCACAATTGAAACTGAGTCAAAAAGTCTAATATAAAAATTATGATCTAATTTTAAAAAAGCGTACAAATAAGTCTTATAGAGGTAATAGCAAAACCATCAACAGAAGTTAAATTTGATATTATAAAAATATCTTAAAGTATAATTACCCTAAATTTGTCAAAGTGAGATTGACTCCTTTATACCCTAGCCACAACTCACAGGAATATATACTTTTCAGGATATTATATCATAACATAATATGAGTACGACGGTGTATTATGTTATGATAAGCTGATGGTTTTTTTTATCTATTGACATTGCACCTTAACCGTTTTACTCTTGGATTGCGGCAGTCACAAACTAAGATATTTACACTCGTGTCACTTATCTATATGATCTTTGTTTTGCAGACGCAGACCATAGCCGGGATACCTGCACCTAAGTACAACTGGCGGTACTTATATAGCGGATCAGAGTTCGTTGCTTTAATACGTCATATCACCCGCTCATACCTATATATATATTTCCGGACGTTTGCGAGTTTCCGGATTACAGTTCCGGGAGAGGCAATAAGTGGATGATATACGCTTACCACTTTTCCCTCTCGTCACCGCCAAAGTCGTTTCTACACCGGTTCGAGGCGGTGATGACTCGGTGGCGGCAGTGTAGTTTTTAAGATGGCCTGCGTTTTATCGACAGTCCCGTGTGCCGAGACCCTTAGTGTCGGCTCATTTAGCCGAAGACCGTAAATTCGGCAGCCCCAAATACACAGCGGCGCGGGGTGTTTGCGTGTGGGTGTGTGGGTGTGTAATGCGTGTGTGTTCTGCTGGGCGCACAGGACTCGTGTCGCCCGAGTTATTGTTATTATTGTCGTGTCGGCGAAAAGGGGGTTGGTGGAGGGGTGGCGATGGTACGGGGGCGGCCGACCGGGGCGAAAACTAATAACACGGGAAGACATTGCTGACGAGCGAGAGACTGGCATTTTTACGATCCCGAGTCATGGTCCAGAGGATTTGGATCGTCGTCTGCAGAACGACCGAGTACGAAAATGATATTGGGAACTGGTCGACCGAGAAAAACGACTGATATTCATTTTCGTCTCTCTATTATTATTATATTTTTTCTCGAACAAATTGAGCCGGAAAGATAAGAAAATTACTGCGTGCAACGTGAGTAAATGGTTTTCATTTTTACACGTCGGTGCTCGCTATATTATTCTATTCCTGCAAAAGCGAATTATTAATTTAAAGGAAAAAAAAAGAAAAGTTTCCCTATAGTTTCTGTTGATAAAATATTCATCGACTGTGAAAAGGACAAGTACCACCACGAATTTTATACGTGCGAAGCACAAACTCGTGTCAGATTCTCTTTAATTAAAAATATAATTTAATCAATTTTTATAGGTGGTGGGTGTACTTGGTGTAAATACTCAAAGATATCTTATATTATTTTTCCTTTCTCGTTAAAAGTAAACAATTATTTTCTTTAACTCTAAGCTCAATGTAACTTTTAAACTTTTAATAATTATTATTCATATAAGACCCGACGGGACGTCCATTTTGAATTTAACGAACTTTTCTATTAACACAATCATCAATACATAAGTATGAGGTACATAACTAATGTTGGTAATAAAAGTTTTCTTATAAGCTAATAAGCATAAAATATCTTTGTACATTAATTATTAATATATTATTAGTTTCTCATTGAATTTCAACTACAGTCAAATAATATGAATAAAAATGTACAACCTAATTTATCTAGGTATTGGACATCACCTGTGTGATTCTGTACCAAGCTTAGTTAAAATTTAATTTTTTTTTTAAAACTGAAAATTATATAGATTTTTAAAACGTTTTTGACTTAATATGTTTCTTAAATTATTTATTTTAATAAGTTTAAAAATTATCTTTCTAAAAAAATGTATTTATTTATTTCACATGGATCGTGAATAATTATATTCTTGGTTAAGATTTATTTTGAAATGTGTGTGATACTATATATTATATATTGTAGGCAACCACGGTCATCTTAATAATTTTGTAATAATCTACGAAATTATCCTAAGATGTAAAAATTAAATATCTCATGGTAATGCCATATCCATATATGTTAGTGAAGTTAATTATATCGTTTTCACAAAACCAGCTCAGTATTATTCTTATTATTACCGAAATATACAATGTACATATTATTTTCACGTGTTGCGGTTCCTTTATCAAAATATTTTTCCCAATTATAATTAATAAGTCGAGTTGTTCTCCTCCACAGGTATTTTTTTCTTTTTAATCTGGGATTAAATTATTTAAACTTGTATTTTTTTTTTTTGTTTTTATACCACCGTACTATATATACCGTGATCGCGTGATCGGTGTATAATATCGAGTAACTGAAGCGGAGAATTTAAAAAAGAACTTTGCCCGCCACCTCCTCATCATATTCCGTTATATTGTAGTCGTCGTCGTCGTCGGTGTATGTCAAGAGGCTTTTAACTAATTAAATATATACCGGACGGAGGACCGGCGGCGGCGGCCGTGGTGCATGCGACGATGGACGGCTGCAGTGGCGGACGGTGTTAACAACCCCTATATACTGCTGCTGTGGCGGGAAGGGAGTAATGTTACACACACTTACATATATATATATATATATATTTTATATTTTATTTTTTTAAATAGGGTGGAAAAGATATGCCTGCCAACGCGAGTTGGGGTCGATCGCGCGGTGTGGCGACAGAGTATATATATACATTATGGTGTATAGTATAACCACCCCGGGGGCTGTTGAGAGTGAAAAAAAATGAAATGAAATGAAATTAGTTTAAACTCGGCCGATCGTGTCATACGCGTTAAAAGTTACAATATTCCTAAACAATAATAATGCGCCGCCAACCCTGTCACGTATCGACGACGGCGATGACATTACAATATCATACGGCGGCGTGGCAGTCGCGGTGGAGTTCTATTTTTTTTTTTACTTTCGTCGCTTTCATTTATCCATTTCGCTTGTCACAACACGTCATGCGAAATAATCGTCTTTCCTCCCGACCTCGCCCCCGTCCACGTTAGGCGGGGACTCTTGTCGAAAAACGTCGAGCGACACATGCCACTGCTTCCGACAGGTGGACGTGCGACGAGTCGTGGGTAGGAAATGCATGGTGTCGCGTTTTTCACCCCCCCCCCACTCCTCCCTAAACCCCCGACGGTGGTCGCGTATATTGTTCGGGCGAGGCGCATTTTCGGTTCGTCGATTTTCCAAATCGGAAGTTAACATCACGCGCCACTCATATTTATGCATTGTACCGCGTGTAGGATTATACGAGTATAATAATGTTATTACAATTTATAATAATAATAATGGTAATCGCTATTGGCGTGTTCGGCGGTGTTCGTGGAGTAAATTATTTGGTATTTTTCCGCGGTAATGAAAACATAAAAACAACTGAATTCAGTTTTCGTAATCTGCAAATAAAATAATTCGCTTAAATAATAATAAGGCGCCGCAGACCAGCATATAGGGGGCATTCGTATTGTTAATGAGTAATGACGAATATGTATAATGATAAACAAATAAAATAATGATAGCAAAGAACTTCGAAGCCGCAGGGTGGCATATGATGGCGATGAAGTTGACAGTAGATCATCGAAGTTGCAAGTGACGGTGGACGGTAGAAGCAAAATAAAAAACAAAGAAACCAATAAAATAGCGTTACCCTTAAATATATATTATACACTAAACACATAATATGCGATTGACCATTACAAAATATACACATTACACACTCAACCCTTTTCAACCCGTCCAAATTATTACTTGTTATTAAAATGACACAAGCCATCAACAGGAGCGAACTCACCTATATATACCTACGCGTATTAACAGCCATCTTCATAGAACCTTCTAGAGCCTTCTTATAGCCTTCCAGAATTTTGGATAACTGATATCGTAACAATGGTTCCCCCGAGCACGTTGCAATAGCACAACAATTAAGTGTAGAAAACACGATGCACACAAATCAACGATGGTCGGGAACTGCGTGAATACACGATTCGTCAGAAGTAACCAGCTAATCGACAATTAGTTCAATGCTGAACAGATAATAGTGGCAGATCCGGTGCTCGATTTTTTATTTTGGTGGGAGAGGCAAAACAATTTACAAAATCAGTTCTATAGATTACTATATTAATATGTATACTGCAGATATTAATAATGACATCAAAGTTAAAAAAGACTTCACTAAACACCTGTTTACACATCCATTACGACGGAACGGTGGAAAACTGCACAACATTCTACGCGACTACCGCAGTTTGAGGGGAGGGGAGAATGTCCCCTTGATCCCCCAATGACATATAATAATATGCTGCACAGCAATAATAGTAATATTATGTCAAACGGCGCCTATAATTCACCGTCGCCCATAATATTATGCCCGGGCTTAGATCGACGCACTACTCTACGTCCTATATATATAGGTACGGCACATATTATATTATACGCCATAATTTTGACGTGGAATTGGTGTGGTGGAGGTAGTAGATGAGGGGAATAGGTCAATATTGTCCTGTGCAATATTAAAACAGACGTCTATACACATGTAGTTACGTGTATACGACTGCTCCCATCCACCCCCACACTAACGCGGCGGCGATCGTCCCGAGGTTAATTAAAATCCATTATCGTGCTCGGCGAAACGGAAATCGGACCCTCTCGCCGTCCTCGTTGTCGTCGTCGTCGTCGTCGTCGTCGTGATGCTCGGGACTCCGGCGGCCAGTGTATATATATATATAATATTATAATATACATAGTGTGTAATTAAAAAACAATATTTCGAGGGAGTGTAAAAAACGGTAAAGCCGGCGTAACCTATATATCTATAGTTGTTTTTTTTCATCAGAACGGAAAAACTCCCTTTGAAAACTAATTCTCGTGCTGCCTCGAGGACACGACGATGGAGTCCCGCCCATCGTTAAAAGTTTATCAACCGTTGTATTGTGTTGTGTCTGTGCCTATGTAATCGAGGTAAAAATGTGCGATTACAATTACACTTATACCCTGTTCAAGTTGAGAAACGTATAGTCGGTGGAGACTAATTTTCGTCGGGCCGCAGTCAGCCAACACCCGTTTGTCACCCCCCCCCCCCCCCACAAAGTCAATTATTTTCTGTGTGCCTGCTGTTAAGTATAGCCACGCCCGTGCACACTAGGCGGCCGCCGTCTGCGTTTTTTATCTTGAACAGAGTATATAGGCTCCAGCCGTGTCTGTCGTCTGTGTACATTTGTCTTAGACGAGATTGAGAGTGTCGTTAGGAATCGACCAGTTTCTGGTCAAGCTCAATTCTATCCGCAAATAAATCTCAGGGAATTATCAATGAGTGAAACTGACAAATTTACCAAGGGTTATAATTATTATACTACAATAGTATTATAGACTATAGTATAATAATATTATCGAACGTAATATAATTTTAAGTATTTTTAAACTATTAAGACTTAAGGCCAATAGTAGCAGTTTTACCCGGCCTAAGACACGGAGACTCCAACACAGTCGTCCCCACGACGTTTGAAATTATTAATTAACTTTGTTATTATTGTAAATATATTTTATTTTGTATAATAATTGTAACTGTTACGTGTAACATAAATAGGCAATAATATTATATAATAAAAAATTAGTAACCGTACGCTATATTATGAATGTTATCCGACATACAAAATATGTCAAAAACGCAAATCTATTGTATACTTAAATTTAGATGATATTTTAATGTTAGGAAAACTCAAGAAAAATTTTTTTTTTAAATGGTAAAATTACATGATTTCATAATAATATGTAACATAATACTATAGACCTAGATAATAACAAATAACCGATAAAGTGTAATAGTCCTATAATTATAATATTACTTAGCAATAACAAATTAACTTCGTATAATCAAGTCTCTAAGTATTTTAGACAGATATGATTATGACTCGTTATATTATTAATGTGAAGCACAGGGAGCATAGGATGATTCTATATGACCATAATAAATGAAACGAGAAGAAATAGGGAAAAAGAGTTTGCGGTAAGAAGGGACACCAAATGTTATGTTCGATAAAATATCAGGTACATTTAAGGAGGAGCAGTTGAGAATGTAAAAGATGAACTTTAAGACGTTGGCGTCAGAACGATGAGGTTGTAAAGGTTGTAATAGTTTATTTAGTTGTGGCCGAATGAGTGAGTAATGGTCAGTTTGTAGTATACATGTAGCATTGCAACATGAAGAATTTATTTTTATGTACACGTTCTAATCGTAAACGATCTTTAGTCAGATAAGGATTCCAAATAACCGAACTCTACTCCAATGTAGATTGGACTAAAGCAAACTAAAGTATCTACGAAGGCGATTAATGGAAGTAAACATTTTAATGTTGTATTTAATGAAACTTGGGACTTTGAGTGTTTTATTAACGGTAGGTAGTATAATCTGATGATTAAAGTTCAAAGAAAGAGTAAGGTGAATTCCAAGATCTTTATATATTGGAAAACTCTTTCGATAAGAAATAAAAACACCATTGAGAGTATAATATTATTACATAATATAATAAATATAATATTATATAGGTGTACTATAATATACATATTATAAGTATTAACTAGGTATTAATTATAATTCAATAATATATTTATTATTAATTTTTAATTTTTTATAATATTATATTTCAATCATAAATGTATTTAAATAATAAAATAATATCCGGGATTAAGAAAATATGTAAGTACCTTTTACGGTACTTCAGTATTATGCGTTCTCAGCTATAAAATAATATTATGAAATAATTTGTAGCTTATTTAATGTGTTGTACAGAATAGGTCACAGATACGTAGTTATTCCTTATATTTGTGTTACAATAGTTTTAATATTATTATTTTATTATCACTTATCAGTTGACGAAATAACTTTGATATATGTTTCTGTATGTTTGACAGGATGAAAACCGGACTTGACATTGTCTTCTTATTGTTTATGATTTGTTTTTGAAGTGTATTGATTATCGAATATACTATTAAATAGGTATTTGGTATAATTTATTACAAAATATTTGTTGTTCAATTGTTTACTTACCTACGCGTCTTACAAATGACGCCACACCGATGTTTGGAAAAAATAATTTTTTTTAGGTGGTTTTTTCATAAAAGGAAGCGTACGAACATTTCTCCAGCCTTCGAGGTTTCATACATTACACCACCTGTGATCTGTATAACTCCAAAAGTATATTTCTTTAATGTTTGCTATATTATACACTGTAATATACAGGTTTTATATCTTATCATTATTCGTGTTATCTACTTATGTATTACTTAAATGTACTCGATGTATTGTATGACTACAAATTCGCATAAATTTCCACACCACCGGTTTGCTTGTTAAACGACATTATAACACATTGTCCATGTTGTTTAAAAGCATATGAGGTATTACACGTGGCGCGTTTTTTTATTGTGGTGTCCCCTGTAGGCCTAATCCACATCGCAAGCGAGAACACGCGAACGCCGGTCGACATTGATTTGTAATTTACATAGAGCGGTACAGCGAAAACTGCACTTCTCTCGTATAACATTGTTAGTTATTTATGTATAAATAAAACATAAAATTTTTATATAAATCAATAAATATCGAATTTAACGTTGAATACAGGTTTTAGTTTTAAATTTTTAATTTTGTCGCAGGACGGCATTCGCACATTTTCGGCTTACTATATAGCGTTGAATTTTAGTGGGTTTCATCATCTGGATAAAAGCGAGTTAGGCTGCTAGTGTCCAAGAGGAGTAAAAACTAAAAATACAGTACTTTAAAATTATTAGGATGATTCACCAGATTCTTATTTAAAATTCAACACTGTCCTAATATTATAACTATAACTATAACTATAACTATATTATTATTATTATGATTATGATTATAACTATAATTATATTATTATTATGATTATGTTTATATCTATCATATTATTAGTATATATTATTATTTTATTAGTGATGACTTAGAGATTACCAAAAGTACTATTCTAAGTCTCATACCACTCACTATTCCTCCTAGACCTCTTCATTCAACCTGTTTTAAATGTCGTGAAACTCATTCATATACAAATTTTTACAGTCCTCGAACAAAGTGTTTATGTTGTGTGTGTGACGCCGGCTGGCGATAGTGGCGGTGATGTGTTTGGTGTGACTTGTGGAGAAGAAATGGTGGGTTGACGACAATATAAATTAAATACATTTTACAAAATACGAAAAATTAACTTACTTGGTTTAGGCATCTATAGTTAAACTTACGTATGAACCGACCAAGACTTATATTAAAATAATTCCTTATAGTCACTTGGATTCAATAACTTTTTTATAGAGCTTGGCGGTATTGAAACATTGTATGTGCATTAAAAATATTTCCATCACCAGATCTGTGGTCTGAGAGATATAATCCTTCGTTAATGATTCCATTCATTGTTGATCGTGCGTCTATGAATCTAAAAAGTGTAATTGTTTTATGTAGAAAATAAAAAAGCTTATACTTTACGAACGAAAAGAAACTTAAGAAAGTTAAAAATAATATAGGAAAACTTTTAGAAAATAAAAATTAAAACAGTAATCGGAAAAATATAGATATTATCGAAACTAAAAATTATGTATTATATTGTACAAATGTATTTCGAACAAAATCAAAACGGTAATAACATTAATAAGAAAATTAGTAACTAGGTAGCATATTATTGAGCCAGCATATCTATTATTACATGCTTTTCTTTAACTCACAATGTTTCATTCCTGTTGTCTTCAAATCTTGCGCGCTCGATTTGAGGCACTTATTTATTATAATATTAAATATGAATAATATTGTTTGTGTACGTTTGAAGCCAACACGATACTAAAAATTAATAACAAGTGTACCTATAGGTATAGCTATCTCCATTTAGGCTGCCTTTATTTACCTTCATATAGTACATGCAGTATTCAATAAAAAAAAAATACTTAACGATAAATTAACGATTTAATTAGTCTTCCTGTTTAAAGCTATTCTAATTGTAGTTCAAATCAGTCGTCAGAGTTAAAAAGTACCCCCCCTCAACTAAATAAAAATAATTGTTAAGACATTATTGACTAGGGTATAATTGAGAGAGGAGAAGTGGACCACGTCGTCCAGAAGTCTGAACTAGCAGTAATTTATAGTAGTTGCAATTTACTGTTGGACACAATTTACACAAAAATATTTAGTATACAATGCATAATTATACATTAGAAATTATTGTTAGTAGATAAACAGTATTATAAGGGGAAATTATGCGAGAAATTTTATATTTATGCACCCCTAAAAAAATTGGTCTAGTTGCGCCAATGTAACACAATCAAACAAAAACAAAGGTACTTACAGTCGGTTACAATACAACCGAATCACCAAATATCTAGACAAGTCCCAATAATAAGTACAGACTCAGAAGAGTATTTCGTTTACATCTGTCGGACATATTATAATTCGCTGTGTTTGTTTTATGTTTAAGACATCGTAATTGCATGTACTACTGCAGATCTACGACTACAATATTATATTATAAATTATAATATACGATCATAAGTTTAGGGCCGAAGTAATAATAGCTAATAATATTATATTTTATTATATACAAATATTGTCTGTGGAACGTCGTCAAAGCACTAATATAACATTATCGCTGTAAAGAAAACTGTTTTATGAATTATCCGTCTCCAATACCACTACGTACACGTTATATTATTACGATACAGAATCATTTCATCGGGTTCAGAGTACTTTTTTATTAGTTTGGCAATGACTATTACCAGTGGCGTGTCGAAAGAAGTGGTATTCGAGTGACGGCCGACTCTGAGCATACTTGTTATAATATACGCTTTTTAAGTGCTTGTTTGTACAATAAATCCCGCATTTATTGCAAAAATCGAACAATATTTTTTAAGATTCTCCAGCCAATACAGTTTATGCTTTTATTTATAAATGCATGTATATTATGATATTGTTCAAATGTGAATATTGGTACTCAAATGCAATTATTAAGGGCTGGTATTTCAATATATACTTAAGCTTAAGATTATGTGAGGTCCAACTATAATTATCTGTATTTTTATCGAACTTTAAGAGATAAGCTCCAATTAGCTAAGAAAAACGCTCTGAGTAAGGTTCAACGAGTTCATATTAAAAGTATAAATTTTTCCTATCTTAAGTGCTGCAGACGAGACCTGTTGCTGGCCATTCGATACAATATTTTACTCGTTTTGAACTTTAAAAAATTTTCGAGAGAATTTCAAAACTAAGCTAGAATGTTTACATCATCGGTAAGTTACATTTTCTAAAAAAAAACGATTCGAACATGTCAGTTTTAACTAGGAAAAAGGGATGTAAAGCGTGTTTAAAAGCTCAATTATTTATGTAAGCAGTTTTTTTAATTTTTTTTTTCACAAATTACATATATTATATAATATATATATACATATAATATATACACCATGATATCATGAAAAATTCAAAGTAGATCAAATATACGAATTAAATTGAAATTTAAGAATTAAAAATTGAAAATTATGACTATAAATAATATGATAACTTCATGTCAGCTAGTCATAAAACAAAATACAATATATAGTTTTTTTTTTAAGTTCAGCCAAGCGAATGATTGAATTGAATTTATTGAACTACACTTTTACCTTTTGGGTTCACCTCAATAGTTGTTTTTGGTTTAACTTACTTCTAACGACAACCACCATTGAAATATCGGCCCCTAAGACGGCCATCGATAATGATCTACTTCCACCTTTTCAATACATAATATACTGAAGTGATGTTTGCAATATTCGAAATAAGGATTGATATATATTTAAGTTCGTTACTATGGACTTATCATTCAAACATATATATATATACTCAACTAGCAGCAAAAACACGAATATAGCTGAGTACAATTTTTGGCTAACATTTTCTAACAATATATACCGTCGTAAAGTCAGTTGCCTCTGAGCCTAGTTATATGTATCAATGTACGGTTTTAAAGGGCTCTTTTGTTGTTGACAATAAATCCCGAATTAAATGCAAAAAATCGAACAATTTTCATAGCTCCTAAGGCACACGGTGTTTATGTTTTCATTTATAAAATATTATAATTATTCAAAATGTGTATTTTGGTATTCAAATGCAATTAAGATGCCACACAACGCTGCACCTTTGATCCACTTTCGATACGTACCGCCGAGGTAATTTTAGAAATTTATTTGAAATGACGGCTTAATATATTTTACGTAAAAACACGATTTTGGGTACATTACGGTCGAATTTTTCGAACAATCGTAGCCGTCGTCGTCAAGTCCTAACTCGATTTCACGAATTTAATAATACTATGCAGCTGCACTGCCATAATTATTATCAGTAAAAAAGTGTCTTTCCGAACGTAATATAATCAGAAATTATTCAAACAATTATCCCGAGTTACACAAATCATTTACGTTTGATTTGATATCGCATTGGACGTCGACGACGACGCACACGACGAAATAATGGCGTCGTAGTCGATCTGCAGGGAATATAATATTTATTAAACGATAGTGTCGATCGAAACCTTAGTCCAGATAAACTCTGTCTTGGCTCTATTATAATAATATGACGTGTATAGCACGTAAATGAATTATCCATAGACACGTGAACTCGACGCGTGCAAAATTTCGTCGGTGATGTGAACCCGTTCCGGACCCGGAAATCTACGAAACCCGTGAAGCGTTCACTATTAGATGATCCGTTTTTTGCAACCCTTTTTTTTAAGCGTGTGTACAATTGCTCGGACGGTCGCGCATAAAAGATCGGATTTTATTATTATTATTACGTATATTATGTACACTGCAGCCGGCGGAATGGGGTTGAAATCGTTTTGAAAACGGGAAATAGGAAATAAATAAATATACGTAGAGAGAGAGAGAAAAAACGAAAACGATTTCAGAGTCATGTATTATATTTCGTAGTTGTTCCGCTTCCGCACTTGTCAATCATTCGGCGAGCAGTCACCACCACCACCGAACTCTGCTTCAACCCTTTTCGCCGTCGGATATTTTTCGCGCATCATCCATCTGCGGCCAGACGTGTTAATCGGCCATCTGTTACACGCGAGTTTTCAGTGGCGATATTACCATATTACTATTATCGTCGTCGTCGGTATTCTAGTCAAGTGGTGAAAGTCGGTTTAACACTACCCGCGTGAATTTATATGCATTATGCGTGTATTACTGTGTATAATTATACGACACTGCGTAGGAAGGGTTGCTGCCCCCCCGACGTGGCTTACGGTCGAGGCGGGGTGGAGCGAAGCACAAGCGAGGGGGTTCGTGTTGGTTTTTCGGAACGGTTAATATATTTGACATCGGTATGCCACCGTGACCGATCCCCGCGATGAACGTGATCGATTGGACACGTCTGCTGCGATGAGATGAGGTATTCGAAAATCCTGCTGCCGACCTCGTCGCGGTGTCGAAAGACGATCTCTCTGCACCCCAATCGAAAACCCCGAAAACAACCGTCGTCGCGAGACTGATTAGTGTGATTACTGATCTGACGAAACACACCCACCGACCGACCGAGCAGTCGTGTGACCCCGCGGCCAAATCGCGGTAACACGAGCACCACTACAAAATATTAATATTTCAGTTTATGCGTCCGGGCATCCCCGAGTGATAATTAATACTGAAATTCGACGTGCTTACGTGTCGTTTCGGTTTTTATTTTTACGTTCCAATAGGTATAATGGTATAATATAATACTGCATATTGTGTATATTTAACCTATCATATTATTATAGTTGACACAATTTAATACACATCGACAATACGTTTTGACGTCGGATACTCGATTTTCAAGAATCCGATTATTTGACACAAGATGTTACTCGGGTGGATATAACAATTTTGATAGGTAATATATAAAAATTGGTTTTACACTATACCTTATAATTAGAATAAAAAGATAAGAGCCACTAATGGGTGGCTGCTTATTCACAACATTCATGTTATTCTACTTTTACTTTTATCATATACGCTTATTGTGCTAAAAATAGTATAGATTGTTTATGTCAAATAAAAATACAAAAAAATATTCTTCATCATAATATTCAATTGATTGTATAAAATAGCGTTTGAAAATATATTCATTTATTTGTATCTATTGTTTTTAGGCTACCCTCAAAAATATTATTTATTTAATTTTATATTTTCATTTCTATTTCTATTTCTAATTTATTTTGTAGTCACAAGTTTTAAATAATTACCTACTCTAGTACCTACAAGTAAAATTATCAGAATTAATTTCAAAGCGTATCGAGTTCGTCGAGTTTAAAACAAATAAAGATTATTAAATTAGTCTATGATACGAAATTCAAGTTTTTCATTGTTATTGTATAATCATTGTAGTTATGGGTTGTAATATCATAAATTTCAATGAATCTAATCCGATTTATTATACTTAGAAAATATTATTAAATTGTTTTCTTTATAATCACATATCTACTGTCATGTCGTAGGCGTATATAAGGAGTAGTATTTTTCAGAATTTTCTCATCTGGCCTCTGCAGCAGTCGCGGCTCACACTACGCAGACTTTTAGGTCATAAACACCCCGTCGCCGGTTAATGGGTAATTTTCTCTTAGCGTCGGCACTTAAAGACCTCTTTTTACTGTCGAATCCGAGAAGTCAACTGCATCAACAGACCAATCCGTCTCACTCCTCCCTCTCGACCCTCTCTCGTCGAGAAAGAACGAAAATCGCCCGTCGTATATTCATAAAACTACGTTCCCCGCACCCCCCCCCCCCCGCAGTCCCACCCCGCTGAGGAGTTATAAATATATATTAAAAGAAAAGGCCCGGTAAATGGGAGTCAATTGTTTAACGGCCTTCGTCGTCGGGGACGTGTGTTAAAGTGCAATTTTCCCCAGTAAAACTGCCGTCGGCAGTTAATTCGCGTAATCATAAAACACCCAAACGAAGATAACTCGTCGACCATTTAACGGCTGTACACCCGGTTCGCATTAACGCGGCGGCGAGTCGTAACACGTCTGCGGGGGCCCTCTGCCACATTAAAATTCGTTATTTGCAATAATATCGCGACAACAGTTAAAAAAAAATGTATTATAAAATATACGTAGGGATATAATATTCATATATAAGTACACATTTATATATATGTATAGGTATTTAAAGTATACATCCATCACTAACTAAACATTATGTCTAATGGTTTCATAAACGTAAAACACCGGTTTTATGCGAGCAACACTTTTTTACGGTCTGAAAAGCTGGAAAGGACGATGATGCACTGTGTATCGTCGTCGTCGTATTATTTTTTTATTCGAGACGACTTCGAAATCTCGGAAATCCTTTGGCCGGTCGTTACGGCGGCGGACATTAACTTCCGACGGCGACGACGTCGCGATAAATGTTTAAGTGCATAGTAATAATAATAACAACGATGCACATCTCGAGTGTGGAAAGTAAACGGTTAAACTCGAAAAACTTTTTGAACGTCAACACTGTCCTACAGTGTATTGGTATAATTATGACGTATACCGCGGTATACGCGGACGACCGACGACAGTCGAAATCATCAACACCAAACCAGTACGTACACCTACATAATTATAGTATGATAGTGGTGAAATACTGAATTAGTTTTATAAAGTGTAAGTACACGAATATTCTTGGTCCCCGATGAAAATTACTCATTGTCGTACAACAGTATTTTCCACAAAACGAGTGTGGCTGGATTTTCATCCGGTTCAGCGTCGACTGCACTTACCGGAAATTGTTTGGCTTCAGTCATTGACGTGTTCTGAGTGCCAGCACCGGCTACAGGTGTCACTATATAATATCTATAGTTTCCGAATGGATGACCACCCGGACTTACTATTTTGTAATCTGAAAATATAAAATAGTTTATTCATTAACTATAATTTATTATAACGTAAATATTTAAAAATTATAATATTTTAACTAGACAAATGTGTCTAGACGATGATTTAATTATTTATCTCAGATGTCATATTTCCCATTTGTCTGGATAAGATATCAATGATAAATATAAACCTATATCTAGATCTTAAGCGTACCTATATAAATATTATCTGGACACAACACTGTTTATCGTTATAACATATCGTGTACAATATTATATTATAATCAACCCCAACACACACGCTGTTTGCCGCAGCGTTTTTAACACCAATTAATGTAACATTATACCGCGGTCGACCGAGTGGTACCTATATAATAACCGTAGTCCTGTAGTTGTTCGTGCAGCCAAAAAAAAAAAAATCATGACATTAATCAAAATTAACGTCGGGGCCAAAACATGGGGAAAACCGAAAAATGTTTAATTTGTAATGCACATCGAAAACACCATAATAATAATAATATATATCTATCACATTACCGCCGGTCGATACGTCATTAGTAATTTATTCGCTGTGTGCGCTTAGTGTGATTACTGTAATAATAACTGCTGTAATCATTCTCGAAATTGCGTGCGTTCTCATGCATCATTCGCATTTCGGTGGGCCCTCTCCGTGCATATGAATATTAATAGTGAGCCGATAAATCCAAACGAGCGGCGGCGGACTCGACCGATCGAAACGATTCGTATCGATGGCAAACAACGACGACGACGACGATGATGATAATATATATTATAATATACTCTATTTGAGCACACATACATCATCGTATAATTGTTTCGCGTGTGTGCCGAACAATGTATATGTACACATTATTATTATAATATGCACCGGGCTTGAATAATCGCAAAAAGGATTTCGGCTAACACAACCTATGAATTATTACACGTGGTAATAATTAATGCGTGGCGGAATTATTCAGACGCGCCGGGTGATATTATATTATTATATAACACACACATAGCTGCTGCTGCTGCTTCCAATAATATTATTGTGGAGGTATTATTTGGAGGTTGCAGACCAGGCATATTATAATATGTAACTAAGCGTTGTTCGAATGTATGTATGTTTGGTTCACTAATCACTTTATAATATTATTATGAAAGGTATAACACGATATAGAGATAATCAGGTGTTTTCACAATCATAAATTAGTTAATTATTTATTTATTAATTAATATAATACAAACAATTCATTCATTCATTCATTTTTTTTTTCATTACAATTCAATGATTGTAACTGCAGCAGAGTAGTTTGTAAGTAAAACTTAATTTACAATAACCATATTAATCAATATAATATAATACGTTTGATTTAATAAAAATTATTAGGTTTTATGTAGGTGACTTTACACTTCACCTTTTTCATTTGTTTGGTGTCTAGGGACATTTTCTAGTAGAAAAAAGAGGTTAGGAATGGTACCAAATTGGATCTATTTTGACTTTGGTGGGTCAAAAGTAGACATTTCTCAGTGACTATTAAAATAATATTTAAAAAAAACACTACGAACATATTTTGTTAAAATTGTAATATTATTATTATAATTATCGTTTTGGTGTCAATATGATAATTAAATATAATATAATATAATATTCAATTTTAATTTAACACATCCGTTACAGTGACTAAATCAATGACTAGTTACACTCGATACTGTTTATCAGACAGGTTATCATTTTGCCCACTTCTTTTAAATTTTAATTCTTCTAAACTATCACTTTAACAGTATACTTATTTGACAACTAATCGTAAGATTGTTTTCGTTCGACGTGTCTCAATTTAAATTCACGATTGTTCGACACCAATTATTTATTGTTCGAACATTACAAAGACCTGGAAAAACTCCATGTACGACGACGACACTTAAAAATTCAAAAGTCAATAACCGAACAAAGAGGAGCCTCTCTCTCTCGTCGTCGGATATTCATTCCGGAACGTAAACAAGGGTGGATGGGGGTGGAGGAATATATTTTATGTGCCGATAGCTAATCGATCCCCCGGGCTGTGTTTATGACGATCGGTCCATTGAGCTCGGAGTATTGTCGATAAATTGTCGCAGATGCAAATGAAACATTATTCGCAGAAAAAAAAAATAAAAAATAAAACCATCCCATATGTTTTATCGAACCGTATTATAATATTACCCGCCAAGCGTGTATAGAAATGTGTGTCATTTAGCCGGCGGAATAATTGAAATTCCGCGAAATTTTCCACCGGAAATCCAATTCTCTCGAAAACGAGCAGCGGTGCCGCTGCAGCAGTGCTAAGGGGGCTGCTGCAGCTCTATGTTTTTCCGTTGTTTTTTTTTTTTATTATCACCGGCCCGTTTGAATATAAAAACCCGGGGAATGGGTTCTCCGTTTTTCTTTTAGTTAATTTTATCAGATGCGCGCGTCGCTGTTTTATCGGCTCGTGCAGAGTTATACGACACGAATTTACATGCAAAGCACTCCTCGTCAGACGCGTATGGCCCTCCTAAGTGTATGATATGCGCACACACATTGGTGTGGCACAGTTTTTCGATTCTCCGCGCGGGGGACGTATAATGAGATGGCTCGGAGTTATGACCGAGCGAATCATATGCATACACAATACCCACACATATAGTTAGGATATTTCTGGTGGTGTGTGTGTGTGTGCGAAAACAGGATGTTAAAACGGGGCAAATGCTTTCAATCCGAATAATATGTTAAGTAATAATATATCCTGCAGGATACGACGCGAAATCAAATCAAACTAAACTCGTTTTCTGCTTTTTTTCGTGTGTGTGCCGTTATTGCAGGATTACACGTCTTACAATATCGTATATATATATAAAATCGTTTTGGAATTTCAAACAGTTGTATGTAATTCTTAGGATCAGTCGTCAGCAGGATCTCACCAGGGCCGAAATAAATTAAACACATATAATATACCTCTGCCGTAGGTAGGTATATATAGGTACATTTACCTCCGACGGAACAGTGTTTATTATCAGTGACTTTTAAAGCACACACGGCGCTATTTATCAGCTCGTCCTATATCCTGACTATACCTCTATATACTGGGTGATACGTTTGCGTAAGAAACTCGTTATTTCAGAAAACGTTTTTGAAAATATTTCTTTTACATCCGATTTTAAGTGGTAAACAAAACACAATTTTTGGAAATAATTATATTATTCACTATTTTTTATCTTTAGGTTTATTTTTTTTAGTTTTTCACATCAAATTCCCAAGCGGAATGTCATTCGGAGTGTTTCGAACTATATAATTAAATCAAATTTCGGACAAGTATAGTTTATTAGCTTATAAGTATATTTTAAAGTTTTGATGAGAGGAGCAGTAAAAAGATATTTTCTTATAAGTGGATCACCCGGTAGACGGGCAATCCTATATATATATGTGTATGATTCGAATTAAAGCGATTTCCGCTGTCGTCGTCGTTAATTCCTAGGTATATGTGAAAACCAACTTTTGAGCCCGTTCATCTATATGATATTTATTATAAAATATATCCGGCTAAATACTATACATCGTGTCGTTTATGCGTGTATGTGATAAACGTTGATAGTGATCTCGAACAACCGCAAAGCCTTTGGAAGTTATCGTAGGAACTGGATCGAGGGGATTAAATATCCGTCTGCGGCCATCTGTTGTGCACCTAAAAGCAGAGAGCCGCGAACAACATTGTATATTATGTAGACGTGTGCGAGTGAGTGTATAAATGAGGAATTGAACCCTTCCGCCGAACCCTGCAAAGTTCAAATGAAAAACAGATAGAGAAAGAGAGAAAGTCGGCTATACATTCTGTAATGACAATCGACTACACTTGGGTTTCTCTTTGATTTAACTGTTTATATAACGTATACTAAACCGGCGGGAACAAAGTAATAAATTACTAGCAGTTGCATTAATAACGTGACTCGGGTTTAGACAATAATGTCTTGTTACAACAATAATATATCGTTTCAATTATAATATTGTTTAGAAATTACAATGTGTGTGACCTTATAATTTTAAACATTTGAATAGGTACTATATAATATGAGTGGTAAACGTTCTATAAATTGTAAATTTAGTATTGTCTAACACTATGTTGTCAGGGGCGTCGCCGTTTTACGTAAAAACCAACATTTTTGTTTACCGCCAGTATTGGGTATAGTACCTAAAATAAATTTCAAATTTTCCGCATAACAAAATTTTAGTTTTTAGATTTTAGATTTTAGTAACCAGTTATTGTGATAACTGATAAATAATATTATTTTTTATTATTATAGACCTCGCGTAGATAATATTTTCACAATCTGTGCCTTTCCTCTATTAATAAGAGAGAGTAAAGATTATTAACGTTAGGAATATATAATACGTAATGTGACGTATTATATATATTTACGACACAATATATATTTGGAATCAAAAAAATAATTAAAAAAAAAAACCTTTAGGACACCTCTTACCAACGTCGAAGCATCATCATCAATGAGACATGAGTTCAATACCTATGTTATTATACACAATATTAAACACATTTTACAATTATAAATCAATTTAAATCAATTTAAATTAAATTATATCTAGAATATTATTAAATATATATATATGGACATTTT
The DNA here is from genome assembly GCA_949089665.1 of Macrosiphum euphorbiae. NCBI lineage: Eukaryota > Metazoa > Arthropoda > Insecta > Hemiptera > Aphididae > Macrosiphum > Macrosiphum euphorbiae. The sequence goes on from CARXXK010000005.1 coordinate 12,523,507, forward strand.
CCAGAAGAAAAGTATTATTGGCTTAATATTTAAAACAAAATTAAAAAGTTTATAACTAAAAAGTGAAAACTTCATGAATCTACGGCCATTTGTTTTAGAGTTACAGTACAGTTAATATATGATAACAAAATTTAAACTAATTATTTTTTTCGTCGTCATATATTTATTATATATTTTAAGTAACTACAAAGATAAATGAGTCATTATTGTAAGTTTTACTTCAATGTGTTATCTTTATTATGTTTAATCAATAATCGAATACGTTTAATCATTTTAGTTGGATTTAAAATTATTTTTAAAATCATTGGCAATAACTCCACCACATAAGTTTAAAATAAGGATAGCTATTAAAATCTAAAAACTGAAATTCGTTATGGCGAAAAATGGAAATTTATATTATTATACTGCGGTGGTAAACTGATAAGTTAATCGATGAAAGTTCTAGATGTTGAATATTTAATAATTATTAGAATGGAAACAAATTAATATTGTTTCTAACAAGTCCAAAAATTCAAACGGACGGACACACTTAAAATCTAGGTAATGTGTTAAAAATATTGTTACATATTATTAATATATTTTTCTATAAAACTTTGTATTTGTTCAAATGTTTCAATTTGTCCGAAAACCGTTCGGTGAACTTTTTCCTGGCGCGACAGCGATTGATTGATTTGCTTTTAACAACCGTTTGCTGTAACAATGCTCTCAGATTTATCACGTGAACGGACACTATTGTTTTCCCCCAATTTCGGTTTTATTATATATTTAACTTTATATTGTTTACGATTCGTCCGAAAAATCACCGTCCAGCACTCGGCTGGAGGCGAATCGTAAACTATCGTCGATAACAAGTGCAGACTTTGTCCAAGTATACTATATACATATATATTATACATATATAGCTCTTCCGATGTTTACGACTTCTGCGGGGTCGTTATGATAATATGCAATGGTCATTTGCAGTTTTTACGCCTGTGGCGCACACAATGTATATAATAATATAATAGGGGAATAAATAAATTCATGGCCGATTGACGTTTAACAGCGTGTTTATATATAAGTATATTGTATTGTACACGGGTACCTATATATTGTGAAAAGCTACGGCGTGTACAGAGTTAGCTGCTCCCTGACCACCGGCGATCATAAAATAAAAATATAAAATGTATAAAAGTCGTAATAATATACTAAGTGTGCGTGTAATAATAATTTTCGAATCGTGATCTTGTTATACGACTTTGTTAAACGGCCGTTAAAGAAGCAAAAATAAGTCACGTTCGCGATCGTGGACGGGGGCCGATGATGTATTATAGTCCCAGTGACTTGAACGAGACTTGAACTCGTTGTACAAAAACTTATGGTTGTGCCTACGGAATAAAAATAAATAAACTTATTCGAATGTTGTACAAGTCGGTATTTGCACGTCATTTGGTTTGCGAAACATTCACAGTGGAACTACGTCCGTGAGAGTTGCGAAATATTTAAAAAATTCTTCTTAATAGGATAGATGTAAACTTAGGCTACCTTTTTTACTGCCAACTAGGCTCAATAATTTTTACCGATAAAATATAATAAACTCGACATAACTTTATCTGAAAATATTAATATAATAACGCATTTCTATTCAAGTATATTAATTTTAACTTACCCAAATATGCGCATTCTGTCATAAACAAATTAAAATAAATATACAAAACCTAAATATACAAAACCTATATTAAACTAGCTGAACCCGTGCACTTCGTTGCCCATCAAGTGTACCAACTCTAGTCTATGTGACTCAAACTTTGTTCAATTTGTTATTTAATATTTAGTGTATGGTTTCAAAATTAATCTTAACTTTTCCGTTGCCCGGAATAAAAATTCTGTTTCACTGCAGTACATTATCAGGTAGGCAATCTACCTGCGGTAGATCGAGGACCCCGTGCTGTGTGTACGTAAGTGTATGATTTAACTCTAAAGTATTAAAGTTATACCAAGTTTGTCGTATTCTATCTATGGTGGATTAATATAATCGATTATATAAAATCCTAACATAACCGTAATAATGATGAATAAGAAAAACTTAATTTTTTAAATTAGCCAATCTTCTACCCAAAGGTCTAATCTACACATAAACATTCAATTATATATTATATATGTATATATTGACGAAAAATAATAATACAAATCAACAAACATGCCCGATTAACCAACAGCAACCAAAATATAATACAATATTATTTTTATTTTTTTTTGGCCATGTCAAAAGTTGTGCACTTAAGAGACCACAACCACTCATCGTACATTGTACAAACTTCACAGAAACCATCTACATTTTAGTCTTAAAAAGTTCTGAAATTTTTATCGAAATCGGTTGGGTGGATCTTGAGCTATAGGATTTATTCAAAATGTATACTTATTTTTATATATATAGATTAAACCATTTAAAGTTCATAATTCCAAAACTAAAAAAAAGAATTGTCTAAAATCAGAATAAAGATGAACAAAAATATTAGTAAATGAATACGTCGGAACATAGCTTTGTACTTCAAAAATTAGTTTCATGAAATTTAATTTATATTCTAATATTGTATGCTATTATAACGATTTTTCAGACTTTTTAATAATATTAAAAAAGAATAATACAAAATAATATTTTGAGAATAATTAGAATCGCCTCCAAGTGGTGTCTTCTGGATGGTTCTCAAAAATATTATAAGATAATTACTTATTAGGTATTATAAGATTGGGGAAATTTTTTTTTTCAAACCGAGTTCATATATTATATTATTATCAATCATTTTTACCTGAAGAAATTGGAGCCAACTTTACAATCATTCTCTAAATAATATGCATTAATGTTGACCATTTTATTATTTGAAGTAGGTACTCTATTAAAAACAATTTAAACAACGTCGTATAGTTTATAACATATTGTGAAAATCAATTTTGAATGAAATAAGTTACTGAAAATTATTAATAATCGTCAATAGTGTTGTTGTGTTTTATTAATTGAAAAAAAGTCAAAACGTTTGGAACATGTAGGATGTTGTTAGTTAGAGTTTTCATTAATTTAGTTAGTCTTGTTCCAATCGCGTTAACGTCAATCATAATCTGTTTTGTCCACTAAACGTCACGTGTCTATTGTTTATCAAGGAAAATAATTAGTTTCCTAACCCGAGCAGACAAACAAAGGTCGTAAACCCTTTCGTATCTTCCGATCTTTATTTGATTTTCGGACACTATATTATTATTATTCTATAGACGCTGCTTTTTGAGAGAAAAAAAACATTATTTATTGTGTATAAATACTAACCATTTTTAATTACTGAACCCGCATTTTCGGTTCTTATCTCTGCTTAATAAATTGACAAATGGTCCTTAAAACTGTAAATTATAATTGAAAAGATTAACCATTTTACTATAGAACTATATTCCTTCCATAAGAACCAACGTTGCAGAAACATTAAATCGCTGAAACTTTTAAGTATGTCTTGATAATGTGTGTCGTTGAGCAAAAAGTTACGAGATAAACCCATTGTAAATTTGTGACTGTATAGCAATTAGCTGAAACTTTATAAGAACTAAACGTGAACTACGAGAAAAGGTTTTTTTCACAAATTAATGATTCGAAATTGATTTGTACCCGAGAAAATGTGTTCGTTTCAAAAAGTTATTCACTTAACTTCATATCTAATGGGCAGCAATGGCCATACATTAGATTTTAAGTTTTCCATAAAACGTGTGATGAAAATTGCTCGTCGTGACATCATGGCCACTGCAAAACATTATAATATTATCCAAATGGTTGTGTTGAGCAGAGGGTTAGTTTTTCCCGACATTCGGATTTACGTATTTAGCCCACAAACGAAATTCCAAATACCTTAGCGGTAGAAATATTTCTTTGTTGTTTTGAACGAAAACATATTTTTGCGTCCAGTCAAAAGAAACTAAATCATCTTTATTATAATATATATGAGACCAACCCTTTCAAATGCCACACAATCACTGGAATGTCACCGAGAAATATCGCACCGTCGTTCAAAAGGAATTTGCCTACACAGAGCAGTAAAATGTTACATTCATAAGGCAAATGATAAGGGGGGGGAGAGGAGTAGATGGTGGTTGGTATGATATAAGTGTTCATCAGTGTCGCATCGGTTGGTCCACGTGACAAGCACCCTTATTGAAGTACGAATACTGCCAATATGCAGAATGTTGCATTATCCAAACTTAATAACTACCTAACGACTATTCAATAGATTATGACGTGCCATGTCGGTGGAGTGTGTATAACTATAAATACTATTTCTATTTAATTGTATGTTATTATTGTATTATATTCCTACCTCATTGAAATTGTAAATATTATAATACAAAAATGAATTGCATGTTTATATTATGCATATGATGGCCATTTAATGTAAAATAAAAATAACGAGGGGGACGGAGTGGCCGAGCGGTCTAAGGCGTGGGCTGCGACGCTGGCTCGATACCTTGGTCACGGGTGGCATTTTTCTTCGGGCGAGTCACGGTGTCCGGAGAACAAGTGCCGCCATCCCCCACCCGGGCATGGCAGATACCTACGGGTGCCCAATCAAAAATTCTGCCAAACCCAACACGCCCGTGTCCCCCCTACCGACATAAAAACCTACAAAAACCTACAAAAACCATACAGCTAATGGTCATAGTCGTCGGGCTCAAGATCGACTAAAAATAAAAAAAAAACGAGTATATAGTTGTAGTAGGTTACCTAAATCATTATAATAGACATAATACGATGTGAATTCTTTTTTAAAACCAACGATGTAAAATATTTGTTGTACTCGATCGATACCTAACACGATAGTGTTTTCTCAACATTAAATTGGTAAAAAAAAAAAAAGTTAAAACAGATGAGTGATTGTGTACCCCATAAAAAGTTGAGTACTCTAACATATACCTCCAAAAAGACTATGACGAACCTGTTGGGCCGTGGAGGAGAACTGCAGTCGTCGTTATTCGTTCAGAGCGGCAGGTGCGTGTGAGTGGTACCTAACATAGTCGAACCGCATAAAATAATGTCAATATAGTATATACCCATAACAGATAGCATCACTCACTTTTCACAGGGTGGAAAAAAAATAATGATGTCCATGATACCTACACAGATACGGCACGGCGGGCGAAGGGCACAAAATATAGAGATTGCAGGATACCTCGACGAGTGTATAATGATGATTATTATAACGACGGTTTGTCGTGACGGACTGAATTAGTTTTGTGTGTCGTCTTCGTCGGATTAATTCGAAAATCGCATGAGCTGCACACTGTCCTGCACATAATATTATTATCATCTGTGTATATGAAACGCCACACATTATACGAACAATAAAACAACTACAATAATAATATTGCAGTGAACAATTCGTTGATGTGAAAATAATAGACGGCGACACGGCGTGCGCTCATATTCGATTTCGCCCCCCCAATCGTCGTGCCGACCCGCGTCGATATCTGATTTATAGCCAACATATTCGATGCACCGAAAACGTATAAATAAATATCATTATATTATTATGCGCTATTTTCATTTAATTATATTTTATGGTGTTTGTGCCCGGGTTTTGTCCGCGGATTAAAAAACTAAAGTGACTCGGTAGCAGTTGTTGTCGTTCGCCGTGTTTAATTTAAAAAATGATTTATAATATTATGCAGAGTGGCCAATAAACGATCGCAATAACTCGTTACACCAAAAAACTACGACATAACACATAATATAATAAATAATTATATTTGTATAAACAGAAACGGCATATGTGTTCCAGGACGAGCCGAAAACCATATTTGTATAACATAATATATGTACCTATTTACAATCAATGTTTTTCGTCGACTATAATTTATTAAAAAAAAAATTGTTTATTACGACGAGATAAAAAAAAGCAAGAGCAAAAAAAAAATGTTCAACCATTGATATGTTTTTTGATTTACCTTTGAATATGACTTAACGTCCTGACACTATAACAGTAGGTATAAACCTACCGAAATTAATACAAGAATATCTCTAATATAGGAGAGAATAGACAAGTAAAATAATATAGTCTATCAAAATTGGAAAAGTTTTCGTTTCAATGAACAAATACAGGGAAAAAATAATATATCGGTTATTATAATTTATTAAAATATAAAATACATTTATAGTGACGATATTAAAAAAGAAACTACAATTCATTTTTATTTTGATGAAAAATATTTTTCAACTAATAGGGTAAGGTTTTGTTTTACTTTGCAGAAAAATACTTCACCTCCTAACACTATAACAGTAAACCAACTTTTGAAGACAAATATAATATTCTGGTATGGTACTGAAGTTAACTATTATGGTGATAATAATAACAATAATATGTAAGACTATTATAGTATTGTTCGTTTGGTGTTCGTGCGAAATTTTACCATGGTGTGCCGTTAGAAACTTTTTTGAAAACATGTTTAGGGAGACAATTAAGAAGTATATTTATCATTATAAGGTCATGTTATAATACGCACCTACCCATTAAGCTTAGTGCTGGTAAATTTTAATTTGACCCGTACACACGGCGTATTATTAGAAAAAATTAAACGTAAGACTACGCGTCATTGTTATACCTTTTGGCTTTTGTGACTTGAACACATTTGAATATTATGCATACAATAAAGTCCCACACTCGCCGTGCGTGTACACATATACGGTGAAAATGGCATATTTTCCTGCTAATTGCTGTTTAACATATATCGCTCGGGTCCTATTAACTTGCACGACAGCGGAGGGTACACGTTCGAAGAGTTTACTAAAACGTCCCCCTCGTTCGCGATGTAATAATAATAATAATAATAATAGTTGTAGTACAATATACTGTTTTTCCGACGTGTCTTTAAAGCGCGTCGAAAAACGTCGGGCTCGAATCTTTTGACTCGTTAACATTTCGGCCACACGTTGAAAGCGGAGGAGTCGCCTACATATGGAATATTATAATATTGTACAGTCATATTTGATATATTGCCTGTAGGTTTCATGGCCGCCAAAGGTTAAAATGTTAATATTATGGAAAACGAAGAAATGATTTTTTGGAACATCTAAATTATGTTCAGTCTTAACAAATTAAGTACTATCAAATATTATTTGGAATGACAACGTGTGCCTGTTAAAATAGTTAAATATTTACAGGTCTGGGAAAAGTTTATTCAAAAACATAACAAGGATGTCATTAATGTTAGAGGAATATATATATAGGGTTTTTAAAATATATAATATATTAAACAATATTTTATAAAAGGAATCTATATATAATCATTATTCATTTTTAATTAGGGTTCTGAAATTTCATGAAATTTATTTTTTTGAAATATTTCATATGAACAAAAGAAAAGAAAAACCAATTTTACTTTCAAAATATAGTATAAATTACAGAAAACACCGCTACTTAGTTAAGTGTTAATGAAAAATATTATAGAAATATTTATTACATAGTATAGGTACATTAAACAAATTACATGACAATTATCTATGGACTAGGACGACTAGGTATCTTATATTAAATATTATATAGGTAGTAGGTATCTTCTTTATATCATGATCTGGAATTAAATATTAATAATCACTTATCAGGTATGAAATCAATAAGACCATTTATTGGAAAACATATCAAAAAAAAAAACAACTTGAAAAAAAATTTAAAAAACATATATTTTCATATTTCAAGAAGGGAGAAAGTTTCGAGTTTGAAATATTTCAAAGTGAAAATTTCATGTGAAATATTTCATACGCATAACCCCCCCCCCCTCCACATACGGTGAAAATGGCATATTTTCCTACTAATTGCTGTTTAACATATACGGCTCGGGTCCTATTAACTTACAGCATAAGACAGGGGAGGGTACAAGTTCGAAGAGTTTATTAAAACGTCCCCCTCGTTCGCGATGTAATAATAATAATAATAATAGTTGTAGTACAACACTGTTTTTCCGACGTGTCTTCAAAGCGCGTCGAAAAACGTCGGGCGCGAATCTTTTGACTCGTTAACATTTCGGCCACACGTGGAAAGCGGAGGAGTCGCGTATATGTATATGGAATATTATAATATATTGCCTGCTGGTTTCGTCGCCGCCAAAGGTTAATATGTTAATATTATGCGGAAAACGAACGCCGAAGAAATGTCATTCGATAATAATTAATTTCAAGCTCGTTGTGTGTAGTTGTGCAAACGAGCGCATCCGGAGCACCATACATGCGCCCTTGTCGACGAAGTCTTCGATTATAATAAAACCTAATAATTATTACTACTATTGTTAAAATATAGAAACGGGAGACGGCGGGAACCGTCGCCTACACATACTTTATTTTCCTACACGCGTATCGTTGACATTCTCCCCGCGACACTTATCTTGGCGTCACTTCATCGCCGCTGAACAGAGACTAAAAACGACGCCAGTCTTGCTCGAGCGCGGTGTGTGTGCTTACCCGAAAAACAACCATTTTAATTGTCTTTCGTTGTATTATTTTTGTTATTTCCACTATTAGATACGTTTATTAAAAACCGGGAAGTAGGCATTGTCATTGTCAACGTGTGTGTGTGTGTGTGTGTGTGTGTGTGTGTGTGTGTGTGTGTGTGTGTGTGTGTGTGTGTGTGTGTGTGTGTGTGGTGTGTGCGTGTGGCGCAGGGAGGTGGTGCTGATACTCGGAGCCCTTACGCTCAACGTGTGGGTGGGCGCGATGCTGTACCATCCGGTCGAGCAGCACATGGTCAAGCAGTACGTGGAAGACTGTGAGTACGTGGACAGCGGTGGCGAAACGGATGCGGTGGTGACGTCTTCGGTTTCTCTGGCCGTGGCCGCGGCCAACTCGGTGGTCGGCGGCAAGAGCTTGACGGAATTGCACCGGTGCTGCGGCGACGACGACGACGAGGGCGGGCGGCACCAGGAGACGGTGTCGCTGCTGGAGCAGAACCTCAACGGTTACGTGATCGTCAATGAGCTGAACGCGTCCAGCGTTAATAGGTGCCGGCGGACGATCGGTACCTGCTGGCCGCCGGTGGCGTGGCGATCATCGCAGCGCGGTCAACAGCAAGTCGGTGGCGCGGCCGCTGGGCGGCGGTTCCTGTTCACCGAAGTCGCTGCAGGCGTTCAGCAGCTGCGGCCTGTTACGGACCACCAGCGGCGGCGCGGCCCGACCACATGCAGCTGCGGCACCACAATCTGCACTACCAGCACCAGCACTGCAGTAACCTGCAGGCGCGGCCGGGCCATCGTCGCTGTGGTACGTCAGCACGCCGTTCCACGGCAGCACGTTGGTCAGCCTGTACGAGGACTCGCAGCCCAAGAAGAAGCAGCAGCACGAGCAGCCGGAAGCCGGCGGCGGCGACGGGACCGACGAGCAGTCGACGTCGTCCCGCCGCAAGACCGTGGCCGGCGCTCTCCAATTGCTGTCCGACCCGCTGTTCATTGTCATACTCGTGTCCAACGCCACCACGGCCATCGGGTACACGAACTCGGCCATCCTGCTGCCGTCGTACGCCATCAGCATCGGCCACGACAAGAGCAGCTCGCAGTACCTGCTGTCCGTGGTGGCCGCGCTCGACCTCGTCGGCCGGGTAGGCGGCAGCACGCTGTCCGACTGGATCCGGCTGGACAAGCGGTACTACTACCTGGGCGGGCTCGTCCTGTCCGGAGTCACGCTGTTCGTGCTCCCGTTCGCCGACGACTACCCGACCATGTAATGCGCGTTCGGGCTCAGTTCCGGCGTCGTGGTCGGCATCACGGCCGTCATTATGGTCGACATGCTGGGCGAGGAGCGGCTGTCTTCGTCGTACGGCATATCGCTGTTCTGCAACGGGCTGGTGCAGCTCAACGTCATTGTCACCCTTTACCGCATCACACCTGAATCCAAAAGAAGGTCTTACCATTTATTTTTTAATGTATTTCCCGACGAGACCGATTGAAAACAAATCATATCATACCCTACAAACGACCAATTACATGGGTGATTATTTAATATGAATAGTAGTAATATTATGATAGTATGGAATTGCAGCAAATATAAATATTACCTATACTACTTTGGTATATTTCAATAATATTAAAACTATTTAAAAGAGCTGATAAACTAACCGACATGTAATACTACTGTTCTAATCAATATTTAAAATAATAACATACCTAATTATTATGATTATCGATCAATAGATAATATATTATAAAAAATAAAATATTGTTCAAAATATTAAAACTTGTTACGAAATAGTTAATACCAACTAAGTTTACATTTCTCAGTTAGTATAATATTCTATTACACTCTGTATAACAATATATTGTTTATCGAACTTCCATACTGCTGAATACACGATTATAATATGATGGCCGTTGATTTATATTTCTTTGAAGCCTTGTTGGAAAAATTAAAGTTAATTAAACAATAATAATAATAGTTTAGATAAATCACTAACAAGTGCAGGACTACTACGCTGCGCACATTATTGTCCATTAAGGGGATGCGTTTTTTTTCAATTTTAATTGTCCGACGGTCAATTGAGCCGAACGGGTTGTGTATACCTACATATAATAATATAATAGCGGGTCCGGCCAAAACGATATAGTAATGATAATAATAATAATAACAACTATAACATTAATGTTAATCGCGTTAATTATTGTGGCTTACGCAAAGTGCACACCCTCACCACCTCACCAGCCGTCTCGCCACAGCCTCGGCCAGGAGTATTATATTATATTTAAATGCAGATAAGGTCTGGTGTACACGGAGTTTTAGTTACGGTCCGCCGGCTATTAGGCCGATTGGCATGGGATTTTAAACGTAATGCGATTGCCGGCAATGACCGATCAAACAAACGGTACATTCAAATTCAATAAATCGTAGTCGTTGTTATCGCGATGACGTAAACGAGCAGGACTCGGAAAAGTCCAAATAAATCCGCGATCATACATATAATAATACCTACGTATAATATGGAAAAATACCCCGCCAACTACCTACATAATAATATGACGGCTGAAAAACCATTTCTGCATCAAAGTGACCTATACAATGTGATGATATTCAATTTCAAAGTGAATCGCAAAGGTTGTCGACATGTCGATGTATTGCCGTTAGTGTCGTAGACATTATTAATATCTATATGGTTGGCGTGTAACGATGTTATACAATTTTAAATATTAAAATACTTATTGATGGTCGCTATAGTGCATTTTTTATTTCTATTAATAATGAGTAAATCTATTGAAAAGTCAAAAATTTTAAAGTTGAAAATCTTATTTTTTTTTTTTTAATATGAATAGGTACAGACAATCATTGTGGTTAGAAGATTGCTGACAGTTAGATATAAGAAATATAAGTATGTATATAATTCATTATCTTAAAACTAAAATTTATTTGATTTACATTTTAGTTTTTGAAATATAGATTATTGGAGAACAGGGAATTTACAGAGGATCGAAAATCCTACAGAACGTAATAAATATAGTGTTGACTTCCTTTAGATTATTTGATATACCTAATATTGAGTTTTTGAAATTTGTTATCATATATTTTAATTTAAGGTCTAATATCCAATGATGACGATGGACATCATCGACACCAGAGCCGCGACTAATCTGTGTGTTTAAACATTTATTGTACAATAAATTGCCCTTGTTTTACTGTATATATTACTGTGCACATGGCATGGACAAATTGCTTAAAATTCAATTTCTCAGCAATTAATTTACACATAATAATAATAAAAAAAGGTGGGTAAGTGGATTAATTTACTGAAAATGTATAATTGTAAAGTAATTTGCGTCCACTGTAACCCAATGAAAATTGACTTGTGCCCCTTTACAAAAAAACTACCAAAATATGTATGGATATTATTTTTTTATTTCAAATAGTTTTCATTATTTTCATAAAAAATCCTTGATAGTCCTAACACTTTATTTGTTATTAAAAAGAAATACTACAGAAAAGATATTTTTCAAAATATTGAAAGTCTACCTGAAAATAAAATAGATCTACTATGATCTACATGATTATTTCGGAAACAAAAATAATATCAATAATGACTATGTAGAGGATGTTTCTGAATTAATTTCAATGAACATTTTAAAGAAAACATAATAATAATAATTATAATAAAAAGTATGGTACTACCTATGTATATATATATATATATATATATTATATTATAGTCGCGTTTTGCACATTTCCATTTGCGCTCCGCATAATAATAATGGTTTATTGTCATACGTCTTAATGGTAGGTATCTTTTATTTTTTTACTCGTCCCCGTTTATATTCATTCATTCGCCGAACTAAATTTACCGTGAACGATTCAATTATCATCAGCGACGTCTTGTTGCACTGCGAATCCGTTTATATCAGCTCCGGTGACCTACGACCGGGAACAATCGTATACTGTACGATCGGATGGTGGACGATTAGAGAGAGGGGGACCCTCGGAATCGTAAAAATCACTCGCAATTTCATTAGGTAATCGATTATCTCATGACGATACGATTGCCGTGCGCCGACGTTTTACTTATAATATATATTTTAACCGAAAACACTACACCATACTTGCGCACTATTCGCGTGTATATATATATGCATTATGTGCCCCCGGTGCAGCTGGAAAGCTTTCCGGTCGATTGCGCCAGTGACATCTTTGCACCGACGTTCAAGACGCCGATTTATGCGTAGTTATCGAGTTAAAACGTCCGGAAAAAGAGAGAGAGCAACCCGTTTTTTAAACGCCGCCGTCGGATTTATTGCCGCGCCGGGTCTTTATTTCGTTCGACTACATTCGTCATATTACTGTTGCGCGGGGTGGCCCTGCTTCTGCGGAAAATAAGAAAAACAAACAAACAGACCAACACGCAACAACACACATAATATCATACATATACCAGAACCCTCGGGATTTTCACGCGCGGGCGTCGTCACACACACATTATACATATATATACGATATATTATTATTATTATTATTATTATATATATGCTCGTGCGCGTATAAATATAATAAACGTGATTTCACCTCGGGACGAGAGACTTTAAGGAGTGTGAGAGAGGGTGTGAGTGACGGGGGGTGAACGAGCCCGTGACTTTTTCACGCCCTCTGCCTAGCGCGGACGCCGATGATGAATCGATCGTCTTTTTAAATTTAAACGGAAAAGAAAAGAGACGATAAAAACGCGTTTTTTAGACACACACACACACACACACACACACACACATAAATATATGTAAATGTACATTGTGTATTATATATGCACACACGGCTGCGCCCTTATATTATATATAGACGAGACGAGGAATGTGTCGGTACCATCTAAAACCGTTTTACATGTGTTTGACGCGCGTATGATTGATTCCCGGGGCACACACGTCGGCGGCGGATGGGGTAAAAGAGAAAAATCGAGTGAAAAAAAAACCGACGGAAAAACAGTATTACGTCGTTTCATTTTTTCATTTCCCCCCCCCCCATCGGTCCCGAAATCGTTCTCTGCGTGTGTCAAGCGCGTGTGTTGCGATACCGCCGACCGCGCATCAGCGCATCATTGTCATCATCGGCATCGCGGCGCTTTTTCCAGGAAATTAAACGTGCGCGTCAGCTTTCGTCTCGCTACTCGTCCATTACGAGCGCAGCACTATCATCGCACATACATCGTCGACAATGGTAAGTCATTATAATAGATATTATGCGGGTGTATAATATATATTATATGTATAGCGTATAGGAAGTACATAATCGGATATGGCGTGGTGTACCCACCTATAGGCGAGAAACGCCAAACTTTAGAATTTAAATTGTTCGATAAAAAATAAACAATTTTTTAACTCAGTCATAACATGTAATAATAATATAATATCACGTCATTATACGTACGATACGTATCGTACGACCACATTACATTATTACGTATATATAGGTATATTATGGTACTCACGTCATACTCACTAAATATACAGTATTATAATACGTGTATAGATGTCTAAACGAAATCTCTCGTAGGTACGCTATTTAGCCGATCGGTTTTACGACATCGTAACCCATTAAGTAGGCAGTTGAAATAAATCATCGACGAGTAGCTTTTCTGTATACGGAAACTCCTGCTTCTGATAATATATACAGAGTGAACGAGTGATTCAACTTAAGGAGCGTCCGTGTACAAGCTTCTCTTTTTCAAATGATTTTCGTTTTGACGTGGAATCCATAATAACAAAAATATTATAAATTAGGAAACAAAAAAAGCAACTAACAACACACTTATTCGTGAACAAAAAAAAAGTAAGGTTCATATTAATGTTTAGATCATGAGAATTGTTAATAATAAGGTAATATTTACTGGAAAATATTATTTTCATATTAAAATATATATTTCTATCAGTAACAGCATAGTTTTACTACAGTTATTCATTTGTCTATCAATACGAGTATAATAAACAGTGGTTGTGAGTGATCTCAAAAAATAATTAGAAATTTAATAAATGGAATTTTAAGTTTTATTTTTAGACAAACTTAAAAAAAGACTCAAAGTATGAAGATATAAATATCGATTTAAATAGATTTAATAAATAAATTAAATTTTTGTATTTTTTACTACATAAATTAATAATATTACCAATAAATATATTTTTCTTATTTATAGCATAGTTAAAATGTTTTGTAAGGCATATATTAGGAGCATATTTAAGTGATTGTGCATATTTTAAAGGTATATTGAGCGATTTTTAGGGAATAAATAAATTAATATCTTAAGGTTTGGTGTGAATATGGCCATACGTGGATGGATGTTAAATTTTGAGCATTAGTCTAAAACGCTGTGTCTAAAACGCTAGGGGTTTTAATTTTAAACTAGTCTTGAACATTTTAAAATTTACAAGCAATTTACAATTTTAAAATACTTATAACTTGCTTTGAAATTAAAATATAATAAAAATACTATGAGATGCCTAATACTATAATTTACCCTAAATAATTTACAGTAATAAGGAAATTCTAATTTGAAAAACTGAAGTCCATATAGTCACAAGTAACAAGAAACTTCTAATTTAACATGAATATGAAAATATTATAGTCTTTAAGTATATAATATTCAATATTTCCAAAAAGCAGAATTCGAATAAATAAATTAAAAAATGGTAGTTATAGTATGCGCGGTGTATCACACTGTATACATTCGTGTGTATTGTGCAAGTATTAAGTACCTATATATTACATAAAACACAAAATAAAGGAAATAGGGATATTATATTAAAACGTACATTTTAGCAGTTGTTATAATAGGTACCTAATGGAATCTTTACAAAATAATGTGAAACGTCAGTTTTGAAAAATTATTAGTAGCAGTAAAAATACGCGAGCAGTAATTTTACGACCGCTGACTTAATGGGGTCGTATCGGTTTTATTCGGTAAAATGTCATTTTTTAAAGTGTATCCAACACAATGTAGTAAAAATACTTCCGCAATCGTTTCTCAAAATTAATGTGTCTTTTATCCAAAGCACTTTAAAAATAATATAAATACAATTTGGACGTTAGGTGGTCTCTTGATTTTTATAGTATAATATGCTCAGAAGATGTCCCATACTACTTCGTGCCAAATTGTGGTCGTTTTATAATAATAATTACGAGCCATATTATTACAAACAGGATTATAATTTTTTTTTTTTATTTCAATGAACAAAACTTGTATAGTCATTAGAAGTTATTATTCTCCAGCGGCGAACATAACAGTTAAATATAAGTATTGAACTAATATTTAGAAACAATAATCCCATGTAAAACATATTTTATACTGTACATGAAACCTATTCAAACTCCTCTGTTTGTTGCAGCAAATATAGCAATAACAGTTTGCGAGATTACTGAAATTTGAAAGTTTGCTTATACACGCGCAGTAAAACCATTTCAATAAAACGACGTCTTAACGGCCTGGTGGAAATTGTCGTGTGTATACATGTATAACGTGCGTGTAGCGAATACTTACTGATGTTATGTATTCCGAATATATATGGTCTGACTAAGTAATGATAGTGTAGTACGGTCTTTGGCATTAGTTTGCACGAGCTCGAGTGCCAAGAACACTGCAGCTGCTATAGGCAAATTTATTTGTCATTTACTGTGTACGCCGAAGAAAGTAAAATTATGGAAATGCATTACTCGCGGATGAGCGAGTTTAGAAGAGAAAGAGTCGATGGAAAACGGTCTGTTTTTTTTTTTATATTTCTCGTGTTTACGAAAACGGTTTTTTTTTCGTTTTCCTCTCTCCGCCCAAAACGAAACCCTTTTGCAGAACGACGACAAAGAACGTTATAATTTAAAATTCTTCTGGCGATAAAATAAAATACGCGCAAGGTGGAAAAGAGTACATAAATTATGTACATGGAAGAATAGGAAAAAACACGCACACACATAGGGCTTGCGCCGAAGGCCCGCCAAAGTGTTCGTATAATAATATAGTACACGAATAATAATAATAATAATAATAATAATATACTATATATACAGACTGTGGCGGGGAGAGAAGCGAACCGGTGGTCGTCGATGCGTGCTGGTGAGAGATGAACGCAAAAACGATAGGGTGCTGGCTGTAAAAAGATAAGACGGTCTCGGAGGTTTTTTTTTTTTTATTATCATTTCTTTTTTCCGTCGTATTATTTTTATCCGATCTGAGGAGGGTCCCGCTGCTGGAGGTTTCCGTTGAAAATTATGTAATCCGGTTGTCAGCGTCGGATATCGAAGGAAATCGTCTTTGAAAAAAAATAAAACCCGAGAGAAACGCGTGGCGTGTTTCACACGAAAATTGCGCACCGGAAAAGGGCTCGGGCCAAGTGTCGCGTGAAATTTGTTGTTGAAAGTTGTTATTAGAGCGGTAATAAGACGATAAAAAATGCACAGCCAACTGCAGCCACGGCCGAGCGCTGTTTGGGATCAACCGAAACAAGACTAACACCTATAATATTATAATGCATAATATACATACCTCAATATAATACATTTTGAGATACAAAAAAACACGCTTTACGACTTTGAACTTACACTGCAGTAATATTATTTCTACGTATCCCGTTTGGTTTTTTATGCTCTGTTTGCAACATGTTTTATCGTAATGGTGGGAATGTATCCTGAGAGCCTTTTCATTTGGCCCGAGTACGTCGTCCTTCAGTCCGCAGCCAAAACTTTGAAGAGACAGAACCCGCAACGATATATTAATGTCAAAATTTTATTGTTTTATATGAATTGTTTTTCCATAGTTTTTACAACACTGACTGTGGCTGTAATGGTGGGGAAAAATCATTTTATTTAAACTTTAATGATAACGCAGAATACGTCTACGACTTATTTAGGTCAATATAAGGGTGAGCAGTGAACTGACGAGCAAAGTAATGTGCCTTAATAGTAGATATTATACACATTACACGTGTATTGAATTTTCAACATTTTCAAAAAATGTAAAGTTGAATTGAAGATAAAAAAAATGTACAAAAATTATAAAAAAATGAGTACAATCACTCTAACTCAAAATGTGTGAAAATGAGTGGCAAAATATTAAAATAAATAATAATAATAACCATTTTGTGGTGGTGCACCCTGTGTAACTTAAATTAACTAGGACGCATTCGGGCTACGTTAAAAATATGATATTTTTCCATTGCATCGTCATGGATACAATTTTGTGGTGTGAAAAGAAAAACTTGATCGATTTTGGAATTTTAGTATAGTATTTTCTCGATGTATTTATAAGTTGTCATAGCGCGTAAGTGTGTTATTATTTGTTCGTCTCTTTGGCATAAACAAGCCCACTTAAATCATTATAATTATTAGACAATAATATTATTATATTCGATTGTATATTTTTTTTTCGTAAACACTATTTGAAACTTATTTTAAGAACAATTAATAGTACATGTTCAGTTTTATTCTTCCGAGAATTTACTTAAATTTTTCCGAGCTTATATTATTACCATACTAAACCTGCACTGTTGACCATGTCGGTTGGTCATTCGTCCAAATCCAACGACTCTAGAATATTTTCATCTCTTGGCAAAAAGTTTAGACCATCCTTAACTACTATCAGATCTAGTGAGTCGTTCGAGGGTTCGGTGAAACACAATTATGGATTGATATACACAGCCGTTTGCTGCAAGTACAAGACGCGACCTGTGCCGTGGGTAAAATGTAGCATTAAGACGAACTCCATTGAAATATTGGGCGATCGTATGAAGGCTGAAGATTGGCAAGCCGCAATGGAAGCGCTGATGACTGACACCGGTACCCATCACGTGCGCATAAAAAATAAACGGTACATAGAACAATTGGCAAAAACCTACGAAACGTTCACTAGTGTCGTCGAAGCACCGAAGTGAGTGTTATTAAAATCCGAAAAAAATATTTTCGAAAACATTTTCTCATACTTTATTTACACATAGCAGGTACAATAGTTGAAAATAATACAAAGTGATACAAAAATATAATTAAAATGTTTTAAATAATACCCGCCTTTGAGAACATAATGGAAGATCGTGTTATAACATATTATACCCTAAGGTAGAATAAGTAGAACTGGACTGAGACAAGTTCATAAAATATTTATTTAAGCAATTATGACCATGTTTTTATTATTTAAAAAAAATCACATTATCGCTTCTAAAAACGCATCCATAAATATTATAATGTTCTCGTTTTAACGATTTTCAATAGCGCACATCGTAAAAATGCCATGTACAATTTTTATTATATACCTATGCCCGTATATAGGGACCTCTGTAAAATAAATTATTTACAGTGAATACGATTTATACGACTCAAATACCAATGGAATATTTTTACATTGTGGCTGAGTGATGCCCGGGTGCAGTTAGAGCATTTTCCCTTAATTTTGGCGGTACCTAGATATAATATATTTTGAATATGGTGTATTTTATATTATAGTAACTGATGTGCTTATAATTATATATAGTAAAATATGTGTTACTCAATATGATTAACTGGGCGCATGTTAACTCCGCCAGGAAAATAAAACAGGTAAAATATTGGATTCATGTAAACTCCGCCAGTGAAAAAAATGAACAGTATACACTATACATTTAATATAATATACAGATTATTATTAAACAAAAAATCATAATTTTATAATAATAACTATCCTTATTAAATAAGTATATAACAAAAAATATAAAAAACTTAAAAATAAAAATAATAAATGTTCGAACAAATCATACTAATTGCAATACGAGTAGATGATGTTAAAAAATAATAATAGACAATTGTAATAAGTAAGAAGTTCTTACTTATTACAATTACTCAGAACTAATAATCAAAAAATATGTAGGTATATTATATTATTATGACATAATATGTTATTATACTTATAATATTTTGAATTTTGAACTAAAATTATGAGAAACAATTAGTAGGTATTCAAACCATTAAGTCTAATATAAATCAATTATTATAACTATTTAGTATTTATAGCTTTCTTTACACAATAGTTTTATTTGAATTTTGAATTTTTGAGTTTACTTAGTAGAGAAATATCATTTAGTTTTACATAAGGAAGGCTTTAATATTGGCGGAGTTTTCATATACCCATTACAGGTAAGAAAATAAAACTGGCGGAGTTTACATTATACCTTTTCATTATTTTTTTATCTAATCGGTGTTCTGGCGGAATTTACAGTCGCCCGATTAACTATTGTAAATCAGTAAATATATACAAATATTAGGAATTGTAGATGATTAATGATGGCGGATGGGTCATGGGTGCTGGCTGGTAAATTTCTAGATATGCCAATGCCACCCTTAAAAAATATAATAATTTGCGCCACTGGCTGTACTTACTAGTCGTCCCTATAATATAATATTATAGTAGTGTCGTTTTTCTGCAGAAACATTCTCGCTGCGAGCACACTCTACGTGGTACGGCTGATCGCTACTTCCGTTTACGAAATATTGATCAACACGACCGCACTGGTTTGCCTCGAACTGGAAAACGTGCTATTCGACGAACAAGCCCTGGGAACTCTGATATCCGGTATCGACACCAACAAAACGCTCCAGCACTTGTCCCTGGCCTACAGCCGCATCGGTGACGAAGCCTGCCTATCGCTGTGCCGGGTGCTCAGGGACAAACCGAACATCCGGTCCGTGGACCTGTCCGGATGTTCCCTGAGCCGTGCGTCGGCCAAGTCCGGTCTGCTGGACGTGATAAAAAAACAGCAGGTCAAACGGCACGAAGAGTGTTGGGCGCACTCGCTGAGGTACAGAATCGCCAATCCGGATATCATGCACGGGCTGCGGAGGTTGACCCTCAACGACAACACCGCCATCGGCGACGCTGGAGTGGCCGACCTGTTCGAGTCTTTGAAAGACGACCTATACGTGAAGGCCGTGGACCTGCAGAATTGCGGGCTCACAGACCGCGGAGCTCAGTTGGCGCTGTCCTACGTTGATGATTAACGACTCGCTGGTCGTGTTGGACGTCCGGAAAAATTCCTCCATATCGTCGGCCATGTTGGAGGCGATCATGACCAGGTTGTACGAAAACAACGTCAACAATACGGAGACCAAACAGTGGAAATGGACCAAGCTTGGGCGGGAAAACGTATTCGAATCGTCATGCACATTATTGGCTTAATATATATATATAGAAAATCCGCCGGAAAAAATAAATAAATATAGAAGAAAAAACCATACCTAATGTACTGTTCAATTTATTTTTGGCGTCTCGGGCATTCGAATAGTTTATCGACAGAGTTTAGAAAACAGATTTCCCGTGAAAAGTTAATAAAAGAAAATACCGAAGAATTTCTGCTTCTTCTTCTTCTTCACTTCCCCCCGCCCTTGAGCTTAACAGTCCGGAAAATACGTTGATTCAATTCGACACACTGTTTGCTGTTAAAAGCTTTCAATTCTCTCTTTTTTTCTTTAGGGTTCCAAAAGGCAATATATACATTTATACATACACACACAATCACACACGACACACATTCATTCTCTTTTTCTACTTCCATTCATTTATGTTACAAATCGAAAAGATAACACTATATAAGCTCCGCAATGCGCCAAGAACCCAATTCAAGTTTGTTTATTAAATATAATAAGCTGATAAAAATTAAACCAACAATTTCACACTCATCTTTATATTGCCTTCATGGGAAAAATCAACTATTTTTGACAAGTTTTCAGTTGCCAGCTTTCATATTAGATTATATATTGTTACACTAATATAATGTCAATTTGTTCTGTTACTTATTACGTGATCGATCGGCACAAACAATATTGAGCTGCTTTACTTAGATTTATGGGTAGGTATATGCGCATATAATGTATGTATGTCGTATTAGATTTAATTTACATAGAAGTTATTAAACAACTTTAGCTACCTAGTTTAAAATAATAATTTTTGGTTATTGATTTAAAATGTATTTGATTCTATTATATCGACCTACTAAAAATGTATAAACATAATTACAGGTACAACTCATTGAAAAACAAACATATCGTCATAAATATTGATAAATTTCACATTTGCACTACAACAGTTTAGGCGAATAAAAATGTAAAATAACTCTTTTTTATGGTA
Source organism: Macrosiphum euphorbiae (assembly GCA_949089665.1). Lineage (NCBI taxonomy): Eukaryota > Metazoa > Arthropoda > Insecta > Hemiptera > Aphididae > Macrosiphum > Macrosiphum euphorbiae. Next base: position 12,545,088 of record CARXXK010000005.1, read on the forward strand.
CGGTATAGAAAATATATCATTGGATAAAAAACCCAATTGTTTTAAAATGTCGTTCCAAATTTAATATAAATTTAGAAATGAAAGAACTAAAGCGAATATATAACCCGCTGCAGCGTCTTGCTTTTAGTAAATCCTCGTGTGGCCACTGCACACAATAACAGTGAATATAACTACTTATATTATATATATATATTTATACCATGGCAACGTCTAAGAAAAGTAAAACCTATATGAACACCGTTTCTCGATGATAAACAAAATTGGACGTGTCGTCTCCGACGTCCGTGTTTCCGGACGGACGACACAGCGATCGGGTGACTTACGGGATGAGGGATACAAACAACCCGGACCGGAACCAATTACCTACCCGTCGTCGGACAGCACACCCTTCCACTTGTTTGCACAAGACGTGGCCTGGCTTCCTCCGTGTACACACAAGACACACATGCAGTTGTTTGCTTTTAATTCCGTCGGCGTTTCGATTAAATCCGTCGTGTCCAACATACTCCCCCGTAATTGATTTCTTCGGAAAATCCGAGGCGTGTACCTATATATATATATAATATACTCCCGGGGAAACTCTGCGCTCGTCGAAAATAATCACGTCCTATAAGCACGAGCAAACTTTGGTCTTACCGCAGCCATGGAGACTCCACACCGCCACTCAGTCGCATTCGGCGCTCCACTCCCCCTCACGTCGACGCCGGAGGCTCGGTCCAATTTTTCTTTTTTTCGACGAAACTCGGAATATAGTTGATAATTCAAACGCGTGCAAGGGATTTTTTTTAGGTGGGTGTTTTAATTTTTATATATTTTGATAGTAACTTTTGGGGGGGGGGCTTTATGCGCACACTCTATTGTAGTCTCATCAATCTTCATATAATATTAATATAATATAAAATATGAAATACGAGGACCGTATTATGACATGTTTTGTACAAATCTGAAGCAAATAACAAATACATTTTTGCATAAATACAATATTGTTGAGGAGAGGGTGCTCGACCAAAACTCAAAACACTCCTGCCCTCCGGATACGATACTGCGAATTGATATTACGATTTATGGCAACACGTTCTATAATTGTATTGCGAGGTATATAGTATACAGTATAGGTATACTATATTATACAATTGACTCTCGATTCAAACCTTCGATAATTAGAAAATTTCAGTAATTCGAGGCAATTTCTCGTTCCCTTAAAGATCTCACAGTAGTACCTACCTACGAAAAAAAAACAATGCATTTAAGTACACTCGGTAATTCGTAGTAAAACTGTAGGAAAAACTAGTCGTCAACACACGACAATCCCAAGTTCAACGCTCGGCCGTTCGGAGTATATTCACCAACATTTATTTTTTTATAGTCTGATCTTATAAGTTTACCTTACGATTGTGTATACAATTTATTTCAGCTTATTATTTCCGATAACCATCGAATTATTATCGTAGGTACGGATTTTTTTTTCATAACTCGGTAGTTCCGATGTTTTTTGCCCTCTCGACATTTCGAACCACGCTGAGTAATTCGAACTCTCTGTAATTCGAAATTTTGCATTGGTCCCGCGCACCTGCAACTTTGAACTATCGGCTTTAATGGTATATGCAGTATACGCGGCGCGGGTTGTATTTTCGGCCGAAAACGAATATAAATATTATACGTATAGTCATCATCGTCATAGACGACCGTTATATATATTGTCACGTCTTCCGGCCGACATTGACAGATGTATCGGAGGAAATCGTGCATCTCGCCGGGCCCGGGAATATCGGAGAGAGGAAAACACGACCGGGCCCGGAGAATATTATACATATTATTATTATACCTCGAGGAAAACGCCGCGAGGAAAAGATGACAAATAGTCGACGGCTGCCGATGTGGACCTACAACGTTCATCATTCATCCGTCCTCGCCGGTACGTGGTCGCGCACTAAGTGTTAAGTTCCGCTGCTGCAGCAACCGCCCTCGGCCGAACCGTTTCGGCCGAGGGGGTGCGGGGGTGTTTTTTTCGCATCATAAATCAAAAGGCGTGTCGGACACTTTGTGTTTAGGAAAAACCTTCGGCTTTTTCTTGAAGGCGCGCCTCGTCCGCCACCCCCCACCCAGTAATATTATAATCGTCCAATAAACCCAATTTGCCACGGACGCCCGCGCCGCCATCATAAATATTCCGGATGACGGGATTCTACACGTAACCGTATACCACTTTTCTATCGGGTTACCCGTGTTATAATATCTAATATATACGCATGAGTGTGTGTTATATATATAAATTATATATATATAATATACACCTACCTACGTTACACGCAGACCATTATTGAAATGATGACGTGGTCTTGTCTGCCGCAGTAACGCCATAGCTTGCGGGCGATTGTTTCAACTCGCCGCGACCGAATCGATTTACCATAATATATTGTTAGGTATATTCTTCGGCATGACTCGTATTATGTTATGTTGTTTATATCATATATACATGTAAGTGAATATAATAAGTTGGAACATATTATTTTGTTCTAGTCATTATTTTAAGATTTTTATTTCTTAATATTTTTTTTTTTTCGTTTTAAAAAATTCAAAATATCCAATTTGTATATCTAATAATTAGAAAAATGTTGTTGATATAAGGTTTGATTAACGTACCTAACATAACGTTTAACGGTTTCTTAAAATATTGTTGCTTTTTTTGGAGTTAATTAATTATTTATTGTTTATCCATATAATTTTCATTCGGTTAACTAACATACAATTTTCATTTTTCGTCTTTCTGTTACACACTCTGAACGTATATTATGTGTTTTCTATTTTTTATGCACGATAATACATATTTGACGCAGGTTCAACTGACAGATAAACTTGGTCGCAAATTAATAATATCGGATATAACAGTTACAAATAAAAAAAACCAGAAATATGAGGAACTAGGAAGTGTTTTTTTTATGAGTTAGTTGGGACCAACTTTACACAAATTTTTTAACAGATTTTTGTATGTTTCCATCAATCGCAGTAGATATAATTGTCCAGCTATATATTGAAATAAAAGTATAAAATCTGTAGTTATGAAATAAGCAATAATTAAAAAACTGAAAACTATTTTTAGCATGTACGAGAAAAAGATTAATCCGTTAGCATTCTGATAAGTGAATTAAATCAACAACTTCCCCTATAACTGTACTTAATACATAGCGAATGTCAATTCAATTATTTACCAGTACTATGTGACTTTAGATTTGTGTGTATGATAAATCTATCAAAGTGTTTCCATCTCACGACGTTTGCGTTTGAACTCAAAATTGAAATGATATATAGTCTAAAGGTATATTTCGCTTTTGAAAGGATTTACAGTCTTATCAATTAAATAAACCTGTAAGGGGTTCTGGAGGCTTTCAATACGCGTGTTAGAACTCACCACTGATTGGGTATATTATGTTATATATTCCCAAGTATTATCCGTTTACCAGCTACTGTGTTGTATTGCGAAATTTCCTGCGGTTCATAATTTAAACCTCTCCGATAAGTAAAACTTTTCAAATAGGTATACCCAATTGAAATTAATAATAATAAATAGGATTTTTAGCGAAAACAATAAATTCGAAAATTAATTGTAAAAAAACAATTATCGATGAAAAATACACGGTGAAGATATGTATTGTACAAGACTTGTACCTATGTGATGATACGTGATCATTGATCATGGATCAGTACCTACATGACGTATAATATTGTGTTATTTCGAATAAAATATACAGAATACGTGAATCATAATCCTACTAATATATATAAATATTATTTAAAGCACAATAATATTATGTTTTTCGATATCCCACAATAACTTTTGTTATGCTCATAAACAGAAAATATAATACACGAGATGGAGAGGATGAGACATCGACATAATAATAATAATAATAATAATAATAATATCACTATACATAATATATATACACGCGCTATTTTTTATTATTATTTATGTATACGTATTATTATTACAATATGTATACGAAATGGGATGTTTATCGAGACGCCATTAGGATTAATATTTGCATGCCCTTATGGTATGATGCAAATAAGGGATGTATATTTCGGGAAATTCAAAAAAACGTCAACATTATTATTATACCGCTGCGACGACGACACCCCCTCCCTTAACAAATGGATGCGTTGTCGTTGTTGTTGTTGTTCCGTATGCAGATAGTTGATAAACGCGAGAAATCACCACGCGCCCGAGGTGCACTTCATCCCCCGCGGAGACCCGAATGGCGTTTTCGTCGAATTTGCATCGCCTCCTAGGAGTCGTACAGCTCCTGCAAACACGCATCGCCGTGTATGTGTGTGTGTAAGCGATTCGCCACAGACACCCGCGATACATACACACAATAATATCATTATAATGCTTATAATATATTATATTACGACGATGGCTCTCCATTTGCTCGATGGTGCGGAATCGTAAGTCGCGACGATCATTTGCACGCTCTTCTCCGGCGGTGGCATCCGGCGAGCGCGTGTATATAATAAAATAACGGAGGGTCCGCGGGTGTGGGGGGGGCGGGTGTGAGAGTAATAGTGATATATTCAAATAAAACCGAACAGACGTTCAAATCGGATTCGCCTCCGCCGCCTGCACCGTGCGCGTTAATAAATTATTCACGAAAAAAGAGCGTATTTTTCGTTTATTTTATTTTTTAGGTGTTCTACACCCACCACTCACTCTCCGCCTCTCTTTCCTCGCGCGCTGCCCCTCGCTCGCGATTTATTATTATTTTTTTCACCAGAAAAACCCTCTTCCCGGAAGCGCCGGAGCACCGTGCGCGGCATAGTGCATCGCGCGTATACAGTCGTAGTCGTCGTACCGTTTTACGACGAGTGCACTATTAAACGGAATTAGTTATGCAACCCGGCTCGATCGAAGCACACACACACACACACACACGGTATACACGCATATGTCGAACAGGAAGTAAAGGGTGCTATTACACACACACACACATACAAGCATATTACTACCCCGGGGAGAGATATTGTTGCGAGGAAAAAAATAATAATAATAAAAATAAAACGGCACCGGCGTATTAAAGGTATATATTAGTACCTATATGGTAAGCGGTAATACCGTGGTATTGTGATAGTGGTGCGTAGTCGCAGTAACTATACGGCCGAGTAGTAAACCGTTATCTGTTTTCTGGTGGGATGATGGGCCCGGTGAGTTTATTGCGCGTCATTTGTATAATATCATTCAACGACCGGAAGTCCTCCTTCGCGGGTTTTCCGCGCTTTTTCACACTCGAGCTCGGGGGCCAGAGGAATACCGAACGTCACCAGGAGCTCACGCAAAGTGTCGTCTAGTCCACAGGATCCGAGAACCACGATTTTCATTAGAGTACATTTGATAATATAGACATAGAGTATAGCAGCAGTGATACGTAACTGAGTATTTAAAACTAGGTGGGGCGAAATAAATTATTCACCAAGATCGAAACCATAATCTGATTATTTTTTGTTTTTACACAAGTCTTATAGGTTATAACTCATTTTATGATTTAGAAACAAACCGTAAGTAGGTACCTACCCTCGTATCAATATTAAAGTACTTGAGTACATATTATAATATATTAATATCTAATAAATAGTTCCATATAGTAGCCATTAAAAAGAGGTGTCATTTCTTGTTTGAAAAAATAATTTGATGATAATTTTGTTATAGCATAATTCATGAAATTATATTATTGGATTATTTTTGTAACCCAAATAATGTGACAACTTATATTATACAACAGGAGAAACGTGAAACGAATGTACCTGCTTTATGTGTTTGTGTTATAATTTGAAGAAAAAAACAATTTTTAACACCTTTTATAATAAGTTTAATTTTATAAATGTACAGGTAAATGATAAGTAAAGATAGTTATTGTGATCAATTATTTGTAATGAGGAGTGTTCTAACATTTAGGCGGTTGCACCAGGTAAAAAGCAGATAAGTCGACAATTATGACCGCCGAAAAAATAGGCATACAGAGAATCTAGGAGTCGTCGCGTTTCAGTCTTTTACTATTTTTTGATGAGTTATAAGTTATAACTTATTAAGATAATATACGTACAAGTTTTAAGGAACCAAAATCAACTATAAATGTTTTTTTGTGATAATTAAAAATTACCAACTTACTATATAGAGTTAATCTTAGTGTAAATATTATATTAAAAGTTAAATTACAAAATATATATTTTCGCCTCAAATATTCAAACCGTTTGGGGCGCTTTAAAGTTTAGTCTCCAGGAGGCGACGATGAGTATATAGAGGAATATAAAGCGGGCGAGCGGGTTATGTATATTATATACGAGGACAAACACGCTCTGCATATTAAATTCGTTAAATTTTTGTCCTGATTAATTATTAATTTGTATAATATGGTTTCCAAGGGGATATTGAATCCGGAAAAAAAATCGTGTTTATGCAAAATTCCTAAAGACGCCGTGTAATCCGACCCGTCTATAAACACTCGACATTATAATTACATAGTGCCAACCTGCGCGTTCATTAAAGATCGCACTTAACAATTGTAATGCACTTGGAACGCGGGTATATTATAGTGTTATTACACACGTTTTAGTAAACGGTCGGGGCGGGGTCGGTGGCGGTGGCGTCGACGTTTCTATGAATAATACATACAAAAACGACATCCCACAGGAACGACCGCGGGGGGAGGGTGAAAAAAAACAGTAAAGCCCAGAGCGGAGTATAGTTGACAGTTAATTTTCGCCAGAGTCGAAGGCGTGTATTAACCGAGTACTGTGATTAAAGCTGCGAAATCGAATTTAACGCCGGAGCACAAAAGAGGCGCGAAAGCTATTCGGTTACACCGTGTACACCGGGCGCGAAAATTACAAAAGGCCGGGCGCGGAGGTGGTGGTAAAAAACTCGAGTCGACTTGAAAGGAATATTTCCCTTATTAATGCGCACATAAGTATCTCGCGGAGATTTCATGAAACATTAATGTGTCTGCACGGCGGTTCAATTAACCGATTACCGAGTTCTTTGATAGCTTCAAAGGGTGTAATTAAAAAACGTCCCCAGCGGTTTTTTCCTCCTCCTTCTTCTTCTCCGCGTATTATTATTTATTATTACTTTTTTGCGTCCCCGCACTCTCGTACGCGTATATATACTTCCGTCGGTATCTCCGCGACGGCGCCTCTTTGAGCTTTTCTCTCGCTCGAGTCGCGTTATCGCGTTTCCGAGTGTATAGTGGTAACACACATATATATATATAAGAAGAGAGGTGTCGGGTGTTCGATCTTTAATGGGTTTCTCTCTCACCCCCAATCCCCTCCCTCTCGCCCACCTCGGTCGCCGTTTCGGGGGCGGTTTTTTTTTTTTGTATTTTTCTACCAGATTACTCGGCGATACGGTTGCAGTTCATCGGGTGCGGTCTCGTAAGCCCCCGCGGCCCTATGTGTAGGTACGCGTGAACGTAAATTAACGATTATTTATTTATTCTTTTTTCTTTAACGCGCTGTTTATCAATTAACCGCGAACAGCATTCACCGCCGCAAGTGTACAATAAAAGTGACGAGACTCGTCGAGACCATTTCGCGGCACTAAGTTTCGCACTAAACGCATTGCGTTTAATGTCCGTCAAACAGGCGTATATAATACGCAGTTGCACCCACGTCATTCCTGCAAGCCAGTGGAGTGACTTCCAACTCTGAGCTCAGGGGTGAAACTGTACCTTCCAACGGAAATTTGTCATTTGAAAGCTTTAATGTGAAAACAACTGCATATCAATTTAATGGTGAAAAATATTTTGTCCTACATACATCATATACGATTATACTTGTGTAATATTATATACTATTATGTTCTAGTAAAACATTTCTACTCACTGCGTACTGCGGTCTGCTGCGACTTGGTTCGGGGTTTGCTAGTCTTGCTGTAGTCTGTAGCACACTGGGCTGGATCAATGTGTCGGCTATATTGAACTTCACCAAACATCTATATTTCAATAATGATATTAAAATGTTAAGAAATGTTCGCACCTATTTGCTTTGTTTTGTTTTTCCCGATTATTTTAAAAAATGAATGCTGAAAATTTTAATTTTTACCTGCCAAATGTACCGACTATAGATCCAATTTGCTACCAGAATCCTCCATCAAAGACAATGATCAAAACATTATTTCTTTTTTCTACTTTAGACAAAAAAATAAAAATACATACATCATTGTAAAAACAATATTGATACAATAAATATTTAGCGCTCCGCTCAAAATCTAAGCAAGTTGTATCCTTTTCGTCGTGGTCTTGTCTCACAAGCCTCTCAAAATCACTGATCACTAGAATTATGAGCCACTATACTCTTTGTGCCGTACAACTGTACGCAAGGCGTAATGATATAATAAATCGTTATACCTCTATTGTATAATAATTATATTCTTAATTACGGAAATCAACTATATTTACAATAATATAATTTATAATAACAGTATGATAAAATAACTAATGAATAACCTATGCCACAACAAATTAAAAATAACTATATACTATAGGTATTGTTTTTCCGGCCATCTACAGTACCTAAAACACTTGCTGCGCTATAATTACGAGTAGGTATCCGATTTGACGTCCAAGTTGATATAATAACGTACTGTTGTAATCCCACCAAATGAAAACGAATATTCCTCGTTTTATGATGTCCGCGACGTCCTGCAGGGCAGAGGTGCCCCGAAGGATTCCGGTCAGTGTCAATATGACGCGGTATTAACTCGACCATTAACGATGCGAATAACAATATTTCTACGTACATAATAGAACTTTGGTACATATTATACGCGTACACACTGTGGGTGGACTGGTGGAGTGGTGCAGGGTGTTAACTCGCACTCCGGATGTGGGTCGAGTGCTTGCGTCGGGATATGATAGACCCGCGAGTAGAATGTATAATATTGTTGCGTGTATTCGCACTTCCTATTATTAATACTACATGTACATATATATATAAGGGAGTTTCGGTCCATTACGATTTGAATTAAAATAAGGATTAAATTATATCGCGGGGTCAAAACCTATACATCGAGTGTTATACGTGCGAGCGTATATAATCCGTGTCCTGTTTGCGAACCGGGTGGGCGGGTGATGCGTGTGCTCGCGTGTATATGGATGGTGGTGGGGTGTGGGTGGGAGAAGAATGATTTACCCGAAAACCGAAAAGGGACGCGCATATTGTTTGCTGATGACCTTATAACAACGCAGCGAAATTGAGATATTCGCGAAAAACCATTACGGTAATACAATTATTATTGTTATTATTATACACCGTGATATACGTGTGGACTCACCGTAGACGAAGGGGTAGTATACATTAAACATGATATTATGGCGATGTGATCGACGACCGGTCCCCGGGGGCTGTTTAACTAATGAACTATACACGAGCGCTCCGTGTACGACGAACGTATTTTAAATACGGTTATTATAATATATATATAAATAGTGTATGTAATTTATATTATAATAATAAACGCGTGTTATTGTATCGTAATATACATTTGATGTTTGGTATACGAGTATAGGGCGTGGATTTAAGTGAAAATCGCATTTTTCTGAATGTCCTAATTCCAACCACGACATAATATGTTGTCCTACACCAGAACTTAAGAATAAGACTTTCTTTTTGCATTTTTTCAACTGCTGCACGTTTATACGTTTTTCAGTTTTTGGAACATTTTTTATATTTATTAGACTAAATAAAATATAATTACACAATTCTTTGAACCTAGCTAAAATCAACTTTATTTATTAATACGAATATGACATTTATAACATGACAAATAATATATTGATTATCTTCATTCGTAAATTAGTCATATTTTTCAAGACTGGCTGCCAGACGAGTTAAAGTTTTCTTATGAGTGCATATTTATTTTATTTTATTGTGCATTAAATTTGCAGCCCAGATTATATGCCGTACATATTATTGTAAGATGAGTAAATTGTAAAACATTTTCTTTTTAACAATAATAATAACGACACAGCGTTTTCCGATAGTATACGATTATTATTTTCTTTTTGTGTTATTTTGTTCGAGTGTATAATAGGTATATACTCTACACAGAACCATATTGTAGTGGGACACGTGTGCGCATTCCCCAACGTAAATTTATTCAAATTCATTATTTTATTGTGCTCGCTGCTGCTGCAGTATACCTATGCATTTTTAAAAGCCAAGACGACGAAGCGTTATCTATAATTTCCATCAATAACGAAATTACTCACCAGTTGACTGCTTCCACTCGAACGAGGGGACCATTAATGCGGTGCGTGTGCTTGTGAGTGTGTACAGTTCGAAATTTATTACGCATTGATATTAAAAACCCCAAAGATTTATACAAAATATTTTATATTCTTTATTTTTCATTTTTTATTTTTGCTGTATTCGTATATAATACGAATGACTGCGATTTCCGCGGGTATTACCACTTTGCGTAATTCATATAGCACAACAAGAGCACGCACGATATATCATTTGCATGAAAATATTTTTACAAGCCAGATATTATTAATAATGTATTTATGTATATAATACGTCATGTATATACTGTACAATATACCGAGCGCAATAAAGCCCATTACGTTTTTATTGCATACGTGTACCGAAGGTTTTTTTTATTATTATTATTATTATTATTATTATTATTGCAACAAGAAATTTGTAAATAATAATGACACCGGGAAAAGAGTATAATTTCGGGGGAGTATAATATTGTACGTATACTGCATATTACTGCTTGCGCTCTAAATAAAATTTGATACGATCTCGGTGTTTCGATTACGTATATTATATTATATAGGAGTGGTATTATTTTCATCAGTCGCGGTTGGGTGGTCGCGGGGGGCAATAAAATTTCCTACATTCGGCGACAGTATATATAGTTGTAAAAAAAAAAATAATAAATAAATACGCGAGAGAAAGAGATAATAATTTCGGATATTCCCCCCTCGAGTTTTGCGCACGTGAAAAAAATATATACATACCGGTAAATAATGAACAAAATATATATATACTTGTGCGCTGCAATTCCGCAAATGACAAAGCTGACTGTGTTTTTATCAGTGCACCGATCTGTTTTTATTTATTTTTTACTACCCTCCGCGTTTTACTGATAAATCGCGGGTGGCGATACATATTATTATTTATTTTAAATTTCATCGATATGTACCATAATATTATAAGGAAACTCGAGGTAACGTTTTTTTTTTATTTTTATACCTATAAGGCCTAAGCATATACCAGCGGTTGATCTATTTGACGCGGGAGACACTCATTATTTCGAAAACTATTAACGTTCTTGATAATACTTATTTTCCTAAATTTCAAGTCGTTAAAAACAAAATTTTTCGAAAATAAATTTAATACCTATCTTGTAAAAAATGATGAGTATTAAAAATAATTGTCATCATTGCTTAACTTATTCCTTATTTTAACGACAACATGCATTTTTAATTCCTTACTTCAAAGCAGTATATTTTTTGGAGTACATATACTTTTGGACACCATATGAGTTTTAAGTATTTTTTTTATCTTTATCTTTATACCTAATACCTGCTGTAAGTTATGTTATCTATAGGCTATGACGTAGAACATGGAATTATTTACAAAATATATATTATTATTATTTAAAATTTACACTCAAAATGTTAGTCCACTACTTCACTCATCTAAACTTTAAATACCTACTTATAAAGTTATAACATTTGTATCTAATAAAATACTTGTCAGAAAAATTTTATTTCGGGATACGAAACTAAAAATGTATGTTGTCATTCAAAAGAGTAAAATACTTAAAAAAAAATTATGACGATAAGAAATGGTAAAAATATTGTTTTCTAACGACTTAAAGTTATACAAAACTTTAACATCTTCTGTAATAATAAAATAATAAGGGTCTTTCGTTAAATGGTTCACCCCGTGAAAATTGGGTAAAACGGAATTGTCTTTAAAATTTTAATTGGATTGCTTATATATTTAAAACTTGAAATATAGGTACATAATGCGTTATCGACGGAATTCAATCCGAAGGTTAAGAAACGGATTCAAACGATTAAATCGTCAGAGAAAATAATATAATATTACAATAATATTGGTACAGCGTTATTGGAAAGGGGATTAGTTGTGACACACATAACTGCTGCAACGGCAGAATATTGAATACGTTTCCATACAGCTGAGCTTATTTCCAAAAAAAATATATATATATTATTTCTGTTTACATGGAATGTTTTCATTCATACTTACCCTTTTACAAGTAAAAAGATAAATCTCTATACACATTATATAATACCCTAAACGCACCAAGTAAATGTCCCCTCATTTGAGCAGACAACACCCGCGCCGTTATGACTTAACACATTTCCTGGCATATATTATTATTATTAAACCCTTTCAAATAAATGTGTTTAAAAAAAACTTTTTGTCGTATCATTCGATGTTTTTATACGGTTTGAAAATGGAAAATATCCATACACAAACAGTGTTTTGAAGTTGACGCACTTACGACGGAGTTGTATCCTACAATATAATATTATACGGCATAATATGATATATATAAAATATTATAACTCCATCGTACGTATCAATTTCAAAACATTATTTGTGTAGATATTTTCGACTTTCAAATAGTATATAAAAACATACATAGTACATAGAGCATAATAGTATACTGCACTTGCATTGTGACTCGCTGGTTTGTAAAATATGTTTAGAAGCTATTTCCCCGCGCCTAACATAAAATCAGTTTTGGGGGAATCGACAAAAAAAATAGTTTGTGGAAACCTTTCAGCTCTAAATATTTGACTATATAATCTATAGTGCTATGATATTACACCAACGCCGAGAGAGATATCGCAGTCGTCGTTTACGTTTCGACTGCGGGGTCATTTTACGTGCCGGTCTTTATTTTATTTTTTTATTCTCTTATCAGCAGACGACGAAATACGTTTTTGAAAGGTCACAAGAAACGCCCGGCGCGTCGGATGCTGTGTGATATTGCCAATGTGGTGGGCGCCAGTGGTAGAGGGGAGTGGGGGGGGGGGGGGGGTGTAAAATAGGAAGACGACCTATTCCCGAGCTATATTTGACGCTGTTTATCGCAGTTCCGGGTCATTTCCGGACCGGAAACTTAAGAGCTTTCGTTTTGGAAATACGTTTTTCCTCGTGCGCGCCGCGTGAACGTTATATGCAAAAGTTTTGCTACGATAAATCGAACGGCGCTATGACGCCGCCGTGTATCTATATATTACATAAATACATATAATATATATATATATGTATGGGTTGTGGGCGAGGGTAAAATTTATTGTCCAGAAAAAAAACGGAACACTGCGACGCATATACATAATATCCGAAAAAGAAAAGAAAGAGAGAACCTTTTAAGAGAAATCGAGTGAAATATTATTATGAAAATAATAATAATATTATATATGTATACGTATATACAATATATAATATTATGTACTGCGAGCGGGCATATCGCGCGCAGCAGTATTGTAAACCGACTTGCGAGCGGTGCCGAAAATATGTATAAAAAATAAAAAACACTACGGTTAGCTGAGGGTAAGACGAGAAATGATTTCAAGGAGTATACATACATATATATATAGTATATGAGCTGGTAGTCTTTTGTAGGGCTTTTAGCCGCGCCGAGGCTTTTCGCTTGTTTATACGTGCACTTCTCGTTATTCGTTTTCATCTCTCGTCAGTCGCACGAGATTCGATGTCCCATGAATATTTGATACGACCGAAAGCCGTGTGTATATGTATATATATACGCGTATTATGTACGAGCTCGATATAATAATAACAACGACGAAATGTTTTCGTTGTGTTTTTTAAGAGACGAGTTTTTTTTTTTCTTGCTCGTGTACAGAAATTCCATGACTCGGCATTCAAATGACTCTAAATCAGCCGGCTGCGCTCTTATATTATATAATATGTATAATTTATTTTTCTTCGCTCACCCCGTGCGCGGTATAGGTGCACGCGTGACTTGTACCGCGGTAATAAATTTCCAGGGACCCTGCACAAAGACGGGCGGCTGTCATCGGCGGGGGCGGTGCGTAGAGGTGGGCCTGTCGACGAATTTACGGATAATATTGAGGCGATTTACATAATATACGAGTGCCGCCGCGGGCGAAACGCGCAAAGTCACGTGTCCCCGGGAAAACGCTGCGAAATAGATCCTGTTAACTCCGCAGCAGCTCTCATACCTATTTCCGTTTTTCGTTTTATTCTTGTACGGCCTGTGATGTTTTCACCGAGCAACGGAAAATGAATGTAAATAATGACTATAGGTAAGGAAAGCTGCATATTGCAAGTGCATCGAACCGGTGGCGTCATTACTGCACAGTAATATAATATATTATGTTATAATATACTATATGACATTTACAACTGCTGCAGCGGTGACGATTTATGACTGCAGTGACATTATTTAAAATAATTATTAAATAAAGAGCTTTGGTTTTAAAAGGAAAACTTCGTATGTGTTATTATTTTAATGTCACGGTTATATTATGCTTAAATGGATATTAATCGACCGAGTAAAAATCCGTATTATTTAGAATGTTTCCAAACCTATCAAAGTAGATAAATTAGATGAGTAATGAACAGAAACAAATGTACACGAATACATGAGAGAGGGAGCACCACCAGTGCACCACCCATTAGTAGCACCTCTTAGGTATAAAATAATATTTTAACTTTTTAATTTTTTTTTTTTTCGAAAAATGATTTGTAATAAAATATATTATGCTTGTTAAGGAATAAGGTGTTTTTTTGGTCTTTTTGTTTTTAGTAATAGTTTATTGTGAAATATATTATAAATTATAATATTGCTGTGATTTTTAAATATGGGGATAATATGTAATATGGTTGTAAAAGTTAAGGTTAGAAACATTCATGGGCATTATTATACCATCACCGCTGACATCAAGTCGTAAACTAATCACCTGAAATGAATCTGGTGGGCAAATATGTTGCAGGATGATTTTGTTTGGAGTTAATTTCGATGCCTTATAGGAGCTATAATAACTTAAGAGATGAGCAGTTTGTTTTTGAAGCTAAGTTTGGATTAAAGGATTAGGCGGAGAAGGTAAATAAGTGTGAGTTACAATATTGTTTTCTTTTACTTTTGGTATGATCTTTCCTGCAGGTAAGTTCGGAGTAATTGATGGAGAAAAATCCAGCTGTATTATTAGGTTTAACAAAAAACGAATTTTCTTCCATTTATTTTTCACAAACCCGTTCGCACACGATGCAATTAATACAGTAGACAATGGCGACGTATGATGAAATTTAAGTATCTAAGCATCTATCGTTGGAGTTCACCAACCAAATAAATTAATTGCGACGCCAATAAAGAAAATTCGAAAAACGTACATGTGTCCTTTACCCCAGCCGTAGGTCCTTCGCTTCTATAATTAGGAACTCATTTCTTTTGTAGTGCTCTCGACGTTTCACCGAATCCTTTTAAAAATGTAAATTTCAACCGACTGCAATCACGTCGGATCGAGGACCCAAACGAAACGATATAAATCAAAGAGCGAGAGAGGCTTTCGGAACAAATTTCACGTTTTGTCGTGATTTATTTCACAGTTGAATATCAATTATTATTATTATTCGGTCTCATTCTACACGCGGCGGTGAACACAATGGAATTTTCGGGCGTTTGACTCCCTAAATCGTATACGACGGTACAAAAATGTCATCGGTGCTGCAGTGATCCACAATTTATGTATAGCATTATTACAGCCGTATAGGTGCAGTGGCGGCGTCTCTCGGGTAAGTTATGTGTGTGTATGCGAAGTCACGGTCGAATGAATCGAAAAGGTGCGATAAGTGTCGGTTATAGACAAAAGCTGCTACTGCTACTGCTGCAGATTCCGGCGGCGTCGCGGCCCTGGCGAGGGGGGGGGCTGACCTGCTATTGTGACCGCGTTACGTAAGTCCGGATTGACTTGTTGCTAAATAACAATTGTTTTGCGGTTATCCGGTCCCGCGTCGCCAATTTCTTTTCCACCGATCACTATTGCACGACGTTAGATTATTATCTATGTATATATAATATATGAACTGCGTATAATAGTGTACAATACAGGTAGGTAGGTATCATACACTTGAAATATATTAAATATATCGTTATTTCAGTTTTACCACGAGCACCTACGCACGGGTGCTGTTCCAGGGGGGGGGGGCACTGGGGGATGGATGCCCGAAGATAGAATATCGGCATTATGTCTCATCGATGTGCATAATAAAGCGAATGTTTTAGATAAATTAGATCATATTATTATAGATGTTTTTGCAAATTCGAAAAATAGAAGACTTGAATTTGTGTTGTAAAAATTGTTTGTATTTGTTGTTATACGTTTTGTGAAAGTTATAACTATTAGCCTCCCCCCAACCATGTCTCTGGAACCGCCCCTGCCTACGCAGTGGTGTATTGGTAGATATATTTATATTAACTAATAAAATATGTATGTAACCTAAAAATTTTTTTTTCGCTCCGCTCGAAAAACATTCATTAATCCCTAATACGTTTAGAACTTCTAATTAATAATACGTTCAAATTATATTTTCTTAAATAAC
The DNA here is from genome assembly GCA_949089665.1 of Macrosiphum euphorbiae. Lineage (NCBI taxonomy): Eukaryota > Metazoa > Arthropoda > Insecta > Hemiptera > Aphididae > Macrosiphum > Macrosiphum euphorbiae. Next base: position 12,561,723 of record CARXXK010000005.1, read on the forward strand.
GTTATTGCAATAATTCAATTAGTAGGTAAGTACATAGCTTTTAACATTATTATTTATTAATTTTTTTAATAATATAACAATAGAAAATAAAACAAAATCAACTTGAATGTCAAAAACACAACAATAACAATAAAATAAAAAGTGGGTAAGTGGATGTCGCTCTGCTGTACATTAGGTTACAAGTGGGTCAATGTATAATGGAGTATATTAAACTTGAATTCAATGATATGATATAATTGTATAAGAAAAACGATTCCGAGCGGAGACGGTTTGTCAGTCTGGATATTTTATATCTTTATATAAAATTATTGTTATTACTTAAAATCAAAAGTAACATAGGTTATCTCTATTTTTATAAAAATAGTAAAATACAACACAAATTAAAAAATAATTAAGAAATAATTACATAATTTTACTTTTAGGTAGGAAATTCCACTTTTCGCAAAACAATACCATGGAATAAATCTTCAGTGTAAAAGTATGAAATTTAACTTTTAGAGTCAACCCAACACCCCTAACACTGGACCGTCGATTCAAGGGATGCAATTTATTTTACAAATTCCAAATCTTGCGTTTTAAATTATTACAAATTGTTTACTAATTTTCTAAACAAAAGAAAGTGTGAAATTTGACTTTTAACGACGTCAGCTCATCATCCCTAACACTGGAACGTTGATTTAAGGGTGAAATTTTGTGTTACAAATTCCAAATCTTGCGTTACAAATTGTTACAAATTGTTTACTAATTTTCTAAACAAAAAAAAGTGTGAAATTTCAATTTCGGGCGCTGGGCTGACGTCAGCTCAGCACCCCTAACACTGGAACGTCGATTTAAGGGTGAAATTTTGTGTTACAAATTCCAAATCTTGCGTTACAAATTGTTACAAATTGGTTACTAATTATCTAAAAAAAAAAAGTACGAAATTTCAATTTCGGGGTGCCAGGCTGACGGAGCTTTATTATGATACGGTAAGATGAATTAATATTATAAAATTACAAAAAAATAACTAAAACCGTTATTCTTGGTTATTTAATATGTAATTTCCTCCAATTTTTAATAGAAAATAACTATAAAAAAAAAAACCGTGATTTATATTTTTGAGATTTTTTGGTTACAGAACAACCTACTTACGTGGAACCTTATAAGTTTTCAATCCTGAGCTCTAAAAGTTGAACATTTTATAAATTTTCAACTACAAAATCATTCATACATTTTTTTGGCAGTATGCAATTTCGTTGCCGCCGCGTCATTTATGTCAGTCGTCACTCGTCAATGACAATACTTTCAACTTTGGGTTTTATTTTTACACAATCAGATAAGTTCTTTTAATTTAAATTCTTGAGATTTAAATATTTTTATAAATAAAGAAATAACTTAATTAATAACAATATAAATGCTTTTTTAGGACTTTGGAAATAGTTTGCCAATGCATGACTTCAGTAAATAAAGATAAAAAAAACCACCTAAAGAATACTGATAATATCCTTACCTTTAAAACATTTGATAATAAATACTGTAATAATACAACTAAAAACACAAAATTAATTCCGCTGAAATACAAATATGTTCTATGTTGAACATGCATTATATAATATTATACAATATGCGAGCTTCATGTCATAATAAGTATAGTGTTTTGAGTCTCTACAAATTTTTTTGTACCACTCCCGATTGATATGTGCAGTGATGTTCGAGTTCTTTATATTAATATACATTATTGTAAAAATATTTAAGCATACATCTATATAATATATTCGACGGCTGAAATTAAATCAACGAGTATTTTGTTAGTAGACCAACATAGAAACCGGAAATAAACAATGCATATAAAACAAAAATCCATTTGGTATTATTCACTCTACACGCATTGAACTGTTCAACTGCTTTTCAAAGTTTTTTTCTATAATTTATTATACAATTCGCGTTATGTTGTATCGTGCCATGCGATGTAAGCTGGAACAAGGCATAGTTTCACTGTCTAGACGGCGGACGTTCACAAAAAGACTCTTAAAGGTGGACATCCCAGTACCTATTGATCAAAGGGAGGTGGCGTTTCGCTGTTTCACTCAAATGGTTTCGATTGATCGGAAAAAGAAAAATAAGCGGAGATTTCGCCTAAAACACCAGACGACCAATACATTTTTATCCTGGTTTGGTATGTCGGCTAATAATTCAGTGACTCCTACAGTAGTGTACTGGATGTGACTCGATGACTGGAGTCTGCAGTGCCTCGACCAATTATACAGCACCAAATAGGTTGTTACCAGTCAGCAAAGAAAACGTGTCGAAGATAAACGAACAGATGAAAATACTGGAGACAACTGGAGATTTGGAACTGTGTCCGTGTTTGCGGACGAGCGATTTTCGACAGATGACTAAAATGATGTGCCATGAGTATTTTGTGGACGATTTCGAAATCGAAATGACCGAACCGACTAGCAAGGCTCTTATTAAACAGGTACTTGTGGTGCACAACAGTTTTACGACTTATTATTGGGACCAGCAATAGTATCATAACTTATAAGGTGTCTAATATACGTACGAAATTATGATTATCATTATGAACCGACCAATACATAATATAATGAGTCTATAATTTAATTATTTTACAATTTTAAGTACTAATATTATACGGAAGAAAAACAGAAATTAGTATCTTCCTATGATGTAAAATTAAATTCAATATTATACCTGTATTATTAGGATGATTCCATGGACCTCCTTGTGGCGATGTTTAAGGGTTTGACATTGGACGATAAACGAGAAATAAAAGAATCTGAGAAAGAACACTTTGTGAGTATTAATACTTCCAAACAACCATAGTTTTATACCACCGAAGCTGTACAAACATACTATACTTACCTATTTTTGTATAAACTCTACACAAATCGGTATTCAACGGTTATATTTCAAATATCATGAACACTCTAGCCTTTTGAACACAAATTTACATATTATTGTAAATTGAACTGTGATTATAAAATAATATACTTTCTATTATTAATATTGAAATATACCGCTTGTTAATTGTGGTGAATTTTAATTACAATTAATATTGACAATATTTTTGTTATTATTAGAAGACCTTCCACGCACATAGACCGTACGCACGGCCATACGCGAAAAGGATGAAGGTATCAAGGTATAATTTTTAATTGTGTCAATAATTGTATTATTGTTATTAATTTGTTAGAGCATTTTCAAAATGTTTATTTAACTGTTGTATGTTACCTATATTTGTTTAATTATGATTTATAATAAAGTGTTATTGCTTTGTAATCATTATTTTATAATTTCATAAAAACAAAATACGATGTTATACGATAATATTATCTAGTGGTAATATTAATTGGGTGAATCTATGCAGGTATGAAGGATCGAATTAGTAAGCCAATTTTAATTTTCATGTTACAACGTCCAATATGGTATTTTCAAAATTTATATTCAAGCTTACTTTTTGAGTTATAGTTGAAAAACCAAAAAAATGGTGATTACTAATTAATATATTTATTATAAATATTGTTTATTCAACTTATTAGTTAAGTTGAATCAATCACACTATCATTTTAATATCTAAAACGTATAGCCCGGTATAGGTACAACACTTTTTCACTTAATTTTAGAAAATAATTAATTAATTAATTTTTTTAACTAGATATAAGTAGATACACTTTCATGTTATTTATCTCCATCTAAATAGTTATTCTACAAACTATCTCTTATATCCATAGATATTTTTAAACGTATCATAACACACACGTTTTTTGCTTAACCGCGATTATTTTCGAAAAAAAACTGGGAATTTTCAATTTTAACCTTTCGGAGTACTACTACTACTAGATTAAGTTTGCCATCAGAAACCACCCTCAAAGTCTAAAACCATGTTTATAGTCACACAAAAAAAATATAAATACATTATTGTACCTAAGATTAATTTATTGATTCATCGCTCCGTTTAAAAGCTAAAATTCATAATCCTATAATAGGTGATATTATACAGTATACACAAAGTGAAAAACGTCAGTAAAATATTAACACATTTTTTTCTACGAACAGTCGTCAATATACTTCTAGTATAATATATAAAATATAAATATTATATAATAATAAACGACAGGTACACTTAGACCGAAGTTCAATATACGGTGCACACTAGCCACATATTATTATTGTTATATAATTTATGTCTCGGCACATATAGACACGGATTACAATTAGGCCCTGATTGGAAGTTTAGATAATATCCTACTTTGGCGGCGGGATTAAATATCGTGACGAACGCCCAAATCACTAGACGGTGTTTCGTATAATATACAATAATATAATGTGTGAGTATAATATTATAATTCAATATGTACCTTATATTATACACGCGGTATACGCGTGTCCTCCGCCGCCGTCTTTCTTTATGAAATCGTTAATCTAATTGTCCGCTGGAATCAAGACACCCGAGTGGGTAAAGTGTGGGTGTGCGGGGTTCCACAATGTCGGTATAGGTGCTGCTGCTCACGGCAGTGGAATCTAATAATAATCGTCTCCCCTTGTTGTATATGTGCGGGAGCGACCGATCGGACAGACATCTTTCGGTCGCGAATCTCCATCAATTAGTGATATAATTAGACCGGCGTCTAAACGTCACTTATCGCAGCGGCTGGGTTTTGAAAAACGCCTCCCCGTCACAGCTCCACGGTTTTCGTCCGATGTAATATAACCAATATAGGAATACAGTGTATCGCAATAATCTGTAAGCTTTTCTGCGAGTTATTGTCGTAGGTACAAGATGATTTTTTTTCGCTCTCTATATAATTAATTTCAGTATATGCCCCTACTATACAGGGTGTCCCGTGAGGATATGCCCATTAGACGTAGTAGAGGGACTCGCCGCCCGGACAAAAACCGGATTTTTTGCCGTTTTACCTATAAACTAAAACAATTATTAAAAATCAGGAAATTAATGAAATTAAAATGTTGAAACGTCAATATTTTCAGAAAAACGAACTCTACAAAATGGCAATCTTTAATATTTTTTTAAATAATTAATTAAAAAAATAATTTTTTTAACTTTTTTACGAAAATATAAAAAAAATAATAAAAAAATAGTTATTTGTAGTGCTTACCTCTTTTAGTCTTAATAAGAAAACAGAATTACGATATCTCTATTATTTCAGGAGATATCGCAATGAGTAAATCCTCACGGGGCACCCTGTATGGTGATATACAAAATATTTTGTTGTATTTTCACATGTTTTAACCCGTCAACCAAACGTTAATATTAGGAAACAATCTTAAGAGTTTTAAACTTTTTTAACCCTCTACTTCTGATAACATGAAATATTGTTTACAAATATTTATACTTTACGTACAGCACCAAAAATGTATTATTGATTCGAGAGACCGGATTTTGATATACCGCGAATCCACTGTATCCTGAATCATATACTAATATTAACTATGCAATATGCATACTTGATTTGTAAGTAGGTAGTCTACCATACTATGAGCCTATAAAATTTATTAAGGCGTTTACTGTTCTAAACACATTTTAAAAGAGTCACTCTGCTGTACAGTAGGTTACAAGTGGATCACTGTAATGGATGGTGTTAAATTTGAATTCAATGATGTTATATCATTGTATAGGAAAAACGGTTCTGAGCGGATACGGTTTGTCAGTCTGGATTTTTTATATTGTTCCTTATTAATTATTTATTGCCAATACTAAATGTAATTTAGTACCTACGGTAAATCTACTTGTATCTAGTTTATAAAATCGATGATAACAATTTGAAAACAATTTCTTTATCTGTAACGATTTAATGGAATGTCAAATGGACTTCTGATTAAGTATGTTTTTTAGCTTATCCAATACATACATTAATATTGAAAATGAGTAAAAATGTAGCAAACAGTTAGAAAATATAAGAAAATTGGTTTTAAAAGTGGCCAAATTGCTTCAAAATATTATACATTTTATAGAAATATCATAATCCAAGGATGCAACCCTAATAGTTTTTTTTAAGTCGCAGTTTGGTCTGATTCAAGCCTCTTTTAATCCTATCACAAAAAATTAAACTTAAAATACCTATTGCTTTCAATTAATTCCCTATAAATAAATTCTAAACGAATCTTTGACTGCAATGCTTAAATTTGTACATAGCTGATGTCGTATATATTAACTTTTTAAATGCTCAGCACCACCAAGAGGCCTCAGTTCGTAATACATTGCCCCCCCCCCCCGAAATTTATAAAATAAATCTATAAATTTATGAGTAGGTAGGTGGTAAAAAAAAGGTAAAAAAAAAAACTAAAATTCTCATTTCCTGTACATATTATAGTATGACAATACGACGATCTTACATTACGATATTTATAATTTTTGGTATTGCTTATTGCTAAGGTCATTTGTTTAAGAGTTTCACCAAAAACCAAAATCGATTTTTTCATCAATAGATTTTATGTACGAATTCCCGTTTTTCCTTAATTTTTCTTTTGTTTTTCACGCCGCTTTTGAAAACTACTGGACATTTTTTACTTTGGACCCCCCCCCCCAAAGTACCAACTAGATTCACTTTCCTATCAGAAAAGATACTGTTGAAGAATATCTAAGCATTTTTACTGTCCTGAGAGGTGATGACAGACACAAAAAAAAATTTAAAAATTTAAAAAAAAACATCATTGTAAAATCAATACATTCATTGTTTCACTCAGAATCTAAAAAATAATAATAAACGTGTGGTCGCCTGCAGGTATTGATCCATGAATATTATATTATATTATGATGATAATATTATCATTGTAATAAATAGGTTCTTATTGGCCACAGACCACAGTATTAAACTTAACACTCGGACGGTTATTCAATTTTTTCCCCCTTCCGTCGATTAGACGTCTCTCTTCGCCTTCGTCGCCGAGGATAATAAAACCTCGATCTAAACGTCGCGTCTCGGTGTGGCGAGATAAAAAAAAAATACAATAATAACGACAATAAAAACCGAGAAAAAAACAACGGCATAAACCTTCCTCGTCGTCGTCCGTTATTCAGACGAGTAGACCGTTTTATTAATATTTATCTTTTTCCTACCGCTCCTACGAAAAAAAAAACGCATAACCCTTTCGCACGAGTTCGGATATCCGCCGCGGGCGACCGGCCCGATCCCTTTCTTCCCCATACTGTACCCACCCGGTCACACACCCACTCACCCTCTCTACATCACATCACACCCCGTCCTGGAACATTCTCTAGCGCGCTCCACCGCACCGATGCGGGTGAGGTGACGTCATCCGCGGCTCATAACCCGTTCGTCGGACCGGGCTCGAGGGTGATGATTTCGCGCTCGGAAAACGCGAAACAATGACCTTTTTTTCGGTATTTTTTTTTTCCGTAGACTTTTATTACTCGGTCAACCCCTAAACGACGTGCCGGCGCGCGACGAAGACGACAATCTCTCGAGCCCGCATCCTCGCCGAATATATTATCATTATTATTGTTGTTATTTGTATTTATTATTATTATATATACGCATAGTTCGACGCCGCCCATTCCGCAGACACTTGAGCTTGCATATTTTAAACAGGTCGTTATTTTCGCGTCTCCGTTTAACGCGTATTATAATAATATATGGGTGGTGTGAGTGTTTGCGTGTGTATATGATAATATTTAGAACGTCCTGCACTATAATATTATTATGGTTCACGGCGGGCGGCGGTGGCGGCCTAAATAGTGCCCCCCCGATGGAGCTGGAGGTCGGTATATTGTAATGAACAATTATATGTAGGTATATTACGACGACAAAGACCGTCCCAAACGATTTATTTATCATCGCGGACGACCGATGCTATGGTATTTATATTCGTGGAATACTTATTTTTTAAAATATCCTGGGGGATATCTAACTGGAATATGCAAAATTGATAATTGAAAAAATCGATTTTGTTTTCTATAATTCAAAAATTAATAACTAAAAACAGACTGTATAGAGACATGCATTTTTCACGAAATATTTATATTGACATTTTCTATACTTGATGTACTTTTCAAAAATGATTTGGATCATTTTGTATTATTTATGGACATTTGAAATTTTTATTTGTGAATAAAAAAAGCTTGACAATTTAATACTAAGTTCCTTATTATTTATTACCTATTAGTTCTTATAACTAGTAATTAAAATATTTTTATGTGTTTTGAACTGTATTGAACATTTACAGTTTTTTATCATTGAATTCAAATTTATCACCATACATTACAGTGCCCCACTTGTAACCTTCTGTACAGCAGATCGACACCCACTTACCCACCTTTTTTTTATACAAATTTTTTTTTGCATATTTACAGAATATTGATACCAATATTAAATAATAAATAATAAAAATAAAATGGAAGTATCTTTTGACCATCCACATTGTGAATATTCGGGCCACATTCGGCACATTTGTGCAATTGTGCCCCAATCTACCACGCTATTCAAGGAAAAAACTATCTAGTCAGAATCATGATATAACTAACTTAGTTATATCATGGTCAGAATAACAACAATTATCGTCATTTTAACTGTAATTTATAATTATATATAGGACAGCTATTTTAATAGTTGATAGTACTATTATACATTAGTTGAAATATTACAGTTAATTCTACTAAATGACATATAGTTGAAGTTACAGGAAATGTGTAGTTATTCCAACTATTTTATTAGTAAAAGCCACATAGAATGTGTAGTTACTCTAACATTAATATAAGTTGTAGCTAAATCAAATGTGTAGTTGATCCGACATAATTAGTAGTTGTAACTACTAACTACATAGAATGTGTAGTTACTCCAACATTATTATTAATTGTAACTATATAGTTATACTTACTATGTAATTAGTTGAACCCAGCAGTGTATTACATGGGGGATGTGGGTGACATAATATCCACCCTATGAGATTAATTTTTTACAACACCATATTTAATAAAACATACATTTTTTTTTTGTTATTAGTTATTTATATAAAAAGATGAAATAGATGTCACCACAACCCTCTAACAAACATTACGAAATTATATCACTACATGGTTGTAACTACATAAAATGTATTGCTTTTCCAAATACATTATTAGCAGGTATATTTAGGTTATTAATGATAACAAGTATAAAGTACATTTGTATGTTTTTTTAAATATTTATGACATCAAGTATCAACTAATTTATAACCAAATTTAGGATTAATTATTCAATTATTGTTAAATAAAGAAAATAACACAAAATAATTACAGTTAGGTATTCATTTTATTTTCCAAAACTTAATATAACAACATATTATATGTATAATAATAAAAACTTAATGTATATTTAAAAATATAATATTACCTATAATATTACCTATATACCTATTTAATATTTTACAGATATAAAAACCATATCATTATAGATAGTACTACATGATGAGTAGGATTAATATTCCCTATATCTTCTAGAGATACGCACAAAAAATCTGTAACATTGTTAAATGATACATTAAAGGCTTGATAATGTTCATCAAAATAATTTGTACCTAATAAACGATTTTACAATAGCATATGGTTTATTATTTTCAGTAATAAAAATTAATTTAATTAAACCAAAAGTAGGCAATAAATTATCTTCATCAGAAACATTAACTATGATTGACATATTTGTATTATTGTACACAGTACCTTTTATATTAACCTTAGATACAAATATAGTTTTTTCAGAGATACAATTAAATGGAATTGATACAAATTGTGTTTTAGTATTATACATTTCAAGCTTGAATCGGGGTTATTTAATTATTTTTCCTATCTTTATAGGAATGGTATAAACATCACTTTTTGGTGAACTTAATCTAAATGCCAACTGAAGTTGCTGTTTTAGTGACAATGTATAAACAATATTTTTCCTAGAGGTAATCGAGTTAGCAGTATCTTTTAGTTCCTTATGTTTCGCTTCAAAACGCATTGACCAAAAAAGAGATAAAGGACCTGACTTTTCGATTATAGATGGATAGTGTTTTGGTTTCAAGTGCACATTAAATAATTTTAAATATAGCTCATGATGATCAGAAATTAAAGTTTTAAGCAAAATTGCTTCCCCTAGCCGAACACTTTTACTTAATGTTATATCTAAAATTTGTTTTAACAATAAATATAAGGACCAGCCGACCAGGATTGTGAACTTGAAGGAACTAAATCTCCAATTATTAGCCCAAGGTATCTACTAAAACATAACATTTAACTTGCTGTCATTTTTATAGTCTTTTGTCGTTTAAGATTGTCTTCTGTTATTAATGTTGGTCCATTTCGTATATCAACTGGTCCATAATTGAACGTTTCAATTCTATTATTTAAATTGTCTAATGAGAAATATTTGCTATAAAATATTAAGTGATTTAATATATAAGAGCTAAATCATACTTAAAAACACCTTCTAATAAATTGTGCATAATGTCTACACTAAAGTTATTAACCACAGAAAATGAATGAACATCATTCCATGTACACATTTCTTTTATACCAGTAAGAGAAGAATCGTTAGCCATTACATCTACATTATAACTGTTCAAATTTCTTAGACAGTTGTCATTTTGTTTCAGTTGATAGTGACATTCAGTTTTACTGCATTTACAAAAACGACACGGGTATCTCGCAATAAAGTTTTCTGAAAAACCCAAAATTGAATGTAATCCAAGGTTATATCCCAAAATTAATCCTAAGGAAAAATATACTTGATGTGATATGTTCTTTATGTTTATGGTGATTCCTGTCTCTTCTAAATAATTTAGTTCTGTTATAAGATTATAAAAAAATTTTATGATTTCCATAATACTTTTTATCATCACTTTTAAATAGAGAAGCTAAAAATATATTTTTAACGAAGAAGATAACTCAGGTGGTAAACATGATAATGAAACATATACAGCACCTAGCTTTTGACAACCAGCATGAGAACCTAAAGGGTTGTTCACTTCGAAATCATCAAAATACAAAAACAAAGGTAAAATTATTTTGTTCTGATTCATTCTTAATTTCTCCTTCCATAATTGTGATTGTAGAAAACTAGATATCAACTCACTTTCAGTTGTTTTCAAATAAGATATATAATTTAGTATTATCTCAAACATATTACTGTGTTCTAAGAATTTTTTGAAAACTAATCTAAGAGGAATTACACTTATTTTAACTGCTTTTGGTTCCAATACTACTCTACCGTTACATAATCTATCATTAAGCCTGTATCCAATGGATATTTCTTCAGGTCGAACTAAAAGGCCCTGTTCATCAAGTGTCTGTAGTCTTAAATATTCAGTTTGCATACTCTCAAGTGGTGAACCCATATTTAAAATTATCTCTTTAATTTGTGATAGCTCATTGCCAATATTATCATCGTTACATACGCTTATTACTTGATTTATCTTTTCTTTCAAAATAGATAAAATCATACTATTAAACTCTAGTAAATCATCAATCAATTGTTGAACTGTTTTTCTAAGTAAACCAGAGTAACTATACCATTTAGAAATCAAAGCAATACTATTTTGATAAATTTATTTTTTTACCTATGTCATCTACTGATTCAATATTTTGATCTCAGGGGCGTACTCAAGGGGGGGGGGGGGGGGGGGTTCGTGGGGTTTGAACCCCTCCCATGACCTTACTAACCGATGCACTTTTGTGCGTTCTTGTTTATACATAATATAATTCACAGGAGTAATTTTCTAAAAAAAAATTTTTAAGAAGGGAAAAAATAAACAAATATATTTATTTTCAATTTTATATCAACATGCATTATACAACGATTACAAGCATTATCTGTTAAGAACTATATTATGATAACCAGATAAAATTTTAATCAAACATACAAGGTGTATTGATAAGTTGTCGTCACTCTGGACCCCTATACGTATACACTCTTGATTGAAAATATTACCACAGTTCTATAGTCACCAGAGCGCGCTTCTTGTCCTACGAAGGCCTGTATATTCATTCTGTTAAATGCAAAATGTCTTAAAACTTCAGAATTAAAATGTTAATATTTTTTAAAATTGAAGTCAGTATTTACAAAAACATTGAATCATAAAAAGTTTTTTTTTTTTAATTGAGTTGGTATAATAAATTTGGAGCCTGTAATTATACATTACATTTGCATTTTATTCATTGGCAATATTTTTATCGAGTAGACATCAATTAGAAAAAAATATTATGTATAATTTAGTCACTTCTTTGGATATTTGCATCCTTCTTAAAATCTTTAAATTAAATTAAAACTATTATGATTCTACTCCTAATTCTAATAGTAGTCTGGTAGGGTGGAGTATTATTTTCTAGTGCTCATAAAAAACTAAAAACATGTTTAAAATATTTTGCATATTTTATTTTATGATTAGGTATATTATTTATATTATAATATTATTCAATAATAGTTATCTTATAAACTTCAAACTAATTTTGAAAAATTGTTTAGTTTTTTTGGTGTTTTCTTGTTTTTAGCACCTTGCTCATTTTTTTCTTTGGTAAGTGAATATTATTCTTGTTTTGACATAATGCGTTATGATATATTTAGTTAATATTTGACTGTGTATTGAGCAACCAACCTTTGTCAAAAAATTTGTTTATATATTTCTTCAATAAATATAAATTATGTTAGAAAAATAAACAGTGAAAAATGTATAATATGTAGTTTTCAAATTGAAATGCAACATTAAAAGCATGATCTTTTACCGGGACAGCTAGTTATACTTATTATATTTAGATATTTTACACTATAATCTAGTACAGTATTTCTCAATTTTTTTTGTCGTGAGGCTCCCTAAATTTAATGTAAAACTGTCAAGGCCCCCTTAATCAAAATTATAAATTGTTTTTTCTAAATTAGGTATATACTAAAATTACTTGTACTATTTCACACAGATTAATTATTAAAATGTATAGTAATTTAATATACTTTTGAAAAATATTAATAATAGTATTAAAATTTAAGTATTTATTCTTTTTCCATAAACGCTTAAAGTCAAAAAATAAAAATAAAAATAAAATAATAACATTTTTTACTAGTGTGCCTGGAAGTTCTAAGTACATTGAACCCTACAATAATCTTAAAAGAAAACATGAACACGTTAATCAATCGGAATCGGAATATTGTTCTTTAAATAAACATTTTTCATTTTTGAAATTTATTTTCTGTAGAGTACATTACCATGTTTATATTTAATATTTTTAAAAAGGAGGTGACAAAGTCCCCGTGATAAAAAACAAAATGTTCAACCCCCCCCCCCCATTGAAAATTCCTGAGTACGCCCCTGTTTGATCTACATTAATATTAACATTGCTATTGGGAGAAATGTTTGAAACAGCAGGTGGTATTAACTCACAATAAGTATGAACTACTTTATCAATACTATTAAAAATTAAATTTAAATGATGATCATTTAAATGTTTCTTAAAAGAATTTAAATTACTGAAACTTCTAAAACAATTCTGCTCTAAATATTTAAACTCTTTAATATTATTAACAATGTGGAACATATTTAAATGTATCATCAGGTGACTAACTGCCTGAAATTGTTCAAAACATAAAAAACACTTAGGCATATTTAAACTTAATAAGTATATTATACAAAAATTTAATAGAATAAATGAGTTATTTAAAATTATTGAAATCGTTCATGAAACTTTGAACAGCCAAAAACTTCTTGTTGGGCCCAGTTATATCAAAAAAAAATGTTTTGAATCAAATACCAAATTTGTTCAGCTTCAAGAGGGTATTTTAAATTAAATGTATGAAAAGACTTGAAGCATACGTCCAAGGCTGTAACTGGACTCTCTAATTTATATTTTTAATTTTATAATGTATATCATTTACCACTGTAAAACAATCTGTATCATTTTCTTCGTCACTGCCAATGAATACAATGCTACACAGTTAGTCCATAGTTAAATGCCTTTTCAACTTTGTTGCTTTGGATTGTTTTCAGCTCATTTGCATTCTAAAACATTATTAAATATTAATACACAACAGTTATAAATAAAATATTAAATATTTTATTCATCAGTGAGTTACAAAATAAAATTAAATAAATAAATATACCGAAATGCTGATCACAAAAGCTGAAGCTTGTTCGATTTTGGAAGGCCTCCAAAACTTTGATTTTAGATTTTTATTCCCATTTTTTATAACAACATTTACCGATTGAAATAACAGTGGTATAATTTTTATAGCAGCAAAGTCGTCTTGTCCTTTAAAAACAAAAAATTAGATATAAGGAATCCATTGATATGATCTAATAGTTTAGTTAAATTATTGCCTGGTATTCTAGAGTTCATTAATTGATTTTTTAAAAAAGTATCTTGAGCACCCAAATTAATTTTATTTCTTTGTACATAAATCTTTAATTTTTGCTTGAAGAAATCAAATTTATTAAAAAGTGACATTCCTTTGTTAGGATATAATTCTTCAAAATCAATATCAATCTAAAATATATAGTTTAGGTATTTAATAGCACAATAAAAAAAAAAAAAAAAAAAAATGATAATTGGGTAGCTAAATAAAAATAATAAGTACTAACTAACAAATGTCCTACAGGCTTTGACAAACCCGGGTATTTAGCTAAACAATTTATATCTCTTTCCTTGTTAAGTCTATAAGGTGCGGTTTTTTTCCAAAACTGAAGTAGTTGGTAATCTGGATTTGTGTTATACTTTAACCAATTTAATGATTCTTAAAAATCTAAATAATAAAATTTATTTATTTTATTTTATTTGAAGTACCTTACCTACTATGAATTTGTTCAATATATTAAAGATGTAAACAATTACTTAATTTTAATTTTATTTATTTATAATAATTAATAACCTTTTTCATTGAGACCTATACCTATGTCTTTAACAGTAGCCAGCTTTGGCTTTAATGATATTTTATGAATATCCCGTTGTATGTTACAATATTTATCATAGAGTTTTCCCCTATTTGGACTAACACTGTTTCCTTCTTTTGCATATCCAATGAAATATGTGTACTGTGTTTCACAAGGAAACAATTCTTCTATACCTATAAAATTATATTTACAATTATACAAAATATATTATTAAAAATTATGCCTGGACTAGAAATTATATGAACTAACCTTTTGCAAGCATTATAAATCTTGACCTACTATTTTTTTTAAAATTGTTATTTTGTAAAAGTTCGTCTTTAATTATAACTGAGTATAACTTGTTTCTCATAGACTCATTTAAACTTCCGACTGAATTATAATAGTCTAAAACCATCTGACCGTCATGGAGTTTTAATAATTTGGCTTTTATAGATACCTCAACTTTATCATAGGTTTCATATGGTGTTTCTAACAAAATTATTCAAAATAAATATTAATAAAAACATTGTATTATGTAATATGATAATATTGTACTTGATCCCAAACTCTCTATTTAGCTCAGCTATAATATCATTTGATGGAACATTTAAGTCATTATTTAATAATATGTTATTTGGTGTTTCAATGGAAGTATTTGCTGTTGAAGTACCTGCAAGGCCTAGAATTTCAATGACTACAACTGGTGATGTATTAAAAGACTGGTCATTATTTTCTTCTTGATTGTTATAGTTTAGACAAACAAAATCCATATTTTCAATGTCAAGTACATCATCCTACAAAATATAAGATATGCTATATAACTGAATAATAGTAAAATAATAAATTGTTTTCCATTTGAACTTACATAATTATTGTTACTTGTTTGTGCTTCATTAAGTAAAGGGAATTGCCAATGACTAGAATGTTCAGATACCTACTGTAAAATATTTTCATATGGTAAATTAGAATATTTTAATTGTATTAGAATAAAAAAGTAATACATAACAAATAAAATATAATTCAAAGGTATTAAATTATATTATAATAAAATTGTAAAACTTTTGTATTTTAATAATTAAAATAAATAATAATACTGTTATAGCATGCACAGTGCACATGGTTGTCATTAATTTAATAAAACACATTTAACTAATAAAGAATAATTTATTATTTATTTTAATTATTAAAATACAACTAATACAATATAATTTATAGGTGTGATAAAATGAATAATATATTATAATATTAACATATTGTTATTACCTCTGCAGTGGAATTTAGCTGAGTACGATATTGAGTATTATTTTTTTTCTCTTTATATTTTTCATTGAATAACTGCCGTGGAAAAAATGTTTCATTTTTTTTTACTGAAGATGACGTATTCTAAAACAAAAAGGGGAGAAGATGTTATAAATGTGTAATGTAATATTGTTATAAATATTATTCTGTAAAATAATACTGAAGATAGTAATATTATCATATTTAATGTTGTAGAAAAACATATTAGGTTTTTTGCATCGAAATCAGTATGTTTATTTATTTATACCTACCTAAGATAGATAGGTACCTACATATAATAATAATTTATTGTACTCATGCAATACAAAACAAATTTTAGTTTAAACAGATAGGTAGGTAGGTACCTATAAATTATTTTAAATAGTACTGCTTACCTTGGCGGTTGCAAAAGTGACCAAACGCTGGCTTCTTTTAGACATTTTGAGATGACGCTCGTAAGTAGGTATTTAAAAAAAATATAACTTGTATTTAGGTAGATATATTCATTGTGCAATAAAATATACAAAGTTACAACACATTAGTCATTACAAATATTTAAAATAGTAATCAAACTTTTTTGGTTATATTATTCTATTAACGATTACCAAATAGAGTAATATATTATGGGAAAACACAATAATAGTTATTGCGTGACTGCTCGGCGCTCACGTGATCCAAATTTAAACATCTAACGATGTTTATCAGATAGGCACACGAAAACAACTTTTAGATACGACAACACTTCCCCTGAAATAGAAAACAATTTGTCCCACCACTTGGTTGATAACAGTATTTTGTGAATTAATAAAATAAAAACTTTTATTAAAATGTTTAATTATATCATTAACTCATTTGAATATTTTGAAATGGTGCGTTTTGGAAAAATGCTATATTTATCGCCTATACCAATTACATGGGAAAAAGTACCTTTTGAAATAACTGATAGACATCGTAAATGGGCAGGGATAGGGGCGAGGAAAAAAAAAAAAAAAAAAAGAATGATAACCCGACCTTGCCAACATCAAATAAGTTCAAATTTTCAATTCAGAATTTAGTATTAAGGTATAGTATTTAGGATTAAGTTGTACAGTTATAATATACTAAAATTGTAATTATTGTAATAATGTGGAATATATATATTATTATGTATACTCTATGCTCTAATGAATATTTAAGATTAAATTAATCTGATGCCGATGTAGAAAAAATAGTATTTATAGTTATATTATGGTATAGGGGTACTCTACAGATCAACCTAAATAACTACCACCCTGTGCAACTGTTAAATGAATTAAAACCGGGGCTACGGTACTACGTTACCGTAATTTCAAATCCCCTGCCGATATATTAGTACAATGCAAAGTTAATGGTTCACTAATTGAAGAACGAGATAATATTTTTATAATGCACAATAGTATACCTACAACCTACTATTATACTATATCAAATATTATTTTTGTTTAAGCAATCAAAGTCAAGCAATAATTCTGAAGTTAAGATTACAAAAAAGGTAAATAATATAAAATAGTAATTTATTGTTTATTCATGATATATTTTTTAGTTATTCAATTGATTAAGTAGCTAATATGAAATGTACTATTGTCTATTGTATACTCATAAGATGTCTTGTCTATATTATTGTATATTACATTTAACTATAATTTATTAATATGTATTTAATATTTTAGAAAGAAGTAAGAAGAAAACTGGTTTTCACTGATTCAGATTATAATGCAGTGACGACCCAAAACTACTACAACATTAACGTAAGACTCAGTTGCATATTAGTAGTAGAACTATAACTTAAAAAAATAATTACAATTTTAGTATATTATAACTGTACAACTTAATCCCTTTTATTTTAGACGATGAAGAAGGTGCAGATCAACCTAAATAACTACCACCCTGTGCAACTTTACACTGTTAAATGAATTAAAAAAATAAAAAAATAAAAATAAAAAAATGAATTAATTTATTTTGAAATTACGGTCAAATCCCCCTGCCGATATATTAGTGCAGGGGTCTCCAAACTTTTTTATTCAAGGGCCACAAAAAAAATCAAATGCTCTTAGCGGGCCAAAAGTTTATTAACACATATAATTTTTAACTTTATGATAATAATATAGGTACCTATATAAATAATATGTTTACTTTATATTATTGTATAGAATATTGTTTACTTTACAATATACTTAAATAAAAATAAATAGGTATAAATATAATATAATATAAATACATTTTTTAAATAATTTTTTTATCTTTATTTACCTATACATCCTATGCGGGCCACGGGCCGGTTAAAACTTGTTCGAGGGCCGTATCCGGCCCGCGGGCCGTAGTTTGGAGACCCCTGTATTAGTGCAATGCAGAATTAATGGTTCACTAATTGAAGAACGAGGTAATATTTTTATAATGCAACATTTTATTAGGTATTGACTTTATTAATATAAGTTTTTAATTGATTTTAATATTGTAAACTCAAATGTGATTTATTATTTTTTACAAAATACACAAATAATTTTTAAACAAAAATAGATATAATTATCAGTTTATTGCTTAAATGCAGAGATTATCTTAATAAACAAATACAAAAAAAAACATTACTATCTTGTAAATATAAATGAAATAATTAATAAAGATTATTCACGTAATATAAATAAACTTATATAAAACAAAATGAATTGACTGGATTAATAAGTAGGTATTCATATTAAATATTGTTTCTGAAAAAATTAGTTACTTTTGCTATTAATTTATATTTTACAGCATCTACAAAAAAGGCGGCTCAATGAAAAATAGCAGTGTTAGCTCTTGCCTTTTTCTACGGGGATGATTATTTACGATAATTTGGTGTAATCACTTCATTGCAAAATTGATAATTGAAAAAATCGATTTTGTTTTCTATAATACAAATAATATAATATAATAATATAATTAATCACTAAAAACAGACTGTAGAGACATGCATTTTTCACTAAATATTTATATTGATATTTTCTATACGTGATGTAATTTTCAATAATTATTTGGATCATTTTGTATTATTTATGGACATTTGAAATTTTTATTTGTGGATAAAAAAAGCTTGACAATTTAATATTAAGTTCCTTATTATTTATTACTTATTAGTTCTTATAACTAGTAATTAAAATATTTTTATGTGTTTTGAACTGTTTTGAACATTTACAGTTTCTTATCATTGAATTCAAATTTATCACCATCCATTACAGTGCCCCACTTGTAACTTTCTGTACAGCAGATCGACACCCACTTGCCCACCTTTTTTTTTATACAAATTTCTTTTTGCGTATTTACAGAATATTGATAACTGCAATATTAAATAATAAATAATATAGAGATTGAGAATATATAGAATAATATAGAGATTGGTCGCTAATATGTGTTTCAAATTATAGCGAAAATGGGTTCATCCACTTCATTCATAGTGTATGATATAAATCCTAAGATATAGATTCTGAGTGTAATATGACATGCACCCAAGTTTTGCATCTAACAATAAACCCTCGTGATAATATTAATTAATAGAATACATAATGTAGGTATACACGGTGACGGTGTTTCACCAAGCATGCTCGCATCCATTTTTTCCTTACATTTTTTTAAAAAAATCACTAGCCTAAAAATTTCCTACTGTATAATTTGGCACAGTTTTATTTACTTGTAAAATTCGATTATTAATATTATTATTATTTTATCTATTTAAGACATAGTATGTGGCTAACATACAAATTAAGTTTCCATGGAATGGAAAATTTGTCATTCGTCTTACAATTTGCTTAGTGTTTGTTATTGTAACGAATTGATTATTGTCTATAACTATTACCTATATAGCTAACCAATTGTTATTATTGTCATATTATTATTATCATGTTTTCAACTATTTCTAACGCTGTGCATTTACATTTGGCCAAGAGACGTGCAGTCAATCACGCTGCAAGTCTACTGGAAAAACCCTGCTTTTTCAGACAAAATGTTAGGGTGATGAGCAGCGAAAACTAAATACGATCACCGTTCACGACCATAAATCCAACTGCAGAAAAGTATCGACCGATTTCAGTGAGCCAGTCGTTTGTCCTAACCTGCAAGACACGCATGTTGCGACGACGGACCCTGTGGTGGTACCTGTACTACCGATACATTTAAGTGATGACCACTGAAATAGAAATGCAAGTATGACACGGCAGTACAGGCAGATTCCAAAGTGGCAGAGCCGCCAGTCGTGCAGTGTGTAGTCTTGGGTGATGCTGCGACAATGGACCTGTGGTAGCCGTGAAGGCGGTTTAACCCAGATGGCGTTCTTGTATCACGGCTTCACTAGATGAAATGGATTTAGTTGAGGCCAATATACGTGTGAGTGGTAACGCTGAAGGTCAACTTACGACACGGTTTTTTTCAATGCCAAACATCGATGTGATGACCCCTTCATTGGAAATACAAGCACCTCATGATACAGCTGTAGTACAAACAGAATTTGAGACCCTGACAGAACCCTATGTGGCGATGCCTGCAGTCGTTAATGCGGGCCAGCAGGACAAAGTGGTAATAACCGAGAACACGGTTAAGCCTAGACGCCGTTCACTTTAGTTCCGCAGTAAGAAAAATTTTAGGCGTGATTTAATTATTAGCTTGAATGCCTGATTAGTAATCAATCAGTGATGTAAATTGTATTGATTAACAAAAATAAATGTATGTGTTGAATAATTCAATTGGTTTCAATTTTATGTAATATTAATAAATTCCAAAACGCTATTGTAGAATTGAATAGATTCATTATGAAATGAAAAATGAGAGTGAGGACTGAGTATGCTTGGCGAATCACCCTGTATATGTATTAAATATTTTTTTTTATATAAAACCTATAAGGTATTTTATTTCCAATAGCATTATTGGAATGTTTTTATTTTATTTCACTAAATGGCAGATCATTAAATCTTGATCATGAAAAACGGTTATATTTTTAGTTTGAATGTCACTAATTTTAGATTAATGGTGATAAATGTATTACGCTTTTATCCATGTATTTTTTTTGTGACCAAAACACGTAAAAATTATTTAAACACAGTTTTTTAATATATATTATGAGTCTAAATTTAGACACAATTGGATATTTAAACACGGAGAATAACGATTATTTTTTGTTATTTACGCCACACAAGACATGCCCTGTCCGCTCGCCTATTTGGTTATACCTACTACTTAAGGACGTATGGTTTAACATTTTGATACTGAATACATTTTATGAATAGGTGATCAGGTGTTTTATGAATTATAAAGAATTACTACCAAAAATGTATTAATCATCCAGTCATTTTTGTGTTTAGTATTTTGGTTGTTTTCAAATACAATTTACATAGTTTTATGCTTACTTCCTATTCCATCTACTGTAACGCCTCAATAGAATGAACCTATGAATTTCGAAGACAACTAACTGGAAGTTATTAAGTAAATTATTAGTTATTACTCAATCTATACCGTGGACCATGAGAAACTGGTTACTTTTAGGTAATAATTTCTGATTCTGATTTCTTATAATTTACCATATACCGTATAATTTAATAGTTAAAACTCAAAAGGTCAAGTGTCGTACACCGTACACCACAAAAACTTAACTATACTGGAGACACTTTAAAAAATTATTTACCAACATAATGGTTTGTTATCTAATTCGTTAATATTTATTTTTATATTCGAAGCTTACGCACGTTAAATTAAATTTTTATTTAAATTTAAAAATGCAATAAAAAAAGGGGGTAAGTGGATGTCATTCTGCTGTACAGTATACAATAGGACCAGTAGGTTACAAGTGGGTCACTGTGATGGATGGTATTCAATTTGAATTCAATGAAATAATATCATTGTATATGAAAAAGGATTCTGAGCGGAGGTTTGTCAGTTTAGCATATTTTATATTATATTTATATTGTTATTACTTATTAATACAGTAGCCGGTAAGTTGATTTAATATTATATAATTACAAAAAAACAACTAAAATCATCATTCTATTGGTTATTTAAAATATAATTTCGTCCAAATTTAACTTAAAAATTAAAATTACATCAAAATGTAATCAAAATTACAACAAATAATATGACAATATCAACACTCACACAGAAAAAAACTGGTAATTATAATTGCATTCAAATTATACTAGGCTAGCTTATCTGCGTACTTCGAACAGCCGTGATAGCCGAGCCGGTGAGGAGCCGTGGCAATCTCGGAACGATAACGTAGTATGCGAAATGAAACCTCTAACTCGCCGGCTCATATAGTAAAACAAAAACAAAAATAGCCAAAGAAAAGTTTTCAACCCGTAATCTAAATACATCACACTCTGAGAGTATACAGAGTGTATCAAGTGATGTCTTCAACTCTTCGGTAGAAATGTAAGTAACACGTTTCGAAACTACAAAAATAAAAAATAAACAAAAACGACGTCACGATACACGGGAGTATTAGAAAAATAAACCTATGTTTGTAACAGTAAATCGTAATAAATAATAGTATTGAAGGTAATTTAATAATAACAAATTAGTAAATAACAACATGAAGAGAATAAATAAATTTAAGAAATATATCAAGGAAACTTGGCTCATCAAATGTAAATATCATGTTTTATCGGCAATAATAAAAAAAAACCTAATAAAAATTTAAATTTTGTTATACCTATAAATAGCTCAAAAATAGTTAAAATATTTTGAATATTTTTGCTGTATAGAAAATTCCAATATAAGACAATTCTATGAAATTCGAATGTATCTATGATTATTATTTTTAGGAGTTCACACCAAAAATCAAAATCGATTTTGTTAAAAACTGCCTTTGCGTAAAAATAATCTACGTTTCTCCTTACTGTTTTTTTTGTTTTTCCTAGCGCTTTCGAAAACTATTGGAAATGTTTTACTTTTGACCAACCCCTCTCCCCCCTTATACCCAAATACTAACTAAATTCACTTTCCTACCAGAAAATATGCTGAAGTATAAAATCGAAACATTTTTACTGCCCCCAAAAAGTTATGTCAAACACAAAAAAGAATTAATTCAATTACATATTTTGATGAAAAATGATTAAACCTAATTATTATGTTAATTATTATTACACATTACAATTTTGTTTATAGATATATCAAGCAACATTATTCTTTGAAGGACTTCAAAGTACCATCATAGATCATTTTAATAGGTGCTGAAAATAATATTAAAACCGTGACAGCCGACAGTGACGGGCAATAATCTTATTTTTCGTACCCTTTGTAATGAAGGTTCACTTAAAAAAGCTGTTACCTACATTTAAAATTATACTTTTCTAGAACAATATATGAATTATAATAAAGGTGGTATCTATAGCTTAATATTTGTTGTAGCTTTTAACTGTTGTTATACATTTCCCTAACGGCCTAACATGAATCATATTAACATATTATATTGGTTGAATTAGTTAATTGCATATCCATCGTCCATTTATACCATATTATATAGATATAGACATATAGTAACGGTTTTAAATTAGAAACCAATATTATTCGTCAATTTATTTCTCGTTTAATGAAATAATATTTAATATATATCATGTACGTGTTTGTGTGTATAGTGCATGCATATTATAATGTAAACTATAATACACACCAAATTGATTACTGAATTAAAAATAAAAACAACAAATGCACCGTAATGAAAAATAAACCCTGTTGCATAAATTATGCAACTTGTACTGAACAAATATGGGTATTGACCTCAAATATCATTAGAGTAGTGTGTTTCATCTCGATGAGTAAACAATATTTTTAATCCGTTCGTCAATTAATCACAACAACAACAATAACAAAAAAAAAACATACCGGTTGATTGTTGGCTACATATAGTAAGTAGCGCGTCACCTGTCTGACTCTCTGGAAGCCATAATGATATATATAATCAACATCTGTGCAATGACTGGTCATTATATTGGTTCCCTCCTAGGCCCCTCTGCGGATTATTATTAACTGATTTCATTGATGCACACCCCGTGCCCTCCCCCAAGGGATAAGTGGCGATCGGTCCGAATAAAATACTAGAGAGTCATACAGACAATGTTTATTGGTTTCAAGACGGCGTGTCATAACGACGTATTATAGTGTTGGCGTTATAATAATAACAACTTACAGAGCGGGGTTGGTGATTTTTTGCAATTCATCTTAGGTCGATACAGGAAATTCGAATACAGAGCGATTGTAAAAGCCAAACTCGTTGTAACTTACTATAATAATAAACAGAAGTAGTTTATATATTATTGTCTTAATACGTTATCGACTTCAGCAGTATAATAGGTAAACGGTTAATCTGTTAATCAAATGAATCTGGTATTAATGTATTATACATTTATACTATAATATGTATTTATTATGTTATAGGCAGGTACTATACTATATTATTATACATGAAATATTATATTTCCCAGCAATATTTCGCCTCTACACAAGCGTACGTCCGGTTTTAAGCACTAGACAATTTTAGCACGTATTACCAGCACTCCGTAACCCTTAAGTCAAGCCGGCCTTCAATTAGAACGGCGTGCACTAGGGGGTTTGTCAAAACATTCGACCATTAATCACACGGGGACGGCGGTGGGATCGAGAGGGAATAAAAGTGTATCCCATTGTCTCGCTACAATAATTCCCTATCAATCCGGCGAAATTAACGTGATGGAGTACCATTAATGACGGCGGTTTTCGGGATCTACGACGTACATATGACCATCACTATATATTGCTTCTCGTATATATTGTATATTATGATCGCTGTTATGCTGCCACGGCCGCCACTTCTGTTGTACACGTAGCTAGTTTATCATGCCTTTGGGGGTGGATATCGAGGTCACGCGAATTAATTCCGGGCGTGTATATACTTGTTGTACGTCCGGGTTTTGGGCAAACATCATGGATCTGATTGCCTCGCCGCCGCAGCGTTGAGCGCAAAAGGTTTTGTGACCGCAGCACTATTTAACCCTTCTCTAATGTAATACGATCGTGATGGTGGTGTAAAAGCCCCATGTACCTAAACCTACTGACGGATGTATCGTGGTCTATTATTTGCTCGAAACTTTTAAATCCCAACCAAACAAAAAACGAAATGGGCGTCGGTCGATTGCGCAAAACATTTTAGAATTTAATTTATACAAGTATACGTATAATTCTATATTATATATTATGTCATGCCCTTCGTGAAAAATTATGAATTATCAATTGCACCGTGAAAAAGTATACTATAAAAAAAATTATTAAAAAATTATTTTTTTATTTTAAATTGTTTATAATTTTGACTTTTAGGTAAATACGGTTAAAAAATGTAATTAACTATAGTTATTTAGTTCTTTTTAATCAAATGTTAAACAAAACTTATAAATTACTAATTAGGCATAGTAATATTCTAAATATATTATGGCTTACATAAAACCATTACACTTAGAATATACAATAGGGATATGCTACACATTCTATTCTTTTATTTTGCAAATACATATTATAATATAAAAATATAAAAATAATTTACCTCAAAAAGTTAAAAATATTATTTTATTATTTTAATTTTTTATATAAATAAATTAATAATTTTAAAAATATATTTTCTCATTCTTCACTCGTAACAGTTATACATATATATATTACGTGAAAAATACTAAAAAAATATTTATACCTACATTATGATTATTCGTATAAAAATCTCGAACCTATGTAACATATGTATAATAATATTTAAATTATTTTATATTGATCGGCGCAATAGACAGACATATGTTCATATGTACATTTATTAACATCGATCGGTGCAATTGATACATTCCCTGAAAAAGAAAATATTAATTGTTGTTGGTGTGTACATGATACCCGGTATGTATTTACAATGATATTATTATAGTAAATTTTCGACCATCAAAATAATTTCTTAAATATTAAACCAAAATTAAATTTGGTATAGTGCAAATGTTAATTAATTTAATGAGAACAGAACATTATCACTTTGTTAGCGAGTAGTGGTGTATTATACTGCAGTAGTTGTATCACGTAATTTCGTATTGCTTCCACGTGGTTTATCTAAAGCATATTTTCCAGACGCACTCTTCGCGCACATTATCTGACGGTCGGGCGTACCTAACGTTTAAGTGTCAACTGGATTATTCCATTTAGTCATTTGTGTTTCTTGTGAAAGCTCAACATCGCCCCTCGATCGAGACGCTTGACTGCCGGGTCCACGTGAACTCCATATAATTCCGAATAATTTACGGGTTTGCCCTGTAGCAGATAAACACGGAGGCCAATTGTCCGGGAGAAAAAAAAAATAGAGAGAAGAAAAGGGCTGCCGGTGGCTTTTACGACGATCGACGATAAAAACCCTCGGCGAAAGGGATGGTGGCAGCGGTCCACCTCATTACGTTTGTGTACCTCCCCCGCAAAACCTACAAGTTTTGTCTTTTCCGTTTGCAGACGCGCTCCACGGTTTTTACGATCGCTGTGCATCGGGATTTTCGATCGTAAAATCCTCCACCACGGAGTCAAGAATGTCCCTTACACTTTTCTTTTCCTTTTTTTCACAGCGCTTGTATTGTGTGTTTGGTACGTTATTAATATCGGGCCTGACGAACCCACTGCAGCAGGCCATAAACTAACTATAGAATTAAACGACTTATTCGTATTACCGCATGACCACCCCTAAAACGCATATGCCTCGTTGACGATAATTAGCGGTGTGCAATTTATTTATAGCTTTCAATTATTATTCGTGTAAAAGCTCACTAGTAAATTTTAAAAACTTAAAATTATTTCGTTTACATAGAACCTCAGCCGTGGTATCTGCCTACTGCGCGTATTAATGTTTGAAACATATGATAATAATATTCATTACAGTAGGCTGCACAGAAGCACATGGTATTTTTTAATTTGATAAATTATTAACGTCGGAACACGTGTCATATTTGCATGTGCTATAATCTAACATAATAGTTGTATTGACATAATCGACATTTTAAAATATTGAGCGTGTAAATTGTAAATATTCGGATACTCAAGTTAATGCTCAGTCGTATTATACATTATATAGGTTGCAAGACTAATAGTTTTAAACGGCAACTCGCGGCTATTGTCACACATGAAAAATACGAAAATACACCCCACAATAATAATATTGTCAAATTGCATACGATTCACTTGAAAGTATTGTGCGAGCGACAACAAATTTGAACATATTGACTTTTTGTGTACCATAATAATAATAATAATGGTACGTGCGCGGGCCCGCGAATACCACCGGCAACTTACACGATATAAAAACCCGTTTTTATTGCGCGTGTACAATTTATTAATTGCACTCGAATTCGATTCGGACAGAGCACACAATAAAAGAATCTTTTTGGAAAACCCCTTTTCAGCCCTTCTTGTAAATCATTTCGTCGGAACCATTATTGTATCATACAACCGATGCCGGTTTACCGTTTGATTCGAGGGTTTGCATATTATTGTGCTTGGTGCACGCGTGTTGCATATTATGCGCGTGTATATAATATGCCGACCGTGAGTGTACCGAGATCGGAAGCCATTACTCTTGCGCCAAGAATTTAACAGTAATTGTTCGAAATTTTAAAATATGGATTCAGTTATCGGTCGGACAATGGGTTTCCGGTTTAAAAATAAAAATACAAAACCGAACGGCGCGTACCGTAAACGCGCATTGCGAGTCGGTCGAGTTTTCCGACGGGATATATACACATATACTTATATGCACAACCGGAAACGCGAAAACATTCCCAATACAAGACCACCGGCACCCGATCATTAGCTGGGCACACGTGCTGCCGATGCTGGACCCCACACACACACACATATTATATGTTTCCGCGAGCGCTCCCTAATCAATAGGCCTAATGGACGAAGGTGAGCGACGACTCCGTTTCCTGCGCCCCTCACCGCGCGACCTATCATTCACTGGCCGCTCTCTCTCAGTCTCTCAGTTCATTTAACATCCCTTTCCCAAGCATTGTTCCCGTTTTGGAAAACATTTGCATTTTTCACAGTGTTTTATTTTATTTTGTTTTCATTTCGTTTTTTTTTTTCGGAACGATTTGTCGTCGGACCGAAACAAAACGAGACACGTGCGGCCCCCCTGTCCGAAAGGATTAAAAAGGGACCGGGTTCGAGTATCATCCACTATAATATATACGCTATGCGTACATTTCGAAACCTTTTTACACCGTGCCCGTTGTTGACGATGTTGTTGTTGTTGTATGTGCAATGTTGTAGATAAACAGTGTATTATAATAAACGGTTCACATGGTATGTATATAGGCACACAGCTCTATACATCGTGTTTTCTTTGTGCTAGAAATTTTATAACATAAATGGTCGTAAGTACGAAGAGAGCCGGCAAACTATATTATATAATGTTATACCACCTACCTATAATACCGGTTACTTAAATTTCTCATAATATCGCTGTACCATTAATTTAGTGTTTGCAAAATATCATCTAATCAAATCGTTTAAAAAAATGTTTATCGTTTAATATTATATGTTGTATCAAACGTATTTAAACTATAGGCGTATAAATTTTACGTATTTATAGAGTAATAATATTTTGAATAAATTATATTATATAGAATATATATAATATAATATAACAAATGGTTAACTAATATTTAAATGTGATTTTCAAAGGCTATTAAAATAACAATATTAATTATGATCATACACTTTCTATTTTTTATTATAAGCTTTATTATTTATAATACCTTTATGATTTTAAGCAAAATATTATGTTATGTTCGTTTTTTATTTGTTTCAATGTTTCTACAACCTTAGAGGCATAAATACCTTCATAAAATTATTTTGATTCTTCGAATATTACTAACTACAACCAAAATTCAAGCCAGTACAAATTTAATTTGTGTATGTACCAAAAAGTTAAAGTATTTTTTAAATAATATGTTTTTAATTATTCATTATAATATTATATCAGCTTTTCAACTGTCGGTTTCAATATTTTTTAGATTAATAAGTGTAAATATTTTGCTATGCTTTAGAGTACATTCAATTTCATAGTTTAAACTGTAAACCAAACTTTCCGTGTACCTCTCCATATTATCAGTATTTTGTTTAAACAATCACTATATACCCAGCTCAAGGCGATGTCAGTCATGTGATTTATGAAGTTTGTATACATATTCCATAACCCTGTTTTACTTTACATCATCCCCTACGTCCCATTTTACTTTCATAAATTTGAACACGACCCTTTTCATTTATTATGTCTTGCATGCTGAGTTTTGAAAAATACCACACGGATAAAAAAAAAACAATGGCAATTTTATACATATCGCTACGGGTCAAAACTATGTTGCAAGTCTTTATGATAAACTATACCTTTGGGAAGTATTTATACTTAGACAGCCCATTTATTACTTAAGTTGATCTTTACCGGTATTAATACACCGTATATAGGTACTTCCAGCTATTATGTATTTCTTTAATAACATGATAAATTGACATAATAACTTTACTAGGTAACCTATTGTTTACGTACAAACTATTACTCAAAATAAAATAACAATAACTATACTTATCTTCACAATATGTATTTTTGACTTCCTTCTTTTTTTTGTTTAATGGTGTACGGTGTACTTAATACCTATATAATTTATTTATTTATTAACGAGCCCAATAGAACAATACAATTTATATTAGAAATAAATTAATTTGAACAACATAACTTTATAATGTTATACACTATTTAAAGTTTAAAAAGTAACACAACAAGTACTGCCTTAAAAATGTGGTGAAGTCAATAAATTCTAATCGATCATAAACAAAATGGTTACCATAGATCATATACTCATAGACGGAGTATTGATGGTTGGCGGGGTTGGGTGGAGCGGTCACAGCAATCATCATCATAGCAGTGTTGTCATATCTGACGACATAAAATATATTTATTCGCATATTTATACAATATTATTAAAACACAAAATTAAAAATGCATATTTTTAAAAAAAGCATAACTACCATAATAAATAATAAATCATATTATATTCAACAAATTAATATATCATTCATTAAGAAGCAATATAATTTTTGTGTATTATTCATCAATCCATTATCATACAATAATTGTTAAAAATTAACAACCGATCATCCAAAATTCTATTAGTAAGGGAGTAGTAATCGAGTAGTAGTCGACAAGCAACGTGGGCTATCTATGATGGTACCAAATAATAATTCGAATCACTCAATAAAAAGGGAAATAACTCAATTTTACGAATTTCTTTATTTTTAATTTGGTATTTCTGGTTTTCCCGAGAACTACAGTAACTGAATCTTATTGTATATAATAAGAACGTCTTTGGTTGATTTATGCTACAATCATCTTCGTTGGAAATCCAGAAAAACAGTAACACCAAATTGAAAAAAAAATCGTAAAAAAGAGCCATTTCTCTTTTCATTCAATCTTATTGTACGAGAAAAAAATAAATTATTTACTTATAGAAACAGCCTGACGGACACATCACTAGCGGACGAATACCTTACCCGTGTGATGTCGTTCAGTCAAAATAGGAATTTGAAAGTACACAAGCGGTTCATAGAATTGGAAAACTTTTAATCTAATATTAATTTAGCATCCGTTTATTATTCGTAATATATTACTAATTTAAACAGTTAAAAAGTTATCACGCCATTATATTAACACCAGTTATCTATTCAAATTGTATAAAAGCATAAAATATTTCCAATGTTGATAATGTTAATTACTTGGAAGATTGAAAATTGACAAACTTCAGGTAAATAATAATAATAATATCAGTTCAAATAATACCTAAACATCAAATCGTTGTAAAAACTGAAACACTTTTTTACCTAGGTAAATGATTTTAAAGACCTTAAGTCTACAGCTGGTATATTATATACTGTTACAGTAACTATATAGCAAGTATAAGTACCTATATATACTATATAGCTACTGCCACACAAAAATTAATTAATCACCTCTGATAAATCTTGTGAAACGATTGTTTTTTTTATACTTATGGTTTTGAGTTTTCTCGAGTTTGGACACACACAATAATAATAAGTTGTACGTTTTCTCGCTATTTTTCTTATGTGCGGTTATTATGTTTGACAAATGCCATTAGGCGTTTCCAAGTTAAAAGCCTCTCGACGGGAAGTCCGACATTATACTCCCCGCTCTGACCCAAGGGATTGATTGGACATACTTCGGCGGAAACGTTTCCGGGTTTTCCACGAGAAAAATGTTCGAAGAAAATTGTTTTCCCGGGTAGACACTATTTCCACCTCCGCGAACACAAAAAGGACAAATACTACGTATATAATAATGATCAACAGCACTGGTTGATGAATGCTAGTCATTACGGAAGGAGACCCTCGTATTTTTTTTTTTTGATGACATAATATTCGTTTTTCTTTTATTTTTATACTGCAGCGATCTCATTCGTCCTCTTCCCGTAGTTGTTCTTGTTCTTTAAGCGCGTACGCCGAAATGTGTCTAATCGACCGGGAACCACAATATAGAGGAATTCGTGATTTCGCAATTTGTACACCGAAAACACAATATTATATATTATATATATTTCTATGTATTATTGCTGTCGTTATTTATATCTGCGAGTTTTGATCTCGGGCCGAAAGTGGAGGCGACTTTTCATCTTTCGAGCACAATAAAAGTATGACAAATCGGTTTATATTGTGCAGCAGCAGCGCAGATTTCAAATGTTCTCAACCTATCAATTACTGCAGTTAAGGAAAAAAATCGCGGTTTGTTCTATGGTCATTACAAGGAGTCGTTCTAGGCCCCAAGAAAAATATACATTAACTCTGGCAATTACACTATTTCATTTTCTCGATAATTTATTGTTTAGTGGATAAATAAATTATGGAAGAATATACTTCACCAGACCAACAATTAAGAGTATTGGTTTTAAATGAAACTCGTAACAAAAATCAGTCTATCTATATATATTAATACATATTATGACATAACTACACTAGTACATAACTACTATATTTCATAAATATTCGAAAACAAAAGTATAGACAAAAGCAAGAAATAAATTTAAAATATTCCGTTCAAGTAAATACAATATAGATAATATTATTATACATTGTTAAGTTTTAATTTTTTTATCTGCATACGGTCAACTGTCGTTATTTTTCTACAGTCTTAAAATGTTTTTAAAAATTAAATCTAAAACAAAATTGTTTATATTTATATTGCTATTTATAAGTAAAATTTATATATTTTTTAGCTGCAGTATATTATACTATATTTATATTGTAATGGTGTAGGTATTATAATTAAACTTTATATTTTTTTCTTATCAAAAGTTTTGGTTATTACCTATTTAAATTTCAAATTTATATATTTTGTATTAAGTTTCACATCAAATTCTGTTTGTTTTTCGAAAAAATTTTATTTTGTTCGGGTTTCCCAGTTATACAAAAAAATCCTATAACTTTTAAACAGGTATACAATTATTAATTATGATTCTCTTAAATTGGCAAGAGATGGATACGAATTTTAAATTTATTTATTTTGCTCTTAAAATTTCGTCTAAACTCCAAACACCAAAAATGATTTTTAACAAAAATAATTCATAATTTATACAAATAATATTGTACAAGAAGGTAACAAACGATTATTGATTAATATTGTTACTAAAAATTCGTATAAAATCTTAATTAAAACGGATAATGTAACACATTTGGTAATTATACACTTACAGACTTTTCCATTAACATTTCTTATGTATCATGTTATTTATTTATTTTAAATGAAACTCGTACGTTTTTTTTATAAAAAAAAAGGCAGTAACCGTCATTATGGAAAAAACGTCGTAAATATAATATATTACAATATACTAAATTGATTAGAATATTATTTTCATCGCGTCCACTAACAACGCGTTCAACAGTTTGATTTGTATATTTTGCCTTAAATGGTCTAAGGACACGCAAGTCATTAGGGGTGAACAATATTCCCACGATTTGATCCCCCGAGGCTACTTTTGAGAACGCGCTAAAACTTCACGTATATTTTTCGGATGTTGAAAAAACTGAGTAAAATTTATGTGTTTTATATTGCCAACACCTGTTCAGATATACCTACCTACGTTAATAATTATTATAGATTGGAATTAATGTGGGGTTGAACGGCTCCGGGCTTCTTCCGGTGTGAATAAATGGGAACTATTAAGGATATCATAAATTAAATTACATTGTTTCCGTGTGCTCTTGAATTCTATATATACTATCGTGTGGTTTATAAAAAAAAAATTGTAATTTTTTTTAAAGAAGTTTTATGACATCGGGTAGTGGGTACTATGATAGTTTAATTTAGAATCTGCCAACAGATCATATGTTGAAATGTCATTACCGACAATAATATTTCTACCAATGTCCTATATCATCCTATGCTTGTATTTTAATGTTAGTAGTAATACACTTTATAGGTAGGTACGTATAGTATATTAGTATGTACCTAATAATTGAGTATGTAAATACAAAATTATATATAATTATTATACCTCTAAACACATAAGTACATAATGTCATAATCATGACAATATAGGTATTAATAATATTATTTAATATAGTATTTCGGATTTTCTAACCACATCGTCCTTCGTTAAACAAATACGGAATATATACATATTATATATTTTTTTACTGTTTAGTTAAATAGATGTCTTATTATTACTCTGCGAGTAAAGCAAACATTTACTTGGTATAAAGTGTGCCAGCTATTCGATATAAAATGTTTTTAATTGAACACAAAATCATACAAGTATACATAATATGAGAGAATTTTATCGACAACATTAGTCGTGCGATTTATGTAGATGAGTGTTTAATACATTATTACAACATTTTCTAAGAGCATATCATAACTATTTAACAACGTAGGTACCATTATCATTAGTCAATATACGAGTTATTTAAAAAAAAAAACTATCTTCACTTTTTAATAATTTAGTATAATAATTTATTACCTATTTAATGTTCTCAAACACGTGTTGTAGTGCAGTGCAGTAATTAAAAAAATAACTGTCGGAGAGTTGTGTCCGTTCGTTTTACAATATTATTATTTATTAGTCATTATAATATTATATACACGGACGAGTGTACCTATACGTTTTATATTTGCTCGGCAATTAATATGATAAGTGATGCACTAAAAAAAAACCCAGTAATGTATATAATAATATGGCGTATGTATAATATACCATAATAACGTTTCGAGTACCACACGTCTGTTTACCGGTCAATAG
Organism: Macrosiphum euphorbiae; assembly: GCA_949089665.1. Taxonomy (NCBI): domain Eukaryota; kingdom Metazoa; phylum Arthropoda; class Insecta; order Hemiptera; family Aphididae; genus Macrosiphum; species Macrosiphum euphorbiae. The sequence goes on from CARXXK010000005.1 coordinate 12,596,174, forward strand.
CTTCGAAAAGCGTTCTTTTGTAATATTGAAGTAACGGCCGTAACCACTTCACCGTCTTGTTAAGTAGGTATATATACCAGATACCTACCTACCTAACCTACGTGCGTTTATCGGAATTTCTCTGTAGTTTGAACGCAAATCCACGTAAAAACCGTAAGGGCAATTAATTATTGAAAACAATATCAGTGTGCGTGATGTAAATGTCCATCTGAATGCACGCTGGAAATCTGGTGGAATAAACGCGCGCTCATATCCTTTGTAATAATAATAATAATATATGAAATACTTTCGACCTTTTTTATGGTCGGAAAACCTTTAAATTAAATTCGTTTTATACTCGGCATTCGTCATGTTTCCCGCGTATCCCTGCGCGCAGTCGATAATTAAATCCGGCCTGCTGCACATGGACACCAAATTGATTCAGACGTATTTTATTTTATATTTTAAAAAATATCACGTCAGTTTGCCATCCGGACCGGAATAACCTCGTTAATTCTGTTTTGCTGCAATGGGGTTGTGTATATGCTAATTAGTGCACTGCTCGCATTGTGATCGGAAACTCGGGAAAACCGTTTCACTTGAATTTGCAGAAACGTGACACATAGAAAGCAGCAGCAGGACGCGCATAGACTGGACGCATATTATATTGATTTCGTTTTAAATTTCATTATTGTCATAATAATAATAATAATAATTGCATAAATTAAACACGGTCCAAACGAATCGGTGTTTTTATAATATGCCTACTATATTATGTATGATATGTAGTATGAAAATTTCAAAAAAAAGTTGATTGCAGTGTTTTGTTCCACACAATTTTTTCTGTTGAGTTTTTTTAAAAAAAAGACTACATTCACAAATCCAACAATCTTGTTTACTGAATGTTGTATAGCTTACTCTAAATTCATATTTTCATTATTTAAAGTTTTGACGGATTTTTATTTAATAAAATACTTCCATGTTTGATAATATTTATATGTACCTAGTACCTACCTACATAAATATGAACCAATTTTAAACTTATAATCATGAACAAAAACAGTATACAGAAGTGTATTTTAAAACAATGCGTTTTATTTAAAATATAAATACCTTTATTAATTATTATCTATTACCATTGATTATAAATACTACTAGTATTTATAATCAATGCTGTTACTTATAAGTTATAATATAATTATTAGTTTCATATCACAAAAAAAACTCAGTGATTGCATTTTTTTTATCATTGTTATTAGTTAAGTTCACAACAAAACTAATATCAAATGTAGACATTTTTTTTTTCAAAAATTACTATTCCGAAAAACGCACTGAATGCAATTACACAATCCACGGAAAATTAATCTAATCAAGTCCCGTGTAACCGCAATAATTAACTGTCCCGGGACGTTCATCGATTTTGCTCGGATTAACATTGTCGGTTTGTGTATAATTCGATGATGTGTATGCGTATAACAATCAGATTAAAAAAAAAGCGTAATAATTTGAGGCGGTACAACTAATTAACCGCCAAATAGTACTTATTGATTTAGGCATAATATATTACTTATACTATATTTCAAAAAAAAAATTTTTTTTCATCACAAAATGTATAAGTACCGTTGCGTTGTGCCGACAATAATTGTAATACCTAATATATTATATATTGACGTCGCATTACAAAATTGTATTGTTGTGTATTTCATTTCATTAAATACTAATATAATATATAATTTATCATATTACGAGTAGAAGATATTAAAAAACTTCTTGAACTGATTTTGGGCCGTTAAATAAGTTTTCTCGTGTGTCTTGATTCTTCGAAATTAGTTTTTTACGAGACCTGAGGTTTTTCTCCGATTTTGTTCTTCCATAATACGCTTGTGTTGTGGTCGTAAAATCACCACGCAGCTGACGTAAATACCGACGGATTAATATTTAAAAGCTTCTGGTTATAAAAACTGTACGGAAGAGGGTCACACACACACACACACACACACACACTACTTAATTCCCTTTTACAACCGGAGAAAAAAAATTGGATGAAAAAATAATACTTTTAATTAGTGTAATACCACCGGTGATCATGTACATGGGGACAAGCGTAAAACTATAGGCCCGCCGAGTGCCAGAGTAAGCAGTAAGCACACAATACTCTGAATAATGTTTATTACATTTTTTATGGCCTCGAAAAACGCAATAAAACTTATGAGTAACATAATAATATATATAACAAAGAACTTTGAATTAGTCTATTATTGGGTGACTTATCTATACTATAAGGCCAATGTCACCAGTAATTCCCTTATACCTTTATATTATATAGGTATAGGGTGTATTTAGATTTTAAATTATTTAATTAATTATTATTATTATTAAATATATTGTAGGTAGGTATTCGACTAGTTGAAGTATAGTAATATCGTATTAGCTCAATGAATATTTATAATAATTGTAATAATTTAGGTACATAGTTTCTTTTAATGTTATTTAGTACTTATATGTAATATAAGACTGACTTATGAAATTAAAAAGTATTTTAATAAGATGCAAATTCTGAAAACCTATAATAACCGTGTATACAAGTCGATATTGTGTATGGTATTTGTCAAAATTGTTGAATTGTTATACGTAAAATTAAATTTTAAATACCCATAGTGGTTTATATATGATTAATAATCTGCTGTAAACCGTTTTATTTTTTATGTGCAATGTTCGTGCACAATGAAAGTAACTAATGTCTCGGGAGCGCAAAAATGAATTTGGAAATAAAATACAACAAAGTGACGTGGAAAATATGAGTCAAAATATAGGGACTGAACGGCGGACATCAGGTCTGATGAATTGAGTTAATATCTTCGAAATAAATGGGGAAAATTAATGAGACTATAAGGGTGGAAAAAATGAAAAAATATATACATGCATAACTTCAGTAAGAATTACCGTAGCCGATTAATTGGAATGTCATGGGTCGGTGTAATTCGCGAACAACAAAAAAAAAAATCTCAGTCGATACAAACAGTCAGATGATTATTATATTACTCTTTTTATTTAATAAAAAGAAACTCTCGCTAATTAAAAGAGTAACAAATAGTCGCTCGTTAACAGATTCATTCGAAGAGGGTAAAACATCGAAACGGAAAAGTGTAACGGATTATTAAAATAAAATTGTTGTAAGGGTCACGTTTTCGTAATATTATAATGAATCGAGTTTTCTCGCGAGAGTACTCCTCGGAATAAATTAAGGGTGCAGATCATATTATTTTACTTCAAAAGTCACTTGGATTTTTCTCCTCACATTTACCCATCTCGTATAATTTTATCAATTATTATTCGTGATGTGCGTGTACGTGCGACGAAATTATAGTAGGCAGGTAGTACTTTAATTTAAATTACTTATCGCGTACCTATAAGTTATATATAGTTGTAAATATGATGTCTTCGCTCTTGGATCCAATTAGATAAATCAAACTAAGACTCGACGTATATATATATAGATCCTGTATAGTGTTTTACATGTTTATATTATTCTTCAAGCACACACACACGTGTTCATTTTCAATAAACCATTTATATGTTATTTTCTTCGCGACGTTTGCAGTATTACGAGTATTTCGGGACGGAATTCAAAATAATAATGAAGTCGATTATATAAATAATAGAATAGAAACTTTCGTGCAGATGCTAAAGACCAAAAAATATAAAAACAAATGCGTTTCCGTTTCAATTCCGAGTCGCCCAGGTTCGTTAGGGACATAAATTGTTTTCCCAATCTCGGCCGAAGCAATTTGTGACTGTTGTACACATAATATTATTATTAAACATTTCGCTTTCGGAAGACGATGGCAACATGGCGTGTATTATGCCGATAACGGTCGCCCCCTCTCCCGAACCTTTCGCGGCCAAACGGTCCTAATTTGTAAAAACAACCGTTTCGGGGGGACAAATCGCATCGACATTTGCCCGCGTTCTCGATTCTTATGCAAATCTTAATGGTTTTCAATTTTCGAAATAATGTCGTCGCACTGGCGCTATTATTATATGATCGCTATGACGACGACAACGACGAGTGACTAGGAACGAGCCACGAGGCTGCAATAAAGGTTATTGATCGGACAACTGCAGCGAGTCCGATGACTATGCACTATTCGCAATCCAAATCGTATTAAAACCGTTCCCCTGGCGGTGCATAGAGGGAGCGTTGCACTATGCGATCACAGACGCGCGCGTATTATGCAATCGAATTATATGACGTAAACTGCACGCGAATGCACTCCGCGAATGCACTCCGAGCGGGTTTTAATTGAATTGAGACGGGACTTCGCTGCACAGAACAAATTATAAAAATGAACCATGGCCTGCTCAATCCGCGAGGAAAAGATCCCCCCAACCGACGAAGAGAGGAGATCGCTTAAGCGGGCTATACGAATGTAAATATATTATTATTATAATAATAATATAATATATACATATCGTCTAGATATACGCGCGCATCGTAATATAATAACGAGCGGATTTGTTGCTGTTGTTTTTATCGTTCGGATCGGTCAAAACGACTTGTGCGGACAATAAAATTTAATCAAAACGAATAACTTTTCGCGGGGAATATAAGCCGCGAGAGCCATAAAAGAACACCTAAATACCTCATACATGCGGCGGGCACAGACGCGAATAAATAATAATAACAATAATAAAAAAAAAATGTAAAACTCGTGTATACGGTTCCGGCGGCCAAACGAACGCGGATTTGCCTAATATAACGGGCTTAAGGATTTTTTTTTCTCCTTTAAGTGTTCCCCACCCCCTCTGGCCTGCACCCGCGGGCCATTTGCATATACGACATGGAATCGCCTTGGCCCTAGAAACCGTATCAAACGTCCCGGAAAAGAAACCGAGTAATTCGGAACTGCTGCAGCAGTTATGGCAATTCGCGGGACAGCGTCGCCACTGTAATACTTATTTATGCAACGACTCTGCCAAATCTCCTTAAACCCTCCATGATCGTTTGTCGTTCGCATTCTTTCCTTTGATATACAACCGTAAGACGGACATAACGACGGTAATAGAAAATCCCTCGTGTATCGGAGTACCGGTGAAAGATTTTTTTCTCGTGTTTGTTCACTGCATGTACAATACACGAATCGGCGCCAAATGACGACAAGAAAAGCCCTTTGACGGTCTGTTGTAGTATTATTATAGGTATTCTGTAGCATTATGACACAGTATTTGAATACTGCCTCAGCCGGATATTTACGTCCTTATTTTTAGATTCTAACTATCATACGTAGACACAAGCGTGGTTATTGTTTAATTAATTATCCAGTAAATCTATATTGAATATAATATAGATCGACTATCGACTAATTGTTCGTATTGAAGCCTAGTTTGTACTACATATATGTTCACTAATCGTGATTACAGATATATCGTAATTTGCCTACTGATTTTGATGAGACTTGAAAACAATAATAATGATGATATATACATTAAACATATATATTATGATATAATATATGTAAAATTTCCTCCTTAATTGTTATATTAATTCTTGAACTTTAATGATTACTTTTATTTTTATCAATAGTTTAATAATCGAATCGCCGTTCTACAAGAATCCTTACCTTTCGACCATTATTTTTGGATATGGTCAATGCGGACATATGGAAATTGTCAAATTGAAGATCCTACTACGTATCCACTATATATTTCTTTAATTTATTAAAGGTAATTTGATTTTATTAATATTTTATATTGACCACTTGCTTAAAGTTATTGTAGTACAAAAAATTTAAAGTACTTGAAAATATTATGGTCTTAAAGTATATTTAAAAATTTAAAAAATCAGATTTTGAATAACTTTATTTTTTAAGAAAAAAGAGGTGAATCACCCTTTAGATTTTATACAGCTACATTAAACTAAATTATATAGCTAGGTATATATCACATCGGAAATGCATAAAATTACGAATATTTATTGTTGTAAACATTATAGGTATGACTTAAAATTAAACAACATAGGATAAAGCTCACTCTCAGAGTGTGCTAAATTCCCGGTTTCTAAACTTTAATACTACACAATATATTAAATTTCATGTACAATGTATGTACAGTTGTAGATAACTACAGAAAATAAATACATACCTTTTGTCCTTTTCACTAAATATCAACAATCGTAACGATGTACTGGTAAATTGTTAACTAATGGACAGACGGATGGATACGACCGGGATATAAGGTGTTTTAAACATATATCTAGAAATCCAAAACCAATACATAGTTACGTTCGCTGTGCAAACATTTTGAACTTTGGATTGGTTTATTGTGAATGTCAACATTTATATAATTATTATAAACGCACAGCAGGAATCTATGGATAATAATGACAACGGAAAATAAGTCCAACAGAAAAAATGGCCAAAGAAAAGTATAATAATATATTAATATACATTGTATTAAATGTTTTATGTATAATTATTGTTGTTGTATTAAATTGTTCGTTTTTATAAAACATTTAAAAAAATCGTAATAAAATAACAAAAAAGATTACCACACAGCGGATATCGATAGTGTGTTTTGAATGGAAATAAACTCGTACTCGCTCAAATCGCTCAGTATAAGCATATATTTTTGCGTATGTATATTTTTGTTATGCTTCATAAATTTGCATTGTTTTTTTTTTCGTTTAACAAAAAAAAAAAAAAAATTGGAAGCAGCCCCTCGAGCGTTCGTCGTTTAGCATATCGTACGATTTTCTTTATTTAAAGAATTACTGCTCTGCTATGGGTTATATAGTATATTACGTATATATTCCGTGCAAAAAAACAACGCGAATGAATAGGGATCGCTAATGGATTCCGGCAATAAAAATTCAATATTGCACCGATACCGCACCGATAGCGGAGGGCCAAAAAACTAAAAGGGAAAAAACGAGTTGGTTCTTTATTTTCACAAAGGCAAACGCTTAAAAAGATTTCGGTTCTGCGGTTCCGGTCCACGTGACTCCGGTGTCGTACAAATATATTATTATTTTTATACAGCCATTGTTGTTTGGGTACATATATATATATTATATATATGTAATATGTATAGAGGACATAGGTATACGAGGATAAAACAGGAAGTAACAAAATGGAATTTCGTAAAAAGTACGATACTCCGCGGTGTACTTGTATTATTCCGAATTGAGTTATCATCGCGAGTGCTTATTTCACAATAGCATCCGACGCGGTTCTTTTAAAACGCAACATAACATATAAAAATATATTAATGTTATATAAAAGTATACTAAACGTTTAAATAATATGTTTTATTATAGAGAATAAATTATATAAATAATTATCTTTAACGTAATTCCGTATATAGTGTGATGGTTTTGAACGTTCTCTGTTCGTAACTTATTTACATAACATTCTGGGTATTAATATTTTATTTTAATGTGAATTCACAATCATTATTATGTAAAAAAAAAATAGAAAATTGTAAATAAAAAAAGCATTATTATCATTATTTTTTCCTTCTCGTCTGATTTATTCATCCACAAAACGTTTTCATCCGTCATATTCTGTTGGGTCAACAAAGCGTCGGGCACGGATTGGGTTACACTTTATTATGTTAATACAATTAAGATTACTATTTACGACTCATCTGAGGACCTACTAAGGTTAATTTATTTATATTATTATTCACTCCTTCCCAAATTTCTCTTTCAGTCTCCTACCACTTGACAATATTATTGTCTTGACTAACAATAAATAACAACATTATTGGGATTATATTTGTATTATAAATATATAAAGCGAAGAAGGTCGTCTTATAAATTATAATACATATTTTGTATTCGACATAGATACCGTCGTACCGAATTTTTTTATTATTATGTTTTAGTTTTAATTATACAGTTATACATAATACCAGCTATTATAAAACATCGATGGTTGTTTTTTAAAAGGTCCCATTACAGGATACATACATTTCGTTGTTTCAACAGTAGTTTTTTTTTCAAAGCACCCACAGAATTCCTAGGTACTTATAATAACCATTCCTGCTAAAATAATTTGAATAAATTTAAATACGCCATCGTACACTTCGACGGTGTGGCGTGACATTTCGAATCGATGATGTACGAATCGTGTAAGGTTTCGGATTTCGTTTAAAACTCTGCAGTCGTTTTAAAAAAAATTTAAATAAAATACTCTTCCGATACTATATATACAGTCGTGTGTATCGTAGTGTATAATACTATAATATTATAATAGGTAACAATACCTATAATAATGACAATACGATTTTCCCCCGCAGCAATTCAATATAATGTACCTATACTATGTCCGATATAATATAACTATATATATATATATGTATTATATTATAAGCACTTGCAGAGGGAACGGCACCGTAACGCCTTTGCCGTGTTTATAATTCCATTGCGGCCAAAACAATTAAAACAAACGTACCGTGTCGGGGCCGACTGCAGTGGCGTTTATATTGTTACTGTTATTACAGGGGCGACCTCTCTCTCTCTGTCTGTCCACACACCGGAGGTCCACGGAGTGTCCTTTTCGGATTTCGATTAAATGCCGTAAATCGCGATTAGTGCTCGACCGACGCTCGTCTAGTTTTACGAGCCGTAGATTAAACGACGTATACATATACAACCGATATATATACGCATAATGTATACCTATACGATTTTATAGTACTATATGCTATTCCGGTAGTAAACGCTCCTCGGGTCGTCAATATAATATACGCGTGCACCTGAATCGGCTTTGTGTTTTATAGTTGTATTGTAATATTACTATACTATTATATTATGTATGTACGCGCGATACATAAAAATTGAATTTAGGACTAGTAGTTTTTATGAGTTATAGTGAATACTGTGGGTTACCCCGCAAAATGTTGGTAGGTTGGTCCACTACTCTGCACATGTATATACTTAAAATACTAAATTATAATTCATAAACTATACTAGTCCTAAACTCGATTTTTATGTATCGAAATACTTGGACAAATATTCTGCTTTGGAATATGAAATTAAATCTGTATGTTGTCATTCAAAAAAGTAAAATAACTTAAAAAATTTAGAGGATAAAATGTATTTAAAAAAAAAAATCTTTAATATTGTTTTTTAATACCTATTTACCATGTAAAATTTTTTTTCCCAAAAACATTTATACTCTTTGAATTAACGAGTATTGAAAGGTAAAAGAACCGCCCAGTATATACACTCGTTTTGTGTGTCGGAAGCGGATTGTCGCGGGAATATTCAGAAAATAGAAAACCGTTCCGAACCGTACCCTGCCCAGCCACCAGGATGAATGCTACAGTAACAATGCGACCATGCAGACCAGTACGGCAGTAGGTACGTAGGTATATAGGTGTAGTTAAATATGAATTATGAATATTATAAAAAACACAGGACTACCCACGTTTTAAATATTTTATTATTCGTGTAGAATTGGTGAGGGGTACTATATTAATGTACATCAATTCTGAATCCCGATATAATATAGGCTTTTGCTCGAACAATTTGCTGTCCGAAATTGTTTGACGAATTCGCACTAGTTCGACTCGGTAGCCAACGCCACATCCGTTTTGTTCTTTTTTTTAGTTTTTACAATCGTTTGATGCATGTTATTGTATGATACAATAGACGAAGCTTTTATACCTATAAATCCCTCAATAGAATTTATGTCATAAATATACTGCTTGTCATAAATTATGCTTCATATTTCTAAAGAAAATTATTTCGGTACCTATGTATAAACATTAAACCTATTTTGTCATTTCAACTAGTTTGGTTCTATTTCATATTCCATAATATGTATATTAATATGAAGATTTATGACTACAATAGACTGTGTATAATTATAATTTTTACGTTCCTATTCTTAAAAATAAGGATTTAATTCACGTTCCTTGTCCTTTAAAAAATAATGGAATTAATTCCTTTATTCGTTCCTCTAAAAAGGAATCGATTAATTTAGGACAACACTGCAACCATAGATAATATTATTTTCAATGACATGCTGCGGAATACCATGAAAAAGCGACTTTTCACAAGCTAACTTGTATAAATTACTATTAACTGATTACGCAAGCAGTGCACACATTTTTTCGAGCATGCGGTGAATCAAAAATTGGTTAAGAACGAGTAAGGATGTAACACAAACGGTTCACTGATTTAAGTATTCAACGCGAGATATTACAAATAACTTAGTTATCAGTTAGTTTTAGTCGTTTTAGATAAGTGTGTAAAACAAGAAAAACAGTTTTGAAATCTCTTAACAATTTTATCACCACGTGTAAAAGTAAAACCACTAAAACCGCTTGTAAGATTTTTAAATGGGTGGTGCTGGCGTGGGACGTGTGTTCGGAGAAATATATAGGTATTGTTAGACAATGTATAATAATATTATATATAGGTCATATTCATATTGGACAACATTTAGTTAGCTTTGTGCCACTCCCAGGTGTGATTACTGGTCACATTATGAATTAATATATTATAATATTAAAAGTACGAGGTCCGTAATACACGGTTATTCGAATAGGACTCTGGTGCGGTAGGAACGGAAACGGAACGAGGACACAAAAAAAAAAATTCAGCGGGACGCCGGGCCGGGTCAATAAATATCCTACCGTCTACCGTAGTTATTTTTATTTTTCTAAGGTCGTTATTTTCGTCCATATAAATAAATCAGTAATACATATTATACTATACGTCTCTATATGGTATACATTATTATTACAATAAAGCGGAAAACATCGTGCCGGTGATCTCATAATCCGCACCCCCGATCCCGTATTTATTTTTTTGTCGGTTTTCCTTTTCAATGGGATTTTTCAATATGGCAAATCAGTTCGTAAAGGTTTACGGTCGTATCGTAAAATCAGGTCCGGAATCCGTAAAAAATAACGAGGTTTCACGTCCTGTCTGCTGCGGACCGGAGCGCTATTATATCGCGACGGGGCGGTCAATTCGGTCGGTATGCAAACTCGCGGTGCTCAACGAGCGTAAACGTCGGAGTTTAACCCCCTTCTCGGGGGTGGAGAGGTGGCGTAGCTTGCCGACCGAAAGATGATAAGCCTACGGAGAGTACATCATCAGTGATGGGTTTGGTGGGGAGGGTTGAGGGATACTTTGAGGCTTTTACGGCCTCCGACCGACGTTCGCACTGATCAGTATACACCGGAACTGCTGTGACAAACGACCGCGTGGTCACTAAACACTTCACGGTCAATATTCATAATATTTTTTTATCGACGAGGCGTTCTCAGCCCCAACCAAGGTATTGTTCGGAGAGTTATGGGTAGATAAAATATATTAAATGTGTAATTTTCTCAAATAATATCGCCCCTATAATAATAATATCGTTATTCGTTACCCATGAATATAGAGATACACTTTTATGAGAGTTTTCCATTTGTATATTACTACTTACTTCATAGAGTCACGTTCAAAGATGACTACCTAGTTTTATTTTTTTTAAATATTTTATTCAATTAAAGTTTATTAAACAACACACATACCTACTGCAGAATGAAAATAGTTATTAATCGTTACTATAATAAGTTTGAATTTCAAATGTCACCAAGGTTTGTAACTACCAAGTCTTACCAGCAAAATTAATATTTATATCTTTCGGTGTGTTGGGCTATCGGCTATCGTTATACTGGCACCGCTAATTCAATAAACAATCTTGTAAAGACTAGGCGATTTCAAATGTTGAATTTTCTTAAAAAAAAATTAGAGTTAAAAATATCGCATTCAGGGTGCTGTGCTGACCAGACCAGCTCTTTGTCGCGATTCGCCCGACGGACATTGTAGTTGGGTATAATATTAATTTTCGTTTAATATTTATAGCACATACCGAAAATTTGATAACGGCAAACTGTCGCACAGCAACATATAATATAATGGAAAATGATTTCATTACTCGCGTCAAAGGCAATCAAACATAGGTGTCGCGAGCGTTATCGATCGATGACCGGCGGCCAAACACGTCCATAATATTAAAATGTTTTATACGTATACAGTACTATATATAAAATGTGTAATAATAATATGTACATGCGTAGGCCTATAATAATTATATTTTAATTTCAATACACTGTGCGGAGTTGTCGTACTATATGATTTTATTAGCACACAATATATATATATATACCTCTATACGCGCTCCTCTATATCAAAAACAATTATTTCACTTTGCTCGTCGCGATTTTTAATGGAACATATTCGCCGCACATATTATTCCCGATAATTTCCATATTTACGACAGAATTTGCATAATATACACTGATAGGTGGTGGAGGTAGAGGTGGTGGTTGGACAACTCGACGAACTCTCTATATACGTGCACAATATACGGTATAACCTATTATTTCTCTCTCTCTCTCTCTCTCTCTCTCTCTCTCTCTCTCTCTCTCACCCCCACCCGTGTACGAACGAGTTTAATTGCAACGGTGTGCTCTGGGCGTTTTCCACGATGCAATTCAACGATGATGGGTGACTATAATATATACCCACATCGTATTATTACATATATTATTAAATTCCCCGTTTTCGAAGTCTCTATATTATATTCATAGGCATGCGCACGACTCTAGGCTCGACCCAGGACCGCATCAACCTATAGGTGCAAATGAAGCATTAGGTGGTAAATTTTAAATTTCCTATCAAAAATAAACTAGATGTTACAACATTATTATATTATATTTTAGATGTAACAATTTATAAATAACTTATATTACAATATTTTTAAAAATAATTTATAAGTTGAAATCATTACGTTAAATTAATTAATTTTAGATTTAGAAACCGATTTCAAAGAAGAACCAATGGCGCACAGAGTATCTTACAAACATTGTCACGTATTCAAATCCTTGAACCCACTCACCTCAAAAGTCAAAAGTAATTATATTTATATAAAAAATTATATAATTGTATAATATATAGTTCTATAAAGAGAGGCCTCGACACCATATAATACATGCGGCATAAAAGTATAAATCATTCATTACATTGTCTTTAGCAAAAATTGATTACTAATAATATAATTAAATAATTTTATTATTTATAAGTACCTAAATTATACCTCCTTTAAATACAAGATCGATAATCTGAAATGAAAGATCGCTTTCTGTCCTAAAACGTGGAAAAATTTATTTGATCATCATTAACTCTTGAAAATATTTAAAATGTGTCGATATTATGCATTGAATCTGATTTGGTCATTAGGTTAATGATATGAAGTGGGGAGAAATTATACCTACATCAATTTTCCGCAATATGAAATCCATGGAAAATATATTTAAATACAGAATAATTTTATTTTAGCATTTTAGTACTCAACTATAATATTATTATTACTTATAATATTAAAAACCTATGTTATATTGAGATTTATTTATTATTATTTGAGTCTGCCCATGTCCATTATTACATAGATTAAATATACTAACCTAAATTAGTATATTTAATCTATGATTATTATAATTTACAGGCTGATTAACCAAGCATCGTCACCCCCAATTATTCGTTAAATAATGAGTTTATTAAAATTCTAATTTTGGAATTTTCACATTGGTATTATAGGTACTTATCTAAAGACCATAATATTTTCAAACTCTTGAGTTTTTTGTACTACTTAAGCAGTGTCTGACTTCTGTTTTTTAAATGAGAACCCTCCCCTCCCCACTATATTACGTACCTACTGTACATTTTTTTGTAGATCATTTTTATTGAACATGTCTGTAAACCTAATTTAAATTCGAACGAGTAGTTTTTTTGGATTCTGAGCGGAGTGAGGAAGCTAGTGGTTTTACAATGGTGTTTATTTTTTTTTTTATCCTATTTAAAAAATTTCTACCAGAAGGAGTGCTTCGATTTGAACATAATATAGTACCTTAACTTTTAACAAATTGGATCAAGATGGTACTTTAGAGAGTTCATATTTTTTCGATTATCTCATTAGTTATTTAATGCCACGGGAAAAACCACCGACAAATTATGAAAAACCGATAAAAACGGGATTTTGATTTCTAACGCTTTCTTTATCACCATAGCAACGAAGAAATTATTACAATATAAAAAAAAAGGTGGGCAAGTGGGTGTCGCTCTGCTGTACAGTAGGTTACAAGTGGGTCACTGTATAATGGATGGTATTACATTTGAATTCAATGATATTATATCATTGTATAAGAAAAACGATTCTGAGCGGAGACGGTATGTCCTTCTAGGTATAAGACATATTATATACTTATATATGGTATTAAAAAAAATTAAAAAAAATTGACCTAAATGAATTCCAAATTAATCATATCACATTATCCATTAGGTACTTATAACGCGTTATACACCAACAACAAACCCTGATACTATCATAGATATTTAGTAGTATACTTTAGAAATTTCAAGTACCCACGAATAATATTATACAATCACAACAAAATAACTAAAATAGTTACTCTAGGATGTAATTTCGTCCAAATTTGAATTTAAAATGTCTGTAAAAAAAAACTGTATTCATATATTTCTTAGATTTTTTGGTTACATTATGAACTATTTATGAGAACCTTTGTTTTAAATTTGCAATCCTTAGCTATAAAAACTGAACATTTTATAATTTATTAATTACAATGATTGATAATATTCGAGATTTTGATAAATTTTGTCAAAATTCGATGTTTAAATGCTTATAAAAAAAAATTGTGCCTATGTACTTTTAATATTTTTCAATTGCTATTGTAACAATATATCAGGAGCCTTGTATTAAATGTTTACACTTTTTGGCCCAACAGATAAAACTTTATTGATATTTATAGAAAAAAAATTAAAAAACTAAAAAAATTTAAAACTGAAAACGTCTGTAAACAGCTCAAAAAGAGTCAAAATATTTTCAAAATTGTACAGTGTATAGGAAATGCTAATATGAACATTCAATGAAATTTTCATGTATCTAAAGTTATTCGTTTTTGAATTACAACAAAATAAGGAAATCGCTACATGAGAAATCGAGTGAATATCCAATGTTGTAAAAATTTGAATTTCAAACGCTCATAAAAATTTAATTTGACTTTCCGGTAGAGATTTTTTTATTGATAAAGGTAGACAAACTTATGAGTAATCAAATCTTCAAATCTTAGATTTAAAAAAAAAAAATTTTTACGAATTGTTAACTCAAAATAATTTGCTAATTTTCGTGATTTTTCCATATTTTGTCAATTTTTGAACATTCAATGAAATTTTCATGTATCTAAAGTTATTCGTTTTTGAATTACAACAAAATAAGGAAATCGCTACATGAGAAATCGAGTGAATATCCAATGTTGTAAAAATTTGAATTTCAAACGCTCATAAAAATTTAATTTGACTTTCCGGTAGAGATTTTTTTATTGATAAAGGTAGACAAACTTATGAGTAATCAAATCTTCAAATCTTAGATTTAAAAAAAAAAAATTTTTACGAATTGTTAACTCAAAATAATTTGCTAATTTTCGTGATTTTTCCATATTTCGTCAATTTTTGAACTTTAAATGTTTATAAAAAAAACTGTGACTAAGGATTTTTAATATTTTTCATCTGCCTTTGAAACAATATACTAGGAGCCTTCTATTAAATTTTCAAGCTTTCGAAACCAACAAATAAAATTTTATTGATATTTTTAGAATAAAAACTAAAAAAAAATGGAAAATGAAAATGTCCCTAAACAGTTCAAAACAAATCATTATATTTTAAAAACTTTATCGAGTATAGAAAATGCAAATATAAACAACCAGTGAAAATTTCATGTATATACGTTCATTTGTTTTAGAGTCACACCAAAAACCAAAATCGATTTTTTGGAAAACAGACTTTGCGTAAAAATTCCCGTTATTCCTTAATATGTATGTGTTTAATCCCGGCGCTTGTGAAAACTGTTGGGAATTTTAAAATTCGACCTCCCGAATGCACCAACTAGATTCACTTTCCAATCGAACAAGATACTTAAGTTGAAAATCGAAGCATTATTTCGACTACTTATCGTGTACACAGACACAAAAAAAAATTTTTAAAAAAAACACACATCATTGTAAAATCAAGACATTCATCGTTCCACTCAGAATCTAAAATCCAGAACTGACAAACCGTCTCCGCTTAGAATCGTTTTTCTTGTACAATGATATTATTTCACTGAATTCAAGTTTTATACATTGAACCGTTTGTAAGTTGTAACCTACTTAGTATAGCCGCTTACCCGCTTTTTTTTTAAGAAGTTAATTTTACTTCTAATTACGATTTCACTAGATAAAAATACAGTTTAAAAACAAAAAAATTGACCAAGTATATAAAAAAAAACTTTCAAAATAATTAAAGATGCCTATGAATAATTTAAAATGCAAAAAAAAGTAAGTGAAAATAATTTCAATGTTAAAAACAAAGAATTCGAAAACTAATACTGTCCATACGTCGATACTTTCTAGGTGTGTCCGGGTATACGTTGTGAGCTCCGTGTACCAGGGTCCCAAGCGCTACTCGCTACCGTTCTTCGATTTCGGTGCCAGTGATTGCGAGGGACGGCTGTGGCATTATAAAGCCACTCGTTCGGCGGCCATCACGATCACAGCATACGCTCCTGTTACATGTGTTGCAAACGGCCTCTGTCAAGATTTCTATAACGTCGCGGCAACGTTCCTACAACGTCCCTGCAACGTTCCTACAACGTCAAATGAAACAACCGAGTAAAATACAAACTATCACGCTGTGACTCAAGCGTCATTTTCAGCAAACATCTGTCATCTAATTTACACTCATTACGATAGCTGACAAGTCAATTATAGATGAATTCAAATAAAATTTAAAAGTGGGTAAAGCCAATAGGAGTCAAGGCTAGTGTTTAATTTAAATTATGATGAATTTTGTCAAAATACTTATAAAAAAAAATCGTGCCTAAGTATTTTTTATTAATTAAAATTTTTATACCAACTATACTAAGGATATAATTTTGTATGCGTATCTGAAATTTAAAAATATTCCCAAACATAGGCGATGTTGCCGTTGTTTATTTCGTAATACGGACTACTGCATCATCGCATAGCGATCGGTCAACAAACAAAAATTTTGCGACTTCTTCGTCACCGCTCCCTAGGTTAATGAGCGAGTTAAAATTGTTTAAAGACAAAAAATCGACGATTCGATCATGTTTCGAGACAGTTTCGACTCACTGGGCACAAGAACGCTGCCCGAACGCGATCAGTCTTCGCCACCATCGTCGATTTGCTCCACAAGCCGCGTAGGGCGACGAGAAAGTGTGTCCGGTGAAGTATCGGGTCATGAATCGCTTCCGGTTTTGCTTTCCGACGTGCCGTTGTTTAACGGCGACGACGACGATGGTGGCGAACAGACGTTCCAATGTACGTTGGCCATTATCAAACCGGAAGTCACCCGGCTGATGTACAAGGTGGAATGCGTAATGACACAAAATGGATTTATCGTCATAATGGTTTGTGCACAAACACATGCGTTATTGTCATATAGACAGTGGTGAATTTAGGGGGGACGACTCAGAGGGAAATTTCCCCGGGGGCCAAATTCCGTAGGTTCCATAAATCTCAAATTGAGATACAAATTCCTAAATAAGTACCTAATATACCCCAATGATATATTTTTATTTTTACTTAATTACATTATTACGTTATTAATTAATCATTTTACAATTCAACATAATACGTATTTGTTAAAATAAAATAATATGTAAAATATAAAACGAGTGTCAAAAGTAAAATGTTGGCTCTATTATACTAACTAGACAAGTTATTATTACCTACCTTTACCTATAAGACTTAGGTATGGCGTACCTAACTACCTAAGTAATTAGGTACCTACAGATTTTTCCTAGTCACAATCAAGTCAATTTTATAAAGTCATAAAAATTCGTTTTTATTACCTACTAGGTACCTAGATATAATATACAGTACATTTTTTTCCCGTGAGCGGAAAATTCCTAAATTTAAATTTAAACGGCTCATCTATATATTATTATTTAGTAGGTACCTACGTCGTAATTATATTTCGTGTTTAAATCTCTCGAAATACAAATAACCAAGTCCCCCTCACAATATGTCGTCTTATAGAAGGAAGTGTTGCGCTTGTCCCGGGATCAGGCAGCGGAATTATACGCAGAGCACTCGCAGGCGCCATACTTTACCAGACTCGTCGATCACATGTCCGGGAACCCGGTAGTGGTGTACGTGTTGTCCAAACGAAATTGCGTCGAAGAATGGCAGCGGTTGATCGGGCCGGCGGAAGTTCCTCGGGCTAAACGTTTGTTTCCGGTCAGTCTTCGAGCCATATACGGCACGGAAAAGGGACCAGATCCGGTGGCCAACGCGTTCCACGGCAGCGATTCTCCGGCTGCGGCCGAACGGGAAATCAAATACTTTTTCCCAAACAGTACGCACCGATTTTCTGCACGATACTATAATATTATGATCACGTGTTACAATTTATTATTTTATTCGAACATTAATTAATAATATAATTATACCATTTCGTCATGTTTATAACTTCAGTGAAACTGGATGAGACCACGGACGTCCAGGATGACCTGGTGGAGTACATAAAAGACGCCATGATGCCAACGATTTCCAAAGGTCTATCGGAAATGTTCCTCATCCAACCCAATGACCCTTTAAGGTGGTTTGGAAATTGGTTGTTAGCCAGGGATTAATAATGTATACGCACATAATATTATTATTATATTAGGTACCTAACTCACGGTTCAATAAAAAAATATTATTTCATTCATTATTACTTATTTATTTAGCGTATGGTTAAACAAATATTTGAATTTTATTATTTTATAATTGCCGGACACAATATGGTTGAGAAGATATCCGAGCTCTTTCTGAAAAATAACTACTATCCTGAATCGAGGTGAGCAAAGAATGAAATTTGTGACTTTGATGTTTTTTGACTTTGATAATAATAGGGTATGTTATTTTTAAACGGGCTACGGCATAATATGTATGGGCAATATTATACGTATATAATATTAATGTGTTCAAAAGTTATGACTTTATGAGGATGAAATTTCAACATGAATATACATTTTAAGGGGATCGGAGTCGGTGCGTTTTTTGGTACAAAAACATGTCTTACAGGAATAACTCTCAAGCCCTGTAGAATTGTCGGATTTCGTTAATTTTTTTTTTTTATCTAAAAGTAAAGAACATTTTGTAGGTCGAATTAAAGCCCGATTTTGAAAATTATAATTATAGAAGCTGGAATATGCATTTGAAAAATGCACAATATTTGTCCTTTTTCAAACTTATTTTTCTACTACTATTTAACGTAAAATAAAAATTCGAGCTTTGATCCGACCTGCAGAAAATTCTCATCTTTCATGTAAAAAAAAATGACCAAAATCCGACTTATTGAGGAGTGAGAGTTTTTCCTGTAAAACATTTTTGTTCATCAAAATAGTGCTTCGATAATTTATAGTCATCGAAGTCAATCACTGACTAGTGCATGCTCTTGCGTAAATACTAAATATCTGTATCTGCTGACTGCTCGTGTAATTATAGCTCACTCACACTAATATCGATTTACATACTCACGTCTCATACACATAGGAGGCCGATAAAACATGTGAATTGAATTGCCTACACTTTACTCCTTAATAAATGACCGTCACCGACACCCTTGAGTACAGGTTACAAGTTTACAACCTTATAGCCTATAGGTACTGTTTCCTAGACGTGACAAATAAGACAGTAGTCAATAGTCATTAAGCAAGTCCACTACTAGTCATCGCGATCTATTTCGTACAGTGTATACAAGTACTGTAATCCGACTTTGGCAACTGCATCGAAAATTACGACTTCCGGCGATTCTCAGTAGATTTGAAACGAGAATTTCGTCTTAAACAAATAGGTATATTGTACACTTGGATAAAGCATTAACAGACGAACCCGGACGGCGCTCCTGAATGTATTCTATCGTCTGGTCATAATTCGTTAATTTTACATTTACAATTCTCTATAACATTATTATTATAATTTATAATCAAACTTAATATAACAATAACATTATAATGTTTAAACTTCAACAAAACAAAATAATAAGAATCTGTTTAGATACAAAAACTATGGTAGGAGGCTCAACGAATCAAAATTATAAATTGGGTGGGTTTACAAAAAATTGTGATACTTGGGTTGGATTTTAACAGAAATACATGGTTCAATACAGTTATAGAAAAATAAAAGACAACACAGTTCATTAAATGCATTAGTAAAGTATGAAAAAGCAACGTGTGGTCAAAAATGCAGACTACCATGGGCCTACTACATTCAATTCGTTGGATTATGATTTAAAACAAAAATTACTTTACTATAAAACCAAAAAAAAAAATGTATACATTTTTACTGTGGTTATTTTTTTATTTACCTTAAATTAAATTCTTTTTATATTTTAAGCTATATAAATAATTGTAATCTATGTTTGTTTTATTCACGTATGTTTGAATATAATGTTATTGTTATAGAGTTTTCTTTTTATCATGTAAATATCTTAAAAATATTACATTAATATTTAGTTCTATACATATTTAGAATTTTATTTGAATCTTTAAATTTAAATTTAATTTCTTTTTATTAATAATTATATTATTATATTATATAATTTAATAATAATTCTCTCTATCTCCAACACAAGCTTTGCTTAAAGATGTTATCTTCAATAATAATTTTTGCATATTCTCTTTTCGATCAATGAAAAAAAAAAGGTTTGATTTTCAGTCGACCATTAAATCCTCTTAAAAATTAGAAATAATAATATTAATATTAAATATTTATACCATCAACCTTTGTATTCCAAGTTATATTTTAATCTTAAATTTCAAAAAACATTGTAATGATTACCATAATATATTATATAAGCCAATAAACATTTTTAAAAACATATTGTTAAAGTTTAATAAATATTTTTGACTTTTTAATACTAACAGTACCTACAGTTAAATTGTTCATTCATAGTACATACCTACCTAAAAACAATTAATCAAACCATCAGATTAGTGCTATGATAGATAGATAATATAACTAATTTATTTTTAAAAAAAAATAACAAATTAATATTTAGATTATAAGGTACCGATAGATAGATACGATTAAAAAAAATTTAATTTTTAAATAGCATTAAAGATCAGGAGAGTCCAAACGGTCAATTTTAACTTTGGTTGTCGTAATTTATTATTACACTTAGTAGCCCCCCCACTCCTAAAAAATACCGGTGACTACTGTCACCAATAGTGTAATATTTATGGTTCTTCACAAAAAATATATATTCTTAGAAATCATAAACAAAACACGCCAACAATTACACAAATAATATTTAAGAAACTGAGGAATATCATATAAAATGAATTAATAATATAATTGGCAATTCACTTTTTAATGGACAAATAAAAACTAACTCAAATATCAAAATGAAAGTACAAATTTAACTCAAGTTTCAGTAATTAATTATTAGTAATTTTAGATCCAACATAAGTTCAAATAAATAATAAAATACCTTTTTGTTTGACCTAATATGAAGTGGTAAATATTATTTTTTAGTTTAATTAGTTGAATAGTATTATGTACAATGTAGTATTTTTTGTCACTACCCAATGACAATAATCAAGCTAGCCTAATTGTATTAAATGGTAGGTATTCAGAATTAGTTATAACTCAATCCTGACTTAGTTTTTTTGATACAGGCAACTCAGGCAAGTCATGAGTTTTAATTGGTCTTTAAAAATATTACCTATCACATAAATATATTTAATATAATATTATATATTATCATTTTTTAATAATGAAACCCATTACAAGGTCATAAGTACTTTACTATTAACTAAAACTTAAGATCACTAATAAGTAAAATGTTTGAATTATTCTTATACTCGGTCCAGGAGTGCGGAAAGTCATTCCTCTACACGGCAACAAAGACTATCGGCTGAAAAGAATATTCCGTGCACAAAAAACGTTTCCTAGATGAATGCGCAAAATGCAAATCACACTCCTCTGCTCTCAATTATCCCTGGACAGTGTATATGTATGAATATGTTAAACTTTCAAATAAAATACATAATTGTATAACCAAAATGTTGTAATTCAATTAAGATCAAGACACCAGTTCTATAATAATTTTCAGTTTTTGATGATGTACGAAGTAAGGTTTAAATTGAAATATTAAACAAAAACGATTTTGTTAAATTGTAGAGTTTTATTGAATATCAAACATTGTACATAATTATTATCCATCAGAATAATAGTCATAGTACACACGGAAATGGTCAAGCAGTATCGGCACAGCTTACAACTTCAACTTAGTTCTTCTCCAATGACGCCTCTTGGCGTTATATCTGAAATATAAAAAAATATATTAAACTCAACTAATTCAGTTCAATTATTGTAATGCAAAACTAGCTAGCAATATTAACATCTATTAAGAATAAAATAGGTACTGAGGTTCCTCTTCTCCAGACTTATTCTTTTAAAAAATATTTTTTTAATGCTAAGATACTAGCAATAACTTAGTAAAATTATACTTTTAAGTTGAGTTTCCGCTATACTGAATAGTTAAATATATTTAACTTTGTAAGTTAACATGTTACCAACATTTTGAATGTAAACCTGCAGGTTCACCTACTAAGAGTAACTCATCATATACTTTAACCAAACAAAATATATGACATAACTGCATAATATGAACATAAATTAAGACACTAAACCATCCTAATTTAGAAATGTAACTTTCAAACTATGTAAGTAGGTACTACTAGAGAGCCTTTGTGTATAAGAGAGTAGCTAACTCGGGGAACATTTTCTATTGGCTGTCTGTTATCATTGATAATTTTACGCCATTTTTTGTCCAAATTTGTATATATCTTACCAATGTTAAATACATTAATAATTCATTATGGTCAATTGTTTTTACACTACAATGTAATTTTAATAATATTCAACTATTAATATTTTGTTTTGTTGCATAATTATATAATACTTATATTTTGTATCATAGACTATAGTAATGTATTATAAATTAAGATATATATATATACAAACCTAGTTATTACACCCATATTTCATATTATACTATACAAAATTATTATTTTGGTTGCTGTTATGCAGTACCTAAGCATATTTCTTTAATATTTTATAAATTGACCTAATAAAGTATATTATTTCCTATTTCACACTTTAGGTTTTTTTTATGAAACATGGTTGATATCTATTCAGTTGACCACGTTCTTATTATCTAAGCTCTCTAGGTAACTTTTCAGGCTCAGAAGCTCAGAAGTTCAAAAAAGTTTTTAATAAATAATGTTATCCCTACAACACTTACAATGTAATTACTAAGTGAATTAAATATGGTTTATGTTCAAATTAACATTTAAGACTTTATTCTAGTAGAAATTAAAAGAAAATAAAATCATAATATTTCTAGTCATACAAGTATTAACTTGTATTCATGGGAGATTTAAGTTTGAGTTAAATCTATCTCAGTGCACTATATTTTGTTTTCACTTTGATCCGTGAGAACAGAGATACGGTATCACTAGGCAAGGGGAGCGGGGACCGGACTATAAGAGGGACCCTGAAACGGCCTATATTCAGATGTGTCCACTCATCTCTACTGTAAGCACCTTCACGAGACTGTGTAATAATTGTCATTTTGTCTTAGCACAATTTATTGGAAACATTTAAATAAACATCAGTGTACAATTTATTCATCCATTACCTAATCATCATCAACAAAACGGTCTAGTTACCTGCAACGTTAATATACGAGTAGTCACCTGGACTACCAGTATATTACAAAACCATCGAAAACTTTAAACTTAATATATTATTTTTGAATCTAAGCTCTATTCCACGAGAGAACATGCCGCATGATGACTAAAATTGGTCAGCTTTGCACAACCCTTCCCCCTAATTATCTAGATAAGTAGAGCGCGATCGTAGCAGTGACTGTGATGGTCACCATTGGTGACATTTGGCTGCATGGAAGAAATATAATAGCCTAGTCAGACAACAGACTACATTCTAGATGCCTGGAACCGGCATATTCTCTTAAAGCCTTGTAATAATTCAAAAACTATAAAATGTTCATACTATGTGGCGTTCGAGAGAAAACAAATATTGTCTATAGAAAAACGTATTAATCTGTCAAAGATATCGGTGTCAGTGGCCAGTCCGCTAATATACATATGTTAACACCGCGCTAGTATGGTAATGATCGTAATTCAAACTATAGTTTTATAGCTTAAACAAATATAGTTACCTATATATGATAATTAATAAAAATAAGAAGTTACTAATTTATTTCATTTTTTACCATCAAAAATTTGTTTTTGATTATTGTAATAGACAATGAGAATCATACCAAATACAAGTAATTTAACTTTTACCTATGGGAAGTGACTAGAGGAACACTTATGGCTTTGTCGCACTCCTTGTTCAATTAATAATTTACAAGAACAGAACTACAATGAAATGACGAGGGCACTAACACGATACCGTTCATGTGCCAAATCTACAATGGGTTATTGATGAGCAATTACAGAATGATATTATGAAACCGAGAACGAAAACAACCAACAACGAAACAATATTTCCATATAACAGATAGGAGCTTAGCTCAATTGGTATAAGTATCAGCTCTTAATATTATTTAAGTTATTATCGTATTATAATTGCACTACTATGAAATAAATACTACAATTGACTAAAGTGAACGTGGAAATATCTATGTCACAGAACCAGAGTACCTAAGGGAGAAATTTAATACCGTAGGTACACATCCATAGAAAATTATACCTGATCGTGTTTCCGGTCCTCATTCTAATCCACTGGGGGATGGGACGATTCTGTTTCATCTTTTTAGCAAGCTTCTGCTTGATCTTAAACGTCTTCTTCGACGACTGAAAACAACAACACATGTGACATTAGTTTTTAGTATCGTTCGTTCGTTGTGTTATATTTCGAATTTTTCGTCGACATTGCGCGGACGTCCAGCCGAGGCAAATCGTTGGGCAAATCGAACAATAACAATCACTTAAAAGTTTAATAAAATCAGTTCACTTACCATGATGAAGGGTGAAACGTTGGAAACGCCAGACCCAAGTTTCCTTTCGATGTCCCCGACGTGAACGTAATGAAAAATTGTGAAATACAAAGATCGAATACGTCGATTTACAGGTTATGTTTGAAACGCTCGAACCGTCCGGACCGCAGTGAATGCTCGAGTGTAACCTGAACGTTCAGTTGACGTCCGCGCAGTTGGCAACACCGAGTCGTTCTCGTTTTTGAGTGTTTTTTTTTTTTTTGAAGGAAATGCGCCAAACTGCTGTCATCGTTTAAATTTCAAATGTTGTCCTGAACTTCTGAATTTTCTGAAGTTTTGAACTCTCGAAAGACGTACCGTTAGGGCACTATAGCTACTAGGTATGCTGAGCAGCCATTTTGCGACTAATAATGTTTTGTGAATATGAATTTTACCTTCTTTATTTTGTCATTTTATGATTGATAAATGAGTCTCAAAATGGTGGCATATCATACCCATTATATGTAGAGCCTTAGCAGTGGCGTGTAACATAGGGTCCAAGTGTTGCTCAGGCAACACCTTAAATATGGGTGGGTGGGTATTGATAGACGAAAAATAGAAAATTGTATAGGTCGGTATAACAGTATTATAAGGGGTAGGTCGTAGGTCACCTAAAATTATTTGAGCAACACCAATTTTTCTTATGATACACGCCACTGAGCCTTAGTACCGTCAGTGTCGGGTGTCCATCAAACAAAACCTAAGTGTTTAAATCGTTCTTTTTTAAAAATATTTTGTTGGTAAATTAATTTTCATTAACGATCATCAATCAACATAATAGGAATGTTATTTTGGCATAAATGAAGTTTATCTCCCAAGCGATTTTTCAAATTTTTTTTAAAAAAAATGTGTGTTTTTGTATGCTTAATTTGAGAGTACTTTCAATCAAATTAAAAAATCAAATCAATTGGGAGATAAACTGCATTTGTTCCGTTATTTTTATTTTAATAATATGAGTCATCAATTTTATAGAGTAGCTAGGTACTTGTTAATTGTTACCTACTTTATAATTTGTATGCTTATTAACTATCCCCGCTTTCATACCATTTGTTATTTCGATAATTAATACATTTATTTAATTGGGGAACAAATGCACTTTACCAACCCCCTCACGATTTTCTATTTTTTTTTTTCAATAAAATTGGATTTTAAAAAAACTTGTGTCTTTAATTTTGACAGGCTATAATTTCCTCAATACTTTCTGATGGACAGCCATATTTTTCTGAACATTTTGATGGTAGAACTGGTTCGCCCCTGAGTCTATCAAAGTATGCGGTATGGTCAAAAACTCGTATGGTGACAGAGGCATAGCCTGCCCCCTCCTACATTTGACTGTGTTTATTTTAGCCTATATTATACTAAAAAAATGATTTACCATACAAAATTCTTGGCTACGGCACTATATAAGGGAGTAGCTATCACTATATTTAAGCTAAATCCGTAGTATAAAAACAGTTGTAACTTATAAGCATTCAAAAATCCAGTTTGTTTAACTTTTTGCCTAAAAAAATTCAAATAGTCTTATCTATCATTGTGACATCTAGAAAATATGCATATAATAAATTATAATACATTAATATTGTATGAGAGAGAAACAGTAAATAGAATATGTCATTAAAAGATGATTTACCGCCATCCAAATACAGCTTACTGGAAAGATTTACAGTATAAACACTATATTATAAAAAATATAGTGAGAACTAATCTATATATTCATAGGAAATTTAAATATTTTAATAAACAAATTGAAGAATTAAAACGATAAAAATAAAAAATAATTTTTAATTTATCATGAAGTATGGGTTGATTAAAATGGGAAATGAAAAATTATGAAAATTAACTGTACCTATGATAATATTGCTTGTATAACAGACAACACACACAATATTCATTTTTATAATATCATGGTTATGTACACATAACTAATAAACGGATATTAAGGTATAAAACTATAAAAGTTTAAATCTGTCAAAGTCTATATCCGTGTTACCAATATCAAATAATTAATGGACTTCTAATTTACCTATATTAAGGTATAATTGATATATTACATAAATAATGACCAACTATTCAAACTTCAAAAGTCACATAATAATATTACAAATTCATAAATGAATTACACATATTTCAGAAAATGATAGAAATGTTTAAAGTCGTCATATTAACTTTTTCATTACAAAAAAAATTAATTAAATATAACTAATATAAGTCTTTTTTCAGCAAAATAAAATAAAATTAAAAAATATATAAAAATAAACTTAATTTTATCACTTAAATCTGATAACACTTACTGAAATAAAATAATAAGGAACAAACACGCATTATTCAACAAAAATATCATAACAATTTATAAAATTAAATTAAATATGAAATATGAAATATTAAGGAATTGATTTTAATAACTTCAATATTTGATCTTCAGATTCAATTTTTATTTTCTGTTCCTTTGGAAATAATTTTCTGATAATTAATTTGATGTTTTGCTCGTCTGAAAAAAATCATCTTTTATGTGAAAATAATTAAATTACGAAGTCAGCTATATTTAAATAACTTATCAACTATTAACCTTAACTATAAATATATATATATTTTTTAAATATCTATTAACTTTGCATTCAAATAAAATATTTATCAGTGTTTTATTTTAAATAATAGCTAGTTGATCCAGTGCACTTCGTTATTTAATATTCGGTGTATGGTGTTCAAAACTTGTCTTAACTTTTCGGTTGAATAAAAATAAAAATTCTGATTCGTAGCAGTATATTATCAGGTAGCCAATCTACCTGAAGATCGCGGACCCAGTGCTGTTTGTACGTAAGTGTATGATTTAACTCTAGGGTATCAAATACCTAAGTTATACCAAGTTTATCGTTTTTACTTAATTCCACCTATGGCGGATTAATATAATCAATTAATACAAAATCCTAACCAACCGTACTAAAATCTGATGAATAAAAAGAAAACAAATTTAACCCTTTTAAAATAATCCTATCTTCTACTCAGTGGTCTAATCTACACAAAAGCATTCATTTTTATATATATAAAATATATTTGGTCAAACGACCAATGTTGGCCACGTCTCCTTCAGTAGCGATGGCGTCACGCAAGTGGATAATGGATATACTCGTCTGATCGTAACTTCGACTGATTGAAACGAATGAGATTAATATTGCGGCTAATATTCACACTGAGGGGGCTAAGACCCCCCCCAAGCCCCCCCCCCCCCCTAGATATGCCTATGACCCTGTTACACGCCACTTAGTTGCATATTATAACATATTAATTTACCTGGATGACTAGTAGACTCCAATAATTTATGAACAATTTGTCTTGCCATGAATTTAAATAATTCTTTAGTCTTAAATAAATTATTTTTGTAGTAAGGATTCAATAATTTTACAACCAGATTTGACAATTCAAATTTTTTTTGCTTGTTATTTGGATCTTCAGTCTTATTTTTGTTTGTTTTCATGGACTCTTGTGAATTTTTGTTTGTCTTAATAGTATTATTTACATTTGTTGACATACCAAGTCGGACACCTAAGGATTTTTTTTTAACATCAACTACTGCTATTTTACTTTCATCATCACTATCTTCACCAAAGAGACTACTCATATTCTTTGTTGCAGATATTTCAACATTTTGCTGAACAGGTAATCTATGTTCGATCGATGGTTGTTTTATATCTTTTGGTTTTTGGTGCATTGGAAATTTATTTAGTTGTAAATTTTTTTCATTTTCTGATGAAAGAATTTCTGAAATTTCCTTAAACATTTCAGCAACATTTTTTTCTGAAATTTGTGATTTGATATTACTGATATTAACATGTGATAAACCATTTTCATTAATTTTTATATTATTTGGACCTGTATTATTAGGCGTAAGAATAATTTTTTGGTCTTGTATAGTTGGTGGCATATTATTCATAGTTAAATAGTCACTTTTAACATTTAAAAAATTTTTAGATGAATCATATGTTGGACCAGATTCGTGGTCACTTTTTAATAAGTTGGAAGCCATAACTATTTTTGGTACTTGTATATTTGTTGATGTAGTTTGATAAAATAATGGTTCAATGGATTTTGTTTCAAATAAACAGGTTGTTTGCTGATCGGGATATAAGTCTTCTAGTAAAGTTTGAGTGAGGAGTTTGGGGGGTTCGTCTATATTAGTACTTTCTATAATATGAACTTCATCATCTGAAGATATTTCCATGTCACTATCGGTATTCTCAATTCTAGGTTTTTTTGTAGCACATTCTTCGTTCTCTGTTACAGAAGTAGTAGTGGTCGGACATACAAATGATTTAATTGACTGCTGCTGTAAATGATCTCGTTTAATTCCTCTTTTGATTTTTGGCTCTGGCATTTTATTTT
Organism: Macrosiphum euphorbiae; assembly: GCA_949089665.1. Classification (NCBI taxonomy): domain Eukaryota; kingdom Metazoa; phylum Arthropoda; class Insecta; order Hemiptera; family Aphididae; genus Macrosiphum; species Macrosiphum euphorbiae. The sequence continues at coordinate 12,625,668 of CARXXK010000005.1, forward strand.
TTATTTGAGCTTGAATAAGATCTGAAGCTGTAACTATAGGTGGGAGTTCTATATTTTTATTTGAATTAGCTTTGGATTCTTCTTTAATTTTCTCTGGTCGTGTATAATTTTGTATTTTATCAAAGATGTTTGATGCTCTTGTTTCCGCCTTAATAAGAGATACCTAAAATAAACAAAAAACAAATATTTAATGCCATCATTTGAAAAATGATTTATGTCACTTCAAACTACAAGACAATATAAAATTAAATTTTCTTCAATTATATTAAGAGGATACTATCCATGCATTTGTTATCTCCATCTTACATGCTTAAGACAGAATTTGTGTTCTGTATCAAAAGCAAATTTTTGTTCACTAATTTCAATACTGTGCTGTAGTTTTGATATTCGAGTGAATATACCTATCATCAAACTTATAGGTAACAACATTATATGTACTGAAGCGTCAGAAATTAAAAATGCTTATATCTGTAGTGAACAAAAATTTGTCATGTAAGACGGAGACAACAAATGCATGGGTAGTGTATTCTCTTAAAAAACCAAGTTCATTACAATAAAGATTAAAAAATATACATAACACATTATTTACAAACATTAAATGATCAATTATAATGAAATATAAATATATTTTTTCAATTAAAAAAAATCTAAATCTACGTAAAATGGGTTTACTTGGGACATTTAGGTAACTTGAATACAAATGATATAGTATTATAAATGATTAAAAGATCTGAGCACTAGAAATGTTTTTATCACTACCATATAATCACACATTTATTTATTATCACTTTCACAATGATCGCCTTGCTGTCCAGACATGTTCACATTTTATATACGTATTATTTAAATATAAATACATAAGTAGATTATTATGTGGTATGAAACCATGTTAAAACGTAGTGTACACGCGGCTTGCTATTAGTTGAATGTAAATGTGGGTTCCAACATTAGTTGCAGCAACTACTAGTGAATTATTTAAACAATATTTCATTGTTATTAATTATATGTAATTTTTGCTGTTATCATGAAATGCTGGAAAAAAAAATAGTTTTTAGGGTAACTTAAATGAACTTTTATGTACTTATAAATCATTTTATACCTTAAAATTAAACTATGTGGTATTATAAAGTAATTTAAACTGACCAAGTTGTGTTTTATTTTATTTTTAATGCGATTTTAAATGAAAAAAGTGACTAATTAATCTTAAAACGAAAAAAAATTAATTTCATTGTTTAATATTTAATCTAAAATAGGTTAATAAACTATGATATAAAAATTTTAAATTGTGATGTTTTAAGAGCGGTTTTTTTTGTTAGAACAATACATCTGTCCCAAATTAAAATATGTGTAGTTCAACATGATTTTTTCATATAACACAATAGTTGTACCAAGTTTGCAGAAATCGAGAGTAACTTGGGACAAGCATATTTTTTTTTTTTTTAAATGGGAAGGGGGAATTAAAAAAACAACATAATACGGGTCGTATAGTCTAAGCTAAGACCAGAATGTTAGATCCTTACCATTATTAAGATATTTTGAAAACTTATCGATCAGCATTCATCTGAAGTTCAAAAGTGTCCCAAATAAACCCATTTTAGGTACATTATATAATAGTTGTTCATACTATTTTTCAGCTAACAGCACAACTTTGATAAAAAAGACTTAGAACTATATAAATATATAAAATTAATCCTCCCATATATATTAATATCAACTATCTTACATTTTTAACTACTTTATAAAACTATCTCATAGGTATACAAAATTTAAATAGCAATAAATACATTTTATAATAACCATTTTTTGTAATTAACATTTAGACTGGTTTATTATTTTTACCAATTGTTAGCAAAATATGTGAAATTAAATTAGAAAGATCTATTGAACAATTAAGATAGGTAATTATTTATATACCATCAAAAGTTAAATATGCATATAAAAAGTTGTGATCAAATTAGTGGAAAATATTTTCCACGTACAAAAAAATAATTATATAGAACAACTGATAGAAGTGCATCATAAATGGTTTATCCTCATATTTCTAGCCAATTAATTTTATTAGGTATAAATAGTTTAATAGAATAATACTATACAATGTCATGAAGATGAGGTTAGGTTGGGTTAGTGGTTCAATGAAAATGTTTTTGTAGATATAGGGAAAATTACTCATTTCTTAAAGATTAATAGTTTAAATCTGTATTTGTTTTACTCAACTGTTTTAGCAATTTTTTTTCGGTAGACAGCTACAACTTTTGAACTAGTAAACGCTTCATATTCTAAGTCCACTGCAATATTATGAAGATCATCTTTTGTAATTTCTGTTACTGAATCAAATAAAGAACATGCTTCAATATTTTTCTCCAAGTATTCTTCAATAAACCTCAATAATTCTTCTCTTACCTTAATGAAATAAATTCAAATATGTATGTTAATTATTATATTAAAATACGCATTATATAGTTTTAACAGCTTGTGGCCATAATTAAATTGTAAACTAAATAATTTATCCTTATTTAAAAAAAAAATTTTTATCTAAGTGACATGGTCATGTAAAAATAATGTATAATTAAGTTGTTAATTCTATGTTTAAATTAACAGTTGATTGTTTAAAAACAAAGACTAAAGTCTTCACTCGTATTCAACAAATGACTTATTTCACTTCAAAATATTCCTTTTTTTATGCTAGGTTTACACGAAGCCAAAGCAAAAAAATAAAACAAAACAGCAATAAACTCAATAATTTAGCAACAAATAAGAAACAGCGACAAAACAGCAATTCCAAAAAGAACTGGTTATATCATCAGCAGTATGACAAATAATATAAAATTGTATGTAAATACAAATTAAGACTAAAAAATAAAGATATATTAGGTAAATGAGTAATGACAAATTTTCATTGACAAGCCTCAAATTAAAGTTAGGTCAAGAGTTTTGTTAAATACATCTTCTTTTGAAATAGTTTTAAAAATCAAAAAATATTTTAATTACATAACTAACTATGACGCTTGATACTTATTTTCAAAAAAAAATATTGAAGAATGGGGTCTCTAATAAAATAACAAACATTAATTATATTTATTAATTTGTAATAATAATATTGTGTAACTAATGAACATTACTTTAGTTAACATTTTAAACACTTAGGTAAATAAACTTACATAGATAATTTGATATTTAAAATATAGTTAGAATGTGATTAACTTTCTTATTAATTCAGAATCAAAATGATTTGTTATAAAACTGTATATTCAATTTAAATTATGGCCACAATTTACATTTATTACATATATTATTTTAATTAAAAATGTTTGATAATAAATAAGATAGAAGATACTTACTGATAGCTGCAAACCATTCACTTTTTTTATTGTAGATGCAGCTGCTCTGACTTTCGAATTTTTTACCAATTCTTCATTTTCTTTAATAATATTTTGTATATTAGCTCGTCTAATTTCAAATTGTCGTTTTATTTCCAATTCTAATGCTAAATTCTTTTTGTGCTCTTCTCTATCACCCTCACGTGCATACTCTTCATTTTCCCTAAACAAAGTTATACAATTAAATGATTAGCACAGTGATTGAAAACTATGACTTAGGGTATTAATTTACTCATTAACAGCATTGCGTCCGCCTCCATAAAAATCACTAGATACTAGTTGCTCATTTGATACAATTGTATGATTCCTATTATTTATTCCATACATAAATACATCTAAATCTATTTTTACTGCTTCTTTATTTGAGCATACATCACATTTATCAATACATTGAGGTTTTGCATCTCCAAAATAATCAGCAAAAAACTCGTGTCTACATCTAAATTAACAAAAATATTTAAACAATTATTAAAATGCATAAACAAGTAATTAAGTCTTTAATAACTTAAAAAAAATTACAACATACTGTACACTTTCACAGAACTGTATCATCTTAAGAAACATACTATAACTTCCTTTAGCTTTTTTTTGTTTATCTTGAGTCTTAGCTTGAGTTATAGCAGATTTTAAAATAAAATCTAATGAATTTTTCGCTTGTTTTGAATGGTAAATTCGACATCGAGCTAATTTTCCATCTCTTCCAGCTCGACCGGACTCTTGATAATATGCTGGAATGCTAGATGGTATACCCCAGTGTATGACAAACCTCACAGTTGCCTTATCAATTCCCATTCCAAAGCTTACAGTTGCTGTTATAACTTGAATATGCCCACTCATAAATGCTTCTTGCACTGCAAGTCGTTCTTTATCCTTTAACCCTATATTAAATCACAATAGTATACTGATTATTTCAGTTTAATATAATAATATATATAAATTATATTATATGTTTTTACCAGCATGATAAGGGGCAATTGAAATACCCTTTCGGCTAAGAACTGTGGCAATTTCTTCAGTTAATTCTCTTGTTCTACAGTATATTATACCACACGGTTGAGTCAACTAAAATATTTAAGTTGTTATCAATATTTTAGTTTAATTGCTATACATTTAAAAAAATATTTACCGGATTTATGTTTGGAGTAGTACCCTCCAAACAATTTAAATCATCATATATACATTGATCAATAAAGTCCTTCAAATGCTGATAGGAATTTTTAATAGAATCGTCAAATATAACATCATAAAATAAGTTTGATCGAAAACATGGTGTTGTAAACTTTGAGACTGGAGTTTTAAGGCATAATACAGTCATTATGTCTTTAACAACCTAAACAAACACATTTTAGATTACTTCAAATAATTTTTATAATTCATTAAGTATTTAATTTTATTATCTACATCGGCACTAGCTGTAGCCGTAAGTGCAATCCATGGAATATGAAGATAAAGTTCTCTTAGCATTCCCAGTTTCAAATAGTCAGGTCTAAAGTCATGACCCCATTGACTTACACAGTGTGCTTCATCTACCACTATATAAGCCAATTTATTTTTTCGTACTAAATAAGATAATAAACCCTGAAAATTAAATTATATTGAGATAATTTTAGTTTTATTATAAAATATTGTACCTGAATTGTAACAAAATCAATTATACCAACCTTAAAGAAGTCAGTAGCCGCTTGTTCCGGGGTCACATAAAGTAATGAAGTAGACACTTGTACCGAATATAAATCATTGATAACACGTTTCCGTTCAGATTCAGTCATTTTTGAATTAATAGTTTCAGCACGTATTTTTAAACGTGTTAAATGATCCACTTGGTCCTATAAAAATTTAGAAAATTATTATTTCACACAAAACTTATTTAAGAAAATAGATAATATGTACCTTCATTAGAGCTATAAGAGGAGAAAAAACTATTGTAACTTTAGGTGAATGAAGTACAGCAGGTAGTTGATAACATAATGACTTTCCAGATCCAGTTGGCATTGATACAAATACATCAAATTTTCCTTTAAAAAACATATTTTCAAACTTTGAATCAACTAGTGTTGGATGATAACATATGATTAATTATTTTTCTCATTAGTAAACTAATACATTTTTAATTGAATTTACTACTTAACCATTGACCCCTCAAAATTCTTCCAATACCATTTATAAAATATTTAGCCCAGTATAATAAACCTGCTGAAATTAATTTTTTTTTAAACTAAAGTTAGGTTTATTAATGGGAAATACGGAATGATAAGAACACATTAGAGACCAGAAAACAATTTTAAGGACATATTAAGTTGAACTGGGGTAAATTGTTATCCCACATGAGTGGAACATCTATTAAGAGTAATAATTTGAATAGTACCTATAATATAATATTCTATTATTATTTATTGATATTTGTTTATAATTCAATTGGGTACAATCAATGACTGTTTTAGGTGGAGGGGGGTTCTTGAGAGCTGAAGCACCTACCGTTCCACATATTGAACTATTTTTTTATTATAAATTACTTAGATATCAGGTATTATGTAGAACTAAACAAATTAATTGTAGACTACTACCAAAAAAAAAAGGTTAAATTTGTTTTCACCCCAAAGTTGTGTTGTTCATGATAAATACCTTTTTTTTTTCTTTGTGGCATCACTACATTAGGACCAAACGGTTTTTACATGTGACTTAACCACCATAAAGCATATTTTTTTAAAAATCAATAATATGTTCTTTGGTATGCCCTCATGGGCCGGGATCTACTTTCCTCGGCGGCGCTGGTAGACATGAGAGCTTACATTAATTTCATGATAAGTACCTAGAGCTTTATTATCAACATAGTACACACCATAAAAAAATCCTAGATTTACCACCGGGTATTATTTATTATAAATTAAATATATCTAAATGCTATTTGGGTTTATAATAGGTAACTTATAAATGTTTATAATATCATACCTTTAAAAGTGGAATGTAGGAAAATTTTAATTTAAAAAAAATTAGTAGGTGTAGTACCTAGGGACATCAAACTTCATAGATATAAGATATGTAAACATCGCATGAAATGAATCTCATTGAATTATTAGTTATTATATTGTAATAACTAATAACTAATAAGTAATATAATTGTATTACATTTTGAAATTAATTTACCCAACAATGCAAATAGCAAAAAATAATAATTATGATACACTTACGCTTTAATATTGCAATAATGGCATTCTTCTGTAAATCACTTTTGAAGGTCGGATGATGGAAAAAGTGATTCAATTTTTCAAGCAGTGCGTTTGGTTCCATGCTGATTATTTTTTCAGATTTTATTCGTGTTTCTTCTGACATTTTAATATATTTGGTAGTACTAATTTGGTTTCACTTATTTATAATAAATACTCAAATAAAATGATAACTGATTTCAAACCTCAAATGGTTAGTACGGTTCTTATTAATCTAATATAACCAATATATTTCATGTTACAAATATTTACTTAAACCTAATCTAGTTATGAATGAAATTAAAATCAATTAATATTGTAGAAACAAAAACTACATTTTTCAAAATGAAAACATGATCATTACTAGTTTTATCACAATGTTCACCTACCTATATTATAAAATACGTTTGTTGAGGCTATGTTAAATGATAAAGAAAAATAGCGTTGGATATACCTTGATAAGGGTTCGTATTCATTATGTCTAATGTCAACTTAACCGAATTTTCATTTTAAAACACCTTTACAACAGTTACAACCTTCCAATAATAATATGTATCCAGGACAAAATATTCAAATGTATCCGTTTTTCCAAAAATAAGTACATTACACTTTACTTTTTAAAAAAATTAGCTCAAATAACAAATTATTTAAATTATAAAAATATACCTAATAAATAAATATATTATAGCCTATAGGAATTACGTTAGTAGTAATATCACAAAATATACTACACATACATTAGTCAGATAGTCAAATAATATTATAATACACTATTTTCTAAAAATTTAGAAAAACTTTTTTAAACATTTTCTAAAAAAATTAGCTCAAATATTAAATTATAAAATTAGCTTGTAAAATTAGTTCAACCTATATACACTGTATTACTAATAGAAAAAAAATTACATTAATAGTAATAATATCTTATATCACAAATTATACTGAACACAAATAGTCAAATAATATAAAATAAAATGTAAAATAATTTGTTTTTATGAATACAGTATAGCCGTATAGGTACTTGTATAAAATAAAATAAAATATCAAATAACTTGGTAAAAAAAATCACTACCTACACTATTTTCTAAAATTTTAGAAAAACGTTTTAAAAAAAAAATACACATGCATCGATGTAAAATTAATACATTCATCCCTCATAGTATTGCTGTAGGGGAAGCCGGGGCAAGACGAGAAACTTAATGTTTAACTGGTTAGTAAGTTGAATTTTTCATAAAAATTCTGAATTTATGTACCTACTATTTAAGAGTCAATGTTCCTTAGCTTCAAATATTGTTCACTCTAAAATATTTTAAAATATTATGTGAAAAAAAGGGAATTTGTCACACCCTGGAGTAATATGACAATATGAGACATATGGGTGAGCCATATAAACTATAAAGGCCCAACAGATATTTTTTTCCAATTTAGTAACATAGGAACTTGTTTATAAGAATTTCACAAAAAAAACACATAAATATTAACATAAGCATGTTTTATTTTATGACCAGATTTTGGTAATACTTTAACAGAATCCCGCATGACTTGAATCATTATGCGGCAGATTTAACCAACACAGTTAATCATGATTAAACTCCGGTTAACTTTAACCGTGATTAACTGTGTTGGCGAACTTAAACTATTAAATACTTCATAAATGTAATAATCTATATCTATACTATTATACAAAGAGGAGTCGTTACCGTTGTCGAAAGTAATCTCTGGAACTACTTAACTGATTTCGAAAATTCTTTCACCAATAGAAAGCATTAAAGCAATAATTCTTTGTGAGTGTCATGGGCTAATTTAAAAATGGAATTGATCACCCCCAGTAGGTGCTCAAACAGGAATTTTGAAATTTACGATAGAAATATTTCGCACTCCTAGAACAAGACTGCCACAACTCAAAATTCATGAATTTTGAGTTATGACTACTTTTGGATAGAGAAAAATAAGCTCTTTTAAATGCAAGAACGCCACATTCAATATCATTTTTCATTTAGCCACTATAGAGATGTGTCTGTATTGAATTATTTAAATATTGGTTAATTTTCAATACAAGAGAGCCATATTTACTTTATGGCAGTATACTTATTTTTATTTATCCAAATTATCACTGAAGTCAAAATTCAAGACTGCCTTATTTCGATTTGTGGCGTTCTTGCACTGAATAAAAACTAATTATCGTGTAATATGTTGAGTGCAAAACAGCAATATTTAGAGTTGTGGCAGTATTGCATTTTATAATTTGTGATAGTGCAGCCACAACACGAATTATGACTCTATTGTATTTATAAATAGAATAGATTTTCGTTTTGCGCCAAGCCGCCAAATTCTCATATAGTCGTATCTCAAAATATGGCAGTCTTGCATTTACTTAAAAAATTGTAAATGGCCACAAGTCTAAATTTTTGGGTTTAAGAGTGAATTTCAAAATATTTGAAAAATTAATATTGTAAAGTATGGTTGTAAGTATTTAAGTGTTAAATTTCAAACGCATAAGTAAAAAATTCATTAAAATATCTTAAGTCCAAACTTCAAATTGATTTTTCTCAAAACTATAAATTTTGAGTTGTGACAGTCTTGTTCTAGGAGTGCGATTTGTTTATTAATGGTTCTTAATTGTTATGAGTTATAGGAGATTGAGAATAATATTTATTTATTATTTTCTTTTAAATTTGAATAATAATGGAGCGCTCAATCTCATTCGTTTCGATCAGTCGAGGTTACGATCAGACGAGTACATCCACTTGCGTGACGCCATCGCAACTCAGCTACTGAAGGAGACGCGGCCAACATTGGTCGTTTGACCATTCTCTCAGCCTAGGAAGCCCACACGATGCATTCAATCGAGAGTTGCAGCTGGAGTAAGACTATAATCGAGATGTGCTGGCTGAAAGAGTCCAACAAATGTGCCAAATACAATCTTCTTCTTTTGTTTAATATAATCACATATCAGTGGAAAACTATACCAATAATTATACCGCACTAAATAATTATGATGAAACTTATTTACTCGACGATGGTCGCATATTTGATCTTGATGGTATTAAAAGTAACAAGTAAAATTTGGTACTTCTAACTCTGTATGAACAGCATAAGCTCCCTCTAAATATTTTCTACCTACCAAGTACCAACATAATATAATATTTTGAAAAAATAAGAAAATCAAGCATAAAAATATTATATAGGTAGTTACAATAATTGTTATTTAACTTAAAAAGTGGTTCTTTATCAACGGTACACTCCAAAAATTCATGGGAAACAATTGGTAGCTGAAAGTCCGAAAGTATTCCATTAAGTCTGGTAAATGTTTATTCCGATTTTCTCCATCATACTTAATCCATTTCATTAGAGATTTATACACCTATTAATAATTAGAACATTATTTAGTTTCGGTCAAGCCGTTTCGGATGAGTTCAATAACAAACACAGTGACAGGACATTTTTATATATTATATATACATATCTACTTGATATGCTGTCGTACAATGTCCACGATCCAACGTAGTCGGATTGCCTACCAGGGTGGCTAAATTGCACTTACTGTTGCGAGTTGCATCCAAAAGGATTTGAACAATCACAATTTTTTAAAGGGTTGTCATTTTTAAGTGCAACGAAGTGCACATGGTCAGCTATAATATATAATACTAAACTAGTTTTCTTTAAGAATTAATAAATTATTCTTGCCTTAAAATAGCGTAGAACTTTTAACAAAATAAGCCATTTTGAGACTAAAATAAAAAAAACACTGATATTATATTACGTACTTATTTAATTGAGCATGTAAAAGCAATAGTGAAAAGGAATTTTTTTGCAGCATATCATATAAATATATCTATAATCTATAATAATAATATGAACGTTATATTATGACACCTTTATAGTAATAAATTATGGTACTGTTAACTATTGGGCCACTCTATCAATTATTCAATTGAAAAGACACAATAATATACTGTTCATCTGTTTATTACACTTTACGTGTAATACTATTACACGAAAAAACTATTAAATACCATAAAATCGAAACAAGTTTATTATCTAAAATCGTGTAAGTATAATATAAACCTATATAGTAATAAACTATGATAGCATAAAATCGAAACTAGTTTATTATCTAAATTCTAAAATCGTGTTATATAAACCTATATAGTTATTAGTTGTTATACTGAACTAAGTTTGTACCTACATTATTTGATAATTTGACATTATTATTTATAACTTATAAAGATTACCTAATTGTAACCCTACCTATACCTACAAGTTACAACAGTTACAAGTATATTATTATCAATTATTTCATACAATTCATAAGAGGACATCGTATACTATTATCTACAATATACCTCTAACTTGAGTAAATAGTAAGTACACGAGTATCAATTATTATTTATTATAGTATAGGTTGTAACTTGTAGCCAGTATAGCCTGTAGTTCACTACACATCACACAAACAGAATAGGGGTACAAACGAATTTTCGTAGGTATGTAATAATGGCTGTGAGCCCTTGGTCTCCGGTAATAGTACCTACCCTGCAGTTACCACAAACCACTACCCCTGTAACAAAGGAACAATAATGTATACGGCATACCAATACAATCAATTGCGTCTCATCTCTCATCTCTGATTTCACCAGATGAATAAATCAATTATTACCTACGGTAGGTATACGAAGGGTTTCTATTTTTCTGCGTCAATTAAAAAACTATTTTTTCGTTGCAGTATCTGTAAATATTATCTCCCTTATTATTAAATGAAAAAGTTTTTATATTTAAAATCCAACCACACTAGGTTCTGATGTATATTATATACGTAATGGGGCTTTACCAAATTGTTCCAAAATGTTAACATTTCACTAACATTTGTTCCAGAAATATCGACAAGTTTACAACATTGTTCATTTGTTCCAAACATTTCCCGCCCACGAGAGTCTGTCCATAAACTGCGCATCGATGTATAATACGCGACGTCTGTTTTCTCCCACCATGGTGCCATTTCCACTATTCGGCAACGATGCGACGGACGCGTTTTTACTGTCTGACTCTCGTGGGACGGACTGCCGGAATATAGACATTAATAATGTATTACATAATAAATAATTTTAATTATACTTCTACCACTAAAAGGTTTTACCCCCAAGAGCAATAATTGCCCCTTTTAAATTTTAATGCTAGTATACCACCCTCAAACGCACCACTGTTTGGTACTCAAAGTCCCAAAAATTATAAAACAACATTATATTGGAAAAATATCTAAAAATTATACTAAAAACCAATTCATTTTGAAGTGATTTATTTCATGCTTGATAATGTTTTTTGTACAAATTACCAAGTATAAAGGCACTTACGACTTACTTATATTGCTTGCAATAACTCAGTACTATGACACTATGTTAAACCGTGATGTTAAATACCAAAATACTTAAGTACAGTCTGTATAATCATAAACAGGGCTCGGAACTCTATGTCTCTATGCATTTGTATATATTAGGTAGCTGCATCTGCATGCCTGCATATTCAAAATCTGATTTGATACAAATTTGTTACACGATACATACAATCGAAGTAAAAAATGTATGTTGCCTATTTTTGTATATTTTACTAAATTTATATGATTTTTCATACTTAAAGTTTTTAAGCATATTAATGCATATTATGCTTATTCATAATTTATAATAAATCAGCAACAAACAACTTGTTGATATTATACCGAGTATTAACTGTTAATTTGTTTTGATAGGCCCAGTCTTATTTCATATTTATTCAATAAAAAAACTATTCTTACCAAGAGTTGAAGAGTTCATAGTCTCCATACTCTTTCGAAAGAAGTATCAATACAATTTGGAACCACCTGCGGATAAAATTGTAGCTAATGTAAAATAAATATCTACAAAAAAAGCACCATCACGCATTCAAATTTTCAAAAATTACATACGGGTTATCCTTTTATCTCAAGAATCAATTATAACCCATAGGGGTAACTTAAAGAATAACTATGTTTTTTTCCAAGTTTATTCACTTTTTTTTAGTGCATTTTCATTGTTTTTTAGAGCATAAAGTTCCGAGCCAGAATCATGAATAAAAACAACTAATGATTTTAAAAATTTAAATATAATTTATTTGTATTTAGTATTTAATTATAAAAGTATTCTAGAAGATTTTGTTGATTTTAAAATTAAATTTAATAATTTTCTCATGAAATTAAAAACTAGACAGTTTTTAATCCAATGCCTTCACAGATGATTTCATTTAAACCATCTTCCATTTGTTTGATACTAAATTTAGCCTGGAAAAATAAATTTAATATATTAATTAACATATAAAATAAATATTATTTATTAAGTGTATTTATTTAGTCTATGATTCAGCAATTTAACTCACATCAGTAAATTGCTCAGCAATATAAATTGCAGTCTTAGTGTGCAGGGTGATTTCTCGGCATTTCACTTTTGATTTTCCATTTGCAAGTGCCATAAAAATAATGAGCTATAATAAAATTCATTATAATAGTTTTATAAAAATTACCCCTAAATATTATACTAATATTTAAATTATTTTAAAAGTTGTATTTACATTATCCAAAGCATTAGGGTCAATACACGATTTTACTTCCAAATCTAATAAAAGTTTGTCACAAGCTTCATCAGTGAGACTGTTTATAGTTGATTTTCTCATATCATAAAGGGCAGATGAACCAATCAAGCAGGTTCCAGTATCGGCAACTAGCCTAAAAATATATTAGAAAACATTTATATAATATGAAGATAATACAATATTATAATTCATAATTACACTAAACTTCCACCAGATCCATCTGAATCTCCAACTTCAGTTTCAATTGTAATTTTATGATAACCGGACAGGTTTAATTTGTTTTTGACAGCTGTTGATATATCTTGAACTATCTAAATATTACTTATAAGTCAAAAACATATTCTGTAATAATTTACTTTATTAGTTTCAAAAAATTATATTTCATATGAAACACGTGAATTCAATCGTTAAAAATTTTTGTCCATCAACAAAATAGTTAAAGCTACTGTACTACCAATTTATGCCTACTTAATGATTTGAATTAATTATACATGTTAGATTAGATTATGTTTTTGCAATTGTAGGAACCCAAGTCCAAAAGAAAGTGAAAATCATATATAGAGTTCAATAGGTTTAAAGTTTAAAATATATTTTAATTTAATAACTTAATCATTAATTTTTAATTATATATTTTAAAATGTTTTTAGTAAGTAAAAACTATAAGTAACGTACTATAGTTTTTTTTTTTTTTAAAGATTATCGGTTTCTCATGACCATAATAATAATTATTAATAAATAAATTATTTAGAAAGTGAAGAGTTTTTAAAATACAATGTTTATAATACAACATAAGCAAGCTTATCAACGCCTAGTAATGCTGTTCCCTATTTTAACCAGGAAATTAACCTTGGAAAAAAAATGTTCCTTACTTATTTACAAACAATTATTGCACCCTTTGCTTACTTACACTAGTCCCGTTTGGGGTAAATGCGCTCTTTCTCACTTAAGAAAACTTCTAATATTCCAAAACAAGACCTTAAGAACAATAACAATTGTTCTATGGTTTGTAAGAAACCAAAACAAAGACTTCAAAATTCCATATCTCCAAGAGCACATCATAAACTGTAGCTTTTTCAAGTCTATTCAGAAGTCAACAGAATCAATGCATTACAAACTCAACGTAGGACCACCACTCCAACACCGCCTTAGACATGGATGCCCCCACGAGTTAATTGTTTAAATAATGCTTAGCATTAAGCCATCATAATAACTTTGTCATATTTATAATTATTATTATATTAAAATAATATTGTATACTTGGTTATGTTTGTTGTTTTGATGTTTTGGTCCAGATATAAATACAAATCCTTTAATAGCCGGTTGACCTCCAAAGTTAATAATTTCTACAGGTTTTAAATATTCAGTAACAGGATTTACTGTCAATACTACTTCTCCACGTCCTTTAGGGTAAAATCCTCTATAATCAAAAATTAATTAAATAAAAGTAATGTTGTTAAATAAAATTACTAAAAGACCCATTACCGTTTGTTTATAAGTGCTTCACAATGAACACCAAATAGCTTGTAAATAGGAAATAAAACCTAATATGAAAAATGCATAACATTAAAATTAAATAATATTAATATTTTATGTTCAAAGTTATAGTTTGTATTACATTTTTGACATAATCCATTGAAGGGGCAAAGCTGACATCAGTTCCTCCTTTCATAGTTATGCTGGAATTATGGTTACTAAATATTGCTACAGGCAACGCAGACTGTATCATCAAAGGAATACTCCTATGAAATTAACAGTTAAAATTACAAATTAATTTTAAAATATTTAAATAGCCATACGCAGCAGTTTGGGAATTGACATTCAAATTGAAATTTCCCAATTTTAATGTATTTGGTTGGAATGTCAATTCACAAGAGTTTTGACGGTCTCCATTTGTAACTGCATTGCACATCTGCTTAGCTAATTGAATTCCTAAAATAGAATTATTTTTGTATATTGATTTAAATTACAAAAAAAGATATAAACATTTTTTTTTTAATATACTTTATTCTGGAATATAATTAACTATTTACACTTACCAGCCAAATGTTGAGGTTTCAAACCAGGATTAGATCGGCCTGCTCTTATTTTGTTAATTAGTATAGGTTGCTCCAAAAGACATGAAAATGCTACCGACAATCGTAAGATTTGGCCACCCTATTAAAATATCACAAATTTTATAGGTACTTAAAAAAATAAAATTTATCAAAATTTAAATTCTCCAGTAATAACATTGATTATAAAGTATTAAACTAGTATTTATAATCAATGATAGTAATTTAAAACCTTATTATAAACACTTAATATAAAATAATTAAGTATTTTAATTTTACCACTTACGCCTTCTAAAACACTGCCATCGATCACCTTCACAGACATTTTCCTATCTGATGCAAGAGTAAAATCTTTACTCAAATGATCAA
Organism: Macrosiphum euphorbiae; assembly: GCA_949089665.1. NCBI lineage: Eukaryota > Metazoa > Arthropoda > Insecta > Hemiptera > Aphididae > Macrosiphum > Macrosiphum euphorbiae. The sequence goes on from CARXXK010000005.1 coordinate 12,641,259, forward strand.
AACTAGAAAACAATGTCAACCAAAACAATAGATACGGAATAAGCACTAAGTTTTCAATGTTGACGTATAGGCTTGAATAATGTGAACAAAAATAACAGAATGATACAGAACCAGAATTATTTTATCAATCTCATACAGTGGTCAGTAACTATGGTCTATAATTAGGCATATTTTATAATGTAATAATACCATAAACTCTACAGCAATTTCAAAATATTTGAAATTTATTTAATTTGTTTATCTGTTAGCGGTGTTTTTACTTTTTATCATTTATCACAACATTATCAGTTTATCACATATGTTTTGAACCCGGTCCTTGGTGTATCAATCATGGAGTAATTTCTCTATTCTGTGCCACAGATATAAAATATCTATTTTATATCTGTGTTCTGTGCACGATTTAAGATATACCTTATCTTACCTAACCTAGGTATATCTTAAATCGTGATTCTGTGGTAATGACGTAATGTACAAATACTACAAATGCACCTTGACCCGGTCTTAGGGTATCTTTATTCTATGAGGGGATCTTCGAAACCGTGGTCTAGGGCAATGGTTCCCAACCTTTTTGACACTATTGACCACTTGGAGAACTTTCGATGCGTCACGGACATAGAGTATACTCTATGGTCACGGACCACCTCAATTTCAGAACTTATTTTTCTTATAAACAAGAATCATTTTGTTTCACACTCTTTAGAATTTAGTGTTTATGAATAAACAAAAAACAATGAAATTCCTTACAGCTTATAATAGTGTTTATAATAATTGATCAATTTTGAGAAAAAGTTTAAAGCTACCTATTAACAATTTAATGCATATTACTAGGTAGGTAGCACGGTTTAAGATAGTACTATCTTAAACCGTGGTAGGTAGGTACTATAAAAAAATGTACATCATATTATCATATATTTTATTATAACGTCTCACCACAGAATAGACACATAATGTAGAGCGGTACCTACCCACTTGCCCACCTTTTTTATTTTAACTTAATTTTTTCAGAAAAAAACTGCAAATATCAAGATATCGAGTGAAAAAACTATAACAATAAACAGGTAATAATAATAGGTCAACAAGTCTACTTTGCATCGGTCGGAACATATTTTTTATATCTTAGATATTTTTGACTATATTCAATACTAAAAATTTATAAATTTATAAAATTTAAAATATTTATTCTCTTCAAGAATTTGCTAAAATTGATTAAGTGCTCCGACTGATGCAAAGTAAACTTGTTTACCAACTCAAACATCTTTACATTTTTTAAATCAAACCACTAGAAGTACCTTAACTTTTGTCAAGCGACGGCTATTTTACGTAAATAAATTGGTTTTGAATATTTTAATCTATAAATAAAGACATTGAATGACTTGTGCATGTGCGTGGATACGACCATAAACCAGATAAGAAATAACGATGTATTGTAAATTTGTTTGGTTCGCGGGTGAAGGTAGGGGAGTATACACACACTAATGATCATTTACTAGTTACTACACACCCAAAGACGATCAGTAATCGCAGGAACGAAATAATCGCCTAAACAAAATTGCACAATTTCTTGCAGGGGTCTTAACCGTGCACGGCTACAGCTTGATGCAGCTTGACCAGATGGCGCTGCCGTATTCCACTTTGGATAATATTTAAATTTTTCAACTCACTCCAAGTAGTCCAAGTATAAACTAAATTTTTTTTTTCTTGGGACTAACACTATTATTAATGTGTGGGGTTGATGCAAAATTGAAACGATTAAAAATTAACATTATATTGTTTTGATTTTACATTTTTATAATAATATTATATCCGACGGCGTAGTTTATCCAAATTGGAACATACAAGAAACCGCGGAACATAGACGAAAATCTATTAACATTTCGGGGGGGGGGGGAGGCTAACATTATTAACAACAATGTGAGTGGCTTCGATCCCACATAACTAAAAAAGGAGGGGGCTAAGCCCCAGGGCCGTCCCGAAAGACAAATCATGGGGGGGTGGTTTGATTCATAATTTGCAAACTAAAAAAAAAAATTTTATTCTGTGATTATTCGAATATGTATAGGCAAATTTGTATACTGTTATAATATTATATATGATACATTAATAGGTAAAGTCTAAAATATTATAATAGTATAACTGTGTTGGACAGTTGGCAATCGGAAAATTAACTTATAATACCTTCATATTATTATAAATTACAATATATTATTATGATATATTTGGACTTAGTAGTATATACAAAATTATTAAAAAACTGTAAAAAAAAAATTATAATTTGCCGAGTGCCAACTGCCCAACTCAAATACCTAATGTAGGTATCAATGTGCCAACTGACATATACATATTATACGCTCAGGGAGGTGGGACACCCCCTAAAACCCCCCTTCGGGACGACCCTGCTAAGCCCCCGTAAGCCCCCTTCCAATCGCCTCCTATGCCATGGAAGTCACTTTGCTGTGTGCCTGAGTAGTATATTGGTACTTAGGTATTGATAGTGGATACTATAATGGATGGCTTTATTGTGTCAAAATTTAATTCAATACCTAATAAATAATATGCAAATTATTTTAAGTGGTGACAGTGGTGTGTCAACCCCAACTTCTTTTAAAGATATTTTCTTATTTATTTATATTAGTGTTTGTAATACCTACCATTGATTATAAAATTATAATATACTTAATTATATAATCATCGGCAATACGGTAGGCTGAACTCAGGCACGTAGCCAGGATTTTATTTTTTTTTTATAAACTGACAAATTAAAATCTTACAAGTTGCAATACAATACAATCTATAATTATTTAACATTTTCAACTGATGTCTAAAATATTAATTTTCTGCTTTTTTGAACCTTTATATCCAATACTTCGCTCGTATGATATATCTGTAGATATAGACACTTCCCAATGTACTGACAGAAGAGTTAGTCCCGTTAAACCCTCATTTCCAGTTTTGTTAAGAAGCAATGTTTTTAAGCGTTTTAGTGTTGAAAACGAGCGTTCAACTGCTGTTGTAGAAACTGGTTGTGTTGCCAAGATTTTCAATAAAAAATGTATGTTTGGGTAAAACTCCAAAATACCCATCATTTCAGTTGGCTTTTTCTACATTTACCCATTTTTCACACCATAATAAAAATTCAGATCAAACCACTTTTTCAGATATACCTAAGATCTTCGTAAAATATGTTTACATTTTCAAGTTTCGAAACATTTTCGTTTAAAGCAAATTTTAGCAATAAGATTTCAATTGATGACAAAACAACATTGTTTTGTTTATAACGGTTTTCCAAATTTAAAATGAAACCGTCTATCGATGGTACAAATATCGATGTTCTATATAGTATTCTCCCGGTGTGTTACAATCATAAGTATCTGTGTTTTTAGTTTTTTATAATGCATGGACATAAAATTTCTGAATCAAAATATTGTTTTCTTAATTTATTAGCATCTTGAAAAATAGATGAAAATGTGTGAAGTGACAGTGTGTCTCCACGATATAATTCGACATATGGATAATAATATTCGACCGTTCTATAGTGGTTTATTTTCGTACCACAATACAAAAACATTTTTTGAATAACACGTATTTTATTTTAATTTAAATTATAATGATAATGATTTTATATGCCGGTACACAAAAATGGTTGAACTAGTTAATTTTGACCAAAAACATCGCATACAGGTACCTATTCTATAATAATTATTAAAATATTATATCATACGTTTTTGTATTACACTATATTATAATGTTTACAAGTCAATACCGATCACGTACCGAAAAACTGCGCAAAAATAGGTTTGGGGTATAAATAGCTTAATATTAGAGTAAATAATTTAATAGTTTTATTGTGTATAAAATAATAATAGATATACCTTTAAGGCTTTAACGTAAAATGTCTAGCCTTCACAAATCACAATTTATTATTTTCGAATGAAAACAAAAAACTAAAAACCATATAGTCCATCATACAGAGGAAAAATCGTTATTTTTTATATGAATTTCGTTGTAATTTGAGCTTGAATATCTAAATTAAAATTTATTTAATTACAATAAATTCCAATTAGAACAACTTATTAGTAATTAGGTAATCTTGTATTACATTTTCAAAGTGTTATATGTAGTTGTGTATACACTTTGCAGTGGCGTTTTGGGTGTTTAACCCCCCCCCCCCCCATTCCTCTGCAAATTACATCCCCCCTATTTATATATAAAAACTGTGAAAAACTTAGTTTAATTTATACTTACCCCCCTCCCCACATATCATAATGGTTACTCCGCTGTAATCTGTATGTATGAGTATGATCCAAAAATATTTTATAGTTAGAGATACAAATTTAAGATTTTTTTCAATTTGATTTATTTCATTTAAAAAAGTGAAATATTTTTACAGTTATTGCTTAAGTTTTATTGAATGATACTCCAAATCTTTCATATTCCGCTATAATTACGTTAAAATTTCCAAAATTTTTTAGGTAAATCATTAATACTCATTATAACGTTTTTAAGCTCTGAATAAAACACGGTACCACAATATTTCAACATGTAATTATTTCTTTTATATTTTTACTTTTTATTAATTACAAGATTAACTGTTTAATCAGTGATGAAAATATGATGCTAAATTGCCTATATAATGCGCCGTCTCAAATTTAAAAGTACAATATTATTGTAGATAATTATTGACAAATTTATTTGTTTGGTATGAGTTATAATATTATCATCCAAAATATAATATTATGGTAAAACAATATTTACACTGTGAAATGTGAAATGTATTTGAATAAATATTATTTTATTATATTATATTTATTTATATTTATTCACCAAGGTAACATAAATGATGTTACATAATATGATATCATTATTATGAAGCACATTCTATTTGTTAGTGTTTATTTGAATGTTTATACATTTTTTTAAACTAATTATTAACGTTTAATACTATACATTTTATTATTCAAGACAATAAATCCTTTAAGGTCATAATATCGTCCTGTCGATTTGTTTATTTTTAAATGGCGTTTCATTTAAATAAAGGATCGGTTCAAGTTTTAAAAAAAATATGTTTGATCACTTTAACTGCAAATGTGTATACTATACTTTCGTTACTAATACCATCTTGCCCAGTGATAATGGCTGGTCGAAATATCTACCCATTTGATGTTCATTTTTTTGAGTCGTCTATACTTTTCATGACTACTGCATCCATAATCATAGTGGAATGTGGTGTATGGCCAAGAAATATCAAACCGAAGAATCAAATAATTCAATTTTCTTGCGAGGTATATATATATTATACAATTTTTTTCTAAATAAGTAATAACATAATCCTAAATCCCAAATATTATTATTATTTAATTCTTTTCAATAATGTATTTAAATATTGTTTATATTATAGCAAAGCACATCTAGATGATTTTAAATTATTGTCTTATTAATTTATATTAACAATTAATTATTATATATTTATTCCGATATTAGAATAATTCATATTAATTGAGTTAATGTAAAAAGAAACTTGTGTTTTTCATATGTGATTATGCATAGCTGTATATAATGACGACATGTATAATGGTTGTGTATATTCTATTTTGGCACCCAATTGTTGTGATTGTATCTATTTTTACTGATAAATTGGGTTTATTAGTAAGTATAGCTTACTGCTTACTGCGGTTCACCAATGCACACTTCAATACTTATTAGCTATTTGTTCTATTCCTAAATATATATAGACGTCTCAATGGCTGGGATCTACAAATCTGTACAAAAAGAACATTCCTATTTGTATGGGAAATGTCCGTAGCACGAAGTTTTTATGTATTTTATTGAGCTCATTACTATTGTACAATGCACTTGATAAATTCGGTGCTAAAGACTGGTAATTATTACGATATTATATTATTACCTATATTACAATATTTTCTATGATAATAATATTGTTATAGTGTTATACTATTGCAGGCAACGAATAAAATGTTTTCTGTTTTAAATGAATTAAAGATTTATTTTGTATATGTTGTATTCATGCATGTCTATAAGATGAATATTGTAAAAAGTGTACGCTTCTAAGACAAGATTTTAAAATTGTACCATTCTAGTGTGCTGTTTTGTGTATTGTATCAGGGTATGGATATAGTTTTGAGAAGTATTACTGATGTAAACAATTATTAATGGTTAGATTTTTTATTCAATCTTCTAGTTTCTAGCACCAATATCTAAACAAAATGACAATACTGATTATAATGTGAAGTATCAGAATACTACAGATTTTTTGCAGATATATTGTTGTCAAGAATAATTATTACTAGTTGAACATAAGTTTGATCGACATTTTTAACACACGAATTATTAAAATATAATATATTTATTATAAATAAAAACAAGGACAAAATGTATCAGATAATTATATTCATTACTTATAATTTGTGACATTCTGTTCAAGTATAGTAGTGTACTAGTGTAATAATTGCAATAAGATTAACATAATATTGATACATGGGGAGGGGGACTTTTGGGACTATATATAATCGCACATCAATTCTATATTGTTCAAAGATTTTATTCCTTTCTGTGATTGACAGTTATATAATCCCTCAAAGGTCACCATTATATTTATTGTATCGCCTTGTACAGTTGTACGATACAAAGAAAGTGTCTATCCATCTATGCTATAAGACTTGTACAATTATGTACTGATTTGACCCATGTAGAATACCCTAATTCTATAATTTATAAAATAGATAAATGTTAAAAAACTTAAAAGGTTTGTTATAAGCAACTCATCATCAAGATAACCGATTAAATGATGCATGTTGTAAGTTTAGTATGTATTAAAATATTAAATCTATATCTATATATTAATATTATAAAGCTGAGAAGTTTATTTGTTTGAACGCACTCATCTCAGAAACTACTGGTTCGAATTGAAAAATTATTTTTGTGTTAGATAGTCCATTTATCGAGGAAGGCTATAGATATAACATCACGCTACGACCAATGGGAGCACGGGGATTTGTTCAAACGGGGATTTTGAGAATTACGATGGAAATGTTTGTTTATAAGTGATTGCGCTAATGGTCATAGGAGAAATAATTAGTAGAAATAGTATTTATGTATTATTGGTTGGTGGCCATTGGTTAATCGGGCACATCAGTTTCAAGTATGCATCAAATCGAATTTTCGCACATTTCCTACCTAGGTAGAAGGTGGCTGAGTTTCACTTACAGCAGCGAGTTACAAACAAAAGGAGTTGTACAATCACAATATTTTTAAGAGTTGTCATTTATAACGGGCAACGAAGTGCGCGTGATCAGCTAGATAATTAATATAATTTAATAATTTAATTTCTAAGTGCCAAATGGTTTTAAATATATGCATTTTGAGTAAAATTTTACTTAAAATAGAGTTAAAAAATATAAAAAATAATATTTCATGCCTTAAAATTTGAATAGTTAAATCAATATGATTATTAATTATTAATATAAATATATGAACACATTCATAAACGTGACAATTAAATAGCTAAATACAAAATAATAAATTACTAGACAATACATTTAACAAGAAAATGTTTTTATGATGAATATATAATTACCTAGTGAACAAGCATTTAATAAGCTATAAACTATAATATTTAATTAAAATTTAAAGATCAATCTAGTAATTGACATTGAACAATGGACAGTTCAAATACTAGTACGGAAGTAAACTAAAGTGGGGTGGATGTGGTAATGTTGACTATATTATTGTATTTGACTTATTGAGTGTCAAATAACTTAAAAGTAATTTAATCGAGTTCACTAAAATAGTACAGCTATAAGTTGTACATACGTACGTATATAATACACAAAGACCCATTATGTATTCATTGAAAATAAGTTAGGATATTTTAAAGAGGTGAGGTTAGGGCCTGTAACTCCCAATTTATACGTCTATAATAGATAAAATATCAATAATATCAATAAAATAAACAAACTTCCTAATAAAAATTATTTAAATACTTAACTGATAAGTATCGAAACCACGTAGAACAATATGGTCATAAAAAAAAATTAAAATTAAAAAAAAAAAAAGATGATTTATATTAACGTGAAATTTTCGTTTAAGTTTCGTTGAATACCTTTTTATTGTATTTAATTGAACTAAATGGTTTTAGGAATTATTATCATTCTGACGTTGTTAGTATTTTTGGGTCGGTATTCGTTTTTTCATATCACTTAATAACAAACATGGACTATTTAATGATGTGTATAAAATTGTTTTTATTGTCTATGGTTAAATGTACAATTTACGTTTTATTATCCATCTACATGTACTTAGTGGGTATGTCACTTTTTTACCATTGGATTAAAAGTGTAGGTCATCATATTTTTATGTTTGGAAAATTCATATTTAGTAAGTACAGTAATTCTTAGTTTTTATCATCTACCTATCTATCATTGTTTTTAATTTCAAACCTTTAAATCCTACTACCTATACCTATAACCTTTAGATAGACAGTATATTATTTAAATATATAGTAATTATATCCAAATAGAATATGTATTTTTTTTTAAAGTTTTTTTGTGATCAAAATAAAGCTTTTTGTTCAATTTAAGAATAAGTATTTTACTGAGGAAAAAAATGTTATTTGTCTGTTTTTAAGTTCTTGTTTTATTTTCTTACTATATAAGTACCTACTGTTATACTATTTTGTATTGTTGTTAAAACTATCAAAAACAATATAAACTAACATTTTATATTATTTCCATTATTCTGTAGTGAACTGTAATTTAAAATAAAAATCATTCTCATCGTTGTTTTATTTATGTATATATTTGTATACGAATACTTAAAAAGTTTCTTTATTTGACAGTCTCTTTACGATGCAATAATATTTTTTGTTGAATAGGAATTGAAAAATAAGACACTTAAAACTATAATCATCATAAAACAACATTCATGTTATTGACTATTGAGACAAAGTGTTTTAAGTCATTTTATTTTAACTACAACGTTATAAAATATAATGTTTTAATGCATTTTTCTAGTGGAATTGAAGTCAGAAATGAATTTTTGATGCCCATTTTTGTTTATTTATTCGTGTGCCCTTAAAATGGATGTACATTGTAATAAATTATCATAGTCTCTACACAAGTATTTTTATGTCAGCCTATCCCACAAGAAACCACTCACGTTTTAACGTCCCATCCCATCCCACCTCCTATAATAGTTACTTGTAACTATTATACAACCACCCCATCGGGACCAGGACCATATTATATAGAATGATCCACCATCTCAATAATATTTTTTTTCCGGCTACCTATTAATACTTAATTATTTAAACGTTTTAAGTTAATTCCCAATTCGATATATTCTGTTCTATGTATTTGTGCTTACATATACCTATTTATACCTTTATTCTTATACACTCACTATTTCAATTCAATTCTATATTATAAATATTAAATTTTACTACCCATAAACTTCCACATGGCGTTAAGTAAAAAAATAAATATAAATACCTAATTAATATATGATTAACTATAGTATAAACACTTAAATAATGATTAATTGTATCTTTAAATTGTTTGTTAGGATACGTTTTAACAAACAAAACATTTCAATTAACCCCAATTTTCAAAGGTCTCTGTATAGACGATGTCTTGACAGAATTTAGGTTTATATTTACAATAGTCTCAGAGTTCAGAACACATTGGTCTAAGTTATGTCGTCATTCAATCAATTTCCAACGCGTTAGTTTATAACTATAACCTCAACAATAAAAATCGATAATTTGATTAATTACTCGATGTCAAACGCCATCTCGTGTATTCGAAAATGGTGTCACGGAAAATGTATTTGTTACTAGTTATTACCATTAGTTTAAGTTTTTCTTTGAAAAAATAATAATTGTATTTGTATATACACTGTTATTGAAACTAATTATTATTCATTGCAAACATTGAAACATGTAGGTATTTACTTGGTTGTAATTAATTCTCTTAGTTACATTTTTCTATAGATATGAATCAACATAGTTAAAACTTAAAACTTTATACCTATATGAATATATATTATCAGTAAAGCATAGAATAAGAACATTTTCATTTTTACTTAAAATATAAATTATGAATCGGTATTTAGATATCAATAAAATAAATGTTTTAGAATTGTTTGCATCTGTATCATATTATTTGTATGGTTTTGGGGCATATGTTACATACAAGTATGAAACCATTTCAGTTGTTTAACAACAACCTATAGAAATAAGGAAAGTTTGAATTTCAGCAGGTATCATTATAGTTATCAAAATCGGATTAACGGTTTTATTGAACACAAAAATATTGATCTTACATTCATTGTTTGCTAGAATATTTAATAATTTACACAAAATATTCTGGTCTTCTGCGTTTAGGATGTTGGTTGATAAAAATTTACACGTGTTTCACTATCAAATATTTAATCGACCATAATGTTTGTCAAAGTTTCACAGTGATTTACTGTGAAATAATATAGGGGCTGATGTAATCTTGTAACTATGTAAGCTATAAGACAACTAAAATATTGTACCTATACCTATAATCAAGGCTGGCCATTAACGAGACAACGAGTTAATAAGTTAAAGTTAAGTTAAAAAGTTAAGTTACTTTTAACTAAGTTAATTAACGAGTTACTTTTTTTTTTATAAGTAACTATTCTAACTTAACGAGTTACATTTTCCCAATGTTATTCAGTAACTAACGAGTTAATTCATTTTATTGGCAAGTTAAGTTAATTTTTTCTCAAACCACATATTTAAAACTAATTCAATTTTGTAAAATTAATTAAATAAAAAAAATAGCTTGAAAACATTAAATAGTATGTAGTTTTAAATTTTTGATTAAAAATATAACATTTTTAGAACGATGTTTTTTTAATTTTCGTATACGTATTTAACAATTAATTTTGGTTCGTAAATCGTAAGTGCGTATTTAATATTTGTTTTTTTGTGTTTGTATACGGCCTTGTTCTACTGATAATATATTTTATACTATTAACATATTACAACTATGATTTTAAAATACGAATACCTAAGTTTATGATAGTCGATGTAAAATATATCAATTTATTCTGCTTCAAGTATCAACATTTTAATACTATAACTTAGGTTCTTACAATCATTCTCATTTAACTTTAAACTTAAACCCCGTGATAATTTGTATATTATGTGAAGGACATTAAACACTGAAACATATATACATGTAATATATAAATGAACAATACATCATCATTGGTACAGCACTTATATAATGACGTCCATTGAATAAATAAGTGCAACCTTCCAAACAATATCTACTAAAAAAAAATCGAGTAGAAGTACTTATAATAAAATTATATATTTATATGAAAGAACAATGGTCAATACTGACAATTGACAATAATTAATACATACAGGGTGTCCCGTGAGGATTTACCTATTAGCCGTAGAGGGGGACTCGCCGCCCGGACAAAAACCGGTTTTTTGCCGTTTTACTTATTAATTAAAAAAATTATTAAAAATCAGGAAATTAATGAAATTAAAATGTTGAAACGTCAATATTTTCAGAAAAATGAACTCTACAAAATGGCAATCTTCAATATTTTTTTAAATAATTAATTAAAAAAATAATTTTTTTAACTTTTTTACCAAAACATAAAAAAAATAATAAAAAATTAGTTATTTGTAGTGCTTACCTCTGTGAGTCTTAATAAGAAAACAGAATTACGATATCTCTATTATTTCAGGAGATATCGCAATGAGTAAATCCTCACGGGACACCCTGTATATCGTTATATGATAATAATAATGATTTAACATTTAATCAAAAAATATGAAATTAGATAAAATAATCATTTAAAAATAGCAAATTAAATGCACATCTATTGTACTACCTATAGTTAATATTATGAGATTTGTATTTTATTTGTTTATCGCTGCAATTTTCTATTTATAAACTCATAAATAACTGACACAAATTATAGCTCCAACATCGTATGGTAGAATATTGCGCAGATTAGATAATGCCCTTTTATCTGGTTTTATGTTCCGCAAATTACAACCTTAAAAAGTGGAGCAAATTAACAAAATTAATTTTTAGATACTGTACAAATTACATTTATTTTATAAAGTTTGAAAAAAATAATCCCATTAATTACAATTTTAAATTACATACGCCCATTTTATATACATATAATATGTTTAAATATTATATATAAGCCGCATTAATGTAACCTAAATGTTACCAAGCCACCACCGTTACCACGCTGTTAAAACGCCCACAGTGTGCAAGTGATAGGTTCAAGCGTGTTTTGAACGCCTTGTTTGTACACAGAAAAATACCCTAGGTTAGGAAAAGTTAATATTTATCTTGGAACGGTTTACCGATCAAACCATACGATGTTTAAACTTTTTAAGATATTTTTTCTTCCTCACAATTATGGTTTAAGAAATATAAAAATAACTATTTTTGATTGACTAATTTTAAAGGCGCTATTGCTTATTTCGAATTACGTAGGTTGTAGGTATAGGTACACTTTATACGACGGTTAATTTATTAATTTCGGTAAGTTTGAACCCCTATATTGGCAAAAAATATAAATTAACAAATACCTATTTAATTACGAGTTGATTGAACTATTTGAACTTGCTTTTATCTATGTGTGACCAAGTAAATATAACCTTTGCTCAATATACCTATGTTGTATTGTAATTTGTAATATGTACTATGTGCATATCATACAAAGCATGAGTGTACGTAGATTAGGTTCTTAACACAATACAAATGTTTGGTAATATTAATTATTTTACAAGTTAGGTATATAATTGAAATTATTAAAATGTAATCTATACGTTTTATAGTTATACCCATTGCTGTGTCGATGATTTGATCATATCACATTATAATATAGGTAGTGATTTTTACCAACAGGAAATAATACGAACGTCGCACACAAATATCAGACATTATCGCTACTAAATATCACTATGACTTCTAAATGACTTATCGACGTATTAAATACGACTATATATAGTACGTGGTATGTATTGCACCATTCAACTATATCCGTATTCGAATAATATGTAAGTACTTTATGTTTAAATCGAATGGAGTATATGAATCATTATCTTTTTCGATTTGAATTAGATATACATATTATAATTATAAATTATAATAGTTACCTACTTAATAATATTATCCTAGTAGTATATTTAGAAATAATGTGTAAGTCACAAAATAATAATAATAATAATAATAATAAAATTGTTTTTAAAATTAATTAACTCCTCTGTTTTCATTATAGATTAGTGTTTACATAATATAGTAACTATAAAGTGAATAAAGACCTTTTCATATGATTAAAAACTGCAATTCATTAGAGTGACAACGTGGCACATTATACTGGCCCGATCGTTGAAATTGACAATGAAACCTAATTAAGTATAATATGCGTCATAATATTATATGTATGTACACTAAAATATTTTTTCACATAGACCATAGCGGTATTATGAATTTGCTTTCAACTCTCTCAATTTATTTACATAAACTGAACAAACAGTTATAGTTTAACGGTAAACAAATGTTTGTATTTCTATTAAAATTATAATAAATAAATCAACGATTTAGTATGCCAAGAAAAAGCTAAGTGAAAACCGACATGTGACGAGATTAAATTTCAAAATGTTATTGATTGCCACACCAAAAATATTACATAAGAAACTATGGTGGTCCATGCCCATCGGGTACCTATATACCTAGTAATATTTAAAGTTTTAAAAGTTAAAAGCCTCTGTAGTTTTTGTAATGTTCTACACATAAATGGGAGGATATTAAGAACTTGGGTTTAAAGATCACATGTAATATTGAATAATTGATTATAAAAACTATTGTCTATTGTACTATTATATTTTATAATCAATAATTCTGTAAATGATAAACTTTCAGCCACTTTCAATTTCCAAATACCAACTATGGAGATTGAAATATAGTTTATTTGGGTTTACTGTTAGAACTTCTAAATTATATCAATGTATAACATAATCATTTCTCATATAATATTCCTAGTACCTATACCTGTTCTACCAATCCGGTCCACGTGCATTTTAAAATTTATCTTTTTAATACCTAGTTATAAGATATGATAAAATATTAAAATGCATAGCAGACATACCACGTACAGTGTTTATTTCATACACCTTTTTTGGTGATGGGTAAGAGCAAAACAGCCCTAATACTACTCCCCCCAGAAGTAAAGTTTCTGAAATAAATACTGATAGTATATGATAATCTGACATAAATAATAATATTATAAGTAGGTACCTACGTCATACTCTTATTTTAAACAGAAAATGAATAAAGGTTTATAATCCGTATTGACTATGTAAAACTTTCAGACTTCTTTTGTCGATGATTTTAACCATCAATTTAATATTTAAGATTAAATTTAAGTTTTTGTATATGTAATAAATATTCTCATCGATGGTTTAATAAGAACGTTATTATGCTGGATAAACTCTTTGTTATTTTTTGTAAGTTTTATATATATATAAAAAAAATGTTTGCTGCTCATGTTTTATTCATAGTGAAACACACCTATAGGGAAATTATTTTCCAGAAAAATATAACGACCATAATCTTCCTTTCATCCCCGTGAATGGGATTCATCAAAAATGCACATTAAATGTTTTCGTATTCCAAACCGGAAATATATATATAATAGGTGATCCATTTAAGTGTTTGGTGTTACTCATTATTTCGAAGTTGAATTTCAATGGAATTATAAGTTTTACATAATTTGTTGTTTTTGCAAAACAACATTTTGGAAAAAAAAATTGTTTAAAATTTACTGGGTTTGTAAGTTTTTTATGACAGCATGCTGTGATATTGTATGCCCATACAATATAATATTCTGAAGTAGAATAATAGTAATTATGTAGTTTGGTAGATACATACAAATCGAAATACTTTAATTATTCTAATATAATGAGTGCTAAACTCAAAATATAATGGATCTGGGTTCATCGTGTATATTATGTATATATTTTATAACATTTAATTTGATGATTCTCTTGGAAATTCGTATTAGGTAATCTGTGCTGGTTACAAAACTGCAAGAATCACAGTCATGCACGATGATATTGTTAACTATATATAGATACCAATAGGTTGTATAGTATATAATAATATACACTTATAATTGGTAATAATAACCAGACTTAATTATTTTTACTGCATGGTTCTTATAATGGGTAATTACTAATTGAGAAATGTCATATAATTTGATAGTAAATAATAATTCAGATTTCAGAATACAGGTTGTTTAATTTAAAAAAAAATAAGGCATACAGGCGTTTACGTACGTATTTGTATTTTGTACTATTTTTACAGAATATACGCAAATTTAGCAAAATTTGGAAAATGGATAAACGCCTATTCCCACGTATACCCTCCAGAATATCACTGATTCACTTATTATACTAAAACCAGGACTCACTGAGGACGAAACAATATTGCTTTTCTAATATAAATGTTTAGCATAAGACACGTGTAAAGCTCACGTTATAAAAGGGCACAAAAACCTTTTTTTAAATTTTTTTATACCTATAATATATACTGCAAAAAACGGCGATGAGATTGTCTTTAACATATTGTTTTTTATATGAATCTCATAATACAGGTATTTGTATATTTAATATTATATTTTTAACCTTTTTGCTGTAAAACCACTTTTTAATGATGTTTCGTTTGTTTTGCATTTACATGTTTTTACCGCTGATAATGATCGGTTAGCCTCTTAACGACTTGACATAAATTATTGAAGTTCAATTCCGATAAAAAAAACTTTGTCGGTACCTACACCGTGGAGCTATATTCAAAACCAGCACAGAACCGGCACGTATGGCAACCCTAATGGCCTAATCTATACACATAATAATATGCATATGCGAATCATGTTTCAAGTACCTACTCGGGTTTGTGAGTACGTGTATTATTATATGTAATAACAAAGAAAAATTCTCTATACATAAAATATAATTTTTTATTCTACAATAAATTATTTCTTTGTTTCTATAGGCGTATGTATCCGTTAAATCATCGCCCATCGGTATAGGTTATACATATATATGTATATATATATATTTTTTTTTTTATTAATTCTCCCTCGGCAACTTAGGCCATTGGGTGGTTTTTAACTGTGTGGGAGGGTCTGTAGGCTTAAACAAGTTTACACAGTTTGGCAGATTTGTTGTAGGTATCTGCCATGCCCGGGTGGCAGAACCCACCGAACACCGTGACTTGTTCGAAGAAAAATGCCGCCCGAGGTCGAGGTTTTGAACCGACGTCTTAGTCCGCTCTGCCATTCCTTCCCCCATATCTATATATTATTATCGTATAAAATATGAATATTAAATCATACCTCTTTCTGTCCGTCAGCAGAAGGCCAGAATTATCAGTCACTAATCACAGTGACTTATCCACATTTTTTTTTGGGGGGGGGATGGATTGAAAATTAAGTGTAGACAAATTTTATCTGAAAATGATTTATTAATGGAAATTTTGTTATTATTTACCAATTTTCGGGGATACGCCACTGGATCAGTGTATTGCCATATTGTTGTTATTATTATTTCTTGTACACTTTATAGGTAACTCGCCTAATATACAGTGTATGCCTAAATACAGCTCTTACAGTGTTGCTGTACGTCTGTACCTAGATGGTATATCTGGAGGATTTTATGAGCGTCACGATGATCAAAACCGCACACATTTTGTCTATTGATGAAAATGAAGGGTTGATAAATCAAAACCACACACATTTTATTGATAGTTGAAAATTAAATACTTATTATTGTTAAATAAATCGAAGTAATCAATAATATTCTATTAGTATAAATTGATAAAAAATAAATATATAATAGAGATACGATAAAATAAAGTAAATAAGGCACAATGTTCAGATTGGTATACATTTGTATACTTACGTAGTTACATCCAATAGTTTTCAGATATTGAGGTATTCATGTTCAATAAATGTTATTTCATTGTTTATGAATTATGAATCGATTACCATTATATAAATTTTAAATTACTATATTTCTTTATCCTTATCTACTTTACATCTACGTTACAGTATAACTTACTCTATACCGCGGTGCCTAGGTTTATTGGTGATGTATAGAAAAAAGTACGTCAAGATTTGAACTTTTTTTGGAAGTGCCGTCGGAATGACAATATTTAAACGTGCAACATAATTATATTATTATGTCATAGACATGTGTTTAGGTATAGGTACAATGCGAAACCTGCAGTATAGGACGAACAGTCCGAGATCATCAAAACTGTGAATTATAGACGGACACGTATTATTTAGAATACCTATCTTTTTGCAGGGACAAAACCTTTTCTAACCTATAATATTGTCCGTTCGAGGGAGGTGTCTGGCGTCCGCTGTTTACAGGTGTCCGTTAAGAGTTTCACTGTAGAGGTACTCTCCTATCATCTACCCATAATTTTAAGTCTTCTCTAATAATAATATAGTCTACACACGTCATAATGTATGTGTGTCATGTAAGTTCTCGTGTGTGTGTGCGCATGAATTACATAATATTATTATAAAACATGCGCACAATATGACAATAATATTGTTTATCCTTAATCATTTCGTAGTTGTTATTGTAGCCGGACAGCCGGTATATAATAATATGATATTAGCACACGCAAACACGAATTGCGCTTGTTATTATTAACTAAATAATATTTGCGTTATTAAAACTATTACGCGACGCATTAATTTATCGCAACAACGAGTACGTGTGCGACTCGCACAATAATTCGTTTAACCCGCGACCACCGTATTGTGGATACTAATAATTATAATATTATGTTATTTCTTATTGTTATAACTCGTTGTAATAATACGTCATATTGTGTGCGATAAATGCGGATTTTATTTTTTATTCGCAATCTTAATTGTTGATAACAATTAACATTTAACAATATTATACCATGTACAATATTATTGTTCCATTAACCTTGTGTGCGTGCAGTCTATATACGAAGGAACGCGAAACGTGTTTCGTTAATTAAAATAACGATCACGTTTTAATTCGTTCGGCTGTGACGCGTCGTCGAGACGTTGACGCAATTGCGGGGAAGACAATAATAATAATATAGCGTTAAAAAAAAAAAGAACTAAAACAACCGACGCTCGCATTGTTTCGGCATAACATTTTTTTGCGCGGAACACTGCAGCAGCGTCACTGCACAGAACCGTTGGCAAAATCCGATATGACCCAGATCGCGCGCAGCATGTAACGACGGGCAAGTCGGAGGAACTCGAAACGGGGCGTTTTCGAGAATCGGACGCGTCCGCGAATCGAAACGACGCAGATTTATAACAATGAATAATAGTAATATATATTACTACGCTGCAATAATTTTTGAACACCGTTCACGGACAGGCGAATAATAAATCGCTTACGCGCGAATCATGGAAACCGGAATCGATCCAACGACTCGGTATATGGTACTTACCGCATACCGCGTATGAGACACGATAAAATTGCCTCCGACCTGCGTATACTTTGTATCGTTAAGTGTTCATTATATCTATAGTGTAGTCGGGGAAAAAAATCCCAGTAGTCGAATCCTCCTGAAAAATCACGGTACCGTCTGGCCGGCCTCCACACGGTTCTATAAACGTATATAAAATATAAAAAAAGCAGATGGTATATTATTATAGCAAGTATTATAGCAGGTAAGGTACACCTAGTCAATATACGTAAACATCATATTTTATAGTATCTATACCCGCCATAAATATACGAGTTTATATCATATATTATATGAGTATACGACACGCGCACATGGTATATAAATATAAATTATTTATTTGTTATAAATATTTGTAAATACTTGATAATTTGAAGTCATTATAAATCAACATTTTTAAATTAAAGCGTTTGAATTAACATTTATTTACGATATTCACCGACAAATTAACGAATTACCATTATCGATTTTTGATATTTTGTGGTAATTCAAAAACGAATAACCGTAGACACTTGAAATTGTCACCAAATGTTTATATTAGCATTTTGCATACGAGGTTATATATAGTATCAATTTGTTAGCAACGGTAATACGTTGCCGAAAGGAAATTATTTAATAGAAGTGCTTTGAGTATTTATTGTAGCAAATTAATGAAATTAATGTACCGAAATCCTGATTTATCAATTAATCTAAGCCGGTCATGAACGACGTATACCTTTAAAATAAATATACAATGTCGCGCTTTGATTGTGAAAATAGTTCTAATAGCAGTATAACGTACACTCGTCAGAAGTTAATATTAATTTGATTTAGAACAATGAAGGAGAATTAAATAAATCAAATAACAATGCATAAACAACATAGGCAGTACTAGGAGCTTTTCTACACTGTGCTCGAAAAATACCAAAACACATATTCTATTATGGATAGCTATAACCTTTGTTAAAGACAAGCATGGAAATGTTAAATAATGGAAAGTTCTTTAGGATAATGGTTTTCAGATATACATATGTTGTTACTAATCAATAATCAATAATATACCTACAAAACCTACAAATTATTATGCTCTACTCATGGAACACATAACTAAGGTCTACGGTAAGTGGTAATAGCCCACTTGTGTGTTAATAACCTCTGGGGTGGGGGGAGGATAAAGAAGAATTCAAGAAGTGCACTTACTTTGAAGTGAAGCATTCGTATTCATAATTATCCATTACTTTATCATCACTTAATGGTCTTGATTTAATGGTGTGTCCCTCTACATGTGAATAATGATCTGTGAAATTAAAATGTACCTAATTAAATTGAACTTTTTACTAAATTTTTTAATGCGATTCGAGTACTCAAACATTATATTTAATTAATTTAAATAATTTAAAAATTAATAGCATTATTAATTTCAAATTTCCAAAAACGTTTTGTCATAAAAACGATAATGAATTATAATGATATGCTAATTGATAATAAATATTATGATATGATAACTGATAAGAAATTTGCTCATGTGCGTGCTATCCCTAGAAGAAGTCAATACACCTAGGCATGAGGATAGACGTGTTAACAGTGGCGTCATGCCAATTTGTTTTGAATACCTACCTACACATAATATAGCAAATTATGTTTATGCAAGCCACAAATTCTGTCTGGAATTTATCCATTTTTCTGGAAAACGAATTTAAGAAGTTGGCCAAATCACAATATTGGATTTTAAATACTCAAATGTCTACCTTTCGCAGTACAAATGACTGCGGCTAATAAGATATAAAATTAGCAGGTCACGGTAGTGTCATGACGTTGGATGTGTCGAGTTTGTGTTCAACATTTTAGTATTTTTTACCGTTATAATTTCTTGGGTTCATTTTCCTCTTTGAACGACAACATACATTTTTAATACTATATCCTCAAGCAGAATATTTTAGCAAATATTTAAATACAGGTACCTACAAAAGAATTGAATTTCGAACAAGTACCTAGTTAATTAGTAATAAACTTATAAATATTAAATTTTAGATAAGCCGTGTATAGTGAAACAACCTTCAGCGGAGTATCCCAGCTAAACTTTCAATACTTATAAAGTTATAACTTTTCACATATTAATATTCCCTGCTTCTGGGTATGAAATAAAAAATGCATGCCGTCATTAAAAACACCAAAAACTTGAAACATGATAAAGATAACAAATTTAATTATTTTCAAAAATGTTTTTTGACGACTGAAAATTATCTAAAAGAAATATTTACAAAAACTTTAAAATATTTTGAAAAAATAAGTGTTTACCTTTAAAATAATCATCCAGTCTAAGGTCTAACTATAAATATGACTCATCCTAAATGTGATAAATATGAAAGGGACCAACTAAAGGTTTTTTCACTATTTCTGTTTATAATAATAAAATTAGACTAGGTACTTGCTATAACTAAATTGTTTTAAATTTAAATATTTATTTTCCGTCCTTTGATTTTTTTTTCAAACACTACATTTTTTGTTTACTTGCATTAACCACGTTTTCCCCACTTTGTGCTATTGCTATATTATAAATTTTAATACAATTACGTTGGTGTTTGAATTGTGGAAAATAATTTGTGTTAAATGGAAAATACATTTTTTTCGAATGTATTTCAGCGATTCGATAAAAATGATAAAATATAACAATATGAATATTTGTACACTTTTTGTATTCGATATTGTGTATTATACTGTTCAATGGTCGTAAGTTATGATTCATGTACTTTGTTTCAGCTTATAATATAATAATTATGTTAAATGTATTATTATCATTTATCACGCTTCATTTGCGACCGCTGAACTTTTATACTTACATTGTCTTTCGATTTAAATAGTACCATGATTTTCGTGTTTATTTTCACATCGCATTCGTTTGATAATTATAATTTATATTATAGTACAAAAAAAAATGTTGAGGTAGGTAATAATAAAAATTATTAATTTATTAAAAATTATTATCATAGGAGCAATGAGCATATACAATTATTATCATTGTCCACCCAGGAGGCCTTTGCACATTCTGAGGAATCATACTAAGTATATAATAGACGCATGTTTTTAAACGTAAGGTAAATATATTTTTGATACACTGGGTGATTCACCGTGCATTCTCATCCCCATTTTCCTTTAATAATGAATTTGCTAATTATAATTTTTGGAAATTATATAATATTTAATTAGATACCATATTTTAAAATTGTTTAGAGTTTTTTGTAGGTAAAACCTATTTAAAAATGTGTTCTATGGTGACACAAACTTTGTTTTTCTAATGAGAACATCTATTTTCACTATAAATTATTCAAGTAGTGGATATTTAAATGTTTACCTACCTACCTAGTTAAAATTTCGAATGAGTAGTTTCTCAGCTATCAAAATGTTATACTAAGAATGATTAAATGTAGTCCTGGCCTATTATAATAGTTTCACAAAAATATAAAATATATCTAATATTAGACCTAGTGTATGATACTTGGATCATTTTTTTTAATCACAAATACTGATTGATCACCTAATATAAATTACATTTTTAATCCCATACGGCCATATCATGAAACTATTAACCTCAGTACCTGCCTAGGTACACAAAATTAAAAACACAAAAAACTCGTTCGAATTTAGATATTATACTATAAAATGTTCAGTAAAATTCACTGGTAAATAATATACAATAGAAAAACAGAAGTTTGTATCTCCACTTTTTAAGTAAAAAAATCTCAAGAATTTAAAAGTACGATCTCTAAGTATATTTAAAAATTCCAAAAGCAGATTTTTAATAACTACATTACTTAAGAAAAATAGGAGAAGAGCGTGCTTGGAGAATCATCCTGTATATTATATTACGGTCGTGTTTTCTTTATTGTCATTTTATTATAATATATTATTTTCTCAAGGGACATCGGCGATGGTTCCTATTTCACCGTGGATACCTATATATTCAGCATGGAGGTCGCGGTTCAAATCGATTTTTCGTCTGTGGACCGGTTCGGGGAGGGGGGGGGGCACGTAAGCAAGTAAGTAAGTATACGTCCCTCGTTCACATCACTATAATAATTACTTATAAGTATTATAAAATTATATTATTAGAACAATCAATCAAGTAAATAGGTAGGTATATATATTATGTATACGTGAAACACAATATCGGTTTGTACACGGACACATAACTGTATTATATTCGTCGTGGTGGCCCACACACACGCACGGGGCGGCGCGTATAGCGTCTAATATCGATCGGCGGCCGGTGCCCTCCCCGCCGCGGCCCCGATGAGGAGGGCTAGCTCAGTCGTCGTCTAGCACGCGGACACTCGCACGCGCACGGGCGAGCGCCCGCCAGCACACACCGGCAGGAAGCAGCGGCGGCGGCGTCCCCACAACGTCCCGAGTCCACGTCCACAGCGGTGCGCCGTGAGACAGGTCGCGCGGTCCCGAGTCCGCGCGCGTCCAAAGTTGCAGTGTGCGGCCGCGTGTTGTTTGAGTAACGCGGGCAGCGCGTGCGATGCGATCCCGGTCGCGGGTTACCGGCGGCACGACGACCACGACGATTGCACTGGCACCGGCATCCGGCGACGACGACGACGCCGACGACGACCATCACCGCGATCACGACCACTACCACGACCACGACCACCACCACCAACAACACCACAACCACCGCGGTCGTGACGGACCGAGTTATCGCATCATCATTCAACGTCCCGCCGCCGACGAAACTCCGTCGACGGGACGCCGACCAGACGACTGCGACATCGACGGACATGGCCGAGGTGGTGACGAGTTGCTGAACTACGACCACGAAGGACGACGGAGATCGAGCCGAACTCGCGGATACACCGGCTCGACCAAGATATTCGACGTGAGTGTGTTATATTTTATTAGAATATTATGTAAGTATCTGCTGTTAGGACGTGCGATCGAGAAATTCAAGAAGACAAGTGCAATACGCTACAATGAGATAACAAGTCCGATACGATTAACAGTTATGTCTATAAGGTTTATATTTACTCACTATGGTTAGGCACTGTATAAAATTGTACAGCAACAGGTACGCTTTATTATGAAATAATGCAAAAATATTAATTTTGAGTCAAATTAAGTTCTATGTTGGAAAATTTGGGGCGCCATAAAAAAAATAGCCCTGCGGTGCCAAAACTCTTAATCCGGCCGATGGTCGAAATGTATCACATGGTATATCGGCATATCGCACATGTGATTTATTGAGAAAGTTCGAAAAGTTTAAGTATTACATTTTTTTTCTAAGTCTGCTATATACATATAGTCCTAATGTTTCGCATAAAGGTAACTATATGTATTTTCAATGTCAGATATTATAAAGCAAAATACTTTTTTTTTAAATGTATAAAACAGATTAAGTCAGATATTTACAATTTTCTAAGGTGACTCTTGTCACATTTTTGTAACAAGCAAACTTAAATATAATATAGATTTATAATAATAATAATAATTATAGATAAATAACGGCCAGATTGTCTCTTGCAGAAAACGGGCTATACGGGCACCCCTAATATCAATGTTAATCTCACTGACAAAAGGGACGATCCGTATTGTAGGGGTACGGTCACGTATTAAGAAATCGACACGTATGTATTTGTACCGGTAAAGCGTATAAGACGTGTGGCTTTCTTATAATATGTCGACACAGAAAAGGGATGGCGGAAAAAAGTCTCTCCGAATAGAAAGATAATTCTTGTAAACCAAACACCTTTGATAAGGCCGTCTGCCCCTCACTTATCGGCATAACTGCAATGTCGTCCTTTTCGACAGTGCATGCGTACCAGTCATCCTAGCAACAACCCCTTTACTGAATCCTGCGAGCGATGATTGGACTTCCTTACTAGCAGTAATCAGTGTGTTTTCTTATATTGCATTATAATATATATATTTAGTATATTAAATATATCGTACATACAATATTGAATTGTAGGGTGAATTTGATCGAATTCTCGAATACATGACCTCGAGAATCCACCGAAAATCTGGAGAAAGGTAATATCGTAATTCAGGGAATCATCCGGGTTTTAATATACATAAATAAATTACAATAATCTTTCTTCTCTTACTTTTACGCCATTAACGAACATTTTGGGAAACGACGATTCGCCCAAACGGATATACATTACTATCCGCTACTAACCCTCTTATGAAAACGCTACACATCGCGACATCGCGATTTCAATGTGCGCCCATGATCGGTTAATAAATAATATGTATCTTTAGGATACCTATAATAGGTAGGTACCTACATATTATTATCATGTCTTCGTGTCTATCGCGGTAATAGGCATGCGAATCGTACGACGGTCTTCGTTATCACCACATCCCGTGGATACTAGTGCTTAATTACAGTATAGCCTAAAACTATACTGTAATTCGTAAATACAATGTCTCCTCAGCGATTAGTCACGCAGAGGTGCTGCGTGCAAAACAGTCCAAAAAAGCAAGTAAAAAAACCTGTTTATTGCAGTTTTCAAATACAATCTAAAAATAAAACGATAAACAAATACCGGCCAGCACAAAATATTTCTTCGCTTTACGCCCGTTCCAAAATCCACCTCTGACATAATATTATTATAATTATTATTCGAATACAATATTTACAAACCTCGATATTGTATTGTTATAATATTATGTTACGACTTACGAGGGTTGCAGCACATTCAGCGAATATCGTCTTCAGTCGCGATTTAGACGCTTTTCTGGCGTTTGAGTTTTCGGATGATTTAATTTCAATCAGAATTACGTACAAAATAAACAACCATCATACCGTGTTAAACTGTTATATTATGTACCTGAGCCCGCCATCGTCGTAATTATTTATGCGAGTTTAGTGTAACACAAATTCGCGTCTGACGGTAATGACTTTAGTGCGATCGCATTCGAAATGTTATTGTGCACAGTGAAACGTTTCGTGTCCGTTTTCAAAGGGATAATAAACACGACGTTAGTATAAACATAATGTTTGTGTACGGAATATACTATTTATAAGCAAGTGGAGTACTAACTACTAAATAAAACAGACGTCGTATAATATATTATTGTGTCGTGTGTAATGGGAGGTTTTAAGTAACAGCTTAACCTAACCGAGCCGTATAGACTCAATAAGACTGCTAAAACATTAAAAATATTGCTTTTCAATACTTATACCTACATAATATTATATCAGTGAAACCGTCAGCTGTCGATTTTTGATTTCCAAGTGATATTTATTCGCTTGTTTGTAATTCTTTAAAGTCGCTTCGCTCAAGTCGTCCGTTAAAATTACTTGTCGTAGGTCCTTATAATATATGCAATACTATTGTATATATAGGTAGGTACTCGAAATTGTATATGTAAAAGTTTCATACTTGAGTGGCAAAGTGTGTAATTCGGATAAAATTGTATATCTTTCTTACACACGATATTATATTTATTTCCTCGGGTTAGGATTCAACTCACACACGCTGGTGCATCGGCGATTATTACGGTGTCTTGTAAAGCTTCCCCGATATTAGGTTAGGGTAGGTTTGAATGTCAGGATTACACATTTCATCGGGCACTCGAGTATTACCCGGGTCTCTATACGCAAACCAAATTTTCCGACGCCAATGCGTTTTGTGACATGTTATATTTTATTTATTGCAAGACATATAAAGTATTATGACAATAGCATGTAGGTATTTTACGTTTACGAGATGTTCGCGTTTTCAGGTAGGTTAGGTTAGGTTACATTGTTATACTTGAGTTGAAAATATTCCAATGACCTATTTGTAAAATATAATATCCATTGACATGTTTAACCGCGCACCGATGAACACTGATGACTCTTGTATTGGTATAATGCATAATACAATATAGACTACTTACGAGCGTTGGATGTTATTACTTATGCAACAATAAAAAAAAAACTCGTATGAAAATTAAAAATAATTTCTTTCATTGTTAAGTGCGCTCTATCGAATTCTTTATTATGAACTATGCACAAACGATGTTTTTATACACAGTAAGTATACATCATTAAACGCGTTCCGTACGACTGTGAAACTCAATATTATATACACCGTAAGTGTATTGTGCTGTGTGTATTATTATAATATGCGTTACACGGTTTAATAATATCATACCGTAGTCGTATGCAAAACAAAACGAATAACAATATAAGATATAATATTATTATGTACCTATATATCGCAGTCGTATACGGTTCAAACAGATATCAAAAGTCTCACGGTAGCAATTTTTTCCTCCGTCCTTTGCAGCGCGTTCTTGTTTTCGAAAATATCCATTACGATTTTATCTCGGACACAAATCAGCTATTTCTCTAATGCGTTTTTCCGCAATCGCCGTAAGTAGTGGAGGGCATAAAATAACAAACGACAATATGCTCTTACACATCTGTCTACCGCGAGGCCATCGTTGCAGGTTGTATAGGTATACTGTACATACTCGTTGTATATAATATTATATATTGATTATAAACATTTCCCACTGCTTCTCTATATAATAGCTCTCGGGTAGCACAAACAACGAGCTGATCATAATATACGTGCACATTATACCTAACTATATTGGAATGAGCTTGTTTTATCCGTATACGATCGACCGGATTGTGATGTTCTGTAATCGGGCCCGATCGGGGTGTGCCATAATAATAAAATTGTATCATTTTTCACGCAGTCGGTGGGTATATAATACAATAATAACGTGTATAGGTAGTGTAAATATAATATATAATGTGCTCTTATGGAAACTCAATTATCTCGAACATCAAATTTGCAGTAGGTACCTCTATATACACTACCGTGTGACGTCAAGTGAGTATGTAATGCAATATCAAACCACTTTGGCAATTATTATTACATTTCGGTGTAATAAACAGTTTTGTATATACCTATAACTGCACCTTCGGATGTCTGACGGGTCTTTTGACATTTAAAATAAACTTAAATATATTATGTCAACAATTTAACGGTTTATTTCGTTTGTTCAATTTATTTTAGTGCCGCTTCTTTGCACACGTTTTAACGTCCATAAGATTTAATTAATGTTTTTACTTTTATACGAGAATTGTATTATTAAGTAAAAACACAATTTATTTCAATCCTATTATAATTTATAAATCATTATATAAAATCGCAACACAACATATTAAGTAAATATTTGGTCTTATTGAGTTGCAAGCACATAATATATATTCTAATACTAACTTTGACATAAGATACTTATCTGAATATCCTACTCAGTGACGCTAGTCTGTTTGATTGAGAATAAAAAAAATAAGCTATTATGGAAAAAAGATTTTTAAGGGTTTTCTATACGAATAAATAACAATATAGTATGTATATTGCATATTATTATGTTTAATATATTTGAATACCATTTAAGAATACCTTTTAAAAAAATTGATTCTTCAAATGGTATCTGATTTTATAGTAAGTTGCTATTGTAAAAATATTTATTAATTACCTATCATAATTATCATATATTATATTATGTCATTATGAACATACGGTAATAAATTGTGAATAATGATTGATGGGATGATTATAGAATCAAAATAATAAGTGTTTATTGTGTCTTAACACTCAACATTTTGAAATATAGTGTTAGACTTGAGATGAAAGTTGTTCATTTTTGTTTTTAAATATTTATATAGGTACTATCTAATTTTAATTTTGTTTGCCAACGTCCATTGATAATCAACTTGATATCCATTTAATTAATTGTTTTAAGAAAGTCCTCAGATAAAACCTGATGATATTGACCCATATATCATTAAGTTATTACAAATATTTCTCTTCTTAGAAATGTTTTGGTGTAGTGCCAAATATGTGTCAAATGATAATTTATCGAGGTAATTAAAAAATATTTATATATAAAGGTAGGTTATATATATATTAATATCTACCTATTTGTCGAGAATAAATATATTATATAGCCTATATAGATTATTATTAACTGGCTTGTGAAACACAACCAGTAAACGTGTCATTCGTCTGAAATCTATATCGAAAAATAAATTACTAAATTTACATTTTTTGTTTTTTACTTAAATCAGTTTTATACGTTTCAACCAGAATAGATTGTGTCATAATAATATGTGTGCGGTGTGCACAGTGTTCGTTTAACCTATCTGACAATCATTCATCACTGTCATAGCAGAAACAGAACGTCGTTCGGTCGATAAAAAATTTCTAACTAACTGTACACAGCCAGTGGTCTTATTTTTTAAATAAAACTCAAAACAATCTCAATGCATACCAAAAACAACAACTACGATTTCGGTTTAATGACAACTTGTGCGTAAGTGCATTCCACTGATAAATGCTTCACATTCGTTCGTGCACATCACTATAATACGTCTGCTATATAGATAACATGTCGTTTTGGAATTTGTTGTCTATTAGTAAATCTTATAGCCACAGGATATTTTTATACCTATATCAATATATTTTTATAAAAAACACTAAATAATAAATGTGTCCTCACTAAAAATAATATATATATACAATAATATACACCGGTTACACTGTACTTGATAAAATATTTAAGTCGTTTATTTGTTTCAGAGTATCGTTAAGCGAATACTAATCAATAATGAGCCTAAAGAAGAAACCCAAAGAAGACGACCACGAAGCACTGGCCGGAGAAGAAGAAGCTGCCACAGGTGATTTGAATAATATATTCTAAAATAATTGTGTAACACTACGAAAAATTATCCATAATATAGAACAATAAATATTATGAAGACCGCATTTATAGTGATTCGAACTTGCTTGAACCGCTACAAAAAAAATTCAAAAAGTTTATTATTTTATTTCAGCTATTTAGGTATCTAAATAATATAATGCAATATTTTTTTCGTCTCTTTTGCATGCTATTTAGACAAGTGTATGATGTATTGACATTACGCTGCTGTATGTAACCATGGTTGGTACGAATTTCATTAAATTCGTTTTGTGTCATCCAAACACATATTTTATATCTCACGTAAATAATAGCGTGTCCAAAGAATACTTATTTAAGTGTATGAATAATGTACCCGCACGAGTGTGTATGTATATGTCCCTATTATTGGCCGAGTTTCACCACAGCGGTTAAGGGTCAATAACACTTTGATTTTTTTTTGTTAACTGGCCCAATAAAGTTTTCGCACACATTTGGCTTCGTTGAATAATATTTATATAATTTTCCGATCGATCGCGGTAGCTGACGAAATATCGTATTGGACGCTTGTTGTTTATCAGCTGTAGGATCGGCAGGTGTGTATATGTGTGTGTGTGTGTGTGTGTGTGTGTGTGTGTGTGTGTGTGTGTGTGTGTGTGTGTGTGGGAAGGAGAGGCAACTTGCTCGACCATTGCCAATGTCAGTCTACTAAATACTAATACTACGTGGTTACTATATACTGTTACAGACTGGCCTTCGGTCATGTCATTCATTAAGTTTAAAAATACTCGTTGAGACACATAACCCTAATGAAGGTTATGCCTATACCTATTGTTGTGTTAACTTTTTAAAACAACGGTCAATTCCGCCTTAAGCATGCAAAATTGATTCTGACAAGAAAACTGTACAATGTGCTGAAATAAAGAACTTTTATTCATTCAAAGATCCAATAATAATTATTAAATAAACTAAATAAAATATCATGATCAGCTTTGCATTCAATTTGAATAACTCACTATGGTGATGAATAATAGGTAATTAGTAATTTGACAGTTATATCAAAAGTTTCATTGATTACATTTTAAAACATAACATTAGGTAACATGTTACCTATATTTATATACACATACATTTCGGAAATAACGTTAGAAAATATAATTAACATTAAGGGGCCCAGTGCCGATGCCATTTTGTCCTCAAAAATACATTCTGCGGGAATAATGATACCGCCTTGTAGAATCAACCAAATTTAATATATTTTTTTTTAATTGCTAGAGGGAAATATTCTACAGCCCGCATCGATCTCTGTTTTTCAATATTTTATTCTCAACTTTATAATATGTCTAAAAAAATACAAGAAAACATTTTTTTTTGCAAAATTTTTTACATAAAAAAATACAAAATTTAACACATTGCAGCTATTTGAAATAAAATACAAAATCAGAGATCGACGAGGTCTGTAGGAAGTCTTCTTCTTTAAGATAAAAAATAGTCATCAAAATCCGACAATTCTACAAAGCTTGAGAGTTATTCCCGTAAAGTCATTTTTTTCGATATAATACACCCTATCAACCCCTCCCCCCAAATAGATATATTAGTGGAAAAGTTTTATAATTGAGGTGGCAACTAAAATATGAAATTTTATAGAATTGTGGAAAATTTGAAAAACTGGCACCGGACTTCTTAAATATAAATAATATACCTAAATATTATGTAAGTAGGTACCTATGTTAAATGAAATTCTAAAATGTATGTATAAAATTATAGAAAAACACTAAACAGTTTTTAACTAAATTAAAATTGTCTTAATTTACATACATATTTTCAATTATACGTACATTAAAACTGAGATTTTATGTATACATCGTAGATGTAAATCATTTTAAAAATATGCAAAACGATTGATGTTTGACATAATATATGAAATGTAATAAATAATTATAAATTTATTTGTACACATTTTTAGTTATTTATGCACCAACCATTATTTATTTAAGAGTATAAGTACTTGAGTGAAGTTTTATTGAATAAGGTTCTCTCACTTAGGGTTAAGAAGGTTGAGAATAAATCAATTCTTATTATGGTTCAATTTAATTATTAAAAATCATAAATTAATAAAAATCGATAAATATTCAAATTACTAAAAAAAATATACAAAAGATTTAAAATATTTTTGTTTTTAGAATTGAATAGATATATAAATATAAGTATAAGTTATTACCTATACTATTAAACGTGTATTGTGTATTGTTCGGTCTTAAGTAATTAAATAGGTACTTTAAAAAGTTAATACCAACCAATTTTCTTCTTGTAAATATATTTATTATTAGTTATTACTTATTATAATAGAATCTACGTAGGTATAATAAATTATGGCGGGTAATATTTATGTACATGTTCGTACGTTTTGTATTCAGAAATTTTGCCTAAGTATTCTTGACGCCACGGTCGGTATCTTAACTTTCGACAAATATGATAAAAATTCATGATATTATGAACTAAAATTACACAGGTCTCATCATATTGTGTCAAGAATAAATGAATAGTCTCTATAAATAATAATTACTCGTTAGTCAATTTTTATACAAGTAGGTATTTAATTTATGCATCTATTAATTTATTACATTTACTCATGTACCTATAGTGAATATAATATAAACACATAATAATATTATATTATACCTATACAATAAGCGTACATTATTATATACAATAGTTATTGGTTACTGACTTACCGTTGAACAATACATTACAACCTATAATTTATTGGCATGCATTTGGCTGCCCATTTGTAAACATCAAAGGGAAATTGTCATATAATTAACTAAATTGTTAACAATTCAACAAACATTTCCAATAAATACTGTTCTGTGAAAAGAAAACGCTTGCCAAGTCAGGATCCGCATATAGGTACACTTTTGATTTTGAATTATTGGAGAATTATTGACTATATTAAATTGTATACAATAGGATTAAACCAAATTGTATTTTAGACTTTAGTCAGTGCTCGAAATGTTTAATTTGCAATTTTCTAAAATTGTGTCCTTTTTTTAATACTTTAGTCGTACTTAGTTCTTATGGAACATCCCATCGAACTTTTAGCTCTCTTAAAATTTAAACGAATCTTCATCTTTGGTATTTAGTTGTTATCTGCATATATGTGAGTTTTTATGATGTAAGTATAACTATAAAAGTCTGTAGTGAATGAACTATTAAAGATAAAGGACTGAAACTCTTCACTGTACTTCTTCTAGTGAATGTAATTTATTCTATCAATCTTATTATTCTACCCTAAACATCAAAATCCATTCTCAAATTTCAGATCTACGTTAGAAAAATCTAGCTACAATCGACTACCTATTTTATTAACTATTTTAAAATTTTTATTTCACATTTTGTATTTACCCGATAAGCCCTTTTTAATGAGCTACCAATCAACTTTCTAGTTCTCATAGTTTAAGAGAAAAGCTAAAAAAAATAAAGTATTTTTCTGGACTCAAATCATTGCACCGCTTGGGCATGATATTAAATATATCTTATTCATATCTTATATTAGAGATACCTAACTTAATTACCCACCTATACTCATTATTACTAAGTTACATTTTATTATTTTCCTATTTTACCATAAACTCTTGAAGTTATAAAATGCAGACTATTTCCATCACAATTACCATACTTTTAACTTGATTGAAAATTAAGAAAGTAAAATTTGGAATATTGAATTTTGAATTAAAATTAAGTATGAGGTTTAAGACAAAATTTGAAATGTTTCACATTTCTTGTTCCTAGCTGTTGTGAAATTTGGTGACATCTTAAAATGCAATTACATTATAAATTACATAATATTATATTAATCTATATTATATTATTATACTTTTTTTGTAATATAGATGGTCAAAACTATGTACTCGTTCCTCCGGATGGTGGATGGGGCTGGCTGGTGCTCCTGGGCAGCACATTGGTCAACATGTTGATTCCAGGCACGCTTAAATCATTTGGGGTGCTGTTCGTGGAGTTCACAGAAGCGTTTCATGCGTCGGAGACCGCAGCCTCATGGATACCCGCAATTTGCTATTTTCTCTATTGTTCTTTAGGTGAATATTATTTATATTATACATTATTATATTACTGACTTGTATAGACGACGATGTGTTAATTGATCAAACACATTTGTTGAGTTGATAATAGGCAGATGACTCACCAAACGATTTGAAACTGTGGTATAATAATATACATAATAATATGCAGTTGATCGAAAATAAACCATCTTAATTAAACAGTTCCACTTTTCTAATGATACAATAATTGCTTAATATTATTCCACTCTATTCATCATTTGTAATTGACTGAATTATGTGAAAATTTAAATGTTAAAAAATGTAATAAATTAGCGGGTAACGACCTCATAATATGACGAGGCACAGTTAGGATATCAATAACTATAAACATATCATGATGAAACACTGCAAACAAATAAATAAAATTCATCAATAATTTTATAATATTTTATTTTAAGCTCGAGTATTTAAGTTAAATATCATCGATATGAAAAATTATGGGAAAATTATAAAATCCAAAATATGTCAAGATTCTTGAATTTTTTTAACATAAATATCTGGTCATTGGGTACATTATTTTTAAATTACAGAAAAAAGTTACCACGCGATTAAAACATAAAAAGGTCAATGCGGTAAAATTCGTTATTCTGACATAACTTATCACGAAGTATAATAAGTTATATACTATAATATTATTGATAGTTAGACATATAATAATCCGTTATTAGAAATATCAATAAATTATTAATCAAACACAGAATACTTAAACTTTGAACTTTCCATCATAAACATTTAATTTAATTTAACTATTAAAATTAATATTTATTTATCTTACCTATATATCCTATATATTTTTGAATTAATAATAGTAATTCATTAGAATCCACAGTTTAAATTCAGTTATATTATATACTGACAATATAACTGTATAATTGAATGTTTCTATTATTTTTTACAATAAATATAATCACTTAAATTAAATAATAAGAATTTGTTCAATAATATATGTAATATTATAATTTATACTACCTCAATGATAATAATATTATGATGTGATAAAATCTAAATTAGTTACAAATAAATATGACCAGTAAAATTAGTTAGTGTTGAAATCAAGCCATTCAAAAATCATTTAACCTAACTAGTTTTCAGTTATATATTTTGGATTTTTAACCCAAATTAAAATGCCTGCAAATGATTTATATTAATATAATATAATACCTAGTCTCTGGGCCAGTTTTATGAATTTATTTATTTGATTAACGATTATAATATAGTTCATGGCTTTATGCCAAGTACTCTGATTATTCAATGTGTCGAATACTATAACAAAATTAGTATCAACAATATTTGACTGCATACATACAAACTATACAAGTACTAGTGTACGACAGGAACATTAGAAATTCCTAAAATGTCTCATGATTATGTCTTTTATAAAGTATTATATACACATTACTCATAATATGTGGGCATAAGAAGAAGTGGAAACGAAATAATTTTTTTGATAAATTATAAATACCATAAGCAAAACTTGTTCAAGTTTCAAAATGATTAATGACCCAAATTATATATACATATATATATTCCATACCTTATTCACTATTAAAAATATATAGTTATACACTTATATACCTACATATTGTTATATAATATATATATATATATATATATTTATGGATAATAAACGAGTTTAATTTATTTAAATTTTCATGTCTCTATAAAATATTAAATTCAGCTACAGAGAACTAATTTAAATAATGTACCAATTGGTTTGATTTTTTGACGAGTATAACTTAATCTAAAATCATATAATTATTGATAATTTATATGATTAATATAATATAATATTGAGATGTTCAATATTCATATATGAATTAATTATTAAATATTTTGATAGTATCGTAATAAATTATGATAATTTCTTCAGTTCAATCCGGCTTTTATCCATATTCTATATAGTTCCATCAGTTATTATTCCCTCCTTGGCTTATGCTTACAAATAAATAATAATATACCTCTGAGGCTGACCGAAATAACCATATTTTATTCCATTTTATCGACTATATAGATGTTAATATATAATGTACCCAAGAGAATGGATTTTGCGTTCAAGCTCTTAGACTACCAATATATTATTATATGCAATGCGTTCAAAGTATACATTACACCATCCATTCACACTCAATTAAATTTGTTAATAACCGTGTTTGATCAGTTTATAATTAATTTAAAAGTCGGTCTCATGAATAATTTACATTTATGGGTATAGGGTACCTATGAGTGGTATGACGTGGATTTGGCTTTAGCCAAAGCTTTTCTCGGTTAAACATTAGCGATTGCGTCATCACTACACTGAAACAATAATATTCAGTTAAATTAGAAAGGATCAGTCTGCAGTTGCTTGATATTACATTTACCAAATTATTCCCTCTTGCGAATTGGTTACACGAAAATATAATATATTTTAATTAAAATGCTCTGTACTGCGTGTAAATTATCATAATGTATTTCCAAGGAAGCCGATTCAACGCGTTTAATATTATTTATCGAGTTAAAACATATTTTAGTGACTAAAACATTTATACATTTATAGTGCATTTTCCAAAATATAAATTAAATCATATTATTATGCACACAGATTGCTGAAGAATTTAAATGAGTCCCGCGCTCATTATGGATATTTTATATAGGAGGATATTTTATATAATTCTAAATTTTAATACAAATACAATACTTTGATGTTGGAACATCCTTTAACTCACTAACAAACAGATTATAATTCGTTTAACTTCTTTTAACTAGGTCCTGTTTCGAGTTACCTGTCATCAATATACTCATATCGTACAGTAACGCTAATTGGAGGCACCTTAGCTTCTCTGGGATTGATGCTCTGTTATTTCGCCGATTCAATCACATTTCTGTACTTCAGGCAAGTATTTCCGCATACATAATAATATATAAATTATACTAGTAAGTTATTATATCGTTTCATTCTACTTTAATTTCAAAGAAATGTATTAATACTTAATCGGTATTTTTCTTTGACTGTATATACATATGATTATTGTTTTAGGTATAGTATTAGGTATAGCAATATTAGCAATATTGAATTATAATAAACTGGGTTAGTATTTGAACAATAAACAGTCACTATAGTCATCAGTATTCAGTGATGACTCATCACTTTGAAAATAGTATTAGAGTTTTTGAAAATATTTTGTTTTATTATAAAAATAAAAATAATAATATATTTTTTTTTGTCATAACAGATGACAAAATATATAAAGTATACAATATATGACACCCCCCCTCCCAAAAGCAAAAATTGTGCTTGGGGTGTGTGACATCAGAAGAGTCAGTTACATATAATATTTTAATACATAACAATAAGACTTAAAACTTAAAAATTAGTTCTACATTTTTAAGTTAGTACATTTTTTAATGACAAGTGACAACATGATTTTTTTAATTCTTAAACAGAGCTGGATATTTTTTCTGAGTGTTTTGATACCTGAAAAACGAATTTTGAACGAGGATTTAATTATAGTTATAAGTATTTAAAGTTTTGATGAGAGGAGTGGGTGACACAGCCTCACACAAATATTAATAATTAATCATTCAAAGTTCAATTTTAAAAAAGTAAAATATCAAATGAGAAATGTTCTGCTTCTGAATATGAAATTAAAAATGAATGTTCCTCATTCAACAAATAAAACTTAAGAAATATTAACAATAACAAATTGTAAAAATATGATCTTTTCAAAAATATTATTTTGTTTTGACTTGTAAAAAAAACAAAATATTTTCAAGGTGTGAAAGGTACCTTTGAAGGTATGAGTGTTTCCAATAAAATAATCACTATTATATATGGAAGCGGGCAACCATTTTCTGCAGTTATCTTTCATTCACTGTAGGTACCTACAAAGTTATAAAAAAATCAATATTTTATACACATTATTACTATTTGTTTGTCAATAAGTTCATGTTCCAAACACTGAAAAGAACTTTGATATATATTTATTATATACTTATTTACATTTATTAACGTTTTTCTATACACTATGGTTTCCATCTGTCTTGCGATATTCGTACTTAAATAGGTATATCACTATACATATACTTATTGTATATACTATAATTAGTGTATTAATGGTTTTTTTGATTCTTCAAAAAGGCTTAAGTTAATGCATGTAAAGTTGACCATGAGAAAAAACATTATAATATATGGTAACGAATCAATTGAAATTTTCTTCAACGACCTTGAGGTTTATTTAACGTTGATACAAAAACACAATTTAACGCGAAATTGCAGTACCTAGGTACATAATATATTTTATCTATCAACACATGTAAATTGAAATTGATAGCCTGTAGACATAATTAGTAGGTATATGAGGTACAAATAACAATTCACCTGTTCCACAATAAGCAATTATTTTTGCGTCAATTACATCGCACTGATATTATGTACTTGAAGAAAAAAATAATATCCAGATAATCTTATTTTTGAGCCTATATTATCATGTTTTTAATTAACTAGTGTGAAATTCCTTGACAGTATTCAAAAAAGTGTAATAATAATCAACTTATGAATTAATAAAACGATATGCATACACTTTGGTTAAGTCCGGATAAAACGTTTATACTGCAAATTTAATTAGTGTTGCAGAAGAAAATAAAAGAAAAAATTTAACAATTTCCAAAAAAAAAATGTCTTCAATTTTGTTTCTTCAGAGCACTCAAGTTGTTTTTTAAACAGATTTAATGTAACTACGCCATAATCGTTTTCTTTGTCAACTAGGTTTGAATTTGATTAAAATTATCAAATTAAAAAAGATAAATCCATACCTTTGTTTGATAAACAATAAATAATATTATCTACTATAAAAATGTATAAATAACTACAAATAATATTATTAACAATAAAATATCGTTGACAGTTTTAGTTAGTTTTATGATGTAGAAACGTTACCAAAATTCAAAGTCAGGATAATGAATAATGCATGTGATTTTATTGTAATAAATCATCATAAATTCATAACATTCATTATAATTTATTATTTAGTAGCAGTATATATGAAACATGTATTTTGCGTTTTACTATTAATAAATTTAATTCAAAAGCGTATAACTATTGATATTTTAAACTACTAAATAAATATGAATACAATTTTTATTGTTTTTTCATTAGTATAATTTTTTATACTTAAATATTTTTATAAAGTGTTATTACTATTGTATTTAGATACATTAAAATTATTGCGAAATATTATTTATATTTCTGACACCTCTTTAATCGCAATTTTAATTTTAATTTTTAATTAAATGTGATTCCACGCTGTAAACAACTATCAAATTGTATTATTCTTATAGATTTTATGTTTAATCCTAATCGTATACATAATATTATTTATATATACGGATAGAATATAGCCTAACCATAATCCATGGTATATTGTGTAAAAATATCTTATATTTTTGTTTTATGGTCCAACGGATACTGTCCGGGCTTCCTCCGAATTCATTGAATTTTTACTATAAACGGTAAACTCATGGTTGAAATTCCTATAGAGTTATAAAATATGTCTCTACTAATTATTAATTTACTTAACATTTGGTTACGTACTGAATTGAATCATCTCAGTCATTATTCTATACAACATAATATTATAATATAATATGTTCTAAATTTCCTTAGAAACTTATAACAGCATCAATCTTTATAATATATCTATAGGTATACAATTAGTCATTAGATAGATCCATAGATTTATTAAAATACTGTACGAATTTTATATAATATATGTATAGATTTGCATTTATATTAACCATACAGCTTTTTTTTACAATTGCACTTATTTATTTTTAAATGTATATATACTGTACCACGGGGTGCCACTATTGGGTGACTTGCCCCTCCCGCCAATCAAACCACATCAAATTTACTTATTGCATAACGTGCAAATACAGATTGTAAATATACATTTTTGTTCAATAAAAAAAAAAAAAAAATGTATAATATATTATTTTGCATATAAGAATTTTTTACAATTTCACGGTTCGTATTGCAATGAGCACTCGTATACGTCAGTTCGTTTATGCTGATTGGTTTCAGATAAGTGATGAAATCTATATTGTATTACGTACGATAGTGGGTTATTTGTTGTGACCGTAGGTATATATTATAATTTCATAATGTATTTTGTATTTCAATAGACTTACAGTTAGGCCTAGACGAGCGTTGTGTTTCTGATAAAGTGAAAAGTTTATAGTCTGATCGTGTGTATAGATTCGGTGCACAAGTCGTTATTATTATTAAACTTATTTATACTCGCTCCCCCTGTGAAATCTAATCTGATCGGCGTTATGTCAGTACCTATATCGACTACTGACGATGTGTTTATTTATCGAAATGTTTTGACGGTTTAGTGGTACAAAGAAAATTATTCAGATAGCACATCATTTTTTGTTGACGAGATGCTGTCGAACGATTAGCCTTTGCTCGTTAAATGTAACACTAACATAACACTGTTGATGCATTCGACGATAATATTACTATTTATGTAAGCAATTCTGTGTTCACGGCCTTGACGTATCGTACAAGACCCTACCGAACAGATAAAAAATAAATTAGGCAACATATTTTGAAGCGATATATCCAGTCATCATGTGAATCATATAGATTCAATGATGGTCTTATTAGGAAAATAAAACAAGTACGAGTGTTATATCTTACATATTATATTTTTATATTAATCGATAAAAACTCTATGAAAAAACCCGAGTAAATAACAGTTATGTGGCTGCACATGGTACGAGAGATTAAACAAAATCGTTCTCGAAAATATAAACAAAAAAAAAATATTTAAACGATGAAAAGGCGTATTTTGTTTTTTAATTTATTTGTTTCGAGTACAATAAAATGTACTACGACGTCGAACACTACAATGCGGACCGATAGAGAATCATAAAGTATAATATAAACATGGACGATCAGGCCATAACGCATGATATTTAAACGAGTATATTATATTATGTTGTATATTTATATTTTATATGTATACTGT
The DNA here is from genome assembly GCA_949089665.1 of Macrosiphum euphorbiae. Lineage (NCBI taxonomy): Eukaryota > Metazoa > Arthropoda > Insecta > Hemiptera > Aphididae > Macrosiphum > Macrosiphum euphorbiae. The sequence continues at coordinate 12,681,609 of CARXXK010000005.1, forward strand.
GTATAGATCAAAAAATATTTAAATATTATAAACTTATAATTTCGATAATAAAATGGTTCTGCCCATCTGCCCTCAATCGAATGACGAGTATATTGTTTTTGCCGATAAGTTATATAACTGATTAACTGTCCAAAATATTACTAAACTGCTTTAATTTGTACGTCCCTCGAACTAGATCTACAATACATTTTTATATCACATTCCAAAAAGTTAATACTTTATGCTCTACCAGCACTTATTAATAGAACCATGAGATTAGCTAATTATGAATTATGATGGACAAGTTAATTTATTTATTTTTCACATTTCACTCTGTAGAGTGAACACTTTTACGTTTGCGAGGTTGGCCCCCCGACTCTACCCGATCCACTCCAAACCCATGCCAATATTTTGCAACCTACATTTGCAACTATTTGCAACACGCTTTTGGAAATTTGCAACTCCATACTTTCGCCGCAATCAACAATTTACTTTTAGGGGAGCAGAAATTGCGTTGTGTGCACACAAATTGTGTGAAATTTTTATTAGCCTGCCCCACGGCACTAAAATAATCATATCTGTTACAGTGTGGAGTCGCAAATTTCCAAAAGCGTGTTACAAACTTGCAAAAAGTTGCAAATAAGTCGCAAAATATTGCATTGGTTTGGAGTGGAAAAGTCGGGGGGCCAACTTCACGCAGACGGAACACATTTTATTATTATGTTTTCTGTTTAAATTCATATTATGTTAATATATTGTTACCTATATTAAATATTATTTGGCTTTCCAACCCATTCAAATGTAACTAAGTAAATAATTAAATAAATTTGTGTTACAACTTTAAATGACACAAAACTGAATCACTAATGTAGTATACGTGTAGAGTTTGCCAACAATATGAACGGCCGTAACGTCCGACTGATGTTAGGTCAGAGTGGTTATTGAGCGATGGTACCTACTATATTATACTATATTACCTACCTATATTGAACGAAATACGTATATTTTTGTATTTGTCTGACTGTTTATGACTTTCAGAATGTATCTCTATTTTTAAACTCATTGTATATATTCTTTTGTATCGCAATCTAGAATTAAGAGGAACCTTTTGGGTTCAAAATTATTGAATTAGTTCATATTTATTATTTATATATATGTACATGGTGTAGGTAGGAGCTAGGTACCTACGTGCTGTGTACGATAAAAAAACAAACCAATAATAAATCACATTATATAATTATGGTACTTCCTGTAAGTAAAATTCCATCTCTCGACCGCTTTGATTATTGTTATATAAATTGACGTTGACGTATATTGATTTACTAACATTGAACAGCAAATGTATATGCAGCAGTGTAAAACGAAATTATTCTACCGTAGAATAAGGTTTTCAGAGTATATCGGGCAGCTGGTATTTGATGGTATTTCTCTCACGGGTTATCGAATCCCACGAGACGACGAAATATTATGCTGAGCTACATGTAGCGCATTTAGTGGATAATTCAATCGAATACCTATCTATGTAGTGTAAAAAGAGACCTGACAAAAAAGAAAAAATTATACTAGTTAAACGAATGGCAACAATTATGAAAACTATATGGACAATAAATAATTGAAAAAACATACTTATGTCAGTAAATTCACAAAAAGAATATTTTGAAAAAAGTTATTAGTTTATTAAGTTTCAAATTAATTTAAGCCAAAAACATATTGATATTCAAAAAAAATTGAAAAAAAACTACTTGATTTAAATAAACCTTTTTACTTTTTACCATTAATATATTTGTTTAAAAACTATAGATATACAAATCGGCTATTTTGAATTTTTCCAAAATAAATTTAACAAAATTAAAAATTTTTATTTTTGGGGGTACCTATGAAAAAAAAAATGTTATACACTACTTGCAGAGCAAGCGTACCTATATATATATACAAAAAAAAAGTTTAAATATCGATTAGAACAAAAGTTGTTTTATTTATCAGGTCTGTGTAACTAAAAGTTACACTCTGTATATTGCCATGTTCTAACACAAATAACCAATCATTCTATTCGTCACCACCCAATCGAGTGGAGCGATTTTTACTCCAGATTTTGCGGTTTACTAACTTTATTTTACTTCTTGTTGCAACACAAAAGTACTCCGAACGAATCCATCGATCGGAGCGACGCGCGTTTTATAATGTGCAATAATTTACTAATAATTTTTTTATAACTGATTTAATTATTTTTTTCTTATCGCGTTTTATAAAAACGTTCTTTGGTTATTTTTAACTGTTTTGCTAACCGCCACGGGCCATTGCTTGTTTCAGTTACGGGATGATGTTCGGCTGCGGCGCAGGTCTGGCGTTCCCACCCGGAATATTCATCGTGACATCGTACTTCGTCAAGTACCGAGGGTTCGCCAACGGAGTGGCCATATCGGGCAGCTGCCTGGGTTCCATGTTCCTGCCGCCGTTCCTGGGCTACCTGATCGAACACTACGGTTACAAGTACAAAAACAAAAACAAAAAACATTCCCCCCCTCCTCAAAACGCGTGTCGTATACTACATTATATTATATAATATATTAATATATGATTATTATGCATATATACGCTATATACCGAAACGGTCCGAAAACTCTTGAATATTATATTTATATAAATCGTTCGAATTTTCGGGTCGCGTCGCATCCCATCTCCCCTCCATTATAAAATAAAATAATACCATTTAAAAAACCACCCCGAAAATACATGTGTGTTGTGTGTTGTGTGTGTGTGTGTGTGTGTGTGTGTGCGTGTGCGTGTGGCGCAGGGAGGTGGTGCTGATACTCGGAGCCCTTACGCTCAACGTGTGGGTGGGCGCGATGCTGTACCATCCGGTCGAGCAGCACATGGTCAAGCAGTACGTGGAAGACTGTGAGTACGTGGACGACGGGCTGGACAGCGGTGGCGAAACGGATGCGGTGGTGACGTCTTCGGTTTCTCTGGCCGTGGCCGCGGCCAACTCGGTGGTCGGCGGCAAGAGCTTGACGGAATTGCACCGGTGCGGCGTCGACGACGACGACGAGGACGGGCGGCACCAGGAGACGGTGTCGCTGCTGGCGCAGAACCTCAACGGTTACGTGATCGTCAATGAGCTGAACGCGTCCAGCGTTAAGGTGCCGGCGGACGATCGGTACCTGCTGGCCGGCGGCGGCGTGGCGATCATCGCAGCGGTCAACAGCAAGTCGGTGGCGCGGCCGCTGGGCGGTGGTTCCTGTTCGCCGAAGTCGCTGCAGGCGTTCAGCAGCTGCGGCCTGTTGCGGACCACCAGCGGCGGCGCGGCCGACCACATGCAGCTGCAGCACCAGAACCTGCACTACCAGCACCAGCACTGCAGTAACCTGCAGGCGCCGGCGATCCGCGGCGCAGCCGCGTCTTCGTCGCTATCGTCGCTGCGGTACGTCAGCACGCCGTTCCACGGCAGCACGTTGGTCAGCCTGTACGAGGATTCGCAGCCCAAGAAGAAGCAGCAGCAGGATCAGCGCCGGCGGCGGCGGGACAAACGGCGGTCCGGTAAGCAGCACGAGCAACCGGAAGCCGGCGGCGGCGGCGACGGGACCGACGATCAATCGACGTCGTCCCGCCGCAAGACCGTGGCCGGCGCGCTCCAATTGCTGTCCGACCCGCTGTTCATTGTCATACTCGTGTCTAACGCCACCACGGCCATCGGGTACACCAACTCGGCCATCCTGCTGCCGTCGTACGCCATCAGCATCGGCCACGACAAGAGCAGCTCGCAGTACCTGCTGTCCGTGGTGGCCGTGCTCGACCTCGTCGGCCGGGTAGGCGGCAGCACGCTGTCCGACTGGATCCGGCTGGACAAGCGGTACTACTACCTGGGTGGGCTCGTCCTGTCCGGAGTCGCGCTGTTCGTGCTCCCGTTCGCCGACGACTACCCGACCATGTGTTGCGCGTGCGCCGCGTTCGGGCTCGGTTCCGGCGTCGTGGTCGGCATCACGGCCGTCATTATGGTCGACATGCTGGGCGAGGAGCGGTTGTCTTCGTCGTACGGCATATCACTGTTCTGCAACGGGCTGGTGCAGCTCATCGGGCCGCCTGTGGCCGGATACATCTTCGAGACGATCGGCTCTTACAAGCCCGTTTTCCACGGCATGGGTGTCATACTGCTGTTCGGTGCCTCCACGTGGCTGCTGACGCCGTTCTTCAAGAAGAACCATCAACGCCACTGACTGCTGCGGTCGCCACTTATTCTCTAGAATAATACTACTATATACTTAGGTATTCACACTTACCCACAAATACCCCCCCCCCACACACACACACACACACACAACACACACAAAAACACACACAAACACACACACAAATACACTGACATACCATATACATAATAGATTCTAATTTTACTTAAGTATGACATTATACAACAATTACATATTATATTTTGGCATATCCGACGCGTAGGTATTTATTGTACGGTTAGTGTATTATATAGGTTATTATACGCAAGTAGCGTAATTCGGGTGTTGCAAGTGTTATATTATATATAGTTGCACTGGCGACACCAAACCGTTTTTGGGTGTTGCAAAAGTAACACCAAAAGTATTAAAGTTTGTAAGGGTCCTACGTTGTCACTTGTTTAATGTATTTATGAAAAATAAGTTAATTAACACTTAATTTGATTATCTAAATTTAATTTTCCATATTAAGATGATAAGATGGTTATCGTCACGGTGGTTACCGCATGTCAATTAAAACCAAAATTATAGGTTTGGTTTGGCTTTTCGTTCATTGATATTTCAATGAAAACATTTTCAAAAAAATGTGGCGATGACTCTTTAGCACTGTTGGGAAAGTGTCTTTATTACAGTTATTTATGTATCAGAGGAAGAATTGAGGCCGTCGAGAGACAGACGAGGGGGATTGAATATCCATATTGTAACAAAAGAAAGTTTGCAACACCAAAAATTTGAATTTTACTACTAAAATAATTACTCAATAAAATTGAATCATAGGCGTGCGCACGGGGGCAGCAGAGGCAGCATATGCTGCTTTCTTTGGGCCACTGGGGCCGGCAAATATTAAATAGTGGGCCTCGGTAAAATTATATTTCCACAAAAATTTTTTTTTGATAAACTATAGATGAATATTTTATATTTGTAGAAAAGTACTTCTTAGTACCTTACTATACAACCTTTTATCCAAAAAACAAATAACAATACAATTTTAATTTTGATATCCAATAGTAAAAAAAGTAAAACTATGGGCTGGTTTTAATGGTGAATTTGAAAAATGGGCCGAATTAATCTCTTGCTGCCCCTGAAACCGGAGGCTGCGCACGCCTATGATTGATATTACAATAATTTATTAATTACTTCGTTTAATTATACAACATTATAAGTAGGTAAGTCAAGTGGCACCGAGACCGGTCCGTTACACAGAGGGGGAATTTCCGTTTAGGCTCCCAGCCCCCCCCCCCCCCCCGCATGAATCGGGGTATTAAGGATTTAAGGATTTCCAATGAACCCGCAGAGACGACGTGACGGAGTTGGCGCAACTACGCGAATGGACTGATTTTCATTTGAACTTGTGTAGCGGCGGCGGTCGTAAGTACATCGTTTCGTCTCGAGATCAATATTAGTATATAAGTATGTAGAATTACACAGTTTTGCAAAATTTACATATCCTAAGCGAATCAACCATCATGTGTCGGTGGTAATTTTGGCTTGAAAAGAGCCCCATCGACACAAGTCCCCTTACTCGTGGACATCCGTTTATCGTTTTTATTTTATGAATTATTTTTTCAACGTCTGTAAGTCGACCGTCGATCATCACCGCGGCGTGTGGATATTGTCTCGTAAATCGCGTTTATTATCATCATCACCGACCAAAATTTAGAACATTCCATATCGACGAGCGCATCGGTTTCGCAGCATTACATTTCCGCTGTGACGTATAATATTTTAAACTCTCGCCGTAGGTACTCCACCGCAGGAATTCGTACCAAAACGATGTGTGTTTACCTGCAATACCAACAGTGGCGTGCTTAATAGTTTTCAAAGTCGAGGCAAAAGACCAGGGATCCCCGGCTACCCAAAATATTTAGGGTTTTCGTGTCCTGTGTAAATAATTTTTTTAAACTGACAAAAAACGACATCGTATTATTGTATATTATATTTTTGTATTTTTAACGTTTATCACACACTCACCCCCACCCACCTACCCTTTCTAGACTTAAACAATCGCCTCGATCGGGGTGGAAATCTTCTGAGGAAAACTCCCCACTTCCACCGCCACTACCTATATATATATACCGAATTTTGTTTCGGTGTAATTTTGGTGGCAGGACGTATTTAAAGCGCTCGTCGTCGTTTTCGTGAATTTCGCGTAGGTACGCCACCACCGCAGGAATTCGTACGAAAAGAATGTGTTTACCCGCAATATCAACAGTGGGGTGCTGAACAATTTTCAAAGTAGAGGCAAAACACCCCCAAAATATGCAGGATTTTCGTGTTCCGCGTAAGTAATTTTTTTAGCAGACAAAATATAAACGGCGTCGAACCACATTTTTTTGTATTTTTAACGTTTATCACACACCGACTCCCACTGATCCTCCCGTTTTAGACTTGAGACAATCACCCCGATCGGGGGTAAACCCTCTGAGGAACGTGCCACTCCACCACCACTACATATACCGACACGATCGTGATGTAAATACTATATCGCTATCATACACATAGGTAATGAGTTCCTCGTCTGCGCGTTTATTATATGTTATCGCAAGTGAGTTGTAGACATAAATCAATAAATAATTAATACCGAATATTCACACGTGCGACGTATTGTCGACCACGACATCCGCCAACAAACCGTTTTTGTTTCGATTCTTACCTATATAGTATATCCATACCACGATTCTTCCAGCCCCCTAGGTCGCATTTTATATATTTTAATATTATAATATTGTAAATTGTCGTCTCGCGCCGAGGATGACTTTAAGCTAAAAAATAACAAACCCGTTTCAGGCTAAATATATCAACTTTATACGTCATTATATCGACGCTTACCTCGTTGGTATTTATTTTTTTATACGTTTATAGACAACTCTTCTCCCCAAACGCCCAAGCTCACGACCCTCGCGTTTATATTGCCTCGACGGCCGTCGACCATTCAACCGTTGTTTGCGACGACGAAATTATTATTCTTTATTATTATATTTTTGTTGGAACCAAAAACGACGAATTTAAACACAGAAAAATATATTATATTGATGTCTGATTATTTTGTTTTTTTCGTACCTGTTGTTTATTACGAATCTTCCGTGTCCGTTATTTTGATAATATTATATAGGTGTATAACACAATATATTATTATGTTGTTGTTGTTGAATTAGTGGTTACGTTGTTTTTTTTATTTTATCAAAAATTTATATTATATTATAAACTATATGAGTTTTACTATATAACATTAAAACATTTGTCGGAACTGATAATATAGATACCGTACCTATAGTTATATATGATAATGATATTAGAAATATGGTCAAACGAGTTTTATTTAAAACACCACTATTTAGATATACATTAATAGATAATCAAATTGACGATATATATATATATATATATATATATATATGGTATGAATATATATATATTATTTTTTTTATATATATAATATTATTAAAATGATTGTTAGTGTATAGACGTATAATAACGTTAATATTATTCTATTAGTTTACGTTATTATTAATAATATTTTATAGGCTAATAGACTATTATTTTAGTGTATATAGTCATTTATTTTTAATTTATCATACTTGTATAGAAAATATATGAATCAATGTTATTCAATTAAAATATTATATAAATAAATAAATAAATACATTTGTAATGTACCTATTCCAATGCAATCTTTTCCATTGTAGTATTGTACCTGTATATAACATTACCAAGCGTGCAATTTATTATAAAAATAATATAAAATTTAGTCACTTGAATTCTAATTATTGAGCAGACCAAGGGGAAATAAAGAGTCTTGGTGTGTCGACAGCCAGATTGCAGTCGTTCTACGGTGTTGTACAAAGTACCTACTTTCGAGAGAAGTATTACAAAAAAACTTAAGGTCTTCAAAATAAGTAGGTACTCAAATACGATTTTTAAAATCCACACATGAGTAGTTGAGTTCGATTAAAATAGCCAATTCTAGGTTAGGTATACTTCAATTTCAATACATTTGCAGTGAAGTATACTGTTGAAATAAGGTGCGTTCCAAACAAGTAAAAGGTTAACGTATTGTTGAAATCGAAATGAGATAAAACCGACGAGATTTTTTCAAATAATAATATTGTTGTTGAGAGTTCAAATTAACAACTGAGCAGCAGCACTGTTTAATACTTTAATCACAAAAAAAATATTATCCTATACCCTTTTACTTTTAGTTTGAAGTTTGAACCATAAAGAATAAAGATCTAACCTATCTTTATTATTCGTGGTTTGAACTAGACCCTTAAGGATGTTGGTCCAGTGGTGATACAAACTTTTGTTTTTCAAATGAGAATCCCCCTTTCTTTTTTACTCTAATTTATTTAGCGGATATTTTTTTAAAGAATTTTGATGCATCGACATCAAAATTCGAACGAGTAGATTCCTAGAATAGTGTAAACATTTATGTGCTAAGGATAACAGTCGATATAATAGCCAATATATGCTTAAACAGTTGTTATAGACATAACATAACATTTAATATTTGATTAGTCAAACACTCAAACACTTAGGTATTGGTTACAATTTATATAAAATGTTAGATGCTAATATATAAACATTTCTTACAATAATGTGCAAATCAATTAAAAAGCAAGTAATATCATTTTTGATTTATTGAGTTATCTTTCTTATATTACTAAAGGGTGTCGGTGACGGTCATATTAAGGAGTAAAATTTAGGCAATTAATTCACATGTTGTGTCAGCCCGTGCATGACGTGTGTGAGAATGTAAATCGATATTAGCGTGAGTGAGCTTTGATAAAGATGTATACGCACGCGCATGCACAAGTCAGTGCTAGACTTCGATGACTATTATCGAAGCGCTATTTTTATGAACAAAAATGGTTTCACAGGAAAAACTCTCATGCTTCGTAGATGTCGGACTTTGGTCAATTTTTTTTTAGCCGAAAGATGAGAAGTTTCTGCAGGTCGGATCATAGATCGAATTTTTATTTTACTTTAAATATTAGTAGAAAAATAAGTTTGAAAAAGGACAAATATTGTGAATTTTTCAAATGCATATTCCAGCTTCTATAATTATTATTTACAAAATCGGGCTTTGATTCGACCTACAAAATGTTATCTACTTTTAGATAAAAAAAAAATAACGAAATCCCACAATTCTACTAGGCTTGAGAGTTTTTCCTGTGAGACATGTTTTTGTACCAAAAAAACTCCGACCCCCTTAAAATGTATTTTCAGGTTAAAATTTCATCCTCATCATAACTTTTGAACACATTCATATTGTATACGTATAATATTTCCCACACATATTATGCCGTAGCCCGTTTAAAAATGACATACAATATTATTGTCAAAGTCGTATATAAAACAAACTTCATTCTTTGCTCACCTCGATTCAGGATAGTTTTTCAGAAAGAGCGCGGATATCTTCTCAACCATGTGTCCGGCAATTATAAAATAATAAAATTCAAATATTTTTTTAACGCACCGGCTGCGTATTTACGGATGCTACTCGAGACTGGCCAATAGATCCCAAATTCAGTTAGGGTTCGTAAAACAAATTTATTTTACGGATACTACTCGAGTCTGGCCACTATGTAATATACCGCTATACTAAAATAAAGACTCAAAAAGTTCAATATGAAAGCAGGGATATCTCCCAATATGCGGTCTACCTCCGTTTTGTGTGCTATAACGTAACTATAAACATGAGCATAGTATGCGGTCTATCAATGTTATGTGTTCTACCTATATAGCTGGGAACAAAAATGCATTTTCTCAACCCTGTGACCCACTTGGGGAGGTGTTACACAGCAAGTCGGGGGATATTTTCGATTTGCGGAGCGGAGCGACGGCGCCGAGGAGCGTAGCGACGAGTGCCGCTAGCACTGCATCACTGTACGATGTTTTTTTCAATCAATAGCATTTTTGTTGCACCGAGCCACCAATTTGAAAAAACATCGTACAGTGATGCAGGGCTAGCGGCACTCGTCGCTACGCTCCTCGGCGCCGTCGCTCCGCTCCGCAAATCGAAAATATCCCCCGACTTGCTATGCAACACCTCCCCAAGTGGGTCACAGGGTAATAAAAAATAAATTAAATTTTTTTTATACTTTAAATTACACTTTATTATACTTTTAATATTATTGTACTTTATTACTTTAATATTATTACGGTAGACCACGTCCATTTTGGTAGACCGCAGTGGCATAGTGGCCAGACTCGAGTAGCAGGGGCGGACTGGCAGATCGGGAGATCGGGAAATTTCCCGATGGGCCGGTCGAATAATGATGGGATTATAGGCCGTCTCGGGCGGGGCAGTTTGATTGTACAAATAACTAATTTATATTATGATGTTTAAATTTTAATAATATAGTACTCAGTGTTTGGTGTATTTAAAATCTATAAAATATAACATAAATAATACGATAATAATCATACCAAAAATTATATTTTGTTGTTCTAAGACACAGTTATAAAAATAAATTTAGTTTATATAAATAGAAATAATAGCCAATAACGCATCCGGCAACCATTTGGGTTTGTATCAGTGACTGACTTTTGAAAACCACCAGGACATTTTTATTTTTGACCCTCCAAAGTACCAACTAGATTAACTTTCCTATCAGAAAAGTGAATCTAGTTGAATAAAATCTAAGTATTTACTATTTTTACTGTCCTAAAATTTGATGACAGACGCAAAAATAAAAAATTAAATTAAAATTAAAAAATTAAAAAAAACACATCATTGAAAAATCAATACATTCATCACTTTGCTCAGAATCTAAAATGTAATAAGATAAAACTTCAAGTTCGAGTTAGAACAGTCTGAACAGGTTAACCTTATCTGACTAACCCTAAACTGTTATAACTTTAATTATAGGTACCTATTATATATTTTACTAATTTATGGGTGAAACTAAACAAATTTTGAAATGTGAGTAAAATGGTGAAAATTTTTTTTTTGGTGGGGGGTTACATTTGCGGTGCAGGGCCGGTTTGATCCATATTTCCCGGGCCGAAAAAATTCGCCAATCCGCCCCTGTCGAGTAGTATCCGTAAAATAAATTTGTTTTACGAACCCTAACTGAATTTGGGATCTATTGGCCAGTCTCGAGTAGCATCCGTAAATACGCGCACCGGCTCCGACCCTCTTAATCGATTTATTAAGAGGAACTAGGAAGTCTTGAAAAAAATATCTAAAACCGTGGTAGCTATAGTCATCATGAATTACTATTTACATAGTATTTGTACAGTTGTAGGTATACCTTCATACCTACCTATTCCGTCTTAGTCATTAGTCATTACTGCGATAACCAAAAATCATGATTGCAGACAAACTTCACAAAGCTAAACCCAATTATAAATTATTATTAATGTTACGAACAATTAATTTATATTATAATATAATCATTATTCATTATATTATTATGATGATTATTACCTACTGCAGGCTATACTATTTACCTAAATACTAATTAGTATTAGGTAGCTATTGATAATAGCTCTACAACATTGTAACCAAACTCAAAACCAGTTATTTTGTTTAAAGCAGTAGCGAATAATTTTATGTGGTATATACTTATTATAATAATTGTCACCGCTACAAGAATAGTAATTCTAAATTCTAATTAACAATTCATATTATCATTTTAACAATACATTTCTCAAAATGATAATATGAGATGATTTAATTACCATGATCGTATTAACAATCTAATATACATTAGTTTGACAAAAATCTTGTCGGCTGAATAGCAACAAGATAATTGTCAATCTAACAAATGTTTTTATTAATATGATCCGGGTTTTTTTTTTCAGTGATAGTATTCCACAATATCATATAGGAACACATAATATTGTACAATCAGTGCTGCAACTAGAAAAGAGCAAAAGACTATTTAGGGGTCATTATCACAAAAAAATGTTCAAATTGTTCAAATCCTACATTTTTAAACTAGTTAACTATAAGTATTCTTATGAGTACAACACAGGCATCGAAAAACTATAACTTATTGCTCAAACACATTTCATCTTCCTAGCTTTCAGATTTGAAACACCTTTAGTTATTTCGTCTGTATTTTAACTCTGAAGTCCTATATTTTTCCATACTGAGTATAGCAATGTTTGAAAGTCAATTTTGGCCGTATATTGTCCCATTGATATCAATTCAATGTTTCATGCTGATGTAAAAAAAAAAAAAGTTTGAACATATATCGTGAAAATAATATGACGCGTACAGAACACAACAGTTACACAAACAAAAAATCCAAAAGGGCGAGCCCCCTTCACCACCTCCACCTAAAAACCGCCACTGCACGGTCGGTCGTATTATATGGCGTAAATTCAAATTATAATAATATATTATAATATAATATATCGTGTCGTCAGAGCCGTTCGTCCCAAATGTATAATAGGTAAGTAGGTAACTATTCCTTTTTTAGAGCATTAGTCTGCGAAACCGTTTCCATTATGGCTTTTATATTATAATACATTCATAATACGATTTCGGACATGTTCGCAAAATACGTTTTGATCCTATATTATTATTGGCACCACATCTATTGGAGACTACCGTAGATCTGAACTTTGTATAGACGAATGACATATTGAAACCGACACACTTTATGGTCGAGATAGATCTAGGTACATATATAGATTTGTGTTCGACCATCATAACAGAGCCGAGAGAAACCTTCAAACGTAAATCATAATATTATTATATCGCAAAGTTATAATAATATATAGCCACTTTGATCCTAATATTCTAATTCCTTAGTGTTCGTTTCACTTTCTTTGCACTTTGAGTCTTAAATCATAGTTTGTATCTATACATGGAACACATAAAATATACATAACTATAGATACTTCATTTTATTCATCTTTGTTCTGTTTTCTTTAATAGAATTTTATTGAATTTATTTATTTTCAAATCACATACCTATCAGAAATCAGAGTGTAAAGCATACTGCGTAGTAGTCTGCATTCATTACTATAGTGATTAGTGAACAAAAGCAATTTTACAAAAGTCAAAAGCAATTAGCAGAATATATTTTTTAATTAGTATAGACTATAGGTACATTATATGAACTTAATCATATTATAATGAATAAGCTAATGCAATAATATTTAACTTAACACATTCAAACAAGCATTCTATAAAAGTATAAAATAGCAAAGGTGGGCATTAACTAGTTAAAAAGTTCATTTTATTTAACTTAACTAGTTAGTTTATTTTCTAATCAACTTATGAACTTAACTAGTTTAATTTACAGTTGAAATAACTTAGCTTTTCTCAGTTGATTTAAAAAAAATCCATTTAGTTAAAAACATTTTGAAATTTTTGGTTCATACGTAAATATTACTATATCAGTATACAATAAAAATAATCCAATACAAAAACACAAACATTTCTGTTCTTTTTCTTGATAACATCATTTTGTCTATATTAATATATTTTATTAAGTTGTAAATCATATATTATGTGAGTTGCAATTATAAATGATTTTAATAAAATTAATAATTTTTAATTACAAATTGACAATTATTGTTATATTTTAATGTTATTTAACTTATAATATATATGAAGGTCATGCACTATATCTTCACGTATTATGACATTCATTGCTATACGATATAAAAATATATATTTGTTAAATTATTAATTTGAGATGAGTATAGTTTAAATTATTAAATAATAGTAAAGTAAAAGTAAAATGGTATACAGTGTACATTATGATAAAAGTTCAATAAAATTGTTTTTTATAATTTATAAATTAGAAACTAGAAAGACACATTCACTCTTTATGTGATTTACATACTACCTAATTAAAAGAAAAATAGATTAACTTTTTTTAAACTGAGTTAAGTTAATATTTTTTTCTATACTAACTTTTAACTTATCGAGTTAAATTTATAATTTGTTAACTGTTAACTTTTAACTTATCGATCTTGTGTCCCAGGCGCGGTTCTAGGACTAAATTTTTGTATGAGCAACAGTAGATTTATAATTAGGTTTTAACTAATATTCCTATTATAATATATAATATTCCTCATTTCCTCCCCCTTCCCCAAGGGGCACCAGAAATTGTGGTATGGGCAGCTGCCCACCCTGCCCATATGCTAGAACCACCACTGTTGTGTCCTTTTAACTTAACTTAACTCGAGTTAATTATTTTCATTAACTTGCCCACCTTTGTAAAATAGAGATTTTTTTATTTACTCAAATATATTAAACAGAACTAAAAATTGTATTACCATTTATCACTATTTAATATTTTATGTTATAAATATACCTATAGGTAAGTAAAGACTAAAGAGTACTGAGTAGCTTGGACATGATTTCATTTCAGTTCATTGAAAACAACTTTGAACTTTTTCGTATATTTATACGGTTTCGTTGGTTACATATTATATTTAAAAACAAAACAAATCTTTGGTTCGAGTAACGCCAGGGGAATAGCTAATAAAGTTGGTCCTTTTTTTGGATCCAATTCACATTGTATACGTAAATAATAAACTTACTAATAACCTTAGCAGTTGAAGCCTGTAAACTTTTAAATAAAAAAAAAATAAGCTCATTAATCATTAACATACTATATCATAAAAATCAGTAATTACGTACGTAATATTAAAATGTATTCAAATGGATAATAATTTAATTTTAATATTATGAAGAAAAAATTAACCCATTTTGTACTTTACTTTTAGAGAATTTTGTGATGGAAAGATTTCCGAGCGAACTTCAAAACCGCCGAGTAACAATTTTGCCAAAAAAAATGTTCAAATATGTTAGTTTTATCTGTCAAAGGGATAGAAAACAGTTTCTTAAACAACGTTTATGTTACTTAGATTTTTAAAATGAAGGAGCTTATTTTGACTCCTCAAACTACGCTACACTATTTATTTAAATGGCGATTTATACGTTGATTGGAAAAACATTTGAAAAATGTTACTTTTTTTCAAAATTAGGTATTGGTGGCATACCTGCATACCTGTTATTGGCTTTTTAATACTAATTTTACTTTTAGTGAATTTTGTGGTGGAAGGATTTCCGGGCCAACTTCAAAAATAAGCTACATAGGTTACGGCACCGTCAAGTAACAATTTTGCTAAAAAAAAATTTCAAAAATATTAGGTTTAACTGGAAAAAGGATTGAAAATAGTTTTTAAAACGACGTTCATGGTACTTAGATTTTTAAAATGAAGGAGCTTATATTACCTCAAATTACTACCTCAAACGGCTAAAACTGCGCTATACTATTTATTTAAATGGCGATCTATATACGTTAAGGTATTATTTTTATTTTTATTAACTAGTAGGATAATTAATATAAATAACATTATAAATGCTACGTTTTCTTCTAAAATGATTTATTTCAATACAGGTATTTAGTATTCTTTTGTTTTAATTATCTTACATTAATTAATCATAGCATAATAAATAATCACCGAACATCCATCCACCCATCCACCAAATTGTGTCTGTGTTGCTGAAGAAACACATTTCCATAAGATCGCACCACTAAACCTCGGGTAATAATATTATAATCAATAATATCGTATTATATAATAAGGTAAGCCTTTTTTTTTTTTTAAATATTTATTGTTTTAAAATAAAATACTATTATTATCTATAAATCCGCACAGTATAGTCAGTGAATATTTAACAGATCAAATAATTAAACAGATAACTGTGTTCATCTATACATAAAATATGTACTTGAATGGTGAATATCTATGGACGTGATGTACAAGTTAGATATAATGATTATTTACATAGTATAATTAACAGTATAATAATATATAATGATGGTTCATAATATTATGTCCACATCAAATTCCTAATTTTATCATTATTGCTCGTATGGACACACGCACATCTCTAGTTTATGTAATAATTTCATGATTATAATATTATGGTATTTAAAATATGCGAGTAATTATTCAGATTAATATTCTTTTCGAGCGATATCGATTTAACCCCTTGACCTTTCGTTTTTATGACGCGCCTTCTTCATCTCGCATTGTAACAATAAATATAGGCAAACGTCATATTTTATGATATGCTGGTAGTACCTTAAGACCATTACAAAAGCAGTTAATTGTTCAGTTCTATTTTGTATTTTCTGTTTTTTCAGACCTTGTAAGTCGTACGGTAGATTGTAGGTATAAGTGGTAGTCAGGTGGGTACCTGTTTTTCTGAAAAAAATAACGCTTCACGCTTAAATTCACACAAAATTAATGTTTCAAAAACAATAAGTTGACCACTTAACCTGTGTACACGTCTTAATATTGCAATACATATATTTTTATCTGTAATAATATTATGTACACAAGTTATTTTTTCAGTATTTATCCGCACATAGTGCGTAGGTATTTTACTAAATACTAAATAGTATCTACGATAACAATTCGCACCCATAATATTTACTATTTAGGTTTTATGGTTTTCAACGAGTTGTTATTTTCAACAGAGTTGAAACGTGTATTTAATCATAATAAGACAATAATATTATTGTTAATTTTTTTAAAGATGTAGGTAGCATGGTCGATTGTATTCCAAGTTCCAACTTAGAGACTTGGTGGCTGGTGCAGTGACCATAGTAAAAAAAATAAAAAGGTGAGGAGGGCTTAGAAACGACTGGACTTAGAAATGCCGAATTCCCCCTCCCCTATGACTATCCTTCAGTTTGTCACCAAAGCGTTAATGCGTTAGTACCGTGTTGGGCTACGATTGCAGATCGATTTACCATCAGATTTAGCCCCGTATAATTTGTCAGACAACCGAAATCGATACTTCCCATTCGAATACGTCTTATTGTCATTATATTGTATTAATATTGTCACCGTTATTGAGCAATAGCCAATAGGTATTATATAATTGCACCCCAATCCTCTAGTAATGGTCTTACGAAAAGTGGTTGCCCCCCTCCCCCCTCGGCCTATGTAAATGTGTAAATGCGTAATAACTCTAAAAGTCATCAAATGATCATCAAAACACAAAACAATTATTATAATTAATATATTAACTATTTTATATAAGTATAATTAATAAGTGTAGTGTGTAGTGTGTACCTATACCACATTAAATTACTGTTTAAGGGAGAGAATTGAAATGTGTAGGTATGCTCATATAAAATTGTACATGCAAAGTATTTTCACCTTTCTCCCCTAGTCCCTTTTAGGACTTGTCTCAAGAACTGCTCCTGGATTGCCTATTGACGATATATAGTCACTAAAATTGTTCGAACATACACTCTAAACGTCAATATTTCTACATTTGTGAGCTAAATTTGATACCGTGTGTCCGCGAAAACAGGGTACACTGAATAGTTAAACTCCCCACATTACTCAGTAGCTACCCTATACATATTTTTTAATTATATTTAAGGGACATGAAACTAAACTGTTGGATCATCATTTTTTCACAGACAGAATTCTAAAATATTTCTAAGGTACTGAGTAATGTCGGTAACAGAGTTATAGATCGTAACGAGTTTTACCGGACAAATGGTACATATAAAGACACCTTTGAATGCGGGTGGAAGAGACATATCTTAGCCATGACACTTCATTAATATTGGAAAATGAGTGGGCACCGTCAGAGCCATCATTACGAACAATAAGGGTGCACATTTCCCAACCCTTGCGCTTTGACAATGTAATTAATTTCACCAACGAGACTGGCGAGGTTGTTTCAAATAACAATTATTATTGAGAGTTAAAATTAACAACTGTGCAGTGTGTTTACTCACAAACAGGTAATTACTATCTCTATACTTATATATATACCTTTTTTCTTCTAGTTTGAACTGTACGCTGATTCGTCAAAACCTCGATCAATAATATTCAAGGGTGTATTGACGTATTTCCGCACTGTTTCATTTTAGACTGAAAAAGTATTTCGATATGAAATTGAAATTATATACTACCTATTGCAGTTTTGGCGAGTAAACAAGTTACCAGAAATTCTTTGTTTTTTGAAAAAATAATTAAAGACGTGGTTAAATCTAGTATAAATATTATTTATGATGTACAGAGTGATTCACCAAGCATGCTCAAATTTTGATAGGAATACTTATTTTATACTACCTAGAGACTAAAAAGATATCTTTGCAATATATAAGTATAAATAAATATATAAAAAGTAATAAGTTGTTTATTCTAGATATTTATTATTATATATTTAGGTTAGGTTATGTTAGAGTCAAATAAAACTTAATAATTTAAACTCGTAATATTATAAAATTCACCTATACTGTTCCGTATTATATCATTTATATCTCCCGATTAATATGATAATAATTTATAATATATGTTTGTATGGGTTCGGTCTGAGGACTGAGATCGGTAATCGGTATAATATGTTTACGTTATATACCTACACGGTATACGTATATAATATTATAACATCTTCGATATTAATTTACACGATAGATAAGCTATATATCACAGGTGTGGATGCTGAAAATGTATGATAAAGGCCATAGTTTAGATTCCAGTGGTTTAACAAAAACGATACTATAAACTTATACCATAGTAGTAGTTTGTATATTTTTGAGTACTATTTGCATAAATATAGCTCGCAGATAAATATATGTTTCGTAACGACATAACCCCTAGAGCGAAATTTAAAAAAGACAATTCGAAATGGTATTTTGCATAATCCAGTGTATCTTATCGGCTTTTTTTGTTTTTGTTGTTTGTTATATTTGCATGATTAAAGATAATATGTATTATTTATAAAGCGACTGCGTGGTTTGATGACTCTCAATGAAACCGAAGAGAAAAAATTCGAAAAAATGTGTAGTTCATAATGTCCACTAATTTTCGTTTAAGATCTCACAAAACAGCAACCTCATAATTAATAATATTATTCTGGTTTTCAAAGAAAACTTGCGCACAAAATCACAAATTTTGAAAAACGTAAAAGTGATTTTTGTAAATGTGAGGTACGGGTCATGCAATGATGTTTTTATGGCTAAACAAAATATACTTTTATTTTATACGAGTAAACTAATAATTTAATTAGAACCTATTTAATAGCCTTTGATTCATTTACAGTACTACCGTAGAACACTTTCATTAATCAACAAGTATTAATGTTTCTTAATATATTTTTTTACATGGTTTCATTCATTTCAAAAATATTATAAAACAAAATTTTTGTTAAAAATTATACTATATATTTTAAGTTTCTTAACTTTTTGATTTACAACATACAGCTTTAATTTCACATGCGAAAGCAGAATATTTTTCTGAGTATTTCTATACGTACGAATCGACTTAAGTCATAAGTTATATGCTATGGAATATGAAATGAAAATTATATGCTGCCATTCAAAAAAGTGAAAAACTTATATAAAAATTATAATGATCCAAATTATTTAAGTACTTATATATTTTAAATATTATTATTAACGATTCGAAACCATGTAAAAACATTTAAACTTTTTAAAATAATCACCCAGTATGCACAAATGTATATTATTATATTTAATTTTTCTTATATTCAAAATTAATTTACAATAAAATAGTATTTAGCTCAATTTCTGCAGGTATCTGTAACAATAGTAAAATGATTGCGTGTTCACTATTCATCTCTCGGGTTAGTTTTGGTGTATTTTTTATACCCACACCCACGTAAACCTATATAAATATACGCAGCTCAAATAAAGTTAAACAATACCTCGACGGGCTGAGTATGATGGATCACGAGCAAACATTGTTTGGACGATGTACAATTTCCGGATGGAATCGTTCGCGACCATCTATGACAACGGGGTCACGTTATTTGGCGTCTATAAAAAAAAATGTGCTCATGTACCACTATATTTATTTAGTCAGTTGCTGGAATTATTTTTAATTATTATTAATTACTGTTATGTATGAATTTCGGTTTTTTTTTTTCAATTTTATAAAGGCAACTACCGCAACTAATTAAATTTCAAAAGTTTTGCACTTCCATTTATTTGCAAATTTGCAATATGTGTAAAAAAGAGTTAAAGCTTTCAGAAAACGGTCGCCAGGTAGTCTTATTCATACAAAATGAGGTTTTAATATAGTTTCCTGCCGAATAATTTATACTTTTTTAGATGTTTCATAAATAATTCAAACCGATATTGTAATATTAGTGATAGAAGGTCGCTAGTTTCTATACGGACAGTTAAGGAAACACAGCCAATATTTTATTTATTCAAATTAAAATCATTGAATTAAAATAATATAATATATCAAAAAACTACTAACCTAATTTTTGATTGTATATGTATATAATTATATTTATTGTATATACTAAATGTGTTATGTTATTACATCTAGGATTGTCATATTATATTTTACTTAAACCGGAAGTCGGAACAAACATTTTTTGTGTAATTACTAATTTGTATGTGAACTATCATCCTCCACGGTCAAGTGTCAACGATCAGCATTGGTTAACGACATGCGTTTATGAGATAAAAAGTAAAATCGAACTTAATGTTATAAATCGGAAAGAAGTAACCAACAAAATAATCAAATTTAATATAATCCTTTATCTATGGAAAAGTGATAACGAAAATTCAAGTCGAGAAAGTGATTTAAAATAATAAATATAGATTTAGTCAATCAATCAAACACTTAATCAATTTTATTATTTTAAACATTTTTATTTATTCAAACAATATAGTTTTTTTACTAGTTTTTTTACTATACGTTTAGTAAAAAATAAAAAGTTAACATAAACTAAAAAATTATAGAAATTTAATTCTGGGACAATATTAACAATCTCGAAACACTATTGAGACACCGGGACGATAACAATATAATCAAAACCGGTGTACAGTCTCGTATGGCAACCCTTATTGGCTTATTACATTACAATATACGTCTTCAATACACATGGTTAATATATTAATGTTTATTATTGGTATATCATAATGTATTAACTTTTTAAAAACCTTTGATTATAATTTAAAAGACTATTTAAGAGTATATTATATTGTGTTTGGCTATTGAGTTTTGATTAGATTCAATACGCGTATGTTTCATTTTTTGCATTAATTTCAATTAAATTTTGAAGATTAAATGTTTGATATACAAATACTGAAACACATTGTTATAATTATTTATTGTGATTATTGTATTACTATATAGTCGTTTAAGAACAATATACGAGCAATACCCAAAATACAGGGACGCAATATTAAAGTTCACCTCCATCTACGGCCTACAATACCCAAGCTATTACATAATATTACATCGGGATGGTTGCCATACGAAGTAATAATAATATCGGGATGGTGAACCTGTGACACGCGGACACTTTGCAAGCCACGCGCGTATAAACGATCTGGTAAGCCGTGAGTCGGACGAAATTATATTTTTTTGGTTAGCTATAATGATTTTTATTTTTTATAATTTTATTTTATTCGTAATTCGTTCGCCGATGAAAAATAATAATAACATCTATTTTTGGGTAATTTGAACGTCGCCGGTTGAAGTGGGCGAGATGTGTCGTTTATTTTTATCACCCCTTCTATGGACCTAAACAAGACATGCATGCAAGTGATATGATTCTCACACCTATAAATACGGATGGGGCCAATATACACGTCCACCTTGGCTGGGACCACCGTCGCCGCCGTGTGCCGTCACTCGAACGAACGTGACCGTGATAAACATCCGGAATCGGTTTAGAGTCTTATACTTATATAATAATATTATATTATATATTATATATACCCTGTGCCGAAAATATAATTTCTTCACGATATACTAACCATAATAATATAATAAATAATATACGATATAATATCACTGTGGAATTTGTCATATCAGCTGTCAACGATGAACGAACTACGGTGAAGTGATATTATGACTAATCCGGATTTGTACTTTATGTATAGTTTTTTTTTAAGCGTCACGAGTAATAATAAAATCTATTACATTTTCCAAAAAGTCCTTTGGTCATCGTTTCGCAGATTTAATAATATTATGTATAGGTATGTATGTATATGCGATATAATTATTTTTATATATTGTTATGTGTTAGTGTCAGAGTGTGTTAAATGCTAATGCGATGAATTATAATATAATTGATTGATCGCAGCTGCGGTGAATGGTCTCAGATCAAGAGGAGTAGGTATATAAATAGGCGATGAGATGAGCTAAGAGCAATAAAATATATATAGTAAATTTACTTATGCTATTAAAAAAAAAGTTTAAGTGATATATATTATACATAATATATTATATAATATTATTATTTTACTGTGTAGTTTGGTGGCGTTATCAGCGCACGCTTAGAGTTAAGTGATGATGAACACCGCCGTTAGGTGGGTGTCACTCGACTACGCACGCCGCTCGCAAACCAAATTCCGCTAAGCATGTTTCAATATTATTATATTATTTTTATTTTCTGACGAATAGTTGATACGACGAACGCGGCAGTCACACGCGGCACTCATCGCGGTGAAGACGGACGCCGCGAAACGAACGTATGATAATATACATTAATATATAACATTATTATTATTTTCATCGAGACACACACGTGACGATTAAAATATTAGGATTGTAATATTCGTGCTAATAGGATATAGACACCTGTTGAGTAGGTACCTATCCCAGGTAGCAATTTTATGTCTAAAAATATTATTATAACATTAAACCTACTAATATTTTTCGTGTTTATTATATTAGTATAACATTATTATAATAATAGTATAATAAAATCATTACAAAATGCTACTAGGGATACTTACATAGGATTCGCGAGAGCGTCTCTCTCAAACGGAGTAAAATAAAAAAAAAAACAAATCGCGTCGATGATAAGTGCCTATAATATTATATAATATATCTAATATACTATACCTTGTGCATTTACGATATCATAGTTTTAATACTTGCGCGTACGTATATAATTATGATAATCAATAGGTAATAATAAAAAAGTATAGGGACATATTATATTTACATAATATTTGATATTATATACGCAGGACGTATGGTAATAACACATTTAATAATAATAATATAATACACAAGACCGAGTGCGCCGTTCTCTCGCATTATTGCAGCATTAATTCGTGTACATAATATTATAACATTCACAGATCGATCGTGTATAATATACCTACCATTAATACCTACACTCGTAGTCGCTATCAGCTTCCGGACTCGCGATTGTTTATCGCTACCGATGCATCGGCCGGTATGGGCACACACGCACCGCCGGACCAGGCGTATCAGTCGCGTCCGATAGGTCGTCCAGGTGGTACCTATAGCAATATAATATAATTATAACCGCCACGGGCGCATCATGCCACCGCCGCCGCCGTCTTCCGAGTGATATAATAATAATAATAATAATAATATAATATCATGTGAAATAATATTATACTTCCGACTCACCGGCCTGGCCGATATTATAATATTATTATACCCGTCGCAGTCCTGACCTACTAAGTCTGAACTGACCTACTACACACACCGGATTATTCGATTTGCGGAAATATGACCAACGAAACGACGGCGAGCTGCAGAGATCCGGCGGCGGGAGACCCGAAATCCGAACCCGACGAGTCGTCGTACATGCTCCGGGACAAAAGTGCGTACTTATACTTACACAATAATATTATGTTTTATATTATGAATAATTGTTATACACCACCTATATAGCTATCTATAAACGTGTATATAATATTAGCGGTTTTAATTTCCTCGACAGACCGAAACGTATGTTTGTCCATGCAAGCGCGTAGTCAGGATTTTTCCAAGGGGGTGTCTTAATTTTATATTTAAGTAAAACATGTGTAGGGCTCTACTCACTCTCCGTTGTATTCATTAGTCTTCACATATCGCAAAATAGAACCATACGACCACATATTCTGTAGAAATCTGAATCATATGGCACATACATGTTTTGATGCAACGGGTCCGAGTGTTTAAACATCCAAAATACCTCCTTGGCCAAGCCACTGTTTCCACGTGTCCGGTGTCGTTTCACTCGTTTAGTCGTTTGTATATTTTTTATGTGTGTTTCTCGTGACACAGCAGGACCGTCAACGTTGATGAACCACGACCAACCTCACCAACATTCGAGACAGGAACGTCAACACCGGACGTTCGACGACAGCTGGGCTTGGTACGTTGTGGGCGGGTGCGCGTTCGCCAACTTCCTGTTGCCCGGCATGCTGAGATCATTCGGTCCAGACGTCCTGAACGGGTTCGTCGAGGTCCACGAGCTCGAGTTCTCGAACCGGTCCGTCGTCGGCTGCCGGTGGATACCGGCCACGTTCAATCTGACTTTTTTCATAGCGGGTAAGTGCCAAAAATGATTAATACAATAAGACATGATTTTAATTTATATATATGCCAGCTGGGAGCGTGTAAAAGTTTCACAGTGACATTCAGATATAGTCGATTTAAGGGTCAGATTTATGACATTTAGAGTATTAGACAAATCTTTTGAGATTTAGTATTAGGTAGATACACGCTTTATCACAACATAAAGTCAACTTAACAACTGTATTAGGTAGTAAGTACTAAGTACTATCGTAATCTATACACTACAATAATCATGAAATAAAATATTTATTTTAAGCAGTATAAAAATAATATAGACTATGACATTGAACTCGTTGTGTAATTAATTTTAGCATTAAATCGGAAAAAAAATTGAGACAATGTAATCGAAATTAGTATTTAGAATTAACATTTAAAAATAAAATTGATCAACCAATAATATAGTTTAGGTTTGTTTAACAAGTCAATAGTTGTTCGGTACCGCAGTGGAATTTACATGTGTTTCACAAATCACAGGTAAAATCAGTGGAATTTACATACAAAATAAAGGTACAATCGGTGGAATTTAGGATTTACAATCATCCCGGCTATTGGGAATCGGATAGATTTGTATTAGAGATTTTGTGTGGGTATCTAGTATCTACCTATACATACACATTAATTAAAAACGAGTATTTTAATTTAATACATTAATTTTTGTGAGCTTTCACACGACTCGAATAATATTCGAGAATAGAATATTGTAATAATATTATTGCTAATAACAATATGTTATTTATTTCACTGTTTGCCTAATTGCCTATAATAAGCATAAAACAAATATTGCGTATATTGTGCGTGAAGCGCGTGTGCCATCGCCACAGACCTATAAACTTATATAGAATTGGAGTGCAGATAACAGCTAGTGAGAGAGGTCCGGGGGCCAACATTGTTGGAAAAAGATAACGTATACAATTTAAGAACATAAGGTTTAATTTTAATAGCGAGAGTGGAAGAAGTTCATCAATAAGATAACATCATTTTTAGAAAAAGAGAACATAAAATGCACTTTAGGTCCAATTGTCATATTATGCATTACCTAATAATATTATGCACTGCACTATCTCTTTCTAACAATGTTTTTTGGCTCTCGGCAACATATAGCCATGGTATGGGGGGACGCACATGTCAATATAATCCTGTGTCTATATAATGGTCATCGCACTCTCGGACCGCTGCGATATAATAATACGTACCTAAATAGTTTGGGTAATTGTTCCTATAATATGTATATAACGTACCAATATAGTATACATATAGTATACATATATACGCACCGAAAATCCCGAGTCCACTGCACTTTTGACGTTCAGCTCGAGTCCGTAGTACCTACTGCACGCGTGGTATCTATATCATTCCTGTATAATAAATAATAATACTAAATCAGTAAACCATACCTGCAGGTGAGTCACGTGTGGCGCTGCGCACATTTCTATCGCAACCGTTGGGATTTTTTTTTTCATTGTGTACCTTTTAATACTATATCTAACGTTTTGGCGCCGTCGAGTACTTACACCTATGCTGCTCGGTGTGTGTGTGTGTGTGTGCACTAAACACTTGTAATTTATGACGCGTGCCGGAGAATCCAAACGCAGTCGCCTCTCCGCGCTCCCCGCCCGCGGGCCACGACTCTTCGAATCGTCACGACCTTTTATTAATATTGTGTTCGATGAAACAATCGACCCGGAAACCAGACGAAGCAGCAGTCGATATTGTATAATATTATACCGATCGAATGTTCCGCCCGGAAAATATTATATAAAAGAGGCCTTATTGTTGTATTATGACAAAACGTACGTGTACTTATACCTAAAAAGCTACTGTGTACACTGTACACGAATCGTACACGTCAACACGTGTTTGGTTTTTTGACGAGTGACGACTGATACCAGTGCCTTCAGACGTGATTTCGATCCCGCAGCTTAAAAGAATAGACGCTTCTAGTTTTTTTTTCTCGAATCTGGTCACGCATTTTTACCGTATATACATGTTTCCAAAACGACATCCGAAAAGAACACCGCTTGTCTGCAGACTTCTGCGTGCAATATTATTGTTCGTAAATCGAACACAAGTACATTCAACGTTTTAAAACGTAGATAGGTATATTCCGATAATGCTATGGTTATAATCAATTTTTTTACATACATAATAATTGATAATCGTAATATTATAATATATAACATTGAGTTTTAAATATATTTTAATCAGTGCACTACAAACATTTATTTAGTCAAGTAGGTATTTAAAAAAATTATATAATATATTATATCTATAATCTATATAATAAATTATTTATTTGCTTAAGGATATCGGTTAGGTTTTACGACGTTATTTTTTAAATATATATATATTTATGTACATAGTTTAAATGTAATAGCTTTGACATAAAGAAATTTGATATTTTAAACGTATAGTTTCTTATTAATACATATTTTTTTACGTATTTTGACTATACAGGATGATTTTTTATCAGTAAACACTCCTCGCGAAGGTGTATTGACGTTTTTGAAAAATATTTTTTACATAATTTATATAATTCACCAAACCATTTGGATAAGTCAATAACAAAATTATTAATGAAAACTATCTATTTCAGTACATGAAAATCGAATTTCAAATGAATAGAACTAGGTTTGAAGATTATATAAACCCAATGAAGTAGCACAGGGACTCGAATATCTCGCAAAATGATTGGTGTACACTACTCCACTCATCTAAACATTAAATAGGTGCATACTTATTTATTAATTAACCACTCTTTCAAAATGTAATTTATATACATTAAAATTCTTTGTATAATTATCTGTATAATTACTTAAATATATGTTAAAAAATATTTACAAAATGTTAAAAACGTTGTTAAATAACTATTAAATTTATATAGTTATTTAGCCATTGTTAAGAGGATGTCAGCGCGTTGTTATCTTATATATACTCTCTTTCTCTCTTTCTCTCTTTCTCTCTCTCTCTGACACTGCAATGCACACATATCACATTTTCGTTCTATAGAACCAGTCTTGTGTCGTTATAGCTGACCTCTATTATCAAATTTAATGTTTAAAACGTTATCTGTGTTATAAAATCGTAATATTTTTAAATAACCATAACTTGAGTAAAAAAAAATGTCGTTAAAAAGTCAGCATACTTACACAGATAGTTTTTTGAACTTAATAGGTTTGATAATAGGTCAATTAACTTTGTAATATTCGGTCTAGCAACACAAGGTCGGTTCTGTAATTTGCTATATAATAGTTAATATTATGTTGGTGGGTTGGATAAATAAAACAAATAATGCACTGACATCCTCTTAATACTTCTCGAAATAATCAGTGCTTACCGTTAAAAGAATCCTGTGTATATGAATCAAGTAAACAAAATGTAATTTCGTTAAAATGTTTTATTGCTAAAAACGCGTCTCCGTCACATTCCCTAGTCGAAAGTCCTCCATTCGAAGTTCGAACGGAAGAATATAATATAATTGCAGCAACCTCCCTTGACCCGCGCTCCTATCGAGAGCAGTATTAAATTAGAAAAATACTACTAAGCACATATACACTCCATACTTACTATAAATAAATTTGTTTTTACGCGTGGGCGACAAATTCCAGTCACTCTTCTACTATACCGGCAACTCCTGCACCCTCGTCGCACATGAAATCCAAGACTATTTTAAATGGACCCCGTTGAAGAATGCTGCAGTCCCATCCCATTACAAACGAACTTTGCCGCCCACAATTTAAGTACGACATTATAGTGATCTTTCAATTTAGAATCGCGGTCTTCTGCGGTACACCTCAATTTATTATTGGACTCGCTTTACATTTTACATACAATGTTATTATGCGCATCATAATATTTTAGTCATATAGTAGACTTAAATTGGAACTATAGGATTTAATAGTTACTTACAAGGCTATAGGAGTCCTAAGAAACCAAAGTCCAAAATAATCCGTGGGATGCAAGCCCCTGTATACCCCTGTACTTAGACCTAAATATATATTATACAAAATATCATTATCAATAATCGTACATCAATAATTCTCTTTCTACATTTATTATAACCAGATCACTGTATATGGTATATGGTAGGTTCTTAATCGGTGGTCCATGGACCATTTGGGGTCCGTAGATGGTTACTCGGGTGGTCCATGGGGTGGCTGTGAGTTTTTTATTATGTACATTTTTATTGTGATGATTTTTAATGTAATTTATTATTTTTGTAGGTATACGGGAACGGTTGTTCATATTTCTGTACAGTTCCCGATAACGTTTTTAAGATAGCAATAATAATTTCTTGCCCACATTCCACCAATTGAAAGACAACAATGAGACAAACCAGTCATTATTTTTATATACCAAACTTATATGATTGCTTACTAACTACTTACTAACTAATTATCACACTAAACATTCAAAAAATAATATGGCTTTATCCAGTTCCATAAATATAAATTTGTGAGCATCTATTGATGTGCTTGAAAATTAATTTGGCAATTATTACCAGAAATATGGTTACGCAATCCATTTCTCGTGGACTTCATTTCATTAATTAATGATTCAGATCTCGTTAATGATGAATTAATTTATTTGAGATCAAAACGCTACTATGTACATATTCCGAAAGTCTGAATTTTCTACAATAATCATAATTAAAAACAAATCAAGAAATTGATTGGACTTTAAGGACGATATGCGAGTTGCTCTGTCCAATATGGTCTTAGATTTTAAAGCAATATTTCAATCAATACAACAGCAAAATATGTCCCATTGAAACTTGTATGCATAAATTCTAAACTATGAAACAAAGTGATTATTTATAATAATTTAATAATGTATTAACTCTTAATATTATCATTAAAAATAATTAAAATAAAAATAATAATTGTATGGGGTCAAAGCCGGGCTATACAGCTATTAAATCAGTAAATAAATAAATAAATATATATTATAATATAGGTAGGTATCTACAAATATAATTGAATGACAATTTGTTAAAAGGGACCCATGTACATTTTTAACTACTTTTCAGGAGAAACAAAAAACAGTTTTCCTTTATTTTTATTCGCGTAATAAGTACATAGAGGTACCTTCTAACAAACTATCATAGGCGCAACTAGGTACATTTTGCTGGGGGGGCTAAAATTATATCGGCACTCAGCAGCAGTGGCGGATTCAGAGGAGGGGCACAGGGGCACGTGCCCCCTGTCACTTTTCTATCGAAAATTTTTTTATGTAACTACCAGTACCATATGAATGAAAAATTCAGTTAATAAGAATAATAACTACCAACTATTAATTATTATTTTTTTTTTGAATACATTTATTTTAAACTAAAATATGATAAAAAACTGGGAGGACTTGGCGTCTATAGACCTCCTAATTGCTCCTATGGTTTAGTGTAAATAGTGTAATTTCATCTTAATTATAGTTTTACGATGTACCTACTACGCCATAGGAGCACATAGGGGGGTGCTTGGGGGTGCTAAGCACCCCCAAGCTTCAAACTAGCACCCTCAGTTTATTTCGGTACTTCACCAATCATTTATAAACTATCGTGGTTTATTGGTTCGGAATTTTTCTTTTCATTACAAATACTGACAACTGTTTACAAATTCACGATCAAAACAGTATTGTGTGAATGCATGTTTCGGTGTTTCAGTTTTTGTCAAAATATTAAACAGTATGCAGCAATCATATTATATCATATCATTATAGAAAATTATATTATCTTACGGTTGGCTAAGAAATGTTCTATTTATAACTTTGGTTATTACTAATATATTTATTTATTCTGTGGGCCACGCTGAATTGAATAAATTCGGAATGACAAATATTATTAAGAGGATGTTAAACCCGCATTGTGTGGTCTCCGTTTTACAAATGTAAAACATAGAAAAACGTTTTTGCTCGGATAAGAACCACTCACTATATAAATGGACGGTTTTTGTGAGAAGGGGCCCAAGTCAATTTTCATCGATTTTTACTTTATAGGTTAAAATTGTAGGAAATTTTACGCCGCATCTGATGGTGCCACTGTCGTTGTCACGTGACTACTCATTATCAAATTATATTGTTGTGCGTTTGGGTCCATGTAGTAACTCAAAATAGATTTTTGTGAGAAAGGGTACATGTCAGTAAATTTGTCATATCCTTATGCGTCAAAGGGCAATGTAATTTTGTATGCGTGCGAAAGGGACTAAGTCACGAATGTAAATGCTATTTCATTACATTAACACGTTTTTTATCCAATATTGTGGACGATTTTAATAATTGTTAGTACTTTTTACTGTTTATAAATAATTAGCAATTAGTTTTAAAGTTATTATTCAATATTCAAACCATATTTTCATGATGATGTCTAGTAGAAACAATCGACTTTTAGCAATGGCAACTAGTAAGTACCTACATATTTATTTCATATTATTAATAAATAATAATTATAATAATTAATGTGTAAAAAAAATTGATGAGCTATAAAAAATAAAACTAGGTATTGTTCAAATGTAGTGCTTACACATAATGTGCACATACTAAGAACAGTAAGAACACAAATGATGTTAAAAATAGCCATGTATGCATAATAAATTATATTCATATTATTTCATACAAACATTCTTATTCTTATACTCAGGGAATTTTTTTCTCCCATATAAAAATTATAATATTAGTTGATTATCTAACTAGAAATTCATGTCCTATATTGCTATGTCATGATGTATCTAACCATCTAGCTAAACTTATTGTATTCCATAATAATGCACAGTATTTTAAAAGTTGTATGATTTTTTTTAATTATTTAGGTGGTGTAAACAATCAAGATAGGAACACAATTAACTATTGTAAAGAAAAAATACCAAAGAAACCATCTGTTTGTCGTAATTTAAATAATAGTTTTTTAACTCAAGTCAATACATCAAAAACCAAACAAGTTCTGGTAATATAAAAGTTGATAAATATTTAGCTCTAAAGTTATGTTTTGTAACTTAATAAAACATTTATAATTTTTGTGTAAAATATTATATATTGATACACAAATACTTAATAAGTACCTATTATGATTTCTTAAGTTATATATTAAATTGTACCATAGTAATGACAACCACTTTTAGTTTACCCAGCACAATATTTTAGTTTTTATATTACATTTTTATAGGAATGGTTGAATCAATCAGAATCTACAAGAATTTCTGACGAAACTGTTACAAAAATATATAAAACAATTAAAACAGTGAGTATGAAATCTAATTTTAAATTTCAATATTATTATAGTAGGTACCTATATTATTAACAAAATACTTAATATAAAAATGTAAAAAAAAAATTGTATTGTAATTGGACAAAAGTAAACTTAGATTATGTAAGTGGTAAAAAAGATAATGCTGAGGTCCTATGTGTGCCATTTTATTAGCACCACATATCATATTAGATGGATATTATAATGTAGGTACTATAATAAAGTTAAATAGATAATATTATAATATACATTAATCTATAATTAAAAATATAAATAAATAATACAAATAATAAATAGGAGTAATAAGTTAAATCTATTAAACATATTACATATAATATTTGAAATATTTATATTTTTAACTTTCTATTTTCTATGCATAGAGCAACGATACAGAAGGTGTAGAAAATTTTAAAAAATATGGTGATTGCTTAAATGAAAATGCAGTTGATGTACCCAAGCAATGTATTATGAACGAGACTGATGAATCTATTTGTTACCAAGAAATTGGTATAACTGATGTTTATGAAAACTTAGACACTGTGGAAAACATTATTAACTCAATTCCAGAAGACCTTTTAGCGTTGGTTCAAGTAAATAAAATAAAAACATTTTTTAGTTTAAAATATATAAATAATAATTATATTATAAACCATATAGAATGAAGATCAATGCTACAGTGAAATTCACCATGAAAATGTAACAAATACAGATGGATTTTATGAACTGAACTCTGAAAAAGATCCAAGTGTAATATTTGGCACCTCTGAATCTGGGAGTGATGAACATAATTTATTGCACACAGATACTGAGGCATTATTTGGTACTCTTGAATCAACAACGGCGATAAATGAAATTAATGGTAATAACAATGAATCTAATTTAAACAAAAGAAAGAAAAAACCTAGCACGAAAGGTGATACAAGACAATATAGGCAGTACAGAAAGGAAAATAGGAATTGTGGAATAGTTTTATACATGGTAATGTTAACATAATTTTAAGTCAATATTTTGTGTTTTTATAATATCATTATGCTTGTACCTAAGTATTTATTTTAAATTTATCATTATTATTATTTTTTTTTTTTGAAAATACTTAATTATTATAATTTTGATTGTGCAATAAGAAAAAGTTCAATAAGATATTACCTATTAATTTATATTGTTAAGTATAATTTTATTTAAATGCAATTGTGTTACAAGTATTTAAAAAATATTAACAATATTTTTTGTTTCAATTTTAAATTTGTTTAATTCATGTCGTTTTTCATAAAATGTTAATAATTTTATACATGGTAACATTAACATATCTTTAAGTCAACATTTTGTGTTTTTATAATATTATAATTATTCAACCTAAGTACATAATATTTTATATTTATCAATAATTTTTGTTTTAGTTTGTAAATGTTTTTTAAAGTTATTATATTCATGTATTATAAAATTCTACATTTCTTTCTGAATAAAAATACTTAATTACATGATTTATTGCATACATTTTATTATTATTTGTTATTTACCTAATAATTAGAACATATATTTTTATTCTAATAAAATAATTTTAAGTGCTTAATATAACATTATACATACCTAATATAAACTTTATTATTTATTGAATGTACTTATTACAATTTACAATATTAGAAATGTATTGTCATATTTTAAAATAAATAAACTTCATAGTGAGAAAGGTCACAAGTCAAAAGTATAATAATTATTTTAGTGTCAAAGGTATCAAGTCAATTAAAATTACTAAATTTTGCTTAAATATGAAAAGTGATTGAAAGAATCTCACTAAATTGTAATAAAGTATTTAAACATACATATGTGGTAAAAATAATATCAATAAAAAAGACAAAAATTAGTTTATTCCTTCTCCTGAAAAGTAACAATTTTTGACTTGGGCCCCTTCTCACTAAAACCGTCCAAATATATATATAGCTCAAGTTATGCAACCTAATGTTCCTACTAGAAAGAGGAGAACATTGACTGTGCAACATTGTTTTAATTTTTCGATATCACAAATACGAAAAAAGTTCTAATAGTTTCAAAATTAAAAATTAATTATTTTTAGATTCTGAGGGGAACGATGAATGTATTGATTTTACAATGTGTGTTTTTTTTTATTTTTTTTTGTGTCTGTCATCACCTTTCAGGACAGTAAAAGTGCTTGGATTTCTTCAATACTAACTTTTCTGATAGGAAAATGAATCTAGTTGGTACTTTGGGGGGGGTCAAAAGTAAAAATTTCCCAGTAATTTTCAAAAGCGTTGGGAAAAACAAAAGAAAAATTAAGGAAAAACGGGAATTTTTACGCAAAATCTGTTTTTGAGAAAATTGATTTTGGTTTTTGGTGTAACTTTAAAACAAATTACCGTATGAAATTTTCACTGGTTATTTATATTTCCATTTTCTATACATGATAACATTTTCTAAATATTTTGAGTTATTTTGAGGTTTTTACGGACAATTTTTAGATTCCATTTTTTTTAGTTTTTTTTTCTATAAGTAGGTATCAATAAAATTTTATTTGTTAGGTATAAAAGCTTAAACATTTAATAGAAGGCTCATAATATATTGTTTTCAAATTTTATGAAATATAAAAACAAAGTTACACGGTAAATTTTCTCATTTTAGTTTCTTAGCTTAGAGTACAGCCTGAATGTTTTTTATACCCGTGCAAAACTGTTTTGCCTATGTTGTACCTACGTTTTTAATACGGAGACAACACATGTGGCTGTACCTAGCGTCTTCTTTACAATCATACAGACTATTTTATACATTGCACTTTAGATATTATTGTATGCACTATACAAAATTAAATCTAATGCAATGCAGAAATATTAGGATTTAGGGGGTGTGGGGGGCAAAGCCCCTAACGGATATGTGAACCATAAATTATTCCAGCACCCCCTAAATTCACACCTTATGTGCGCCTATAGTACTACCTACATAGATCCAGAGCTCGTAAGTTCATGCACTAAAAATTGCATAAATTGCATTAATTTTACACAGACCAGATGATACGAAATAGGTAATTTTTAACAAAAAAACATGTGTTTACATAAGAGGATGAATAATACACAACAAAACTATTTTTGTCAAAAATGAAACTTGTGTTCCTTTTAACAAATTGTCATTCAATTATTAAATATCTTACATAAGAACATTTTATTTTACGGATTGATTTGGATTTTAACCGGCAGGAAGTGCTAAAGAGTAAAAAGTAAGAACGTACTAGGGAGGCTAAAAACGTCTATAGAAGGATGGAAGTGGGGTTAGGCCACCGCCTAGTCATACCGATGTAAATATAGCTATATTATAGTTTGTTAGTATTTTGTTTTCAGCGAAAATAATCTTAGACAAATTTTAATATAATAATAATATACTTATATACGGTCGAATTTCGTTCGGTGGTTTCAGGGTCGCTGTCATGTCTACTATGCAAATTGATCTCACACCGAGCCGTAACTTTTTGGGGCGGACTTTTGGCTTCCGGCGGTATGATGTACAGTTCGTTCGCCAACTCCATATCGCACCTGTACATAAGGTAAGAGTAAATGGTGGAATTTATTTTACTTTAACTAACAGTAGAAGATGCATGTATTTGTTACGGACAAAGTATAAGACTGTCGGGCAACGTAGTAAAATTATATATATTATAGAATGTTGCCCAGTCTAGCTCGGTCCATATTCAATGTCAACTTTGCTTTATTTAATAGGTACTATTATTTATAATGCTTAGTATTAGTCAAATAGGTATTTGGACGTTTCCCCCTAAATCAATATTTATTTTTTTTTTTAACTGGTAAACCTACGGAGAATAAATAATATTTTGGAATGGTGAAAAAATAAATTTACAACACTAGTCCAATCCAATCATCCAAATATATGGCTTTTCATTGAAGCTCTATACAGATGAGCAACTCAAGTGCATCTATTAAAAGGTTGAATTATAGAATAAGAGCTTTCCGTAATAATTTGGACCCGAGGATCCTCCATAAGTGGTACAAAAAAAATCTCAAGAATTCAAAAATATGGTATTCAAGTGAATTAAAAAATTAAAAAATTCAGAATTTGGATATATGCGTAATTTAAGCATAACAATGGGGTGAGCATGCTTAAAAAATCACTTTGTATACATCGCATTCGTTAAAAATTAACACTTTTATTATATAGGTATTATAAGTTGTCATCTATATATATCTACCTATATTGCAATTGTATACATATTATATAGATACATATATCCTATAGACAATGCCGATGCCTATACCTATACCAGTTCCTGTCACTAATGAGTAAAATCCAAATAATGAGCGATAAGTTATAGGTATTGCATCGGTATTTTCTATCCCTAGTGTTATATTTTAATCTATGATAATTTACATACTTGATCGATGACAGTTTTCCCGATTTTCCGCAGCTATGGAGTGATGGTGGGATTTGGAGCGGGCTTGTGCTACTCAGCAGGAATACTGATCATCAACGAGTATTTCGACAAGCACCGAGGACTGGCCAACGGGTTTTCACTGGCAGGCACTGCCATCGGTGCTCTCGCCATGCCGCCGTACCTCGAGTTCTTGACCTTTTCATACGGCTACAGGTATAGAAATATATAATATTTTACTATAATAATATGATGGTCATTAATATTTCACACACAAAAACTGAAGAAAAAAAAATAAGCTCGTATTATTAAGGTCCCAAACTTCCAACAGATCTAAAATTATTTGTACATAATATTAGACAGGGGATCATCCCTTTTTTTCTTCATTAATGCAGTTATTCATAATCTGATTTTCGGAATTTTTATCGGAGCAGTACACTTCTTAAGTAGGTAGATTGCAGGTACTACAAAATAATTCTTGAATTTGAAAAGAAGGCTTTGAGTATATATAAAAATTCCAAAAGTAGAATTTTAATAAAAGATAAATTCATTATTAAAAGGAAAAATGGTATGAACACGCCTGATGAATCAACCTGTATAGTGTATAGTATATCTATTATAAGTTATAACTTACTAATAGTTTGGATTTTTTTGTGGTCAATGGTCTATGAGTAGGTCTATATAGCTTATTTCAACTGTAAATTCTAAATGCTATTCGTATTATTTGAAAAAAAAATCGACATATTTTATTTTGCTTTGTTTCATTTTTAAATATGTTCTGTATTAAAGCGTATTAGTCATTATTCTCATTGCAATTATTTGAAAGGATAATATTTGTTATTATCTCGAATGTTCAATTTTATGCCGTCATTATATAGATATGTTTGAATACTTTTTATGTTTATTTTTAAATTTTTTTCTAGTAATTAGGTATTTATATTATGTAACTAGAAATGTTATAATAATTAACTATAACTAGTAGTAGTCATATTAGGCGTGTATATATGGTTCAAAGAATAAAACAAAATTACAGTGGGTACCTATGTCTTCTTACAATCGTTTATAAAAGAATTTTTTAGTGTTTTTTTAGAGTTTTTAATCACATTCAAATTCGAATAAGCATCAGCTAGTAGACGGTAGACCGTGGACAAAAACAATCAAAACTCGTAAAATGGTACTGAACAAATAACAGCATATAAGATCGGTACTTATTTCACGAACTTACGAGCTCTTCATGAATCCCTAGTAAAGTCTCGATGATTTTTTTATGAGAAGTGTTTTTAAGCTGTATTTGTGTATGTGCCTATTATATGAGTTTGTATACAATTTGAAAAGTACATAAATCGAAAGATTATTTAAATTATTATTAAAATATTTTTACTCCCCTTGTAGAGATTCGAGACTCGACTGAATATGATAAAATAATATGATTCGTTTGGATTTCTTAACCTAACCCAACACGGTGATCTTTAACCACCATTGCATTTCATATCGTTTTTCTTGCAGAGGTGGCATTCTGATCGTGTCCGGAATGATGTTGAACACACTGGCGTGCTCGTTGACCTACAAACCAGCAATTGTTGATGGGGACGGGGCAGTTCAACAGGACGAGGTGACCTACACGAGGCCGATTGCTTCGTCGACGCCAACGCCGACATCGATCAACGCGAGAGCAGTCGCGACAACGGCGTTTAAGGCGGCCACGGACCTGTACTACGCGGCCGTGGTTTCGTCACCGTCGCCGCCGCTGTTGAAATCCCAAACCACGGCGGCGGCGTTGTCTTCAACGGACGACGAAGACAATGACGACGACGAAGACGATGAAGACGACGACGAAAAAAGCCTGAAAAACACCCGTTGGTGGCGGTGGCTAAGGTGGCGACACCCGCAGTTCGGCGCCACGCCGGCCGCTGAGTTTCTGGCAGTGTCAGTGGTCCACGCCATCAGCCACTTGGCGTACGCCACTGCTGCGCCTGCGCGTGCCGCCGCCCTACAACTGGCCGCGGCCGAGGCGGCCGGTCGTTTTCTCGCACCCACAGCTTCAGACCTACTGTCGCCCGGAGGTTCGGCGTCAATTTACCTGTACGCCGCGGTGGTGGCCGTCGGCGGCACCGTCCTACTGACCGGCGCCGCCACCGCCGAATCGGATGCCGACCCGTTCCAGTGGCCACTGCGGTCGGCAGTGCACGCGCAATGGTCGGCGTCCCTGGTCATGGCCTTCGGGATGGCGTCCGGCGCCGCCGTCGGGCTCGAACCGCTGGTTGCGGTCCGAGCGCTTGGCCGCGAACAGCTCGCCGCCTCCTGTTCCGCCACATTACTCTGCAAAGGCGCCGCCCAACTGGCCGTCGACCTGTTCCTGCGCCAGTCGTTTCCCAGCCGCGGTGGACACTGGCCACCGATCTCACCATGCGTGTTTTACACGCTCGGATCAGTTCTAGTGGCCACCGCCTCCGCTTGGACGGCTGCGTTCCTTGTCAAGCGGCACTACACTTCCAAGACCGGGTGCAACCGGTACGTGAGAACCGCTTGACTACAGCGGCCACCACTGCCACCGGTGGCAAAACAATCATCCTACTATATTGTATAGGTAATAACCGGAGTACCAGACGGGAATTAAAATATTTTGGGATCGGTTTTCAACTTAAGCTTTCACAAAATTTAAATAAACCATAATACCCATAAATAAACCATAATACCCATTCGTCGTTACTCGTTTATCGTTGTCCTGAAAAGTGTAAGAAACAATTTCGATATTTTTAAAATCTAAAAAACTTTAGTGGCGATTAATGTTTGAAGTTCTTGTAATTTTCATAACTCGTTTATGAGTAAAATTAACATTTTTATACATATAGGTACCTATTATATTAAGACGAGAAATTTTAATATAATCGAGGGCCTCAACAAAACACGCCGCTTCAAATATTACACCTATCCGCGTATTTATCTTCTTCTAATTCCGTGGTTTGCTGTCTTAATATTTATTTTTAGAAATTTGAAAACTGCAGTTAAACTCGAAAGACATACGTCGCGCGTCTTACGTAATAGGAGTTTTCCACAAATTTTTAACTTTAGCCAAACGATTATTGATGCAAGTAGGTATGCCATGTGTAGGTTATATTAGGTATATCGTATATGTATAATTGTGAAAGTTGCTTACGTGATAATATGATATCAAATATAATATTCAGAGATCGCTATCATCGAAAAATAGTTAAGTACGGCTTTTAAGAGGACTTGAGTGTAGTAGGCAGTTATCAATTTATATTCCAATGTTTCACATTATGGAAAATTAAGAACTGACAAATGTTACAATAGGACTGAATTAGTACATGGAAATATATTAATGATTCCCATTTCGCGTTGTAGGTAAACTAATAAATAAATGGTATATTGTAAACAACCACATACTTTATGGAAGTTATCATAAAATTTACTCTCAAAACATCTCTACGCATTTCTAAAATCCTAAAAGCCTGATCAAAATTAATGATAGGCACCTACCTACTAAGTAGGTACTAATAATAAATAAAATGTAATATATACGTAAAAATCAGAACTCCAGTATCAAGTCGGTTAAGAGCTAAGAGTTATACTAGAACAAATTGTAAAAAGTTACAAATCATCATTCCTGTTTGTGATAAATAGTTAGTTACTATAGATAGATATATACATTTAGAACTGTCATGTCGGATCCATTAAAATTGGTCGAAACAATAAAAAAAAAAGTTCTGTTTTTACGTATGTATGTACCTAATTGACGTATTTGAGGCTTTCGATTATAGTAGTGATATTATATACAATTTGTGACCATTAGTATTTACTATTTACTATGTAGTAGGTACCTGAATATTGTTCTAGAAACCAAGACAAGAGTGCTTGATGTAAGTACTCGTCATGATTCATGGGGCGTAGTCCAATACGTTTTGAGCACTCAGTTTCGGTAAACATTTTTGTTCTAAAACTGTGTGTGGTGAACCACGATTTTCGGGCTTAAATCCTATTATACATGGAAGTGAGCAGACATGTTCAGCAGATTTTGATTTCCAATACTATTACGAATTTGCGGCCTCTGAATATTATAATATTGTTGTTTCCAATACTGTAGGAATATTTAATTTTTTATTATTGTATCTATTACTGAAATTGTATATCTAATTAAGAATTATCTGTAAATACCTGTATAAAACCTGTATATAAATATAATATTATGATCATATTATGATTTATGAACCAGGAATGGCCAACATTCATTTCAAACTTAATATTATGTTCAACAAGACCAACATAAATAAATATATATTTTTAAATTTATTAAATTATAAATCTACTACTTAATGACAAAAAATTAATATCATGTAATTCATTACAATTGTTGTTACATAATAAAAAAAAATTATCAATGGTATAAAATGAAACAACACAACAAAATATGGTCAATCAATTGGTCTTTCCTGGCTTATACGATGTATTATTTTAAAAACGTATACATAATTAATGGTGAAATGTGTTGTATACTTATACAACTAAATTAACCGAGTACTGATTTTTTTTTTCACTTTTATATCTGTGTAAGAATAAAATTGTATTTAATACCTACAATGAAATTGTAATTTTAATTTGTTCCCAGTTACATATAGATAATTTTACAAATACAATGAAAACCAGTGTTTATTTAACATTCATATTACTATTATTATTTTTTACTTTATCGGTTTTTTTTATGTACAATATACCTATTATTCATAATCTAATACTTATAAACTGAGGGGGAAGGGGGGATTAGTTTGCAGTAAAAAAAATTAAAACTGAGGTTATTATT
Organism: Macrosiphum euphorbiae; assembly: GCA_949089665.1. Taxonomy (NCBI): domain Eukaryota; kingdom Metazoa; phylum Arthropoda; class Insecta; order Hemiptera; family Aphididae; genus Macrosiphum; species Macrosiphum euphorbiae. Next base: position 12,722,570 of record CARXXK010000005.1, read on the forward strand.
CAAATGATAATAAAACACTATAAAATTAATAAAATCGAAACATATAATTAATTATACTCAGTTCTTTTTTTTTGTAAATTTATCTTCAATAAACAACGCCAATAAACAGAATATTGATTTACAAAAAAATCATGACACATAATAATATAAATTAAAAATATAATGAATATAATATAGTAATGAAAAAAAAAAAAAGATGACGCCATAATTAAAGTCTTAAAAAAAATTAAAATACATTGACAAATATATAAGAAAGTGTATCATTACAATGTTACCTTGATTAAAACACAAGTAAAATAAAACAAACATTAAACACTAATTCGAACACATACTTTTTTCAAAATATAATATTTACAATCAATATAATATATTGTATGAGAATTAAAGTTAAAAACCTTATTTGTAATTTTTACTAAATAACAGAATGAAGATATCAAATAGTAAATTGGATAAAATACCCATTCAAAATCACTTATACAGAAATATTTAACTTTATATTTAACAGGAATACTCAAAATAAATAATCGCTTATTGAATAATTGGAAATGCATGGCACATTTTTATTTAAAAATATATATTAAATAATAAAAATTAACTAGGAACAAAACGTTCCTGTTTCAATAAAATTATCTTAGGAAGAAATATTTACTTACTTCTATAAATCAATCATTCAGAATTTCAAACTGCAGGTAATAGTAAATTATATCTAGTAAAAATGTTTAAGTTAGAATCTAATTTTGATATTTTGATTATTTTATTTAAACATAGCTCACTTGAAATTTTTTTTATTGGGAAATTTTAATTTTAATTATTCATAATTACATTTTTAAAAAGTAATAAGTCTTGAAATCAGTTGCCTCACGGCCTCCAAGAAGTTAACATTAACTTATCATTTATTTCAGATAAAATCCTAGCACATACTTTTGCTTTATCATTCTTCATGATAGTATGATATATTTTATCTTCTGGATCTTGTACGACTTTTGTTTTATAATTTTGTTTTAGGGATGCCACACCTTTTTTAGGCTGTGATATCTGTACGCCTCGGCGACCTTGATAATTATCTTTTTGTTTTGCATTTGGTTTCTCAGTACGTTTCTGTAAAAATATATAAATAAAATATGTATAATATAATAACTATTTATATTATGTTTTCTATTATTAGTAGAATTATTTTTTTTTTTTTTTAATAAGACAGTAAGACAGAAATTCTAAGAAACCTGAATGTTGTTATAAAAATATTATAAAATAAGTTTCTGCAGACAATATTTCAAAATTAAATAATGTTTTTTTTAATATTTAATTAGGAATTCCAACATGTAAAATGTGAAAATTTAAACACTAAAAGTTAATTTTTATAAATAAAATTGTTTTATAATATTACAAATCATATAGGGATACAAATTTAAAAGCATTTTTAACTTTTGCATTATAATGCATACCATAGTTTAAGTAAATGGTAGAAATCAGTACCTAATTTTTAATGTTTGACAACAATCCAATTTTCTGTATACAAGATAAAAAATATTGCGAATAATATAATATTAAAGGCTATTGGTAAGTACATAAATGTATATTTTATCCAACTTTAAACAATATTACTATGTATGGTACCTACAATATGTACCTAATAAAAATATAATATTTAAAAATAAATTAATCAATTAGAAGTTTAGCACAGTGTATTTTGTCAAATTCCAAACTGATTGGAACATCATAAATCATTAATATATGAATATAACTCAAAGTGTACAATTTTTGTGATGAAACAACTTACCCGAGTTTTACGTATGAATGCAGAGGCGTCATAATAGTTAGGTTTTTCACGGCGTACACGTTCAGTCCTACGGCGGCCGTCTGAACGTGTAGTTGGAGCGGTTGCAACATCTTTGGATTCCTGGACAGACACTACAGCCGCCGCTGCCACCTTGACTGGGGCAACTTTGGGGGTGATGTCTTTTTTGGACAGGTAAAACGAATGCTTGCATTTGGTACAAGTCTTCACAGCAACTGGGTACTGAAATCAACAACGACAAACATAAATAAAAATTAACAGCGACAGTCGGATGACAACCAAAATGCCATCAACGGCGGCGCGGTAATTAGTTTTTTGACCTTACTGTAAGCCACAACCGGGGCAAATTTTTTTCACGAGAACTTTTTTGTGTTTTAACATGTAGTATCTGTGTACGTGAATTTGACGGTGGAAAAACACCGGCCGGCCCAAGGTGTACGTGTGCCGCGGGATGTCAGCAAGACGATACCGGCAAATCGAAAAGGACGACGTCTGCCGTCTAATCCAAACGCTGCCGGTGGCCTCTGGCGGACCGTACGCCAATATTTACTTACTTCATAAATCAACTCGAATTTCCCAGTTAGTAAATTATACTGTTGTTAAGTTAGAACAATTTTGATATTTTGATATTTTATTTAAACATGCCCTTGAATTTTTTTTTTATTTTAATTTTAATATTCATAAACATTTTTAAAAGTAATAAGTCTTGAAATCATTGCCTCACGGCTCCAAGAGAAAAATTATCATTATTAGATAAAATCCTGATTTTTCTTTATATTCTTCATATAGTATGAATATTTTATTTCTATTTGTGACTTTTGTTTTATAATTTTGTTTTAGGGAGAATTTTTGGCTTGATTTGTACGCCTCGGCGACCTTAAATTATTTTTGTTTTGCATTTGGTTTTCTATAGTTTTTTTATAATAATAGTATATATCATAATTTTATATTTGTTTTCTATTTAGTAATATTATAATTTTTTTTTCCAAGACAGTAAGACAGAAATTTAAAAACCTTAATTTTTATAAATATTATAAATAATATTCTGCAAATCATTAGGGATACAAATTAAAAAATGTTTTTTTTACTTTAACCATATTCCAATATGTAAAATTAAATTTAACACTAAATTAATTACCTATAAATAAAATTGTTTTAAATATTACAATTCAAGATAGGGAAATAAAAAATATAACTAATAAATACCAATTTATAAATATTAGAATCAGTATATTTATATTGTTATCCAAAATACCAATATTATACTGGTAAAAAATATTGCGAATAATATAATATTAAAGGCTATTGGTAATATTTAAATGTATATTAATCCAACTTTAGCAAGTATTTTATGTATGGTTCAATATGTACCTAATAAAATATAATATTTAAATATGAAATTAATCAATTAAAAGTTAGCACAGTGTATTTTGTCAATGATAAACAACTTACCCGAGTTTTACGTATGAATGCAGAGTCATAATAGTTAGGTTTTTTCACGGCGTACACGTTCAGTCCTACGGCGGCCGTCTGAACGTGTAGTTGGAGCGGTTGCAACATCGACAAAGAAGAAAATAAAAATTTAACTGTAGATAGTCGGAGTCGAGCAACCAAAATGGCCATCAACGGCGGCGGCGGTAATTAGTTTTTTTGACCTTACCTGTAAGCCACAACCGGGGCAAATTTTTTTCACGAGAACTTTTTTGTGTTTTAACATGTATTGATCTTTGTACGTGAATTTGACGGTGGAAAACAACCGGCCGCCCCGGTGTACTTGTGCCGCGGTATGTCAGCAACGACGATCCGGCATCACCGTTGACGGTCGGCGTGAATATCCAAAAGTCGAACGACGTTTGTTTAAACGGGAAAACGAAGAAAACATCAAAACAAATTGGTTTATTGCCATTTTAAATCGAAAAGGACGACGTCTGCCGTCTAATCCAAACGCTGCCGGTGGCCTCTGGCGGACCGTACGCCAACTACTGCTAAGTGGCACGTACTCAACTCGAATATTCCCACGTTCGTCGTTATCACTGTTCGTTACGTTGGCAACACTCATACGACTACGCAGCCTTGCCCGGTAATCGGTGACTTTATTCTGCGCCGGGTATTCGGAAACAAAAAAAACTAAAAAGCCACGAAAAATAAAATCCCGGACTCCGGAGAAAAATTATCGTTAATTAGATACATTTTGATTTTATCAACATATTATTTTATAAGAATTAATACTTATTAATTGTATTATGTGACTTCATAAAATAATATTATATTCATAGAATATTTTGTTTTATAATTTGTATATTCTTTAAATGTAGTTTTTGATATAACTATAGACTATAGTTATTTTTGAATCTATAGTACTATATGTAATTTGAAATTTCTTTTACAAACTTAGGTAAGTATTCTATATTTTTATTTCTATTTCATATGGTTTTAAAAGTGTTGACATTATTATCGTATATAATTACATAAATATATCAAATCATTACCAAATGAAAAAAAATGTTTAGTGTACTAACCTATTAATAGGTATTTTAAATTTATACAAAATAATTATTAAATCTAGATTTAAATATGAAATTCAAAAAGGAAATTTTAAAAATATACCTAATAAAACAATTATAAATATTTTATATTATATTTATATTGTTATTATTAATACGGTAGGTAGCTGGTTAGTTGAAGTAATATTATTTATATATTGTAATATTTATAGCTATATTATTATAGTATACTTTAGAAGTATTTCTAGTAGATTCGAGTACCCACGAATAATATTTTTAAATTGCAACACAAAACTAAAATTATTATTCTTAATTTAAATAGACTAAATTAAAATAACTAAAAAAACTGTGTTTGTATATTTTTTAGATTTTTTGGTTATAGAATTAACTACTTACGTGCAGTGGCGTATATAGGGGGTGGGCACAGTGGGCTGCACCCCCCCCCCCCGAAATTACAGTATTATTAAATAGAACAACAATATATTTTATTAGGTTCTAGTATAAGTTATAATATTTCATAGCCTGTTGAAAAATAACAAATATGAATAGGTATATTTATTGAAACTGTTACATAATAGTAGACAGTAGCCTTCAAGTAATATATCACTTGCTAGTTTCTGTCTACTATAGCCCACCCCAAAAATTATTTCTATATACGCCATTGCTTACGTGGAATATTGTTTAAAATTTTATTAAATGTAAAATTAAGTAATAAATAATATCAATAATTAGAGCATAGTTATTGAATGTTTAGTGTTTGTTGGTAAGGTGCTTTTTATCCTGAGCTTTTTTTTCCTAGATTCTCTGTGCTGATACCACAGTTCTCCTGGAGCAATAAGAAAAAAAAAGTTAGACAAGTTCACAACTTTGAACTTTAATCCCGGGTGACTGTGTAACATCCATGAAGAGTGAAGACTAAACAGAAAATAATTAAAATGTATAGGTTTATCTCTATAGTAGTCTAATAAATTGCACAGTTCACGACACTATATTTAACTAGTTACTATGTATATTACATTAGATAGGTAATGAATAATAATTAAATACACTGAGGCGTGGCCACGAGATGGGCTGAATATTATGTAAACACTAAACCGTCTAAACCCTGCTAATTTTGTCAAAAGTTGACAGACATTGACGAAAGTTCATCAAAATCACCAGCGCCTGATAAGGAATGTATAGCCCACCATAGACGCAAATATAGCGTTTGGGATTTGAGGGACTAAAGCCTTACTTTGAACTTTGATAGTACCTATTGTATAAGGTTAAAACAAAATGTAAGAAATGTTTGGGGGGCTATGGAAATTTTTCGGGGGGCTTAGCCCCTAAAGCCCACCGAGATTTAGTATTTTAACCGGCCCTAAAAGGCTCATTTTCATTACTAAACTGACCTACATTTTATGCGGCGTAGCGAGTTTAGTAAATATCTTTAAAATTGTCTTGTAAAATAATTGCCCAAACACTCGTAAACGGCCCACCGAGTTTTACTCGATAACTCGCAGGGCTAATCCTGCCCTGAAAATCACGAACATTTTTATACTATTTTGAGTTGGAAATTATTCATAAAAATGTTTCTTTTTATATCTAATATTCGAAAATTGAATACAAGATTCCTCAGATGTTTTTCTACCTTCGATGAAAAAAAAAGTTTACCGGATAGTCTCTTTGAGTGTTTAGGTTCACGAATATTAATATTATCTTAGTTATGTACAGTTGAACATACAGTAGAGTAGACACGGGGGGTGGCGTGGGGGGTCAGACCCCTCCCAACATTGGCTTTTTATTATTTTAGTAAAAAGTGTTGTGAGGGTGGGGGATTTTCCAATATTTCCCTCCCATTTAGCTATGTCGTTTTATTTTTTTGACCCCCCCCCCTTTCAGAAATTATGTTTACACCACTGGTAACATTGGAGAGTCGGATTAGTATGTATTATTTCTATATAATATTCTATATTATTACCTAATACCTAATTAAATAAATACTAAAATATGGTTTTTCCAGTTGTAACAAAAAATTCATGTGGGGGATATGACATCCAACCAACTCCCCCCCCCCCTCCCCGTAAACACATCACTAACCGTCGTGCGATGAGTGCCGACCATTATAGACCTATAAACTAATGGACAGCGCATTCCATTCCACCTTGCCATCAATGCTAGGTGATCATATTATAACCACAGATTAAATGATAATAAAACTGAGAGATAAAGAACAAAAAGTAGTGAAGGAGCCCGCATAAGGAACTGCATACATTTTAGTACTTTATTTAATTTCTCGCTCCCTCTATATCGTACCACTGACTTCTCTCTCTAAGCGCTCCATTATAGTTATATTATGTCTGCGGTGCTTACTGCCGAACATAATATTAATTATGACATATCGTGCATATTTGTTGATTAGTGATTACTGATTATCATGACAAATTAAATTAAAATCATTACCATGATCACACTGTAGACACGTCGTCTAGACACTGTTGTTGTTGTGGAGTGTAGGCAGTCCACGGATATATAAACATACGTTATAACTTATAAACATATGCTTATATATCTGTGAGACAGTCACAGTCTGTTGTAGTGATTAGTATTTAGTGGTGAGCTCGGTGAAGTGTTGACCATTGGACATTGAACTATGATATAGTTTATTATTATAATATAAGTCTATTATTATAATATAGTTCATTAGTTCAATGGTGCCGCCTAGCGATAACAGCTGACTTTTGCAATGCGCACGTGCGTTTTTTTGAACTTCGGCAACCAGCAACCGCAATCAACAATCATAAGTCAAATTCGTACTGAGAAATGTGAATATCAAAATCAATATACCTACTAACACTTCTTGTGAATTTCTCTAATGCAAGTATGTATCTTTGAACGATGACTAATAAGTACAGATTCTTATTTTAAATGCTTGTACTTCATATTATTATGATTATTATTTATTTATTAGTACTTTGTGTGGGAAAACAATACTTTCAGTCAAGGTGTATCAATACACCTTGCTTTCAGCATTTCATATTATTGTGATAACAAACGTCCTATCATATTTTCTGATTTTCATTACCTATTAATATACTTACCTATGTATATAATATTCCAAATTTGTTGAATTTGTTAAAAACCATGGTTATTTTGTTGTTTTAACCAATATAGAATAGACAGTTTTTAAAGACTGTAGGTACCTTGATATTTTTTATTTTATATTTGACAGGTAATCGATGGGTATTTCTAGGTATGCTATACACTCTAATCATAATATAGATATTATAGGTATAATACTATATTCTTTTGATTTATGGTTTTTTACACGTTACATGACATTATAGTCTTGTATAATATTTAAGTATACAGTTTGTAGTTTCATACTTCACACTTCATAGTACATAATATTTGATATTTATAAATTATGGTCTGTGAATATAACCGATGCTTCATATCACAATATTACACGTCCGTGCTCCATATTATTGTTAAGTATATCTCATATTTAATTAAATGAAAGCACTGATTTGAAGTTAATTTGTTAAATAAATATATGTAATGAGTACTTATGTTATGTATACATCTATAAATAATATAAAAATATAATTTCATATATTATATACTAATATTATATATTTGTTTTACTCTGTAGGATGAATAATAACAGTATGTCCATTAATAATAAATTTTCATTAATAACGTCAAACATTCCTGTTGACTTGGCGTTTGATTTCATTACAAAAACTGATATACAACAGTGTTTAGAATACCTTACAGCATGGTACTGCAAAATCGGCTGTATCCAATTATTTGACAATGAGAAAATTTCAAGTTTGGGTACAATACTATCTACGGATTTAATAAAAAAAGTGATAGCCAAATTACCCACAGTGGATTGTGATGATTATAAACTTCAAAATGACATGGAAAATCAATTTAATCAAAAGCTTAGCACATTGTATAATTTTAATATTAAAAAGTTTTTAATCGATTTTAAATTAGCAAACAATTCAGCTAATTTGGCTCGAGTGGTATGTAAATATTCAAATAAACCAATTATGTTTAATTTTAACGTACCAACATTAGAAAATGCTTGGGACTCTTGGAATACTTTTAGAAACATGACTGGTTATAGTATACAAATTGGTATAGTTTTGTGCCTCACTAAATATGTGCCAACTCATGATGAGATGAGTCGATGGATTGGTGAACCCGTATGTGCTTTATCTATTAGTACAAACCTTTTCAATTTAAACAAAAAAGGAAATCCAGTACTCAGTGAAGACCATGAAGATATTTTGAAAATAGCAATACAGCAAAAGTGGACAGTAATTTTATCAGGCGAACCATTACCAAATATGAGAGACTATTTTTATTACATAATATTTATTGCTAAGAATATTAATATCCCAGATCCAGTAATTTTTTGTGATGATCTTCTACAACTACCCTTGCAACCCCTCAGGGACAATCTTATGTCTTGTGTATATCATGTTTTTGAACAGGATCCGGTTAAATATACACAATACCAAAAGGCAATACATTTGGCAATCATAGACAAAAAGGTAAAAAATATTGTTATAGCTGTTATTGGTGCTGGTCGAGGTCCTCTAGTTAAAGCCAGTTTGCGGGCTGCAGATTTAGCAGCCGTAAATGTTAAGGTATATGCAGTTGAAAAAAATGAAAATGCTATACCGACACTACTTATGTATCAAAAAAACATTTGGGGTAAATCTGTTGATGTAGTTTTCAGTGATGGCCGAGAATGGGACCCACCTGAGAAGTGTGACATAATGGTGTCTGAACTTTTGGGATCGTTTGGAGACAATGAATTGTCACCTGAATGCCTAGATGGAGCTCAGAAGTGTTTGAAAGATGATGGGATAAGTATACCTTGTGAATATTCATCCTATTTAAGACCTGTAATGTCACATAAACTGTATAGTCAGACTATAAGAAATGAAGCCATCGATGAGTCATGCATAGCAAAGTCGAAAGATGCTGCATTTGAACAATCGTACATTGTTTTACAACCAAATAGTTATAAACCAACCAAGACCAAAAAATTATTTTCGTTTTATCACCCCAAAAAAACACTGGAAAGCAATGCTCGGTATAAATGCCTTAAGTTTGAAATAACTTCTAACATGCAATTGCATGGTTTTAGTGGTTATTTTGATGCAGTACTGTATAAAAATATCATGATTAGTATAGAACCATTAACTGAGAGTTTTGGCATGTTTAGTTGGTTTCCTGTTTATTTTCCAATCAAGGACACAATGTTTGTTAAATCGGGTAATATTATATCTGTGCATTTTTGGAGGTGTTGCGATGAATATAAAGTGTGGTACGAATGGTGTGTATCTTCTCCAAACCAAACACCTATTTATAATTGCCAAGGAAAATCAAATTCTATAAGACTGTAATAAATTAAGTAAATACTATTTTTTTATCATACATATTTGTAATATTTTTTTATATTATTGACTGATGTTTATCTATTCAAATTTAATAGTAAATTTTTTATCAACCCATGTTGAACATGTATTAATTAGGCATATGTTAATAGCTTATTTAGTTATGTAATACATATTTTATAATAATTATTAAATACACTTTATACAAATTATTATTTGATATTTTGATACCTACATTTTTATTTTTTATTCAAATTATAATTTAAGCCACTTATATCTAATAATGAAAGAAATTGATAGCACAATAATCAGAAAAAGAAGACAACTTAAAATCAATTCTTATTGAAAACACTTGCTTTTTGGTAAATCATTAAAAGTTACAACACATTATGATATTACATTTTTTCATTGAATTCAATTTTACTGGGTGACCATTACATATTAACATTATGTCGTTTGTCGTTACAACATTTAAATTTGAATAATTCCATAATTTTGAAATAGTCTTACTCTCTGGTTACTTGGCGTTGGCTCTCATCGGCATCCTTAAATATTATATACCTATAGTAGATTTTCGATAGTTCAAAAAACTCCACGAATTGAGCTAAACAGTATAGAAGCTTGATGCCCTGAAAAATACCTCAGTTATTAAAAAAAAAAAATCGTATTTCGGTCCGCTCTATAAATTGAAAATAATTAAGTGGGAGACACTAGGTACATCCACTATACACAATATTGATTTCATTAACAATTATCGAAAAAAAAATTTAAGATGTATTTATTTTTTAGATAACCTTAAACTTGAGCACATACTTTTCATATTGTGATAAGTAAAATCACGAATATAACAAAGGATTTACTTAGTTAGGTTCGGCGGTGATCGAGATAAAGAACTAAATGAGGGAGTCTTAGAGCCCTGAGAGGGTAGTTGAGAGTTTGAGACTGTGCCTGTTGTACATACTACATTTGAAACATTTGTTAATTTTGTATCGTCTTTACACAGGTAAGTAATTATTTCTACTTAAGTTAAAATAAAATTTTTTTTTTGAATTTGTTCGGGTCTTTTTGAGAGGTTTTTTTATTTTTATGAATACTCATATCGCGTAGATAGAAAAATAATTGATGATATCTATTCATTTTTATAAGAAATTTAAACCAATACTTATTGCAATTTCGTAATTACATTTTAAAAATGTCTTAATTTATTCCAAATTAAGTACATTATGTCTATTCATTACATTGTAATATGCTAATTACTTACACTAGTTACACTTATGTTTTTTTTATATATATTGAAAACAAATACCAATCGATTTTTTTTAATACCTAACATGAACCTTCTTATTATTGTTTAATGTTATCAGAACCCCGGAAACATTCTTCCGATCTTCGTTCTTATTTATTGTATACCACTACTCACTACATAGTGATAATTTAAGTGGACGACGGACGTCACACCCGCATGTGTTGTCTCCATCTTACAACATAGCAAAAACTGATTTATGAGGGACCACTACTCCCTCTGTATTTATAGTAGAATTAGCAAAATTCCACAGCGCATAAGGAAGAACTTTATATGTGTCGTAGTGTTTTGATTTATTTGATTGCACTAATCAACTATAGGTTTCAATAATTAAATAAAAAAACCTAATATTCTCAAATTGATAACTTTAAGTATATTTTTATTATCCAAAAGTAATAAGCCATAAGGTACCTATACTCTATATACCTGTTATTAATTATTATTATATATAAATATACAGGGTTTTGCACGATAAATGTGTAAAACTTGTTGTTTCTACACCTCAAATGGAACAAAAAAAGTCTTTATGACTATAATCGAATTATCAATAATAAGGGTGATAATTTCCATGGTTGTGTTTTTTTGGTTAAACGCAAGTTTGATTCATAATAATGTTCATATCTGCTTAACCGTAGGTACTACAATTAATTTGAATACATTGATGAAAAGCTCATAAAATTGGGATTAGGAAAACATATCTTACAAGGTTCCTACCGGTTTTTTGGGGTAAAAAGAATAACACAAATTTTTTTTAACTTTAAAATGTCGAAATTTTAAGAAAATTTCAGTTTTATTTAACAACAATTATTTTGTAAGGCAGGAGTTATAATAACTTTTTTTGTTCCATTAGAAGTGTAGAAATACCTCTAGAAGTTTGACACATTTACGTGCCCCGCTTGGTATAGGTAGTTATTGGCAAAATATTTTGAAACGAGTGATCGAAATGAGCATAAAAATTAAAATTGTCTACAAAACAAAATTAAGTGTATGTATATTTTAGATTTTTAGGATTGATGTGAGAAAATATTATTTGAGGAATTTTTAAGAGAAAAATTAAAAATAAATCTTATTTTTTATTTTTTCGAAAAGATTGAATATACCTAATACAAGGTTCCCATTTTGTATATATATCTTACAACAATTTATTAAAATATATCAAACATACAGTCTCAATTAATATAAGTGTTGAAAAATCATACAATTTTAATTTTTATCGCTAAGGCAATTAGGCTTGAAACTATAAGACAATCTTTCTCATAAGTTTTTTTACCGGAAAAAAAGTTTAGTATACCAAAGCCTACGTGAACTTTTTTTTGAGCGATTGAAATTTTGATAGATTGTAGATAGTAGATACCTACTTACCTACATAAATTTCTTGTCGTCGATTCGTCGGGTGGTGCATCGTTAACATCGTGCCATCGTGGTAGAAACGTCAATCGTGGGTATTTTAATATTATAAATTATAATAATATAGTATTTATGAATTGTGATTGTAATATCATAATTAATTTATATAAGAAATATATTAATTTAATGAAATATACCTAACAATATTATTAATGAAAAAATTTTTTTTTTAAATGTATATTATATTTAACGTATTATACCATTTAATTACTGTAAGCCATTAAAATATTATTATTCAAGCGATAAGCGGCGACGTTCAAGTCAATAATCCTAGACAATTATTATTGTTATTGATAATTGACAATACGTATCTAATAAATTGATGAGCAAATCGCGATGAATATAATATGTCACCCCATATAAAAGTTATAAAGTGAAACTTCCATTCAACGAAATATTTTTGAGAACCAAACCATTTTCATTTAATTATATTTAACGATTTCTTTACTAATTGTTTGTATTGACCATGAGATTCAGTACCTATTATGGAAGTTTCATCATAATTGTAACTCGTTGACCTGTATATTTCAGATAAGAACGTGGGATTCGTTTAAATATAATAATATTATCTAATATATTAATATAATACAAGTATAACATAACTGATTAAGTATACTATAATGACTAATGAGTATACTATATGTGATTGTATTAATTGTTTATTAACTAAGTTTTTATAACGTTTATTAAAAAGGCACAATATAATCGTTAGTCTTGCTGCTGCAGTCGACAGTCACCGGTGAAGCTGCAGTGTCGCAATTAATTGAATGTCTAGTTACGACATGGAACGAACGTTTTCGACGTATTTTGTCGTCGTCTTGATGGTTGTCATTGCGGTGGCATTGGGAGATCGACTGCAATGTAAAGACCCTAATGGCCAACCAATCGACTGGTAATTAAATATTTATTAATTTTCAGACATTTTTAAAAATTTGTCAAAAATATAGGTTCACGGCTATTAAGCTGCCGAATCTCAAGTCGGACTTGTCCGATGGGACGGGTTACATCTATATGGACGCCAAGAACCCGGAGTGGACTTACTCGACCGGGATCACGACCGAAGAGTCAGCTGTTGGACACACAGTGGCGCAGATGTACACAACCAACCCAACTTATAACGAGGTAATTTTCATAACGGCACAAGAATAATTATTACTATATTTTCTTCTACAGATGTATTTTAAGAGTGCACTTGCGTCTTTGTATATAGACAACAGAAATCTAGAGCATAAAAAACTCGTTGTAAACATACTTATAAACTGTATAAGTCCAATGGGATTTGACATATAACGCGCCTCCGCCCCATACCGCCTATCATCTTAGTTAGTTTTAATTGGTGTCTGCATTAGCAAAACAATTTAGAAACTTTTTTTTTATCTTTAACATCGGCAGCTATATAGACATTAGAATTTTGTAGGGGGGTTACAATCGTTTTCGTATGGGGAAACAGTACATATTTATATACATTTATAATAAGGTTTTACCTACGAATAACATTCCCCCCTCAACATTGTCTTAATAAAATATTTATGCTTATAGTTTCTACAGCAGTGCCGTCTGCAGAGGGGGAGGGGGATAACGGACTGAAGCCAACCCCCCCCAAAATTACCAGTATTATTACTACTTAAAAAAAAAATATTTATCAAATTTCAACTGTCGTAAACTAGTAAGAAAGACGTAAATTCATATACGTCTTACCAGAATGAATTCGTTTTTGCAAAAACATTGTATTCGTAATCCATTTTTCTAAAATGATTAGTATTTTTTTGGTAAAAGTATGAACTGCTTATATGAGAGACCGTTGTATTCAATTTTCAAGCCTTAACTTTAAAAATTTAATATTTTATAAATTTTAAACTACACATTAATTGTCGTTTTGTCAAAATTTGAACTTAAAATGCTTAGGTATAAAAAATAACCGTGCCTATATGTATCGTTACTACATTTTTAGATAAGTAATAGGTATAATAAAAACTTGTATTACATTTTTAAGCTTTTTGACCAAACAACTAATTTTTTATTGACGATTTAAAAAAAAAAAAAAGGAATTAAATACAATCCAAGCGTAGATGGTCTATAAAGGTTAGCGAACAATTACAACAAATTTTTCTTCATTTTTGTTTTTCCCAATTATTTTAAAAAATACTGAGAATTTTCAATTTCCACCCCCCCAAGATACAACTTTCTTCCAAAAACCTCCATCGAAGTTTATGATCAAAGCTTTTTACTATACTAGAAAATTTGAGGAATTGAAGTTGTACAAATATTTTCAAATATCTCACCTAAACGTCCAAAACTATTAGGCTGGACAAAATTATTAAAATAAAATTGTTGATAATTAATTTTCAAGCTCCCCCCCACTGAGTAATATTGGGTATGTAATAATTCCTCGTATAACTATTAATGCTGTATGTTTAATTGTTTAAGCCTTTAAGCGTTTTAAATATAATTTTTGGGAGACAAGTGCGTGCAGCATGGATCTATAACATTTTAGCGTTTTACAGTTTCTAACACTTTAGGTCCACTGCTATTATGTTCGTATTATATGATCATTTTACCTACTTTGACTACCTACTCATTACTCAAGAGTTCGCAGATAATATTATACGCACGTTTGAGGTTACATTTAAGGAGGGTCGTCAATACTCGTCGAACAATTAATTTTATCATAGTTTCTTGAATTGTATAAAATACACGATTTCGTCAACTCTGAGGATAACAAGAACCAGGGGCGTCATTTCAACTTTTTGAAAGGTATGCTAACATCAGGGCAGGCCAAAAAAATGTTCAGCAGGCCAATATATATTATTATATACACTATAATAATTAGAAAAAAAAATTTTTTCTCCCTCCGCTCGAAAGTTTGATTTTTCATCAATCAAATCATTTCATATAATACCAATATTGTACACCCAATACTACACAGTTAAAACGTACATTATTTTATTTTCAATATCATTATTTCATATTTATAAAAACTAAGGAAAACAAAACAAATTCTGAAATCTTTAATGACACATAAGTTATTTATCTACTATCTACTACGGCGTATGGTCTTATAGCATATAGCATAAGCCATAAATGATAGATGCCGATACTCGAGACCAATTATATATATAAAAATAAAAAAGGTGGCCAAGTGGATGTCGCTCTGCTGTACAGTAGGTTACAAGTAGGTCACTGTATAATGGATGATATTAAATTTGAATTCAACGATATAATATCATTGTATAAAAAAAACGATTCTGAGCGGAGACAGTAAGTCAGTCTAGGTATAACTGTATAAGACATATTATATACATATCTATGATATTAAACAAAAAAATGACCTATAATAAATTCCAAATTAATTATATCACAATATCCATTAAGTACTTATAAGCGTTATACATCAACAACAAACCGTGATACTATCATAGATATATAATAGTACACTTTAGAAGTTTCAAGTACCCACGAATAATATTATTCAATCGCAACAAAATAACTAAAATAGTTATTTTAGGTTTTTTAATATGTAATTTTGTCCAAATATGAATGTAAAATGTCTGTAAAAAATAAATGTGCTCATATTTTAATTTTGACCTCCCCAATTCACCAACGATATTCACTTTCCAATCGAACAAGATACTGAAGTTGAAAATCGAAGCATTATTTCGACTACTTATCGTGTACACAGACACAAAAAAAATAAAAAAAACACACATCATTGTAAAGTACTAAAGTCAATACATTCATCGTTCTACTCAGAATCTAAAAAGGATAATTTTTGCCCGGCGCAGAAAAATTATAGTCGGGCCAAATTGCATCTTGATAATTTTAGGTATTCATAGGCATACCCTGCAATACCCCAAATGACGCCCCTGACAAGAACCATATAAATACTTGTGAGTTGTGGTCTACTGCTGCTATATATTATACACCTGTATATTTTGCAGTCAATAATGTGGGCCGTGTACAACGATGCACCGACAAACGGTCCAGTGACGTTCTCAAAGGGCCATACCAAAGGCATGGTGGTGGCCAACAATAGTTCGGGCTTGTGGCTGGTGCACAGCGTACCCAAGTTTCCACAGTTACCTTACCAGAACAACAACTCGTACACTTACCCCAAGACTGGAGTGTTGTACGGCCAAAGTTTTCTGTGTATGTCGATGTCGGCCGAGGAACTGGACAAGGTAGGTGAGTTTGTACACACATTTCATTTATTATAAAATTCATTGTTCGGAGGGTAACCTGGTTGTATATTAATCGTTGTATCGACCCTGCAGGCGATCAGTTGATCAACAACGAGGTGCTAATGTACGGCAGTCACTTCGGGGGTGATCTGAAATCGACGTACCCAAGTCTGTACAACGCCACTCTGCCGCACCATGTTCCCGGAGTGAAAAACGATGGAGTCAGGGTACAGCCTCTTCAGTCTACTGGAGGAATTGAGTTCTTGTCCATTTCAAAAAACAGGCACTTTGGAAAAGGTACATTACGCATGTAAATATGTACATAATATTTAGACTATATATAGTTTAACCATACGCATAAATCGTAAAAAAAAGGTTATAAATTGTCAAAAATGTCAAGTATAAAAAATAATTTATAACCATAAATAATTCTAAAAGTCTTACCGATTATTTTGAAAAGGACTGTGTTTTTCCTACCCGATAATTACTAGCTAGATTCAATTTTCTAATAAAAACCACCCACAATGTTTAAAATCGAAGCACTTTAAATGTTTTATTATAAACAATCATCGTTATAAAACTAAAATTGTATCTCTCGGTTAAGAATCTTAAATTATATGTAATGTAATGTTTATTACAAATTCTATTCAATAAAATGTATTTTTAAAACGAATTCGAGTATGATATAATGACAAATGTTATGAATGATATTGTATTGGAATATACCAATACCTATATTTATAGTTTATACACCTATATCTGTAGCAGCCTGACGTGAATGACTTTCCGTGTATTTGACCAGATTTTGATCCATTATTGATGTATATAATCTGTTGATTTCATCACACTAGTACTCAAGTGTTATGTTATATGCAATTGTAGATTTATATGAAGACTTAATCACACACATGACAAAATCCAATGTGTACACAGAGACTTGGTTGAATTCGGCGGATAGGTTCAATTCGTCATGTTCCAGCAAATACAAGTAAGTTGAGGTAGAAATACACTGAGTGGATTGTCAGATTACTTTTGCTAAATAATAATGGTTTTAAGGGCTATGAACATTAAGTCGTTGGCCATGAAGAACATAAAGGGGCTGAAAAACGTGTCGTACAATTCGGCTAAAGACCATTCCAAATGGGTTGTAACTGGGAAGAGATCTATACATTGGACTTGCATTGGCGACATCAATCGAAGTGTATGTTTGTATTAAAAATACTATAATATAAGAAATAAATAACATTAATAATATCATTTAACATAAAAAATGTTATGGTTTTTTAGGAAAAACAGACAGAGCGTGGAGGTGGAACAGTATGCATACAATCATTACCAATATGGGATCAATATAAACAACTAGTGTCAGATATTGAAAAGTGTAAAATTTAGTGCTATAATCATTCCTATGACTCTCACCCATTGGCGCAACTAGGGGGGCTTAGCCCCCCCCCCAAAATTTATTATAGCCCCCCCAAATTGTTTTGATTATTTAAAATGTAATGATAATTTAAGCATGGGATAGTGAGATACATACTAAATAATATGAGTATATGACGCAGAGAATTATTCAAAAGTGAATTGTATAAATATAAAATATTATTATTATAGTTTTTTTTGTAATTCCTACAATCCTACATAATTAATAATAATATTGTTATCTAATAAATGTGACGGACGACGGTGGAATATTGCGGTGGTACAAAAAACCACATACTGTTGGAGATATCCATGAATGGTACATTATTAATAAATAATAAATTATATGCAAATAGTTTTTAGTCATTAAAAATAGTAGTTGAAATTAAAAGGCTTTTTTATTTTATTAGGATCTAAGAGAAAAAGAACACAGCCAAATAAACTAAGTAATTATATAACAGAAGTAAATACTGGTGAAAGTGAAGAGCATAGCTCAAATGATATTATGACATGCTATCGTGTCAAGTATTTTATTATTTTGGACACTGTAATAATGAATCTTAAAATGAGATTTTCAAAAGAAAGTATGGAGTTGGCTAAAAGTGTAGATGGCTTTTAATGTTTGACTATTCAAAAAGCCTTACATTTATAAACCATTATAAAGTAAGTTAATTAATTGTTTTTAAATTAAACATTAATGAAAAAAGAATGTTAATGCTAATTTATTTTTGTATATAATTTATTTAATATCGATTTGGAAAGTTTGAAGGCAGAAATGATGGTAGCACAAAATCTTAAAAAACAATCTACCGATAATAAAATTATGACACATGCAGAAATGGCTGAAATTGTATCACCTAACACTTTTCGAAACTTGTATAAATTGTTGAACGTAGCTTATACAATTCCTATTAGTAGTGCCACTTGTGAAAGAGCATTCTCTGCTATGCGGCGGGTAAAAAATTGGCTACGTTCAACAATGTTACAAGACCGTTTTTCAAATTTATCTTTACTAAGCATTGAAAGAGACTTAACTAATAACATAGACAGCGATACTGTCTTAGAACATTTTATAGCTAATAATAAAAATAGACGGATAGATCTTAATATGTAAATTACAAATTAAGATTATCGATTATGTCATATTTTATGTAAAACACTACATAGAAGTAGGTACATGATTTTTAATAATATAGTATGATAAAAATATTTTATGATTGTTTTTATTTCAATTAATAATTATTGTTTTGTGGCTGCGGCAATGGGGGGTATGGGGGGCAAAGCCCCCCATGACTCACATTGACAAAATTTATTTGTAGGGCTTCAGCCCCCCCCCCAATATTTTAGACCTAGTTGCGCCAATGCTCTCTCACCAGAGTGTTATTATTGTTTAATATTCTACCGTTGTGTATTTAGTTTTAAATACCTACTCATCAAGTGCCACTAGTGGGTGGCTTCTTATCAAGTATTCATACATTTTGTAAGCCTTATCAAATATGCTTATTGTGCATAATTAATGTACAGATAGTATATATTATTGTGTAAAATAAAAATAAAAAAAATAATGTACCTACTTGTTTAAACTTTGAAGAATCTTCGCCTAACACAGACAAAAATTATGACTTATGACTTATGAGTGTTACAATATTATATTATACATTAGTATAAGAAGACAATAATAGGTATTTTTAAAATAAGCTTAAATTACTTTTGTAACTACATTCAAAAAAATTCTCAATTTATTCAAAATTTTGTGTTAAAGTTCTTTGTAATAAACTAATCACATATTATACTTAGTTGTTTTTGTTAACAAAATATTATTAAATGCCAAACATATATTTTATAATTTATAAATAAATTTAAATTTGTATTGAACTTTATAATACAATCAACGACGGACAAATATTATTACTATGTCCTAATGTTTGAGTACATAATATCTCATGTGTGATGTATAAAATCACAAATTTAACAAAGGACAGAGTTAGTTTCAGGTGGTGGCCGAGATAAATAACTAAATTAAGTTTACATTACTGGCTAGACGCAGTACTGTACATATGTCTGAAATTTTTTTTTTATCCTTATGACCATTAGTATTTTGTAGGAGGGTTACAATTAGTTGATGAAGCGGTGATATTGAATTGAGTCCCACAAATACTTTTGAGTTATCAGAGTTGAGTTCGACCAATATTTGTTAGGTTGTTCAAGTTGAGTTCCTTCAGCCTATTAGCATTATTCAGGAGATACAACGCAGAAGTTAACTGAGTAGTCTCCCAAAAAATCTGTGCGATTTTTAACAATGTTTTTTTTTTTTTTTAATTTTAAATCATAATAAGAAAAAAAAGTTAATTCATTAAAAAAATATTAAAAGTAATTATTAGTAAATAATAATTATATGTAATAAAATAATGCTAACATATAAATAGCTGCTGGTAAAAATTATTTAAATGATACTGATTTTAAAAAGTTAAATCGGAAAATTTGTTTTTTTATATTTGTTTATCTGTTCCTGTAAAAATTGTTAATTTTTCAATGTTTTTTGCATGGTTTTGTGCCATTGATTTGTAATTTTAGGTATGTATCTGACTGTATTCCCAGAAGATTGTCAACAGGAATAAATAATATTTGAATGTCCATGAATATAAAACTCCTAATTTTTGCAGTCGATAATGTGGAGGGGTCGTGTACAACGATCATCGGTCCAGTGACGTTCTCGAAGGGCCATTCTTAGGGCATGGTGGTGGCTGACAATGGATCTGAATACGGTATACCAGAATCTATACAATGTCACTCTGTCGCACCATATTCCCAGAGTGAAAAACAATGGAGTAAGGTTACTACAGTCTCTTTACTCTACTGGGGGCTTTGAGTTCTTGTCCACTTCAAAGAACAGGCACTTTGGAAAACATACATTACGCATATATATAATATACACTACTTATTATTTGTATTTCAACTTTAATAATATACGGAATGGAGATACAAATATTAACAATAATAAAAAAAATTATACAAAACATAAGATTTAACACAAATTGTATTCAATAACATGTACGCATTTAACAAATTGAACTGAATGCAAGTATGACAATAAGAAAAAGTATTGGAATGCACAAAAAGTGACTAGAAGTTAATGGTTTTTAATTTATTGAACTTAATGGTTTTATCACAGAACAGATATAAAAAATTATAAAACTTATACAATTATAGATTTGTACAAAGACTTTATCATACATATGGCACAATCAAATGTTTAAACCAAGACTTGGTTGAATAAAAGAGGTTGGTTCAATTCATCATGTTGCGGTTAGTACAAGCGGGTTGAGGTAGAAATAAATTGAGCATATTGTTTGGCTTAATAATAATATTTTTAAGGGCTATGAACATTAAATTGTTGACCATAAAGGACATAAAAGGGTTGAAAAATGCATGGTACAATTAGGCTTTGGATCATTCCAAATGGGTTGTGACTAAGAACGACGGCAATACTTCTAAACATTGGACTTGCATTGGTGACATCAATCGAAGTGTATGCTTATTGGAAATACTGTACCATAAAAAATAAAAATATATCAATATTATTTAACATGAATACTTTTTTTTAGGTAGGATAGATAAAACGCGGAGGTGGAACAGTATGCATAAAATTGATGCCAATATGGAATCAATATAAACAACTAGTGTTAGATATTGAATAGTGTAAAATACAGCGCTATAATGGTATAATGTGACTCTCACCTGAGTATAACTGTTGCTTAATATTCCACTGTTATGCATTTAGTTTTTAAGTATTCGTTCAAAGCTTCTTCACCTGATGCAGATAATAATGAGTATAAATTATACTTAAAAAATAAAAAAATCTTTAAGTAATCACTGTACCTAAATCCTTGCCAAATCCAGATTTTTTGAAACCACCAAAAGGCGCGGCAACATCAGTTTTATTATAAGTGTTTATAAATACAGTTCCAGCATCAATTTTTTCAGCAAATCTCAATGCCTTGCTTATATCTTTTGTGAATATGCCGGAAGATAGACCGTAATCAGTTGAGTTTGCTCGCTTGATAACTGCGTCTAGGTCACTAATGTAAAAGTTGATGTAATACAAA
Source organism: Macrosiphum euphorbiae (assembly GCA_949089665.1). Taxonomy (NCBI): domain Eukaryota; kingdom Metazoa; phylum Arthropoda; class Insecta; order Hemiptera; family Aphididae; genus Macrosiphum; species Macrosiphum euphorbiae. Next base: position 12,744,681 of record CARXXK010000005.1, read on the forward strand.
GACTTATATAATATTGTTCTATAAGTACACAACAAGTATTATTTATACCTGCTACTAAATTTAGTAACAGCCATAATGGGTCCAAATGCTTCTTCTTGAGCAATAAACATATGATCTTCAACTCCTGTGAACACAGTCGGCTCAAAATAGTATCCTGGTCGATCCACACGTTTCCCTCCGATCTTCAGTTCAGCTCCTTCATTCTTTGCTTTAATGCAATAGTTAATTAATTTTTCCAAATGGGCCTTATGATTTTGAGGTCCGTGATGAGTGTCGCGTTCTAACGGGTTTCCAATTTTCTAACATAACAAAAAACTGTTAAACTATAATCATTTACTACTACTCAATACTTAATAAATTACAATAAAATAACCAAATCCAATTTTGTTTCTAAAAAAAAACTCATTAATATTTTTGTAGTATTTACTTGCACTGGAAGCTAAGAAAATTAAAAATGGACTACAAAGAACAACAAGACTCTATTTAAAATTTGGAGGAACTAAAATGAGCTTTATTTAAGACAAATTTTGTATACTTTTTTAGTACAATATAATATAGATGGCTTTCAATACAGTAAAATGTTGGTTCAATTTTGAGTATTTTCTGTTTTAGTAAAAATGATTTTTTTTTTTTTAGATTTAGTCAAAAGTGTCTTATTAGGTAAAGGCATTCATTTTTATTTACTTTTTTAGCTACCTTCTAAGAAAAAATAACCAAGTTTTTTTTAATACCTACTTCAATACTTGTCAGATTTACTTACAATTTTTTTTACTTCTTCAACAACTTTGTCGATAAATTTGTCATGTATGCTTGATTCAACAAAAACTCTACCTGCAGCTATACAATTTTCTCCTTTGTTGAAGAACACTCCTCCCATGCTCTAGTAACATCAAAAGTCAAATGCTTACAAAATGGATAAAATGCTATCAGACAAACATACAAACATACCATTCTAACAGATTTGTCCAAGTCGCAGTCATCGAGTATAATCAAAGGGGATTTTCCACCAAGTTCCAAAGATACTTTTTTGAGATTTGATTCAGCCGATGCTTTCATGATTGCGTGACCGGTTGCTGTACTGCCTGTGAATCCCACTTTCCTGATGTCTGGATGTTCAGCTATTGCTCTACCAGCCTCAGAACCTAGTACACCATACATTTTAGTACATTACAATTACAAAACTAAATTATTCACTCAAATCTACTGTAATAATACCAAGCCCAGGAAGAATGTTTATAACGCCAGCTGGAAAACCAGCTTCTACAGACAATTCAGCAAACTTCAGTGCAGTGAGGGGTGACACTTCTGTTGGTTTCATTACCACTGTATTACCCGCCGCTAAACAAGCCGCCATCTTCCAGGACAACATCATCAATGGATAATTCCATGGTGTAATAATACCACAAACACTGTTTTCAAACAAAATCATAGAACAATATTTAATTATATAATAATATATTATGTATATTTAAAGTTGTCATTTTAAATAAACCTACCCGAATGGCTCTTTTTTTGTAAATGTCAAATTTCTATTTGGTCTAGCATGTGATATTGGTATTGTTTGCCCATGTATCTTATCTGCCCAGCCGGCAAAGTATTTCCAAACATCAATAGACATGCCAATATGAGTTTTCAATGCTAATGTGTACACTGCACCAGAATCAATGGACTCTATTGTCGCTAATTCTTCTCTATTTTTATCTAATAAATCTGCTATCTTATACAAAATAGCTCCACGATCACGGGGACTCATTTCAGACCATTCTCCTTCAAATGCCCTACTTGCCGCAATAACTGCTTGATCTACGTCAGCTTCAGATGCACATTGAATCTAAAATCATACAAAGTTCCAACAAGTTAAACCCAATAAACTTCTTTGCAATTTGCAATATAAAATAATACATTAGAAAATCGAAATTAAAATAAAAAAAAAGTTAAAAGTTTTCATTATTTATATATAAAATTTTGGAGTAAGTACTTACTGAGCAAATAACAGATTCGTCAGCAGGATTGATGCATTCCAGGGTCTTTCCAGACTCAGAGTCTACAAACTGTCCATTGATGAATAATTGTTTTGCAAACTGTAATTTCATATTGTTGACATCAACCACAACTGGATCATATTCTACACGAATATTGTCATCGGTTGAACCTCTTGACCTCTTGACCAAGGTGTTACAGAAATCAGAGAAAACAGGAGACATATATACATCATCGTTCTTCAGAGTAAATTTCAATTTATCCTTGATTTCTTCAATTAACCTACATTAATTTATCATAGAAACTGAGTGGTTATTAACTAAGAACTAGTTATTTTGGAAAATTAAAATTACATTTAATATTTTATTACCTGACAACGTCCATAGAACCTGCACCAGATTGGAAGAAATGAGTATCCTTCCCAATTTCCATGTTTAGGATATTTTTCCAAATGGATTCCACTACAGGGATGTATGCTTTTTCTTGATCGGTATAGTCAATAGTTTCTTGAACAGTGTCTGCATTACCGTAATTTGATGCAGCCATCATTTTTCCATCCACAGACAACCTCTCGATGTTTATCTAACAGGAAGAATTAAAGAAATTGCATTCAGTATATAATTAAAATGTATAGGAGAAAAAAAACAATTTAGAGGACAAAATTAATGTCTAATATTATATAATATCATATTTACTTTTAGACCATCATTGCAAGTAATCAATAAACCATTACTATGTACAATAGCTGGGAATTGGATTGTATCAACAGTCACTTGTTCACCAGTAGGTGTTTCATTTGTCCAAATAGATGATTTGTATAATTTTACTTCTGTTTCATTTATGATAGTCCAAGCACCTGGAGAACTGTCCAGCCCTCTAATGAAGTTCTGAATATCTACTCCACTTCTGGACCAATCTACCTAAAATCAAACGCTAAACATAACAATAAACCCAACAAAATTATGCATTGTATGTGGTACCTACTTTTTGTAAAGCCTTTTTTCTTACAGATGGTTCAAAAGAAGACCCTTCTGTAGACTGAGGAATAACTGGAGCTGTACCATTAGCCACCATATCAACAGCTTCAGCCTAAGTAATTTATAACATAATTTTCATTTCATAGTTATTATTGTGTAGCCTATTTTTTTTAAAAAAACTGGAAAACTATTGTAATTTTTTTTTTTTAAATAGAACTTATAATTACCATACTTTTGATGCCTTCAGGATATAAAAAACGATTATACAAAGAATCAACTGTGTCATCTGGTAAGACTGGGCATGATTTTTGAGACAGTATTGGACCAGTATCAAGTCCGTCATCAGCCCAAAATATAGAAAAACCTGCTTCTTTGTCTCCATTCATTAGTGTCCTAAAACACATATTTAATAATAAATAAATAATGCAACTCATTATATTATTATCTTACCAATTTATGGCGCTAACTCCTCTGTGTTTAGGCAAAATTGAAGGATGGTAACATATACTTTTATGTTTTGGATGTTCAATAACCTCCATAGGAATAAACTGTGAACAGAATGGTAGTACATTGAGTTCAGCATCAACTTTCTTGTACTGAGCTACAATTTCAGGTAATGCATTTTCACCTTTACGCCACGATTTGATTTTAAACACTGGGGTATTGTTTTCTGAAGCAACAGCCGCTAATTAGAAAAGAGAGAGATAATTAGTAAATAATTTTGCATGCAATTAAAATAACTTCATATATTTATTTTTTGATCCATGCTTTTAACAATAGAACTATAAAAATAAATTAAACTAATATAGGGCAACTATAACAAATATAACTACATATTTTGGTGTTAGATCGCTATAGTGTCATAAACTCATAACATAATATGAGTTATGATATTAGTCAGAGGAAGTCAGTATTATATGCAGTTTTTGATTTATTTATTTTAGGGTGAACCTAGAGGCATAAACATCATTTTTAATAATAATATAAAATATATGAGTAGAATTAAATATTAAATCACATTTAGTAAATCAAATTAACATTTTTAAAAATATTTTTTTTCTCACATGAATATAACTTGAATTTGTCTTTTTTAAATCTTAATGAGTAGGTATACAAATCATGTAACTACTGATAAGTATTTTATCTTATACCTATGTAAGTTATTTTATAACATGTAAGGTTTATAATATTATATTTTATTATTTTTTACTTTTCATTTAAATTTTTAATGAGCTTGGAACTGTATTTCATTTGTAAATTCTTTGTAATGGTATACTTTATTGAAAATTTGTAATAAACTAATATTATATTTAAAGTAAATATAATTTTGTTTTAGATAGTACCCATTCTTAATAACAATTATTAGTAACTATTAGAATTATAATTGATTATATTTCAATTAAATTTAACCATGAAATATTTCTTCATTGAAATATAAAACATTATACAGGTGAATTAAATTGTCTACAGTAGTTCAATTATATTGGAGGATTTATTTAATATTAGTTATAATAAAGTGAAACCAATTTGATTTGGTTGATTTCATAATTATTTGTATTTACATTAAATATTAAAAACTGTAAAGTTGTTCGTTGTACTAAAGTTTGAACTAGTTGAACTAGATAACCAATAATTAGTACAAAGTTTAATATTTGCAATTTGAATCTCTTAATATATTGACATTATAAACTTTTTAGATATTAAATAGATAAGCAAATGATATTGTTTTATATATAGCTAATAGTTCATTACATTTTTATTTTACGGTTAAGCAAATAGAAAATTATCTTCAAGAAAGGTGTAGACATTTTTTACTTATTTTATACATTTAAAAAATTTAAATTAAAAGGATTAGGTACCTCCTAACCTTTTTTAATAACATTTTAAAGTGAGTAAATTGTTTAAGTACCTAATTTATCATATATTGGACTTGGATGTTAAAAATATATTTTTGTTTATAGTTTAAAAGTTTGCATACATAATAATTACAATTCTTTTTTTTTTGAAAAATATACTGAAATATACTGAAAAATTATCAGCATTAATATATTTTATATATAAAAAAAAAAAAAAATGTATTCCTAAACATGAATAATGTAGGTCATACCAATGTGAAATTAGTTGGTACCTACTACCTACCCAATGGATCTTGCCGATTGCCTTTGTCTAATATGGTAAACACACCAACTATGCGGTGACCATTTTTCAACAACAACTTATACACTTCGGCTGCAAATGAACTCTGACCGATGATGGCAACATTTAAGTCCCGTTGATTGGTCTACAATGAACAATAAACCATTAGAACAAGTGAGGTGATCAACGTTCGAAAAATCATACTTACCAGACCGAAACGAGTTGTTGGTCGACATTTAACAAATTTTCTGAGCATAAGCATGTTGAACACCGCTGGCAATACTGAAACGGCTCGGAAAAGTGCTCAACAGGTTTTGATTAATAATTATTAAACTATCCTTACAATTAACTTAATCCTAACGGGAGTGTACTTGCACAAAACTACTCACACCCGTGGACCGTGGTAGGTCCTAATATCTAAATACTAGTATAAATTCTAATGATCTAATTTTAAAGACGACCGGGTGTATAGTCGGCGAGTGAATTTTAATTTTTCATAATTGACAGCGATTTGCGTTTGGTGATAAGACGATGCACCTATATAATATATTATTATTATCACGAAATAGGACAAACACTGCACGTCGGCACCGCACACGTGGACCGGTAATTTTTTTAGATAAGGTTTGTTTAACAGTTTAACACGATGAATACGCACAACCACCGACTGTCTACAGTCTACAGTCGACACTCAATAGTCCACAACCTAAAAACAAAGTAACAAACCATTAATTAAGGTATAATTAATATAATATTCGGTGCTTTCTATTACCTACCTCACAAACATGAATACATGAACCAATACGACAATAAAGCCCAAGAAAAATAGTATTATGATGCCGCACACATTTATGATATAAATCTATAGGTAGCCTGATTCCGTACACAAAAATAGTTCGATACCGCATAAATGTATTAAATGTACCAATACAAAATTGAAATATAAAAAAGAGGGGCTCTGCTGTACAGTAGGTTACAAGTGGGTCACTGTTTAATGGATGGTATTAAATTTGAATTCAATGATATAATATCATTGTATTTGTATAAGAAAAACGATTCTGAGCGAAGACGGTATGTCAGTCTAGGTATAACACATATTATATAGGTACGTATTATCTATGGTATTAAAAAAAAAAATTGAAATATAATAAGTACCTATAGGCTATAATAAATTCCAAATTAATCATATCACAATATCCATTAGGTACTAATAACACGTTATACATCAACAACAAACCCTGATCTTATCATAGATATATAATAGTGTAATTTAGAAGTTTTAAGTTCCCACAATCACAACAAAATAACTAAAATAGTTATTCTAGGTTTTTTAGTAGGTATGTAATTTCGTCCAAATTTGAACTATAACTTTTTATTACTATGAACTTTATTTAATACCTATTGATTTATCACAATATATTATTGTAACCAACCACAAAAAAAAAATAAATAAAAATCCTTCATGGAACAACATTTTGACTAATTTGTTGCTGAATTAAAACTAAATTTTTTTTAATAAAGGTCTTATAGGCGCTTACAGAATAATACATTTTGTAGATATGCCAGAGTCCTCACTCCTCAGACTCGTAAACATGCATATTGTGTATGTTATTTAAACAATTTATACAATTGTAGGTATATAAGCTGTTATATTTATTTGAAGAGCTGGTTAAATGAAAAATATTAAAAGCAATATGTGACGATGTCGATACATTAGTATATAATTTTTTTAGTTTTATTTTCTGTTTTATTTGTACCCACAAGTTTATAATAAATTAGAAAAAAAATAGCACAATACATTTCCAAATAACAACATGCAAAATTGTTATACCATTTTCATAATACCTACCATAAATTATGAAGAGACTTCTATTTATTCTTTTAGTAAGTTTCAGCCTTTAAGAGCCCTATTATTGAGTCAAATTGGCGCCATCTTTCCCTGTTCTTTGCATTTTCTCTCCATTGTATATTCGGTTTCCCTGCTTTAACATAATTGCTGACACTGTCTTCCCGCCTTAAACCCGGTCTACCGAACAGATTTTTCCCAAAAGGATCTGCCTTAATAACCGTCGTTGTAATTTTTGTTTGTCTGCACTTTGCATATATGAAAAGTTATCAAAAAAAGCTTAAATTTAGGTGTGATTTCATGTAGCAAATTAGGTAGGTAATAAATATGGACCCAATTGTCCCTGTAGTGGATGGTGTTACATTTGAATGCAATGATAAAATATCATTGTATAAGAAAAACGATTCTCAGCGTGGACGGTCAGTCAGCCTATGATAATTACTAAGTATATTTGATGATATTATAGTGATTAAAGTAATTTGTATACCTATTATAAACTATTTACGTGGAACCTTGTTTTAAAATTTCAATACTTAGAAATAAAAGTTGAACATTTTATAAATTTCATACTACAAAACGATTATTAAATTTTGTCTAAATTAGAACTTCTTTTCCTTTTTTTTTTTTATTGAGTTTGGGCCCAGCAACTTAGGCCATTAGCTGTTGGTCTTTGGTTCGGTTTTACTTTGTAGGTTGTTAGTAGGGGTAACGGTTGAAAACACATTTTTGCATGTGTGGCAAGGATTCGTTGCTAAAAATCCCGTATGGTCAGTGGTCACCCATCCGGGAACTAGTGTAAATATGTTCATTTGTTTTATAGGTACACCAAAAATCTGCAAAATCGATTTTGTTGAAAACTGATTTTGCATAAAACATCCCGTCTTCCCTTAATTTTTATGCTGTTTTTCCCCGCGCTTTTGTAGACTATTAGCAATTTTAAATTTTGACTTTGCCAATGCAACACCAACTAGATTCACTTTCCCATCAAACAGGATACGGTTGAAGAAAATCGAAGCAATTTTACTGCCTAAAACGGTGGTGACAGATTCAAAAATAAAATTATTATTATTTAAACTTTAATTGGAAAAGTACAGCAGTCTCAGTGTTTTTCAATAATTTTCGATGAAACTACAGATGCAGCGCACAGAGAACATATGAGTATGCCTCTAAGATATTATTTAAGTACATAAGAAGACAAATCGAGAGGATTTCATTTCAATTGTTGATTGTTATGAGTCAATTTGATCTGAGGACATTGAGGTAACAACGACGTTTATCTGGAAAAGTTCTAGGACACATTGTTATTGATTTTTGTAAAAAATTCTCCTTCATTTTAGTGTAACCAGAAAAAAAATCAATTTCTTACATAACTTAGATATAAGAATAAGGAATTCAAATATTTTTTAAAAATTGGACTTCTTAAAGTAACTTTTTTTCATTAGCTCATTGGTATAAATGCAGGGAAAAATTACCCACTTTCAACAGCCTTAAACTTTTAACTTTTTCTTTGACTTTATCGTTATAAAAATTAAATATTATAGTATATGATAGACTGAGCTTGACGGTGGTGTAGATAGTGTACTTAAAGTGTATTAGTATTGTACACTGTATTCGGTTCAAGTATTTACTTTAAACGGCATTTACCGAGCGAGCAAAATATACCGAACGAACAGTATTTATCGATACATACTGACATACTGGTATACCGTTAAAACCGGTATATAAACATATACCAAATACCGGTGGGCAATTTTCACATACCGAAAACTCTAGTATTTATGTATATTGAAAAAGACAAAAATATGTGTAGCAACTAGCAAGACTAATGACTGATGAGAAAGCATATAGTTTTTGTGAGTAAAATGTATGTGTAAGATATTTAAATATAACAAAGGGAGAACCTTTTTTTTTTTTATTATTTACATGTAAAAAATGGCGTATTATATACTGTATTAGGAGCGTCATATTTATGTTTGCTCCTCAAGTCACCAATACATTATCCCTTAATAATTACGGCGCTGTTCATTATAACACTGTTTTTATTATGGCGATTTTTGAGATTAATATTGTAAGAATCAAGACTTTACATTTATTTCTCTATTTTCTTATCTTGATAATAATATAGTAGAAACTGTTTAACTGTGTAACATTATAATAGTTTAATTCTAAAAAATAGTTTAAATGTTGCGTTAAATTGTTTGTATAGTGGTTTAGAAGTATGACAGTGTATATTAAATATTATAGGTGTATACCTATAGCCTAAAGGCATGGACAGTATGGTTTATTTAATCACACATGCTATGTATTATCAAAGCTCTACAAACATAAGAAGGTATGTTCTAAGCTAAGAGTTAATATCACCATATGCATGAACATACGAAAAATATCAAAAAGCACAGAATATCTGTTTAAAAATACAATATTGCAATACATTTTATAATATTCTATAATTTAGAAGTACTTAACTAATTTTATTGTTAAAATGGTGAACGTAAAACTATTTTTTTTTTTCTTTTTGTGTTTGACGGGTAAGCATTTTGAAGTTTTTTCAAAACGACTTGAAACTATGCTAAGTTCTATAAAAGTTAGTAGCATAAGTGATTATGATTTATTTTACAAAAAAGTTAACATTTCTGAAACAGAACAGTCAACAATATATATGAACTATTCTTCAGACGCGACTGATCAAAAATCATTAGACTTAGAAGTAAATGCATTTTACATTTATTTAAACTGTAAGTTTTCAAGCTGGACCATATATGAGTTGTATAATTTCGTCAATAAATTTCCTTCATTTTATTCTAATACATTTCCGAATAGTTCAATTGAAAAAAGTGAATTTAGTACAGAATTTGAAAAATTAAAAGAAATTTTAGAAAATATTTTAATACATATTGAACGTTTCATAAATGAATTGAACACATTTATAAACAAAAAACCGATGTTTTCATACTACAGCGACACGTCTATCTTAGATGAATTGCTATTATTAAAATTAAAATTACATTATATAACTACTAACAGAATTTTATTAGATAAAACTATTATTGGTATAGTTCTTGGATCTATGAATGCTATTCAACGTTTTTTGACCATAAATTGTAACGATTCACCACCTAATTATGAAGACCCACATTTTTACGGTTATTCAATAGTGAAAAATAATTCTGAGACAGACATTTATAATTTTTTACAACTTATTGAAAAAAATGATGTGAAATTTGATCCAAAAAATCAGACAACGTGTACAATATACGAAATATTATTAGGATCAATAGCCGAAAAAATCTTTGATGATGCGACTATCCAGGCAGAAGTGTCTACTACGGAAACCAAAAGTATCATATTTAATGATTATTTAATAGAAGTTCAAGAATCATATGACATTGAAAGTATATCCAGGTATCAGATTACTGTTTTTAATGGAATCATACAACTAATATACACATTAATCATAATACTAAACGCTAAATCCAAAATTAATGAAAATTTAAATAAATTATGTTCCCCTCTTATAGAAGAATTAAAACAAATTGAGGATGTTCCAAAAGATTTTATTATTTGTATGAACGAATTGTCAAACTTATTTCTCGAAACAGCTGTTAAGGAAGATATTATTGAAAACATTAACAACCATATTGAATCACTTAACAGCAAAATAGAATTAGATTACACCACGGCTAAAATTGATGATGTTCAAAACAAATTGTTGGACACTTTAAAAGTGATTTCATCTAAAATTGGGGAATTTCAATGTTTCAATCAGTATTTTAAACAGTCACATTATGAACACAAGAATAGATATTACAAACCATTTACTAAAAATACAAAGATAATTGAAACCCAGACAGAAAGTGAATTCTACATGGAATCATTCTGTAGTTTTACCAAAAGTATATATAAAATATGTTTTGAAATTACCATACTTAATAATAAAGGAGCCAGTTCAGAGAAGAATAGTTCTCTTAAATTGTACACTGAAGTATTGAAGGACTTTCAGGCAATTAAAGAATATTTATTTAGATTAATTCGGAAAATGGGGACAAAAAATTTGGAGCTTCTTAAAACTGCAAGTAATATAATCATTATTTTGGAAAACCGGAATAACTATTTTCGCGATATTTCTAGTAATATAAATCGACTAGCGCATATTGTTATGAATGAATTAGATAGGTATGGAATTAAATACTGTAAACCAGGCAAATATAATTTTTTGCACATTAACATTATATATTATAGTGAATTCGGAAATAAAAACGTCATCACTGAAGATATAAATCTGTTTTTGGCTGATCGACCGGAAACTAATTATAATTATAATCATTTTGATTTATCGTTCTTGTGTGATAAATATGTGAAAGACTCACTTGTTTTCCCTTATTATAAGGATCTGATAATGGTGTACTGGAAAGGAGAAAGGAGAAATATTGAAAAATTTAGCATTATCGAGGAGTCGTTCATATTAAACCCTGACTTATTATATGCATTTTTTGATATTTACTTCAAATTTTATGTTGCTGCGTATTTGTACGAATTAAGAATTTTGTGTAATATTATAAAAAATAATAGCTGTAAATACAATACAACAATGGTTTTTAAAGAAGAAAGATTTCCAGAAGATCTGAGATCATTTATAGTTAAATTAAAAGACTTGGAAAAATTATTGGTTACAATTAAAGAAGATGAACATAAAGTTAAGTTGGTTTCTAAAGTTGACAATTTATTACAAAATATTGAATTACAGTTTAATGAGTTTGGTTTTGATTTTTTTTATAAAAGTAACAGTAATCAAAGTGAATCTTATACACACAATAACTTAATAATAATATCCAAAGAAATATCAACTAAAGTAAAAGAGTTTAATAATTATTATTATTTATTAATTAACCCAAAGCCACAGGAGATTGTAGAAGGAAGTACCTGATCGCTCGCTTTCAATTCCTTTAATATCGATGTGTTTTTAAGTATCTTGAAATTACCGCAAATACAAAATTTCTTACATACGTACATTTATCTATTTATATTATATTTGATTAAAAATACTTTGGGTGTAAGTATATTATACGATATGTGTGTATGATTAAAGTAATAGTATAATATAGTTAGTAACTAATAACTAATCACATAATTTTGTTTTAGCAATTTTACTATTATAGGTACCTAATATACATATGTATAATAGTTTTTGTTGATAGTAAATATTGTTAAATTACACAAACTATTAAAATTATTTAGGAAACGTGACAGTGTCATTTGTTCCCTCTGTCTTACAAGTGCGTAGCATAACAAATTTGACATTCAGCAGATCACGTTTATCTCCGTAAAAATTAGAATTAAAATTACCTTTTATATAATTTGAAGAAGGAATGGAAAACGTTTTTTAAAAAACGTTATTAAACGGAAAAAAATTCCAAAAACCGAAAAAAATTTAATAACGAAATAAAATCAAAAACGAAAATAAATTATAGTATTATACATTATTATATTTATGCCACGAAAAACAAAAAAATTTTGAAAAAAAATTTCTCTTAAGTCTTTATACTTTTTAATCTTTACCAATAATGCGCTTTTAAAATTTAAAAACATTTTAATTTGAAATCAGAAATTTTTTTATTTTTTATTTTCATATAAATTATAATTTTGATTTAAAATTTAAATATTAAGAATAATTAATTTTAATTTTTAACTTTTAAGTGCATTTCTATAATGCGCATTACTATTATAAGAAAAATAAAAAAAATATTATCAAAAAAGTTATTTCCAAAAAATATGAAAATAACTTTTTTAAAAACGTTAATCAAAAACAATATTTAAAAATAACGTTTTTAAAAACGTTAATCAAAAACGTTTTTCATCCCTGATGTAAAGGTAAGGTTATTATATCTAGGCCTATTGTAAATTGTTTGTACATCTTAAAATACTCATAGCTCGCTTTAAAACTAAAATATAATAAAAATCCTATGACATTGTTTAAATAATAATTTTACTTTTAAATTGTGTAAGATATCGATTCGCTCTAATTTTCAAACTAACGGAGCTAAACGTGATTTGCTGAGCGCAAAATTTGGTATGTTACGCACTTGTAAGACGGATACAACAAATGTCGGTGGAACGTCCTCTTAAAACCAAGTTATTTTTACAATGCCTCAAGTCTCAACACCTAAAAAACCAAACATGGTCTAGGTATATACCTATGCTATTTCCCATTGGGTAACATAGTGGAAACATAATGGCATATTATGCAAACATTTCAGTCTAAAATGAACACTATAACGAAGAAGCGACCATATATCACTCATCACAACCATCGAGTTTTTTTTTACTAAATGTTACCTATTATTATCTGTAAACTTATTTTTATAGTTTTATTTTGTAAAAACTACGATAATTAAAAAATAAAAAATTACATAGTAATTAGTATATATTATGTGCATAATAATTCCTTAAGTGGTGTAATAAATAATTTGTGTCTTTACAATATTATACTTGAATTGAAATTATTCTATTGTTTCTTCAACGATACCGACTAAATATGGTAAAACATTATAAACATAATGTACATATTAAAAACATAATCATATTATGGCTTAATGATAAACTTTAATTTCAACTTTTATAGTAAAAAACCTTATGATGGATCTTGTAGGTATTATATTTTCAAGCGTTACTGCCTTAGGTACCTCGTACCTATTAAAATTAAAAAGTTGAGCAAGTCGCAATTGAATAATGCTCGGCTGTACGTTTTGAGGGGTCACGGAAATGAATATTAGGTTAAATTTTAATTAAATTGTATCATACTACAAAATAGTTTGTACATTTTCGAAATTTCGATGAATTTTATAAAAATTTGAACTTTAAATGCTTACAAAAAAAATCATGTTTTTAAACTGCTATTATAATAACTTAAGAGGCCCCTTTCTTTGCGGACCTTATTAACTTATATACCTATGTTATGTAACTTATAAGTATTAAAGTTTATGCACCGAAGTTAGAGGTTAGAGGTTAGAGGAAAAAATTAATTTGGTTTGATATTTTGAATAAATAGCTTTAGGCCCCTATTTAGTTTTTAAGATAACATGCATAATCATAGGTACCAAAACTAAATACGTCTGTAGCACGTCCTATAGGAATACTGAATAGTCAATGGAAGACATAAAGACTAAGAAGTAGATACACTCTATACACATACACATCACAATATTAACTAATTAGAGTAGGTACTGTTTAGACACACATAATATTTAAAAGGTACCTAGGTATAATGAATAATAATAACGTAACATTGGGCGTAATAACAAAATAATATTATATACTTAAAATTAAACTAAGGAGGGCACAAATGGATACAAATTGCCAAATCGGGTACAAAAAAAATGAAATTGTTTACAGGAGGTAATGATGACTTACGGGTGCCAGTCACTGTCAGTATAACCTACAACTCACCTATTCTTATTATCATTGGCGTAAATAGTGTTTGAAATTTGGGGGGGCTGAAGCTCATGTCTATACTTGAAACTCTTATGATGCTTTTAAATTATATTAGTGAAATCATTAGTTTTTGGGGGGGCTATAGAAACTCCAAGGGGGGCTAAAGCCCCCTAGCCCCCCTTCTATTTGCGCCTATGCTTATTATAAGTTATAATGTATCATACATTACTTTAAAAACCTATTTAGATGTGATAATAAGTGTCAAGTGATATACTGATATCCTATGGGATATGACATATACGAGTACCTTACTACGATTATAAATAATTTTTTATAATCGTGTATACCTTACTCGTTATTATCTAATATCTATTATCTATTAAAGTACTAAGTAGGTATCTATACGTTATATACACATTACATAATGTATTCGTTTTATCTATTTTTATTAATTTCATAATAATATGGCGCATTAGTAATGCGGCATTACTATTATATAATAAGTCTTATTTTCAATTGCTGCTATAGCGTGTATAGTGTGGGCTATTCAAATATGATAAAAAAATATATCATAGACATAGAGTTGATAAGACTCAAATAATCGTTTCATTTACGTAAATAAATTAGAAATATGAAATTTATATTAGATAGATCGTATGTAGGACGTAGGTACGCATATATAAATAATATAATATTCTGGTGACTGCCAATTCTGATTGCTCAGTACCGATGATTTCTCATGTAGATATATACCTACCTAAAACCATTGATTATGAATAGGTACTGGAATATACTTCCTCCGTTGCAAGCACCTTTTACAATTTACATTAGTTAGGGCCTTAGAGTGGACAGTTGTGCATTCCTGGGAATGCGGGGATTTACGGTGTTTACATAGCACAGTTTATATGAAATAATATAATTTTCATATGATCTGTGACATAGGCATCCTAGGCCATCATAGGCAAATAGGTAGGTAGTGGCTTACTCTTTGACGGATTTTATCCTCTCCAGTCTGGCTTGAGGCTTCCCTAGTTCCCTGTGATAACATGTCAAATGTCGAATGTCACATGACTCATGTGTAAACTTAAAAATATGGGCAAGTGGGTGTCACTCTGCTGTACAGTAGGTTACAAGTGGGTCACTGTATAATAGATGCTATATTGCTATTACATTTGAATTCATTGATATTATATCATTGTGTAAGAAAAACGATTCTGAGCGGAGACGGTATGTCAGTCTAGGATTAAGACATATTATATACATAGGTATCTATGGTATTAAACAAAAAATTGACCTATAATAGGTACCTATAATAAATTCCAAATTAATCATATCACAATATCCATTAGGTACTTATAACGCGTTATACATCAACAAAAACCGTGATACTATCATAGATATATAATAGTACACTTTAGAAGTTTCAAGTACCCACGAATAATATTATTCAATCACAACAAAATAACTAAAATTGTTATTCTAGGTTTTTCATTATGTAATTTCGTCTTAATAAACTGCGCTTATGTATTTTTTAGATTTTTTGGTAACAGAATTAACTACTTATGTGGAATCTTGTTTCAAATTTTCAATTCTTAGCTATAAAAGTGGAACCACTTTATAAATTATTAACTACAAAATAATTATTCAATTTTAAATTTCATACATTTTGTCAAAATTCGATCTTTAAATGCTTATAAAAAAAAATTGTTCTTATGTATTTTTAATATTTTTTCAATTGATATTGTAACAATATATCAGATGCCTTGTATTAAATTTTTACACTTGTTGGCCCAACAGATAAAACTTTATTGATATTTATAGAAAAAAAAACTGAAAAAATTGAAAACTGAAGATGTCCGTAAACAGCTCAAAAAGAGTCAAAATATTTTCAAAATTGTATGGTGTATAGGAAATGCTAATATAAACACTCAGTGAAATGTTCATGTATCTACAGTCATTGGTGTTGAATTACAACAAAATAAGGAAATCGCTACAAGATAAATCGAGTGAATATCCAATATTGTAAAAATTTAAATTTCAAACGCTCATAAAATTTTAATTTGACTTTCTTATAGACATTTATTTATTTATAAAGGTAGATAATCTTATAAGGAATCTTGTATTACATTTTAAAACCTTAGATTTAAATAGAAACATTTTTACGAATTCTTAACTCAAAATAATTTGCTAATTTTCGTGTTTTTTCATATTTTATTAATGTTTGAACTTTAAATGCTTATAAAAAAAATTGTGACTAATAATTTTTAATATTTTTCATCTGCCTATTATAACAGTATACTGGGAGCCTTCTATTAAATTTTCAAGCTTTTTTTATCTAACAAATAAATTTTTATAGATATTTTTAGAAAAAAAACTAAAAAAAAAAATGGAAAATGAAAATGTCCCTAAACCGTTCAAAATAAATCAAAATATTTTGAAAATGTTATCGTGTATAGAAAATGCAAATATAAACAACCTGTGAAAATTGTATGTATCTACGGTAATTTGTTTTAAAGTTACACCATTAACCAAATTCAATTTTGTGAAAAATCGATTTTACGTAAAAATTCCCGTTTTTCCTAATTTTTCTTTTGTTTTTCTTGGCGCTATTGAAAATTACTGAGAATTTTAGATGTTGACCTCCTCAATGCACCAACGATATTCACTTTCCTTTCAGAAAAGATACTGTTGAAGAAAATCCAAGCTCTTTTACTGTAATAAAAGGTGATGACAGACACAAAAAAAAAAAAAACATATCATTATAAAATCAATAACACATTCATCGTTTCACTCAGAATCTAAATATAAATATAAAAACACACATCATTGTAAAATCATATATTCATCGTTCCACTCAGAATCTAAAAATCAAAATACAAAATAATTAAAAAATTAAAAAAATCAAAATAATTAAAAATAGCATCTATATAGGTACCTATATCTAGTATATAGATGAATATTATATTAATATAGGGTGGTCATACGGCATAGGTACCGTTTAGAACGGGACAGCCCCGTTTTTCATCGTTTGTGTTTGATTTCAAAATAATCTATTCCGAAATCTGAGGTGAACATTCTGTTGTCGCGCTGTGGTAATTAGAATTTTGGGAATAATTGAATTATTTCGATAGCTAAAATAAGTAATAATAGTCACAACATTTATTAAAATAAATTATTATTTTATTATTTTATTATTATTATTATTACTTATATATGTATATAAATTGTGTGATAAAAATAAAGTATTAAACCATATAGGTAGTTATTATATTTTACATTACCATATCCACAGTGGCGTCATTTGGGGTGTGGCAACTGGGGCACTTGGCCCAGTCTAGTATTTACATCAACCTTAAGTCGGAACATTTACCAACACCCCCCCCCCATTCCTATAACCACTATGGAACTATTCTATGAGAATTTGAGTGAAAAAAATTTTGAGTCGGAAAAGCAGTGAAAAGTTACCCTACTCTAATAAAAACTGAAATGACGCCACTGCATATCCATAGTCCTATAAACTAATTGTATAGGTCTATGACAATATCATATTATAAATTTATAATCTGTGTTATCATTATAATAAGGTAATTACTAAAATAATTCTGTAAGGTTAGATTTAATTGTACTTTAATATTTTTTCTTTAATATAATGTTATAAAGCTTTCAAAAATTCAAATAAAAGTAAATAATAATAATATATCATTTACAATTAACAGTAAATAATTAGTTTTTAGCTTAGTTAATAATTAATATTTTATAATTATTAAACATGCATTTTCGCTGTGTCAGAAACATTAATACTTCTCACATTAAACTTAGTTTTTAAATAACACGCATTAAACATCGTTGACATATCTTTGATTATTTCATCAGTTAGTAATTTGTAATTGATAAGTTCTGTTTCTTTTATTTTACATTCTTTCGGTTTCTCATCATCCAAGAAAATAATGTTGGATTTTGTGAGCACGTTTTTAATTTCCTCCAGTTTCACAGAAATTTAATATATTGTCATCTTACTATTGGTATACATGTTTTTTACAACATGCATAATTCGGAAAAACTTAACTATCCAAATACTCAGGACAATCTATCTTACGCTTTAATATATCATATTTCTTTGTTTCTGTATCTTCAGACTGAAGTAAGCTGTGAACCCTTATAGTACCTTTCCAATCGGCCTTTTGAATTTCTTGACTTAGAAATTTTTGGAATATTTTTTTCATCTTATAATATAATGCTGCGATATGATACATGAAATATGTATCATAGAATATGTATAGGCAGTGAGAGTTGAAAATTAAATAACTGAAATCAGCGTGAACTTGTTGAATATTTAACATTTTTCCTTTTCATTGAAGTTTTCATATTTTTTAAAATGTTGGATTGTGTTTCATTTGTAATGAATGTATTATACAAATATTTATAGTTAAAACATTGATAATCTTGTGGTTCAATTTTAGAGGTTAAAAAATTTTCATACTTTTTTTTGTTTTTAGTCCATTTTTTGAGGATCATTTTCTTTAAATTTATTAATATGTGCAAACCTCAATAACAAAAAAGGAAATGTCGGGTATAGGCAATATGGGCGGAACCGTTTTCGGCCAAAATGTCCCTTTCCCTTTTCGGCCAGTTCACTATTTTGGTCACCAATTAAAAATATTTTCTTTTTATTAAACTATACCAATTTATATAATATTATTAAGTATATTAAATTATTAAAAATATAGCCACAATTTTCATAATTACAATTTACAATTTATTTTAAAATCTCGTACCTATTAAGTCAAGTAAAATACATGAAAAATATTAAGTCAACATTTTCATAATATTATTAAGTTAAAAACGTAAAAAATATAGTCATAATTTTCATAATTTACAATTTACAATACATAATTTACAATTTACATTATATTATCAATTTACATAAAAAAAATAATTGTATAGGGATATTTAAATTTTTTTTTATAACTATATAGCACATGCGTTTTATGAATTCCATTCGTGTAATCTCTCCTCTATCATATTTCGTTATGTTTATATGGTTTTTATCCTGACGATTCCTAATTTTTCTATCTTTTGGGAATTTTGGAATATCAGCACTTCGTATTTTTACATATGATTCTGTTTGAACTTGTTTGACATCAAAACACAATTATGTGTTTTTCTGAATCGTTGAATATTAAAAATGACTCACCGCTCATAGTTTTTATATCTAGATTTTCCAAAGCTTCGTGTACCTCTTGAATAGAAGTTGGATTTACTGAGAGCGTTTTCCGACGATGTTCATATAAATTTTTCCGTAAACACTTTATGTCTGTTTCATTAAATTCAGAACAATTATTCTGTTGAATTTCTTTGAAAATAATTTTTTTTGGTCGAATAAATATGTCTTCTGCGGCCTTCCTTTTACAACTTGTATTAATTATTTGACGATCAATAATTTTTGTTTCATATGGACTATGATTATGATCTATCATATTATGATCATTTTCGTTTTCATTTTCATTATTTTCATTATTTATGATAATTTCGTCATTTTTATCGACCGTCAACGTATAGATTCAACGTATACGTAGATGTTGGATTCCCAACTATAATTAGTAATCACTCTTAATATAGAGAATATGTGTGCATGTGCTACAGTTATGAAAAAAAATACGTTTTCCTATAACTTTTTGTTCTTTTTTTTGTAAATTGATAATATTATACCTAATGTATCTGTATTAAATATAACTGTATTATATGATAGCTAAATAGAAAAAAAATATATTTTTAATTGGTGACCAAAATAGTGTACTGGCCGAAAACGGACATTCCAGAATGGCCGAAAAGGGAAAGGTTCATTTTGGCCGAAAAGTGTCCCGCCCGGTAATATACGAGTCCCTAGCTATTTAGTTTGGCCATAATATAATTGATTATCATTTTTAAGTACTTTACGTGTTTTCTTTCTAAACTTTGAAAGATTTCAGCAAATTCTGGCAGGTTTACCAAAACAGTGACTATATCATTTCCTATTTGATGAAGCTCCAAATTGTTTCCTGCTATTGTAATGAAATTGTTGAAATAATTTCTGATATCATAAATAATGGTTTTTGCTTTTATTGGATTATAATTAGGATTCTTAATTTTTTCTTCCATTAAAATGTTTCTGATTTTGCTTTTCTTTTCATCGAGATTTTGATCGATGCTTCTATTTAAAAACATGACACTACTATAGCATGTAGTAGGTACAAGTCTATAATAAAATAACATGCAGTACAGTTTCCGACGTCATCGTTCGATTTTTTTTTTTATCATTTTTAATTTTATTTGACGAGTTATATTATTATTAGGTATGTGGAAAATATTATTTAGTAGATATGTTTTATTAAATTAATTTTCAAAATATCGAAAATCTTTATTGAAACATATAAAATCACTTAAATTATTTTATATTCTGTGCAGAAAATTTCTCAAATAATGTTGAAATTCTAACTCTTTCATTTCTGTCATAATATAGTCTCCCTGTTCTGGACTCGCATCAAGTACATCGTCCATAGTAAGTTGATATTTTCCTAATTGAATGTAGCTATATTTATTATATTGATTATACAAAACGTACATTCTAAGTATATAATTGTCATTTTTATAAAAGCCATTTCGGTTTTTAGCATCCTTGAAATGCACAAATGCTTCAAGTAACTCTGTGGGATAATCTTTTCTACTTGTTTCTATTGCAGTGAAGATACGTTGTATCGTATCAGTATTTTCGAATGTTAAATACTTCTTTTGCATGCCCTCCATTAATTGCACCTAAAATAAATTAATTTCATACACCAATATACCATATTGATGTCATACAATGGTGGGCAAGTTAATGAAAATAATTAACTGTGGAAAGTTAAGTTAATTCAATTAAATTGCCTTCAGTTAAGTTAAAAGTTAACAAAAAATAAAATTTAACTAGTTAAGTTAAAAGTTAAGATGGAAAATAAAATTAACTTAACTCAGTTAAAAAAAAGTTAATTTTTTTTTTAAGTCATAATATTAATAGGTATAGGCGGTTTTTAAATATTTGTCATTTAGTACCATTATAATAGTCTATTATTAAAATAAAATCAATGAATAATGATAATAGTATAATACCTACCAAAAATTGTTTCCATATTTATTTCGATAATGTTATTTTCTAATCGCATACGTTTATTTGTATTTATAACGAATACGGCAATATAAATTATAATTTATAAATATCTCGGACGACTTTTTGTTTTGTCTATTGGAATTGTCGTATTTACCAGTAACCATTTTATTGATATAATGATATCCATTTAAAGACTATGATATTTAGTTTTAAACCTGTTTTTAGGAATTGGAGAGTTAGATAAAACAAAAATCAGATTATTCAATACCATTAAATAATATTAAATCATTAAATAATAGAATTCTTGAAAATAGCCAGTCGATACAAGGATAGTATACTAATTATTACTCTTTAGTCTTTACTATAGTACCTATAGATTATAATATAATTTGATTATTATGAATTGATGATATTATATTATTAGAAAAATAAATTACCAAAATGGCAAAATAGAAAGAATAAGTTTTGTCTCTTGGTTCCACATGATAAAAATTTAATTTAATTAACTTAACTGTACAATAATGATAATTAACTTTAAAAAGTTAAGTTTAAACAATACAAAATTTAACTGAATAAGTTAATAAGTTAAAAACAAAAAAAACTAACTAGTTAAGTTAAAAAGTTAAAAAAAAATTAACTTTTTAACTTAACTTTAACTTTTTAACAAGTTAATGCCCACCATTGATGTCATATGACAGTTGAATATGTGTTTGAAAACATCTTTAATTTGCATAACAGTACCTTTTTCATTATAAATATTTAATTTTGAATTTACAATATCGTGTGAAAAACGCAGTAGTTGAATTGGAAAAAAAAATAAAGCTGGACTCTAAATGTAGGTAGTTGAACAATTAGCGTTCCAGAGCAAATTAGTCTAAAAGTAACCCGTTTTCAATTCGTTCCCCACACCCCCTAATTACATTTAATATGTAAATAATGAAATATATCCAATGACTAACACAGATATCTATTACAAATAATAAACAATACTCATAGGTATTTATTTGTATTAATATATCAATACAACAAAACGTACGACAAATTTAAAAACTAAAAACTGTAAGTATATAGCCACATGATAAAATTAATTACTCAATTAACTTTCAATTTAAAATAACTCAGGTATTTTACAGTTACCTACAGAAAAATATTAAATTTATACATAAGAAATATTCCTCTTTTATTAGTATATTATTTTTTTTTTCAATATTAATTTTAATATTTGAAGTTTAACGTTAGTTAAATAATTTATTTCATCCTGTGACTGGCTGTGACTATATTCTTAAATGTGCTGCAAGTTAAATAATTCTTATTTTTATCATAGGTATATGTATTGCTTTAAAATGTATGATCAAAAAAAATTATAAGGAACTTTTAAATTGTATTTATTAAAATTATTATTTAAAAGTTATAATTTATAAATAACAAACATTTTTAATCTTTTATTTTTTATTAGATTCCATAGTGATTCATAAGAATTTGCTTCGGCTGCTTTTATTCTTTTAGGACAGTTTTCTTCAGTTGCAAGTCTTTTTCCTCTTTTTATCCAAGATTCAATCCATTTTGTTGTATTTATTTTTTTAACTGGTGGACCAACAGCATTTATGAATATTAATGATGAAATATGTTCAGAACTTAGAGTATTCCTTTTTGGTGATACAATCTCATTCATAGAACTGAAGGCCCGTTGGCATTCTGATGAAGATATTGCAATTGTTTTAATTGCAGAGGTCAAATTTTTGAGGTCTTCTATATTTTCATCCAGAGTGTCTTTAAATTCACGAAAACCTCTAACACAGTGTTTCCCAACCGGTGGTCCGTGGGCCAGTCATAGGTGGTCCGCGGTACCTTTCTTAGTTTTCTATTAAAAATTATTTTTTTTTTAAACAGCGAAAAATATTTTATTTTACCGTAATATACGGTTATCTTATCGTATACAAAAATCACACTAAGTAAATTATTAGTAAAGTTTAATCTTAATATATATAAATCTCGTGTAAATTTTTGTTTATTCTTGTCAATGAGCAAAAAAAAAAAAAAGGTCTTCCTAGTTTGAGTAAAATTGAGGTGGTCCGCGACCTATAAAATATTGTCAAAGTGGTCCGTGGTGGTAAAAAGGTTACACTGCTCTAACAGCACTAATTTCATCAACTTTGAATTTTTGTGACAAGCGACGAATATGCTATCATCGCCATACTGAATGTTGAAATTGTCTGGCCAAGTATTTGAACCAAATACATTTAAATCAGCTAATAACTGATCATAAGTTTCTTTAAATAAGTTAGAGGAAGCATTTGAAACATGTGATGACTGAGTAGTAAATAATCGACTTTTTAGTTTATTTCAAATACTTCTGAAAAATTGTCTGAAATTAATCTTTTGCACGCTTTTGTGGATATGAAGTTGGATGCCTTTAAAAACCATTTCTTCGTTTGCTAAATTTACTTCTGTTAGTTTGGGTCCATGTATTTCAATCACACTATCCAAAATTCTTTCGGTCGATCATATTATGAGCTTTTGTCAAACCTAAATCTCTTTTTTGTAGTTGTAATGACAAATCAGATAATTCATTTAATACATCATATAACATACCTAAATTGAATACAAAGTCTTTTGATGTTAACATATTATTTAGACCTAAATATTTAGATCTTTCTTTTCCATCTCTTTTATTATCAATGGAAGATTCTTGAAAATGTTTATGGAGAGCAACATAGTTATTCCAAACTGCACGTACTGTTCTAATGCTGGATGCCAACCACCGAATTGTAAATATCTTTCCTATATTTAAAATACTGCTTTCTAAAGATGCAGCACATGCATTAAGTTCTGTCATATTTTTGGGAGATTGGTGATACAATGAATAAAGTTTTTCAAAAAAACATTGGAAGTGATTAAGACCTTGTACTTCTTTAATAGTATCACTTACCGCAAGTTCCAATCTATGGTTGCAACAATGCCAGATAATGAGGTCAGGAAAAATTTTTTGTAGTAAAACACCAACTCCAGCTTTTCTTCCCAGCATGTTAGAAGCTCCATCACTAACAAATCCAACTAGATTTTGTTTTAAAAAATCTAATTTGATTCCATGTTTTAACATATTATTGATTATAGCAGTTTTAATTGATTCAGCTGAAGTACAATTTAACTCAATAATATCAAAAAAAAATATATTAATGTCTTGAGAATCACCATTAGCACATCTTAAAAAAATAACTAACATTGTTTTTTGAGTTGACTCATCAACAACAATACATAATTTTCTATTGTTTTCAATAATATTGTTGCAAATTTTAACCCTCGTTTCATTAGAAATATGGTCAGCAATATTAGCACAAGATTTATTGGTTTGTAACACTCGACCCATATTAACTCCATTGAGAGCTTGTAGGTCTATTAATTTAGGCATATCTAGAAATGGACGTTGATTTTTGGCAATGAAGTAAGCTGTTCTAAATATTTTTTCTGTACTTTCATATTGTAATTTATTATTTTTTATAATTTGTAGATCCATAGTTTCTAGCTTACTTCTCTGCACTGATATGTGATTGACTACACTTATGCTTGAAGATCTTTTTCCTCAAACTAGCTTGTTGTTGGGATATACTATTTCCAGATGGAACAATGTCACATTGAATCCAGTTTGATGATACATGCACATGAGATACTTGTTCTTATTAAGATTTAAATTTACTTTATGGCATATATTACAACCCAACTTTTTGTTTTTGAAATACAGCCATGGATATTCTTCACAAAAGTATTTTGCTTGTTTTGAGTCCCAACATTCAGGAGTGTCATCATCTCTTGTAAATTCAATTGGTTGACATAAACTGTTGTTAACAGCAATATGGTCTTTATTATTTACTGAAAAAAAAAAATACATCCCAATTACATTTAAGTCAATAATTATAATGTTAAATATGATAAAACTCAGTATTATTAAAAATAAAAATATAATAAAAAATATGTTTGGTCAACTTCCATTTTGTATTATTATCCTATACTATAAAATATGTTATAAAATACAATTCAAATGCTAGTATAAGACAGTACCTATGTGGCTATGTACACAGTATAATTACATAATTGTATATTTGTATAGTTGTGTTGTCTAGTAATCTCCAAACTTAAATTATATGGTATTAATGATCCATTTTTATCATGGTTAAATTATTTTTTAACAAATTGTACTCAAATTATAAAATATAAAAATGACTTTCTCAGTCTATAAAAGTAACATTAGGTGTCCATCAAGGTGATCATATTATGTCACCACTATTATTTTATCTCTTTATTAATGAACTAGCTAAAAATAAAAAAAAATAAAACTGTTTGCTATTAGCAGATGATAACAACATTTATAAAAAAATTAAATGTTTAAATGATGCTAAACAGCTCCAAGAAATCTAAATAATTTATTTACATGGTGCAATGACAACGGTATGATATTAAATATTGATAATTATATGCAACTGTTTCATTTTCTTTAAAAGAAACTCATTATGTATTAACTATACTAACTGCACTAATAACTTATACTTGTCACATATAAATATTATTAATGACTTAGGAGTTAATTTTGATTCTAAAGTTTCATTTAAAAATCATGTTGATCTTAATATTTATTTAAAAATTAAAATGTTATCACATACCTGCAGACTTAAGGATACCTGAATCATCGTCATTGTGTTCGTTGTATTGATTGTCATTAATATCTATAGTTATAAATATTATATTAGTACATTAATTAATAAATTATAGGTAGATATAGATACTATTTGGTTTTCTCACACAGTCACAGTGAAATGAGATATTATAATAATAATATTATTATACCTTATGCTTTTGGAGTTTATTAAATATATTATATTATTATAACCAGGGGTGGACTGGCCAGGTGTGCTAGTGTGCAGTAGCACACCGGGCCGGCTTATATGTGTGGGCCGGGCCGCCGCAGCATTTAAAATGTTGAACATTTCACGATATTACTAATACATTTATTTAAATTTATTTTCAAACAGTTTAAAAACCACTGTTATTGGTTGGTACAATGATACAATAACTTTATAGTCGAACCATAAGTTTATAATAAAAATAATTATTAGATATAATATGATGTACCTATATTGTATAACAATTTTAAAAATCAGTTTTATACACAAAAATGTTTTAACACTTTATCTGATTTGGTTGGTACATCGACCGCCAGATAGTTATTGCTAAACTACAATCATTGAACTATTTGCAAATATTTATAAAAATATTGTAGGTTTGTTGAGAAAGAGAACATAAAACATTTATATAATTATTATATTAAAAGTAATGACTAATATGTAATATAATAATACGACGATTCTGAAACTGATGAAGATGAAGATGATTTTGGTTTAATACGAATATGAATGGCGATTATGAAATAAACGATAAAAACAATAGTAAACAAACATCAAAAATATCAAAAGGGTTATAAATTTATGATTCTTATAAAATATATTATAATAATTAATATTTAATATAACCTATAATCTCTTCATAATTTATAGCCAAAAGTAAGTAGGTATTCATAAAGAAGCTGTTATAAATAGGCTTGGGCCGTTTAGTTTTATAGAATTACTGGGCTGTTTACCTCCCAGTCCGCCCCTCATTATAACGATCATTATAATTATTGTTTAATTAAAATGTTTAGATTACCTTGGTCATTTTTCTTCTTTTTATTGAAGAAGTCCAATATGGAGAATTTTTGACGTTTATTCATCACTTCACTTATTTATAAATTTATATAAAATTAAGAAAGGCCGTATGGGTAGTTTAATGTTTACTGTTAAAGCTCCGACGTAACATAACGTGCAGGATTCCAGACTAACATTACAACAATAACAAGCCAACATAATACCGATTAGTGGCGCGCCCTGTTTCCAAATTAAATATAAATAATATTTAATTTTTGTAGAAAACGATTGTCATTCGTCAATCGTCGATAACAAAAACAACAGACGGATTCTCCAAATACGAACTCTATATTATATTATTATTTATTAGTAATAAATCCTTCATGGCACAACATTTTGACTAATTTGTTGCTGAAGGAATTAAAACTGATTTTTTTTTAATAAAGGTTCTTATAGGCGCTTACAGAATAATACATTTTGTAGATATGCCAGAGTCCTCACTCTTCAGACTCGTAAACATGCATATTGTGTATGTTATTTAAACAATTTATACAATTGTATATAAGCTTTTATATTTATTTGAAGAGCTGGTTAAATGAAAAATATTAAAATCAATATGTGACGATGTCGATCCATTAGTATATAATTTTTTTAGTTTTATTTTCTGTATTATTTGTACCCACAAGCTTATAATTGAAAAAAAATATAGCACAATACATTTCCAAATAACGACATGCAAAATTGTTTTACCATTTTCACAATACCTAGGTACCATAAATTATGAAGAGACTTCTATTTATTCTTTTAGTAAGTTTCAGCCTTTAAGAGCCCTATTATTGAGTCAAATTGGCGCCATCTTTCCCTGTTCTTTGCATTTTCTCTCCATTGTATATTCGGTTTCCCTGCTTTAACATAATTGCTGACACTGTCTTCCCACTTTAAACCCGGTCTACCAAACAGATTTTTCCCAAAAGGATCTGCCTTAATAACCGTCGTTGTAATTTTTGTTTGTCTGCACTCTGCATATATGAAAAGTTATCAAAAAAAGCTTAAATTTAGGTGTGATTTCATGTAGCAAATTAGGTAATAAATATGGACCCAATTGTCCCTGTAATGGATGGTGTTACATTTGAATTCAATGATAAAATATCATTGTATAAGAAAAACGATTCTCAGCGTGGACGGTCAGTCAGCCTATGATATTACTAAGTATATTTGATGATATTATAGTGATTAAAGTAATTTATATATTATAAACTATTTACGTGGAACCTTGTTTTAAAATTTCAATACTTAGAAATAAAAGTTGAACATTTTATAAATTTCATACTACAAAACGATTATTAAATTTTGTCTAAATTAGAACTTCTTTTCCTTTTTTTTTTTTATTGAGTTTGGGCCCAGCAACTTAGGCCATTAGCTGTTGGTCTTTGGTTCGGTTTTACTTTGTAGGTTGTTAGTAGGGGTAACGGTTGAAAACACATTTTTGCATGTGTGGCAAGGATTCGTTGCTAAAAATCCCGTATGGTCAGTGGTCACCCATCCGGGAACTAGTGTAAATATGTTCATTTGTTTTATAGGTACACCAAAAATCTGCAAAATCGATTTTGTTGAAAACTGATTTTGCATAAAACATCCCGTCTTCCCTTAATTTTTATGCTGTTTTTCCCCGCGCTTTTGTAGACTATTAGCAATTTTAAATTTTGACTTTGCCAATGCAACACCAACTAGATTCACTTTCCCATCAAACAGGATACGGTTGAAGAAAATCGAAGCAATTTTACTGCCTAAAACGGTGGTGACAGATTCAAAAATAAAATTATTATTATTTAAACTTTAATTGGAAAAGTACAGCAGTCTCAGTGTTTTTCAATAATTTTCGATGAAACTACAGATGCAGCGCACAGAGAACATATGAGTATGCCTCTAAGATATTATTTAAGTACATAAGAAGACAAATCGAGAGGATTTCATTTCAATTGTTGATTGTTATGAGTCAATTTGATCTGAGGACATTGAGGTAACAACGACGTTTATCTGGAAAAGTTCTAGGACACATTGTTATTGATTTTTGTAAAAAATTCTCCTTCATTTTAGTGTAACCAGAAAAAAAATCAATTTCTTACATAACTTAGATATAAGAATAAGGAATTCAAATATTTTTTAAAAATTGGACTTCTTAAAGTAACTTTTTTTCATTTGCTCATTGGTATAAATGCAGGGAAAAATTACCCACTTTCAACAGCCTTAAACTTTTAACTTTTTCTTTGACTTTATCGTTATAAAAATTAAATATTATAGTATATGATAGACTGAGCTTGACGGTGGTGTAGATAGTGTACTTAAAGTGTATTAGTATTGTACACTGTATTCGGTTCAAGTATTTACTTTAAACGGCATTTACCGAGCGAGCAAAATATACCGAACGAACAGTATTTATCGATACATACTGACATACTGGTATACCGTTAAAACCGGTATATAAACATATACCAAATACCGGTGGGCAATTTTCACATACCGAAAACTCTAGTATTTATGTATATTGAAAAAGACAAAAATATGTGTAGCAACTAGCAAGACTAATGACTGATGAGAAAGCATATAGTTTTTGTGAGTAAAATGTATGTGTAAGATATTTAAATATAACAAAGGGAGAACCTTTTTTTTTTTTATTATTTACATGTAAAAAATGGCGTATTATATACTGTATTAGGAGCGTCATATTTATGTTTGCTCCTCAAGTCACCAATACATTATCCCTTAATAATTACGGCGCTGTTCATTATAACACTGTTTTTATTATGGCGATTTTTGAGATTAATATTGTAAGAATCAAGACTTTACATTTATTTCTCTATTTTCTTATCTTGATAATAATATAGTAGAGACTGTGTAATATTATAATACTTTAATTCTAAAAAATAGTTTAAATGTTGCGTTAAATTGTTTGTATAATGGTTTAAAAGTATGACAGTGTATATTAAATATTATAGGTGTATACCTATAGGCATGGACAGTATGGTTTATTTAATCACACATGCTATGTATTATCAAAGCTCTACAAACATAAGAAGGTATGTTCTTAGCTAAGAGTTAATATCACCATAAGCATAAACATAAGAACAATACCAAAAAGCACAGAATATCTGTTTGGAAATACAATATTGCAATTCATTTTATTATATTCTATAATTTTGAAGTACTTATCTAATTTTATTGTTAAAATGGTGAACGTAAAACTATTTTTTTTTTTCTTTTTGTGTTTGACGGGTAAGCATTTTGAAGTTTTTTCAAAACGACTTGAAACCATGCTAAGTTCTATAAAAGTTAGTAGCATAAGTGATAATGATTTATTTTACAAAAAGGTTAACATTTCTGAAACAGAACAATCAACAATATATATGAACTATTCTTCAGACGAGATTCATCAAAAATCATTAGACTTAGAAGTAAATGCATTTTACATTTATGTAAACTGTAAGTTTTCAAGCTGGACCATATATGAGTTGTATTATTTCGTCAATAAATTTCCTTCATTTTATTCTAATACTTTTCCGAATAGTTCAATTGAAAAAAGTGTATTTAGTACAGAATTTGAAAAATTAAGAGACATTTTAGAAAATATTTTAATACATATTGAACGTTACATAAATGAATTGAACACATTTATAAACAAAAAACCGAAGTTTTCATACTACAGCGACAAGTCTATCTTAGATGAATTGCTATTATTAAAATTAAAATTACATTATATAACTACTAACAGAAATCTATTAGATAATACTATTATTGGTATGGTTCTTGGAACTATGAATGCTATTCAACGTTTTTTGACCATAAATTGTAACGATTCTCCACCCAATTATGAAGACCCGCATTTTTACGGTTATTCAATAGTGAAAAATAATTCTGAGACAGACATTTATAATTTTTTACAACTTATTGAAAAAAATGATGTGAAATTTGATCCAGAAAATCAGACAACGTGTACAATATACGAAATATTATTAGGATCAATAGCTGAAAAAATCTTTTATGGTGCGACTATCCAGGCAGAAGTGTCTACTACGGAAACCAAAAGTATCATATTTAGTGATTATTTAATGGATGTTCTAGAATCGTATGACATTGAAAGTATATCTAGGTATCAGAGGACTGTTTTTAATGGAATCATACAACTAATATACACATTAATCATAATACTAAACGCTAACTCCAAAATTAATGAAAATTTAAATGAATTATGTTCCCCTATTATAGAAGAATTAAAACACATTGAGGATGTTCCAAAAGATTTTGTTATTTGTATGAATGAATTGTCAAACTTATTTCTCGAAACAGCTGTTAAGGAAGATATTATTGAAAACATTAACAACCATATTGAATCACTTAACAGTAAAATGAAATTTGATTACACTACGGCTAAAATTGATGATGTTCAAAACAAATTGTTGGACACTTTAAAAGTGATTTCATCTAAAATTGGGGAATTTCAATGTTTCAATCAGTATTTTAAACAGTCACATTATGAACACAAGAATAGATATTACAAACCATTTACTAAAAATACAAAGATAATTGAAACCCAGACAGAAAGTGAATTCTACATGGAATCATTCTGTAGTTTTACCAAAAGTATATATAAAATATGTTTTGAAATTACCATACTTAATAATAAAGGAGCCAGTTCGGAAAAGAATAGTTCTCTTAAATTGTACACTGAAGTATTGAATGACTTTCAGGCAATCAAAGAATATTTATTTAGATTAATTCGGAAAATGGGGACAAAAAATTTGGAGCTTCTCAAAACTGCAAGTAATATAATCATTATTTTGGAAAACCGGAATAACTATTTTCGCGATATTTCTAGTAATATAAATCGACTAGCGCATATTGTTATGAATGAATTAGATAGGTATGGAATTAAATACTGTAAACCAGGCAAATATAATTTTTTGCACATTAACAATATATATTATAGTGAATTCGGAAATAAAAACGTCATCACTAAAGATATAAATCAGTTTTTGGCTGATCGACCGGAAACTAAATATAATTATAATCATTTTAATTTATCGTTCTTGTATAATAAATTTGTGAAAGAATCTGTGGTTTTCCCTTATTATAAGGATCTGATAATGGTGTACTGGAAAGGAGAAAGGATAAATATTGAAAAATTTAGCATCATCGAGGGATCGTACATATTAAACCCTGACTTATTATATGCATTTTTTGATATTTACTTTAAATATTATGTTGCTGCGTATTTGTACGAATTAAGACATTTGTGTAATTTTATAAAAAATAATAGGTATACAAGTAAAAACATTACAACAATAGATTTTGAAGAAGAAGAATTTCCAGAAGATCTGAGATCATTTATAGTTAAATTAAAATACTTGGAAAAATTATTGGTTACAATTAAAGAAGATGAACATAAAGTTAAGTTGGTTTCTAAAGTTGACAATTTGTTACAAAATATTGAATTACAGTTTGATGAGTTTGGTTTTGATTTTGTTTATAAAATTAAACAAAATGAATCTTATACACGCACAAACTTAATACTGATATCCTCTGATATACCAGCTAAAGTAAAAGAGTTTAATAATTATTATTATTTATTAATTAACCCAAAGCCACAGGAGATTGTAGAAGACAGTACGTGATCGCTCGCTTTCAATCCCTTTAATATCGATGTGTTTTTAAGTATCTTGAAATTACCGCAAATACAAAATTGTATACATACGTACATTTATCTATTTATATTATATTTGATTAAAAATTCTTTGGGTGTAAGTATATTATACGATATGTGTGTATGATTATAGTAATAGTATAATGATATAATAACTAATCACAAAACTTTTTTTCAGCAATTTTACTATTAGGTACCTATAATTATATATGTATAATAGTTTTAGTTGATAGTAAATATTGTTAAATTACACAAACTGTTAAAATTATTTAGGGAACGTGATAGTGTCATTTGTTGTATCCGTCTTACAAGTGCGTAGCATAACAAATTTTACATTCAGCAGATCACGTTTATCGCCTTAAAAATTAGAGTTTATGACCTTTTATATAATTTAAAGAAGGGATGGAAAACGTTTTTGAAAACTTTTTTAAAAAAACGTTATTAAACGGAAAAAAATTTAATAACGAAATAAAATCAAAAACGAAAATAAATTATAGTATTATACAATTATTATATTTATGCCACGAAAAACAAAAAAATGTTGAAAAAAAATTTCTCTTAAGTCTTTATACTTTTTAATCTTTACCAATAATGCGCTTTTAAAATTTAAAAACATTTTAATTTGAAATCAGAAATTTTTTTATTTGTTATTTTCATATAAATTATAATTTTGATTTAAAATTTAAATATTAAATTAATATTAAAAATATATTTATATATAAATATATAATGAAATATTTAAATTAATTAATTTTAATTTTTAACTTTTAAGTGCATTTCTATAATGCACTTACTTACAATTTCTTACTATTATGAGAAAAATAAAAACAATATTATCAAAAAAGTTATTTGGAAAAAATAGGAAAATAACTTTTTTAAAAACGTTAATCAAAAACAATATGGAAAAATAACGTTTTTAAAAACGTTAATCAAAAACGTTAAACAAAAACGATATTTTTTAAATCAATAAACAAAATAGAAAACGAAAATATTAAAAACATTTTTCATCCCCGATGTAAAGGTAAGATTATTATATCTAGGCATATTGTAAATTGTTTGTACATCTTAAAATACTCATAGCTCGCTTTAAAACTAAAATATAATAATCCTTTGACATTGTTTAAATAATAATCTTACTTTTAAATTGTGTAAGAAATCGATTCACTCTAATTTTTAAACTAACGGAGCAAAACGTGATCTGCTGAGCGCAAAATTTGCTATGTTACGCACTTGTAAGACGGATACAACAAAATGTCGGTGTAACGTCCTCCTTAAACCAAGTTAATTTTACAATGCCTTAAGTCCCAACACATAAAAATCAAATATGGATTAGGTATATACCTATGCTATTTCCCATTGGGTAACATAGTGGAAACATAATGGCATATTATGCAAACAATTCAGTCTAAAATGAACACCATAACGAAGAATCGACCATATATTATCACTCAACACAACCATCGAGTTTTTTTTTTTACTAAATGTTATTAATATCCGTAAACTTATTTTTATAGTTTTATTTTGTAAAAACTACGATAGTTAAAAAAAAAAATACATAGTAATAAGTATATATTATTATGTGCATAATAATTTCTTATGTGGTGTAATAAACAATTTGTGTCTTTACAATTATACTTGAATTAAAATTATTCTATTGTTTCTTCAACGATAGGTACCGACTAAATATGGTAAAACATTTCTGTTTTAGATTTCTTCCTCTCCAGTCTGGCTTGAGGCTTCCTTAGTTCCCTGTAATAACATGTCAAATGTCACATGTCACATGACTCATGTGTAAACTTAAAAAATATTTTAGGTATTTATCCTTTTGGACAATAACAATAGGTAACCACGAATTAAAATATAATTTATAATATTAAAATTCGTGATAATAACCAATTTCAGTAAAAATATTGTCAGGTTGTTTTGGGTTCTTGCAAAAAAATATTGAATATTTATCTGGCCAATTTTTTGCCATCATCGGGTCATTTTAATAATAAAACCTGTGGAAGAGGGTGTGCAAATGTTATACAAGCGATAAGTATCGATATTCCGGTAGGTACAAAATACAGATGTAGACAGTAGTAGGTGGTAGTAGGTACCTGTAATAATACAAAACAATAAGGAAGGGGAAGTTTTTTAAAGGTGTGGGTGAGGGCGTAAGGAATGAGGTTAAGATGAATCTGGCAAGCATTAAAGCCTGAACCACGATTAAAGACATCTTTGATGTGGCCTGAACTAATTTTTCGAGGGAGTCACCCACTCAACGCGTAAAATGTTACTTTGATAAGTACCTACCTACCTATAGTCTGAAAATGTTCGTTACCACGCTGGTGTGTAGTGTATCTTTTTATAGGGTGATTAAATGATTTAAATTACTAGTAGGCAGTATGTACCTAGTTGATTTACGAACGCCCTTGCCCCCTGACTCTTTAGGGAACAAGATGACACAAGTCATAGATCACACTGTCACAGCTGTTCCGTCCTCCCTGTCACCTGCAGAGGTCACTCACGCTGATAACACTTATCAGCATTCTCGCAGCCCGCACAATAATCTGCACTGTGAGTCTGTGACTGTTTGATAATAATATAATAATATATTTTTTTTTTACTTGAACAGTGCCGACCGCCGAGTTGCCGAGCTGACACTACTGTCGTGTGTCAGCGAATGATACTTAATACTTGTGTTTATCATCCAAGTTATTAAATAATTATTAATAATTATTATTATGCTGTTTATTATAGAGAGTTGATCGTGTAAAAGTGTAGTTCCATTATTCCTCAGTCCTCACTCATCTGCTGAGCTTGAGTATAATATAAATTATTTCGGTTTATGTTAATCTGTTTCATTACTAACGTTACTATTATTTTTCATAAATCATAATATTAAAGTATACCGCCAGCCCCATTATGAGTATTTTCAGCGACGTCGAGGAAGCACAGCCCATCGAAGTGTTCCATCTAGTGAAAGTCTTTAATGAAGACGACGATCCATCGAAAGTAAATTTGACCATTGGGGGTATGTACAATTTTTAAATTTGATTTCTGTCTGCTACAGCTACAAATTTTTTAATTTGCATCGATTTTTAGCGTATAGGACAGATGAAGGCAAACCATATTATATTCCTGTTGTGAAAAAAGCTGAGGGTGTGGTACTTGATAGTACATTGAATCACGAGTATTTACCCATTTTGGGCTTGGAATCTTTTACTAAAGCTGCATCACAACTACTATTGGGCGATATCACTCAACGCCAAGAAGAAGGAACCGTAATTATTTATTTATTTTTTATTTTTCTTTTGAAAGCATTTACCTATATTATAATAGTTGTATATTTACTGTCGAAAGCTAGAGCAAAATATCAACTTATATTAACTAATGTCCAATATAATATTAGGTATATAGAAAGATATTATATCCCCAATGAAACGAAACAAAACAAACACTTTATTATAAATACTTCCAATCATTTTGAACATATATCTGGATTATTTTATTCAATTAAAAATGAACTGTTATACTACCCATAACACATTTACAATAACTATAATTATGTAACTGGTTTCATATTTTAATTTATAACTTATAACTTAGAAGATATAGTTTGAATGTTGGACATATTTTTGTTCTTAAGTTTTGGGACATTTTCTCCTCAGATCGAATCCATTTTGATATATCATATTATAATATTTTAATTATAAAACCGGCCAAGTGCGAGTCCGATTCACGCAGGAAGGGTTCTGTACCATCATTAGCTATATTGGAAACACTGCTTATATTATATATTCTAGGATTTTTAGTATTGAGGAGAAGTAATGCTGTCGTCCCCCGATTACCTAAAAAAAAAAAAAGGATTTTTAGTATTTGTTGTTATAGGATCCACAGAAATACATAATCTGTGAAAATTTCAACTTTCTAATTTTCATGGTTCATGAGATACAGCCTGGTGACAGACGGACGGACAGCGGAGCCTTAGTAATAGGCTTCCGTTTTACCGTACGGAACCCTAAAAATGAAATATAACATAATTTCCAAAGTGAAAAATATGTATAAGGTAATGGGGGAAAGTAGATAACCGCTTTGAGTTAGTGTACCTCGTCATTGAGTTAGTCACAGGAATGTATGTGTGAAATTGAATTCAATGACGAATGTTACTATTAGTAATACAAATTAAATACAATGCATTTTATAATATTATACAATACAAATATAATACTTTGCATTTTAAAATGCCATTGTGAGTATAAAATATAATAATATACGTAAAAGATTAAGTCCACACAACAAGGCTAGCACACAGCAAGCTAAACAGTTTGGGGGGAAGGAGGGGCTTAGAGTTTTGACTGACAAATTCTACAACAAAAATAAGCTTAATAATATTTTAAGAAAAAATTTAGAAGGTGGGTCTGAACTCTAAACCCAAATCCCCTGGCTACGATTTTGTTCATTTTAAATTACAATAAAATAACTAAAATTGTTATTCTTTATTTAAATACAACCGTATGTAAAATATACACACATAATATTATACATGAGGAGGAAATGTGTCTTACGATATGCTCAGGGAAAAAATGTCTTATCTACCATGGTTTGTAGTACATTCATTTTATAATAAATTAATGCAAATGTTATCGGTGGTAGTTCAGAAGTATTATAGAAGTTAGGGTACTAACCTAATATAGGAGCTTTTTATCTCATAGATTTTATAGGTATGATTAGAGATGTGAATTTTACCGTAATTTTTTTTTTGGAAATTTACTGAGCTCCCATCTCTAGTTATGATTGACTATTGGAGTAGTATCAGTTACCACTAAAATATGTATTTAGTCCCAAGAAGTCCATACTAAGTTCTTAATTTGGAAAAAAATAGATTATTCAGACTAAAATAGTTTTGTTTCTTCTGAATGTTTTCATATACTAATTGTTATTTTGTTTTAGTCTCAACTGTTCCTAACCTAGTATGCTGAATGGATTTGGATATAATTAGGCATGAACTATGATAATTTTGTCATACAACATCATTGCTTTTAACTTTCATAGTATACATAGTATATTAACAATAATTCATGTAAATTGATGTATAAGCATATCGTAAGCATTTGTTAATGAAATACAATACCAGTTACTTTTTACCAAAACCGGTATTACTAATTAATAGCAATTATTATAACCTTTAAAAAAAATCTTAATTATGTTATAGAATTATTTTTATAGTTGTCATAATATCTATAAATTACAAGCTTTGGTAATGAAATACTAGAAGAATGGTGTTTATTTTAATTGTAAATTTGTTTTACCATTAAAGAATAAAATCCGACTAATGAATCTATAGTAGCATGATAATCCTTGCTTCCCTATAATAGTGAATTTTTATTTATATTCTTAAGTACTTTTAATTGAATAATATGTAATAAAAATCTTGTAATTAATATTTTTTTATATTATTATTTTAGATATTTGGTGTTCAATCAATCAGTGGTTCTGGAGCACTTAGAGTGGGAGCAGAATTTTTAGTCAAACATTTGAATTGTACCACATTCTATTATTCAATACCAACTTGGGGTAATTATATGCAGATACTATTATTTTATTTATTTATTTATTTATTTATTAATATTTATACGGACAATGTCCAATTTACAATTTACAATAACGAAAACAATAATAGTATAATAATATTTGACAGTTAAAACATTTTTAAATAATACAATATAAGTAGTACAATTAATACAAGGAATAAAATAAGTGCTAAATGATACAAAAAAATATTAAAGAAAAAATTGATAACAATCATAGTGTTTTTTAATTAAATGATTATTTAAATAGTGCATTGAAAATTTGGTTATTTCCGCAAGACATCAAAATATTTAAGGGATCATTTAACACAGTGGCACCAAAATATATATTTACTTATGACAATTATCATAGGTGATTTTAGTAGGTAGGGGGTCACCTTTGTCATTCTATAGTTATTTTACGAAAATTTGTTCAATAGACATCATAAAAACTATACTTGGTGTATGGTAAGATAATTATAAGAAATAGGTGGGTGTTAAAATTTTATGTGGAGGGGTGCCACTGATTTAACATGTAAGTTGTAAGAGAAATGTGGTGTATAAAATAAATCATTATTGTGTAAATTATAAGTGTTGGTTTTAAAAATGTATTTGGTTAAGTAAAAATTCATCATCGATCTCATTGTTTATTAACTTAAAAAGAAGTTGCTATAAGTATTAATTCTACGTGTTTTTAGTGATTGTAATTGTAATATATTTTCGCATCCTGAAAGGAGGGTTCTGTTTAAGTTTAGTTTTGCTGAATCTAATATGAAATACCTAAGATATATTGCACATACAATTCATTAATTTAGTGTTTTAATTATTAAAAGAACATTATTATAACTTAGCATAAAACTGTAGAATAAACCATTTTTAGTTATCTATTTTTGATTATTGTATTGGTTGATTTTTTATATTTGTTGTGATTAAAAATAATATAATGGATTGTGATGTATTATTTTTATAATATAGAGTTAAACAACTTCAGTTAAGGTGTGGTTCAGATTTGTATCTTATCTATACTCAGTAGTCAGTTCAATATGAAAAATAACAGTTTCTGCAGCTGGTGGGCGTGGTTGTTCTATTTTAAATGTATACTAGTGAGGATATCATTGTATTTAATAAACATTAATTGCTCTAAGATTCTCCATAAACAGAATTTAGTAGTTATAATATAAGATTGAACCAAATTTAGTTACTATTGAGCCATACAAAAAAAAAAAAAATATGCAGGTGTATCAACTTTCAAACTTTAATTATCCAGAATATTATTAAGTAAATTATATCTTTGAATCGTCTAAAATTTAAATAATGCTTCTTAGGCTAGATCACTAGTCACAAAAATATTAAAATAATTTCAAAGTTTTTATCAAATTTGAGTTGTTAAACTGTGGTGTGCAGATGGTGGCTGCCTATTTATTTGCTTACAATTCAAATTGTTGGTTCATGACAATAAATTGTACCAGGGGTACTTTAAATTTGCAAAATATGCAATAATCTATTCTTCCTCGAATCATTCACTATAGACTATTAAATCAGAGGTTCTCAACTGGTGTGTGCGATCTGACCCCAAAGTGGTCTTAGATATAACACTAATTAAAAATATTAAGCATCAATACATAGTATATTGTGGTACGTGATTTTTATAAAACACTCTCAAAAACACCCAAGGGCGCTGCAACTAAAATACCAAATACATGTTAAGAATGATCCACGCTGTATTAAAATAATCTTTCAGTATATTATACCATTAATGATAACAGTGCCTTG
Organism: Macrosiphum euphorbiae; assembly: GCA_949089665.1. Classification (NCBI taxonomy): domain Eukaryota; kingdom Metazoa; phylum Arthropoda; class Insecta; order Hemiptera; family Aphididae; genus Macrosiphum; species Macrosiphum euphorbiae. The sequence continues at coordinate 12,784,866 of CARXXK010000005.1, forward strand.
CCCTCTCATACATTAGCTTATTAAAATATTTTTTTTGTTATTGTTGGTATTGGTAATATAATAATTATTACTATCTAACTATGCTTGTTGTATTAGATGTGGTGTTTTTTTGGCTATCTTCCTGTATGCGCTCTACCCCAGATTGCGGTCTACCTGCGATTATTGGACGATTGTTGTATGCGCTCTACTATAAAATTTATATCTTTATTGTTGAATGGTAATAAATATTAGAACTCTCTTTTTCTACATCATATCATATTTTTTGATCGTATAATATTAGTCGTTGGGTGACAATACTTGAGTTCATACACGGTTTTATACTTTCATCACGTTACGTTCAAAATGTTAGCAATAGAATTTTACAAAATCATACAAAATGAAGAAACCGTTACTAATTTTTTAATTGCGAAAAATCTATTAGTAAATCTAGAAAATATATTATGCAATAAATGTGATAGTGAAATGAAATATTACATAAAAAAAGAGCGCGGCAAAGAAAGAAAATTGTTGAGGTGTAAAAGAAAAGGGTGTCAAACCAATATCCAAGGCACATACCCAGAGAATCGAAAGTTTATGGCGGCCTCTAAGACTGAAAATCGTGAAAAATATGTGTGGTACAACTCCAGATTTGCTTCCAAGGTATAATATATTATAATATAATAATAAAAATACGAAGGTAAATATAAATATAATAATAATTACAGGTATCTCATTGAAACATGGTGGAGAGGAATTAATAAAAGTGACACATTTAACGCTTTTCTGAGGGACATGGCACAAGTATTTTAATATTTATTTAAAATATTATTTAATTTTTTTTATTTCATTTTATATTTATTATTTATTATTATTATTGAAACAAATAACGAGACGGCGACAAAACAATGACGTGCGTTGATATTATAATATAATCATTTTCATTATTATCATTAATATATTGTCTATAAATGAAACATAGTTGTAGGGTGGAAAAACACGGTAGAGCGCATACTGCAGTCGCAATGCTGCCGGTAGAGCGCATACAGGAAGATAGCCGTTTTTTTTTTTTGTTCAGATTATTCTTTAGAGTGAAAACTGTGAAGTAATTGTTAATATAAATGTATAGTTATGTATTACCAGTATACTAATAAAATAAATAATAGTAGTTAAAATGTACTCAATATTACCTACGTTTAGCAAATAAATTAAAGACAAAAATTATCATTTCCCAACTAATCAATGTCCTAAGCTTTTGTATAGATGATAGATTACATAATATTATCTTAAATATACTTAATTCTTAACCATCTTTGAGGTCATTCACTCATTTCTAGCCATATCTTTCATGTATTTAATTATACCTAAATTATTCCCGTTTAGCGTATTGTTTGTGTAACATTCTACCATAAATTATTTCCTTGAAAGCTATAATATGTGTGGTTAAGTGGTTAATCCTTTAATAGTTAATTCTTTATAAATTAATATCCTGGATCAATATCTAAAGGTTATTATCTAGTCTTAAAATAATAATAATAGATTGGGTAATTTAACACACATTTTCAAGTGATAATTAAAAGCTTTGGCCTTTTACTTGAAGTAGGTAATAATTGGTATCTATTGTATGATTGTAATTAAATACTACAAGAATTTATTATTTTTTTACTAGAATATCATTATTAAGTTAATTCGTTTTATATAGTTGGGCCTGTAATCTTTTATTTAATACTAAATACTTTAGAGCGAAGACATTTGTAAATATAAGTGTGAATTGTTATCACTTATCTTTATTCTATGGTAGACTATGTATACATGTACATTTTATACAATATATAAAGAGTAACTGTGACACTGACACTGGTAGCTAGTGTGATTTAATTGTGGAATTTGTGGTAGTAAAACTATTAAATGAAAACCTACATATGTAAAATTATATTGATTTGTTTGTATAATTTATAACTGTAACATACAAATATTCTATTTAGGTTGTATTTTAAACCTTTTATAGTATACATTATAAAAATAACACATTAACTCTCCTCAAGTGACTACTCTCATCAATGATTAAATGATCTAAATAAATAAGTATACAAAATTAATTTGTTTTTATTAATAGATATATGTTGAACTCTTTAGTTGAATTCTAAAAAAGTAAACATAAGTATAATAATAATTAAATTATAATATGGAATATTGTTCTTTAAAATGATCATTTTATCTGAATAGTGAATATAAAGATCATGTTTTTAAGACTATTATAATATATGTATACATATAGAAACTTCTGTTAAATATTAAAACACTTGAAATAGTTTAATGTATACTTATTTGTTTAGAAAATCATCATTTGATTTTCAAGACTAGTGGATTTCAAGATGCCAAAACTTATCGCTATTGGAATGAAGAAACACGATCTCTCGATTTTGATGGATTTTGTGAAGATTTATCAAATGCGCCGGAAAATGCGGTTATTATATTACATGGATGTGCTCATAATCCAACTGGCTTAGATCCAACTGAAGATCAATGGAAAAAAATTGCAGAAATTATAAAAGTTAGTATTGATATTATTTCACATAGAAAATCTGATAATTATTATATTAGCATAAAAAAACATTCATATTTAAAATTCCAATGTAATTGGTCAATATATATTTTAGGAACATAAATTAATACCATTCTTTGATAATGCCTACCAAGGATTTGCATCTGGAGATTTAGAGAAAGATGCGTGGTCTGTGCGGTACTTCCTTAGTCAAGGGTTTGAGTTCTTATGTTCGCAATCATTTGCTAAAAACTATGGACTTTATAGTGAGTTAATAATATTAATACACTATTTTTAACTTTTGAAGGTAAAATGTAGGTTGTATTTTACTTGATTAATGTATTTTGAAGATGAACGAGCAGGAAACCTAACTTTTGTACTGAATTCTGTGGAAAATGTCAAGGCTGTAAAATCTCAGGTGACAATGATTGTTAGAGGGATGTATTCAAATCCACCAAACCATGGCGCACGTACTGTCAGTACAATATTAAATAATGATGTATTCAAAAATGAATGGTGAGTTTTCCATAATATATTATTTTCGTTTGTTCTAAACATTTATAAATGCATGCATGTATTTATATGTATTTGATATTTAGGATGAATACCCTGAAGCTTATGACAGATAGGATTAAAGCTATGAGAAAATCTTTAAGAGATAATTTGGAGAAGCTTGGCACAATTGGAACATGGAATCATATAACTGATCAAACTGGGATGTTTTCCTATACAGGATTATCAGGTAAAATTTTAAGAAGATACTTCTACTGTTAAAATAGTTTTATACTGTAATTTATTTAAATATTACAGCAAATCATGTAGAATATTTACGAAGCAAATATCATATTTACATGTTGCGGTCGGGGCGTATTAACATTTGTGGACTGAACACCAATAATATAAATTATGTAGCTGAAGCAATTACCGATACTTTATTAAATGTTGCCAAGTAAAATTATAATATTATATTGAAAACCATAACAAACAAATTGTTTTTGTTGTTTATTTCTGTAGACTAGAAATATTTTTTATTTAATTTATAAATAGATATTTACACAATTATACCAATAATTGTATATTGTTTTATTAATAATAATAATAATTATTATTATTGTAACTATCGATTTGTGAAACCGTTGTTAATCTACTATTAAATAATTTACTTGCTTGATTTATTATAAATTATTATTTAATAAGTAAATTATTTAGGGATGCAAATTGTACAATACATTTTCTAGTGGAAAACATGGTTAACAAAAATAAGAATTTTTAAACTTGAAGGACTAAATAAAAAATACTAGAAAAATTAATTTTATAGCATTATAGCTAATTTGCATCTCTAATGTAACCTTGTGATAATAACAATTTGAACAATGTAGAGTATTCACCATTTAATACCTGATATTTATAACAAGACTTCTCCTTTAAATAACTATGTATGTTTGACGTTAATGACAATAAAATATAAATAGGTTACTTTTTTTTATATAAACTATAAGTGTTAAATATTAGAATTTAAAAAAATGTTTAGATTTTTGGCTTAGTTTAAAATTAAAACTTATAGTTCATTATTATATTAAAAATGTTCTGGTCTTAGTCTAACATTTATTTTAGTACCAATGTTAATGTATTTGTATCAATAATGTTGACAAATATGTACCAAAAAATATAATGTATAGATGATTTTGAGCTAAATATACATAATAACTAATTAAATAGTAATTTTTTGTTTATATAGAGAATAGTGTGTAACATTTCACTATTTCAGTATCTAACAATTATTGATTTTTATTTAAACTAGAATCTGAAATAATGGAAATAAAGATTCAAATATTTTCTAAAATTCATAATTTTAAATCCACGAAAAATTGTTAATTTTTTTAGTTCTACCTACTATATTTTTAGTACCGTATTTGTGAAGTAGAGAAAAATATTTGATACGTCTGTTTTATTTCCATAGGCCGTAGCCATAGTCCGATTTCCTTGCAAGCATCAAATTCAATTTTATTTTTAAATTCTTCATACCAAAATTAAGCCAAATTGAATAAAACAATTAAATACGAGTACTCAACTTTCTAAACAGCACTCTGGTGCCCTCCGGCCACTCAATAAATTATAAAATCTATTAGCCTGAAGAAATTAAAAACTAAATAAATAAATTACCAATAAATAATCTTCCTGGATATGATTACTAGTGGTGTAGAACAGAGGTTGCAACCTTTGTATAATGGCAAGTGGCAAGATATATTTATCAAATTTTTCATGTGACCTTTTTGAAAATAATGTGCAATTACCAATTATTATGATCTACCCGCCCGGCACTCAACCCTCCACCTAAAATTTTTTCAATTAGACAATTACCATAACTAAAAGAAACAGTTTCTTAAAATCTATAACTTTTTATTTATTATTTTTATATTTACTCATAGGCCATTAATCTTGATAGGTATAACAATAATTGTTATATTATGATCATATTGGTATCATTATAATTAATTTTTTAGCTACCCTATGGTTTTGAGAACCACTATTGTAAAAGGTAAATCAGTGGCGTAGCCAGTGGGGCTAAGGGGGCTATATCCCCCCCCCCATTAACTGTGTTGACCTTAGAATTTTATCAAGATTTATAAAAAAAAATTGAAAGTGTAAATAAAAGACATATTGTTTCCCCCCCCCCTCCTCATACAAAATTCCTGGCTACGACACTGAGGTAAATCGTAATAAACTAAACTACTAAAGTCTGAAAACACAGAATATTATACAAAAGTGAAGTACTCACGCATGCGTGGATGACGAGTGGTGCGTCTCATCGAAATACTTCGTAATCATAAAAAAAAAACAAGACGAGTCACGAGTGTACTTCCACATACGTAGATGGCGCGTTTCATCGGCGTCCCTACGGCCTTACGCATAATTTGCGTTTGCGTCAAATTTTTCTACACGTTACCCGGGCAAGTTTGCCAATGGGCTCCGTCCATCCATATTCCGTAGTACTCCTATGATAGTACATTAGTGATTAGTACCACAGATTAAATAAAACTATAGTATAGAATATAGATTTAAGATAGAAATATAGAATACATATAGGCATAGAACAATATATAGGTGCACGGTGCACTATATTATTATAGAAATCTGTGCTACATTGTCACAGTCGCGATTATAGATGACAGATGGCGTAATTTATTCTATTCTTATAGCACATTAATCATAATATCATCATGGTATATGCACAGAATATACTGTTATATGATATGATCTAAGCAAAAAAAGATAATATAGTAAATACACCGAGGTCTGAGATTGATAACAGATTTTGAATTGTTAATTTTTGTATTTTTGTTCTCTATAATATTATATTTTATAGTATCTAACTAATAACTATATAGTATTTACTGTAGTTTTATAGTAACTTGTCGTGAAAGAATTTAATCGACGTTTTAATAATATTGTAATAGGTATTACAATATTATTTTTTTATTTTTGTTATTATTATTAAATTTACTACTTATTGCAATTTAAACTGTTTAAAACTTCTCTATATACTGTACTTATTTTATGATTCATATAAAATATGGAATTTGTTTTATTTAATTTCACTAAACTAAAATCTATCTGACCAATAATATGAACGCCGTTACACTCAATTATTGTTTATTTATAAATATGAACTAAATAGTAAACACTAACGCAATATGGATGGAAAAAAATTGGCTGGTCTTCAGCCGTTTGAATTGCACAAAGAATTATTGGACAAGTATCTGGAATACTGCAAATTCATTGATTTAAAAAAGTATGTTTACCCTTGAGTTGGATTGGTGTATGGTAATTATCACCTTAGGTATTTTGTTTTAGACGTGAAAAACGTGATTTCGATGTTATACAGGAAAACCATAAGTTTGTATGGGAAGAAGACGACGAAGCTTCCACTTGGGAGCAGAAATTGGCTAAGAAGTATTATGACAAGTTGTTCAAAGAATATTGCATTTGTGACTTGAGTTTATATAAAAAGTCTAAGGTTAGTAAAATATAAATGGTGTTCTGCGATCTCTCCAATCAATATGTGTACCTTGGTACTTAGCAATAACTCTCTAAACAACAGTTTAAAAATAAGAACACTATATTATATCGGCACTAGCCTCTCAATATTACAATAGACTCAGCACAGCCACATCGAACCACCCGAATCCATTGATCTCCAATATTCAATAAACGCATTACTCCGCATAAAATGCTTCTGGCAAAAGACTTTCTAAATATATAATACAAAATAAAAGATCATACATAAATAATGAGTTTTGAAATTTAAGATGGTTCACTAGGTGAACACGACCAAAATCTAACCTGACTTTTACTTATTGTATTGTGCCCATTTACAGATGGTAAATATATGCTTTTATAATAAATAAAAAAAAGTTTGTCATCTATTTAATGTACCATGTCTATTATGAAATTGTAAATCAATTGTTTTAATGTTAACCTACTTTTATTTATTATGTAGGTAGCAATGCGTTGGCAAACTGAAGGTGAATTGGTTAGTGGTAAAGGTCAGTTCATTTGCGGCAATAAAATTTGTGATGAAACATCACATCTACGGACATGGGAAGTAAATTTTAATTACATGGAACACTCCGTAACGAAAAATACTCTAGTCAAACTAAGTATGTCTTACATATAAGTTATAATTATATGCAATTTTTTTTATATCAAAATGTTTTTAGGGTTGTGTATGGATTGCTCCAATAAATTGAATTATAAACATAAAAAGAAAGAAGTCAAGCGCCAAATTTCCAAATCGAAAAAAGATAAATCAAAACATTCTAACAGAGATCGAGAAAAATCTGTTAGTCGGCCAACTACTAGCGTTCAGAGTGAAGTACCAGTAACTTCTAAACTAGCAGTTGAAGATAATGTTTGGAGTGAACAGCAACAAATAGATGAGGAAAAACCAAGAGAAGATGATTTTGAAAATTACTTAGAACAACTGTTATTTTAAATAAATGGTTATATTTTATTGACTCTTTTCTAACCTATATTATTTAAAACTTTCTATTAAATTATTCTAATAATTTTGATAATAACAATAACATGATTGAATATAAAAGAAAAAGTTATTTTCTAAACAATAACAACAAGTAAATAATTTGTTTCAGTGTTCTTCCTCGTGCAGAAATAAATTGTCTTTTATGTGAGTGTCTCCATGATTCATTATATTGCGTGCAGTGCTCTTCTTCTTTTTTCCCGTAAATACTCTTGCAATTTGGATAAATTTCTTTCTGGAAGCTATAGAATATTTTTATTGATATCATTAGGTTTGGTAATAAAATTCAATGCATATTTCATGATCTATAATAACTAAATAACCACTTGAATATTTTGAGAAAAAATTATTCCGATACCCTAAATTTATCATTATTATTTTCATACCTTTTCCCATATTTTTTAGCCTTTCTTTAAATGCAGCATCGTCGTCCCCCAGTGTCTGATTTGGAACGAAGAACCTTTGTTCTTCGACAGGACTGTCTGTTGGAACACAAACACATTATATATGACTGACTCAAATCCACTGAGATTCACACAACATATTAATATATATATACAGGATGATTCACTAAGCATACCACCTATCTGGTCTCCATTATCTTTTAATAACACATTTATTCAAACACTTTTATTTTTCATTTTATTTAAGGAATATCCTGCGGCAATACTTTTTTTTTAAATTTTGACATGTAAACCAAAAGTGTTATTTTTGTCTTATTAAATTTATATGTACCAAGGATAGATAATAGATCTAATATAATTATCTTACATAATATATATAATAATAATAATATATAAAGTATATATAACCTTACTCGTAACCTTTTATTTAGTCTAGGTTCTAGAACAATCTTTACAAATTATTAAATTTTAATACCAAAATAAATATAAGTTATTATAACTTTCTAGTTTCTAATATCTATTGCACTATAGGTACTACTTTCTAAGACTATTATCGTATAGTGGCGTATACTATAATAATAACCCTCAGATACTTCTCTATTGAATTTAAATTTATATAAAGGTAGGTACCTACATCAATATTTCTCTCTCCGGACACTATGACTGCCAAAAGAAAAATGCCACCCGTGGCCGAGTTCGAACCGGCAACGGTGCGGGTAGCAACCGATGCCTTAGTCTGCTCGGCCACTCCGTCCTCCATTAAACATTTATTTGGCAATTATTTTATTATTTCCAGTGGTTATAAATGAAAATATCATTAAACACAAATTATGCATAAATCCAATTTTTGATTTACTCGAACTTGGTCAGTTTTGAAAATAGAAAATAACTTTTCATACAATAAATGTTTAAAAAAAAATACTGTACCTAAATCTTCAGAAAAAAACTGGGGTTGTCTTTTAAAAAAAAGTAAGTCGTATTGCGCATGCGCTACCGAGTGAGCTAAAAATTTGAAACTGGTCTGAAAATATGTATTTAAGTGCTCCCGAAAACAACATTTCAATACAAAGACACCCATCTGAGATATTTAGTGGTACCTACCTATTATCGTGATCACACTGTATAGCCTAGTGGTATGCGTTTGGATCCATTAAATAATTTTATAATAATAATATAATATACATTTTATTATTTTAATGATACTAAAATCATAATAAGCTTAGTCCTTAGTAATAATAAAATTATATGATAATTTAATATTAATGTTTGATAGATTATACAGGGTGATTTTTTTATCGAAGAACACTCATTATTTCAAAAAGTATTAATGTTTAAGAAAATATTTTTTTACATAGTTTCAAGTTGTTAAAAAACAATATTTTTATTAAAAAATTATATTTTTAAATATTTTTTATCCTTTTAATTTTTTAAGTTTTTTACTTTTTTGAATGACAACATCTAATTTTAATTTGATATTCAAAAACAGAATATTTTTCTGAGTATTTCGATACATAAAAATTGAATTTAGGGCAATTAGTTTATGAGTTATAAGTATTTAAAGTTTAGATGAGCGGAGTAGAGTGGTACGGGGTTACCCCGCGAAATGTTTGTCCTCTACTCCGCTCATCTAAACTTTAAATACTTATAACTCATAAACTACTTGCCCTAAATTCAATTTTTATGTATCGAAATACTCAGAAAAATATTCTGTTTTTGAATATCAAATTAAAATTAGATGTTGTCATTCAAAAAAGTAAAAAACTTAAAAAATTAAAAGGATAAAAAATATTTAAAAATATAATTTTTTAATAAAAATATTGTTTTTTAACAACTTGAAACTATGTAAAAAAATATTTTATTAAACATTAATACTTTTTGAAATAATGAGTGTTCTTCGATAAAAAAATCATCCTGTATATTATATCGATCCATATTATGTGATAAATATCTATAAAACGTTTTTAAATTATTATTTTGAGTTTGCCGTTTGGTATTTTTGAGAGGGCCCCTTTGAATAATTTACCTTAGGGGCCCTTTATATCCCAGGCCGACACTGTAAGTAGGTTAAAATCAGTAGGTATTTTTAAATTCTGATTTTTATACTAATATATCTCGGAGAACATTCAGCATTTGAAAATAAGAATTGTATGATAAATTGTTAGTGATGGACGGGCTCGACATAACAATTTCAGTAGCGTAGCCAAAATTTTTTTCCCGAGGGGGCTGATAATTTGTTACATAGGGGAGGATTAACTGGAATCCGTCAAACGTTTGCATCAGCTTTTGTTGAACAATAATAAACTACAATTATTTGTAGGTAATAAAATCGCGATTCGTTTTGTACCTACGTAATTCGTTCACCGGACACTTACATTTTTTAATTTTCCAAAAATCCCAGCCCCCCTGGCTACTCACCTACGGCCTACGCCACCAAATCATTCCATGTAAAAAAAAATATATACCTACTTCAACACTACAGTCTACAATATGAATTAATCCAAGTTTAAAGCCTATATAGGTACTGTATATATACTCAGTGGCGCCAAAATATATATTTACCTATGACAATTGTCATACTAGGTGATTTTTGTAGGTAGGGGTTACTTTGTCATTCTATAGTTATTTTATGAAAATTTGTTTAATAGACGACATAAAAACTGTACTTGGTGTATGGTAAAGTAATTATAAGAAATAGGGTGTCAACATTTTATGTTGAGGTGTCTAATGTCATAGGTAAAATTTTGGACTTCGGGGCCACCGTATAGGTTAACTTAACGTGCCTTTATCCAAGGTGGAGAGGAATTGTTCGTTTTTGCGCAGCTGCACGAGGAATTCTTCGTTCTGCAACAGAATCGCTATTTGCTCGTCGTTGAGTTCGCTCTCCGAAACCTGCAGTCAGGAAAAACCGTTTAACCGTCAGTGACAGTTCCGTTATTATACTTGCGAGGGGGGGGGGGGTGAATAGTGAGGATATTATAGGGGAACGACCAGCCCTTGCCCGAGGACACAATTTTCTGAAAATTTTTTTGAATTCCTATAATACTTTGTATCATCTCGCTACGTTATGTTAAGTAATGAGTGTAATAATTAACAACTAACAAGTTTATATAGTTATTAATTATTATATTACGCGTAGTAGGTACCTACTATGTTAATACTTAATATTTCAATGATGAATGAAGTCAATTATTTTAGTCATAATAGAAGCAATACTGCAATGGATCAAAAATGTCTTAATTAGTATATATACAGCGTTCTGACGTGGCCCTTGGTTATGCCTCCCCCTCCCCTTGGTCCATGGATCGGTACTCGAGTCGAAGAGCTCTGCATGGATGTATTGATAGGATATACAAACCCTCCCACAACGACAAAATCCACGGCTGTGCGACCGATTTACTGTCCGGGGCAAGAGCTGGTGGCGAATAAATGTCTACGTTTACTTGTGATGTGAAACCGCCGGCGGTCGTGAGCCTGAGGAAGTCGGTGGGCAGGGGCCCGAGCATCGGTGGGTTCCAACGACTCGACGAAGAGTCGCCGATTTGTCGGGCGGCCTTCTTGCCGAGGTTGTGCAGCACGTCGGGCAACCTGAAAACCGGAGACAGACATAGAGCGAGAGAGAGTAAGAGAAACTCGTGCGGGCCCATCGATCGTCGAACCTGCAGGCCCTGATTTACGGACTCAGGGTCCACACATTTTAAGGGCCCGTTATACTGCTTTATTCAAAAAAATACTTGTCAATGCCATATGCACGATTGATGTCTAATTGTGTAGTAGGTACCTATTTAATAAACGTTCATTTTCTGCACTTTAATGCATTTAAAATTCGCATTCGGTCTTTTGTAACACGAGAAAAACTGCAGGACTTTTGTCATCATTGAGGCAATCAAATCACGACGTTCCAAAACAATTAGCAAATAATTTGCGCTATTGTTGAATTTGTCGAAAAAAAGGCAGTTAAAAAAATATAACAGACTTAGGGAAGATACGGATTAAACTTATGGTTGTCAGCTAAGTATCCTAGGTGCGATAGGTGCCTTAGGGCTCAATTAATATATTGTTGGTTTTTTAAAAAAATGTTCCCGTTTTTAAAATTGTTACCAATCTTATTTTGTGTTAAAAAGGGCCCCAGATCGAGGTACTGAATAATGTATCGCCAGCTGACCACCACTTCTTTAAATCAGGCCCTGCGTCGAAACGACCGAGGCAGCGATCGCATATTATTCGCATGGATCAAACGATCTCCTCACATCGGGTCGAAGAGCGCGTGCTGCACGGGCAGACCATCGCCGGGCCCGTTATTGAGCAGGTCGGCCGCCCGACACTCGCAGCTCATCGTCAACAGTTGGTCGACCGTCCGGTCCACGCTGCCCTTGTTGCACCGCAGCACCGCCTCGATCACTTCGTCGTCCAGCGTCGGGAACATCGTCTTGAAGTCGGCCATCGCTTCGCCGAAGTTCAGCCCGATGGTCGGCGGCCGGTGAGCCGCGGCCTCGGCAGATTCGGCCGCCACGTCCACCGCCTTCATGTCCAGTGCGGTATACGTTCGACCTAAACTTCGTCCTCCGATTTATATAATACCACCAGCCCAATGGCGATATATTATTATGGGTTTATATGTGTCTCGCGCCACATCTGAAAAATGATTTTGGTAAGCGATTTGAGCCACTCTACAACAATTAATAGGTACCTACCTATGCAGTGTGTCCCAAAAGTCCCGTATCACCCTTAATATCTCCATGTAAAATCACTATATTTAAACGCGGTTTTTTTTTACAGTACTAAGTATGAAAATTCTGATTGAATGGCATAAAATTCATTTATTTTTTTCTTTAAATTCAAGAATGTTCAAAAAAATTTTTTACGCATTTAAGAATTTAAAATTTTTAAGATAGCCATTTTGTTGAGCATATTTTTTAAAACAGTTAAAAAAAAATACTAAAATTAAATAAAAATTGACCAAGTTAGAGCAAGTCATGTTTTTGAATAATTGTAGTAAAAAAATAAATTATTGTTTCACATTTCAATAATGAAATATCTAATTTCAGCACACGACAATACTTTTACATTCCTAATTTATTTTTTTACTACAATTATTCAAAAACATAACTTGCTCTAACTTGGTCAATTTTTATTTAATTTTAGTATTTTTTTTTAACTGTTTTAAAAAATATGCTCAACAAAATGGCTATCTTAAAAATTTTAAATTCTTAAATGCGTAAAAAATTTTTTTGAACATTCTTGAATTTAAAGAAAAAAATAAATGAATTTTATGCCATTCAATCAGAATTTTCATACTTAGTACTGTAAAAAAAAACCGCGTTTAAATATAGTGATTTTACATGGAGATATTAAGGGTGATACGGGACTTTTGGGACACACTGTATAGTGTTGTTTTTGAAACTTTTATTTATTTGCGCATTTTAAATCATTCATAAATCGAGTTCATTTTGATCGAGATTTAGGTATATCCTTGGAAATTATTAAAGTGTTCCTACATAAAGTAATATAAAAAAAGGATTCTAACTAGTAACTGTAGGTACACATGTATGTTTATACTTTGTGTCTTTGTATATAAACTCACCTACGACTACCTATATAGTAATATTCTAGCTCAGGGGCGTAATTAGGGGGATATATCCCCCCCCAAAAACTTTTTTTTTTACTGCTAACACTTTTATCAATGTATCAATAATGACTATTCATGTTTGCTAAAAACGTATATCCACCCCCCCCCCAAACCAAATTCATAATTACGCTACTGTTCTAGTTGAGAATAAAATATGTAAAATTCAGGAATACTATAATTCATTGTCAATTGTTTACCTACGTTATTAAAATATTAAAATATGCTATTTATTATAACTGTTATGAGCTCTGTAAATTTTATTATCAGGTAATTTCTACCAATTGAAATTTGAAATTGTAAGTGTGGAGTAGATTAGGTACGCATGTTATACTCTTTCGTTTTCTGTCATGGCTCAGTTTACCAAAATTAGTACCTATACATACTGAGAGCGGCGCAAATCAATTGTTGTTTTTTATATTTTGGTGCATATATTACATACTATCTAAAATTTGCTAATAATTGGCGTCAAAAATTACAAGGACCTTGCTACTAAAATTGGCTCAAAATACCTCATCCCCTATCCCCATGATCCCATTATACTATCTGCAGAAATTGAGAACTTGTTATACCTAATGTAATAATTAGGGCTCGGAACTTAATGCACTTAAAAAGTACTAAATATGCATGCACTTATGCGCTTAAAAAACTACAAATATGCTCTAAAAATATGCACTTATATTTAATTATTTTACACAACATTTTCATTTGTACAAATATTTTTTTTAAATTTGTAAATAAAAAAAAAAAAAAAGCAAAGTAATATAAGTTATTAATTTATTATTATTTATATTTTCTAATCATAATTTAAACAAAAAAATAATAAAAAAATCGCTTTAAAAATTAAAAATGTTCCTTGAATAAAAAAATGCACTTCTGTCGAGTTATATTTATATACCTGAAATACCTAAAATCTATAAATGCCATTAACAATAGTCAATAATCATTGAGTTATTTTCCTATAAAAGTATTTATAAAAAATCGTCGTATTTCGATAGCAGCTGTTTCTATTTTAGATTTGTATAATATTCTATTTTAGATAAATCTAGCTGTAGTTGTAATTTATATATATATTTATATAATATCATATTAACCAATAGAGGAAAAACATAGTTTTTAATGTCAAATGGAAATTTGAATAATAAAATTGAAGAATATCTAGTAAGGTCTCTGAATATGAATGTATTTATTTTTTTATTTACAAATGTTCATATTAAATATCCATAAATTATAAAATATGCTTTAAAAAATTGTAAAATTAAGAAATATGCTCTAAAATCTAAAAATCACTAAATATGCAAAAATATGCACTAAAAACTTTTGATATGTTTTTCGTAGTGTCTTGAAATGAATTTCTAGCTTACTTAGCAATAAATCTAATGGTTCAAAAAAATCATGCAAATGCAACAACTTCCGAGCCCTAGTAATAATATATGTATATATATTTTAATTTACAAGTTACGACGCTTATGCCCGCGGGTTGCATGAACGATTTCTAAAAATGTAATGAATCAATATACTGAGCCAAGAGCCAACGGTTCCTTAAACATGATTTAGTGACATGATTTAGTGGACCATGATCGGCCCATTAAATTAATCAATTATTGTTCATGCAACCAGTGGCGTATTTAGGAATTTTGCTAGGGGGGGGATGAAATATATAATAATACATCCTAACACCCATAAATCCGTACATAATATACATTTTTAAAATCCCCTAACTTGTTACCTATTGAGGTTAGTGTGGATCAAGGCAAAATAAAAATTAACACGAATAATATATAAGTACCTAATAGCATTTATTATAAGTTCATACTAGCACCAATCCCGTGTTTAATACGATAAAAAAAAAAAATAATAATAATAATAATAATAAAATATATATATATATATAATATATAGTTTTAATATAGTATAATTTATAATTTTAATTAATTATTTTATTAATTTTTATAATTACCTCATCATTTTCCAAACAAATTTTTTTATTTGTACTAAAATAAGAAAATAAAGTGTTTTTTTGTTTTTGAGTATTACTCATATTGTATTATTGTCTTAAAACTTCACAGTTACAACTAACAAGACGAAAAAAATAAAAGTCGAACAATAGTTAATTCGGCAGTAAGTCAGTACTCGGAATGGCGTCGCTACTCGCTATCCGTCAACGTCCAACGACCGTAAATATCTACTTTTCACAAATCACGATATCATACGATAAAATATAATGTAATAATAATATCTATAATCGCTATACATTAGCGATTAGCCATAAATCTACTAGTAACAAATTTTCTAAAAATAAACCCGGCCTATGGTTAATCCACGGTATTCATGGTCATTTTGTTTTGTTTACCGATTGCTTATCGGGTTTATTATAAACACTCTTGCATGAAAAATAATTCGCAGAAACGTACAAAATACAGTACACCATAATATAGGTATAGTTATTGTTGCCTGATAGTCGTACATGCCGCCAACGATTAGTGGCGATTAGTATATCAGACTATCAGAGCGGTACAATTACTACAATTACCACGACTAGAACATTTATTAAACATACATGCTTGAAAGTAATTTCACTTATAATTATATCATATTAAGAATATTAGAGAAAATGAGACAACTTAGCTAGTTAGCTACCTAGGAAAAAAAAAAAGGTCAAGGGGGGGATCTATCCCCCATATCCCCCCCCGTAAATACGCCACTGCATGCAACCCGGCATTATTCATGTCATCTATATATATAAACCAATAAATATTATGCTGCTTGTACCTATATTATTAATTATTGTTGTATTTTAAAAAGCCGAATGGCGTTAATAAATAAATAATATTATACTGCGTGTACCTATACTGGCTATACTGCAGATCGAAACGGTGTTTTTATAATGACATTAATTGCGGTTTGACCCTTCGATGTCGCTAGTCCGGTGGTGCCTTTTGCTGCAGGTATATGCAGTGATGATGGAAATTCCGAGTAGGTACCGGTTAGCTGCGGTTACAAACCTGTCGCCGAGAGAACCGCGATGATTCGAATTGATTTATTGACCGGCTTCGAAAGAGGCGATACCTACGGAAAATATTATTATTTGCGTTGTTGTTGTTGTTGTTGTTGCAATTGTCGGTACCTACATAACATTATTACATACCTATAGACGGAGAAAATTTAATAGGTCGTGCTTCTCGGAAAATCAATAATTCCCAGTGCTGACGGGTCCCTCGACAAAACATTTTACCGGCCAGTTCCCGCGGTTTACGTAAGGCTAGCGTAGGTAGACCCACCCACGTAAGATTCGTAGGCACTATACAGAATACATTTATTAGAATAAAATACAACGCATTCTGTGCTACAACGACCACTATTTTTTTTATTGAAGCCTGTGTGAAGATTTTCCCTACTGCACCAGGCCACTACTAAGTTCATTGTTTTTACTAGTACCTGCTCATAAGTCATAATATTAATAATTATAGGTAAGAGGCTTATAATAGATATGAATTTTTTTTCAACACATTTTTTTATTAAATATGTTTATATGTACAATAATATACATTTATTGGTTTAATGAATTGACAAATCAAGTAATTCTTTATTGAAAAACAAACCTAAATTTGAGAAACAGTCTAGTAGCACACCTACCCTACGGCTATGGCACTCGTATTTGGCTCATTATTGAAAAAAAAAAAAAATATTTTTCTTGACTTATCAATATATATTCATGGGAGAGTATTTAGGTGCGGCAGAATTTAAGTTTTGAAATGTTATGCTTTATTTTTGTGTTTAATTTCTACTAGTATCAATTGGTATTGAAAAATTAAATACCGCAATGTTCACTAATCACTATAGGTAAACTGTATAAGTTAATCTATCCAAGATTTAAAAAAATAATTTTTGCATCTCTACTATCTAGTTTATAAGTTAGAACCTTAATTGAAATCAATTATTTTCACAAATAATGATCCTAACACGTCGACAAGTATTGGCACAATGTCAATATTTTGAATTACCTATACTATAATATGTTCACGCCCAGTAACTAGTAAGAAAGGCCAATATTAATGTATCCACGAGCCACCTTGACCATATTATTGCACACATGTTCAATTAAATGCCTAGTTATTACCCCTTAAATATGGTTTTCTTGCTACAGCTTAAATGAGACAATCAACTCGGACAGTCTGCCGTTCTTTTACTCGGTTTTATATGTATAGATTATATATTATTTTTGTTATAGAGATATTATATTTATTCATATCAAAATAAAGTTTAAATTATAACTTCAACGTCAGTCTTAAATAATTATCTTCACCTATAATTTATGTTTGTAAAACTGTGTTCATTGTGTACCCCCAATTAATTATTATAGTTTCAATAATTTCATATGCAGTTGTAAGATATAATATTAATCATCTCACTAATATTGGCAAATTTATGTTTATAACGCATTCATAGATAGATTTTTGTCATGTAGGTATACAGTCAGCAACACTGTAGCAAAACTGTCGGCATCAGAATCAAACAAAAAAAAGATCAAAAAAAAAATTTAGTTAATTTAAAAACCAGATTCTATGAAATACATCAAAGTTAACCAGTGAGTGGTTATGGGCACTATTCCTGTAATATGAAGACAATCCTATATAGCTATTTTGTGTTAATTGACAATATAAGAGGTAAGGTTGTCGGTGCCGATCATTTATTAAGGAGCAAAATTTAGGCAATTAATTCACATGTTGTATTGGCCTTGCGCGGAACGTGCATGTGTGTGAGAATGTAAATCAATATTAGTGAGCTATAATTAGACGCGATGATAAAGATATGAACACACACGCATGCACAAGTCAGTGCTAGACTGTGATGAGTGATGACTATTATCGAAGCACTATTTTGATGAACAAAAATGGTTTCACAGGAAAAACTCTCATGCCACATAGGTATGTCCGATTTTTTTTTATCTGAAAAGTGAGAAGTTTCTGCAGGTCAGATCAAAGCTCGAATTTTTATTTTACTTTAAATAATGGTAGAAAAATGACAAATATTGTGCATTTTTCAAATGCTTATTCCAGCTTCTATAGTAATAATTTTCAAAATTGGGCTTTGATCCGACCTATAAAATGTTCTCTACTTGTAGACAAAAAAAAAAATTAATGAAATCCGACAATTCTACAGGGCATGAGAGTTTTTCCTGCAAGACATGTTTTTGTACCAAAAAACACACCGGCTCCAACCAGCTTAAATGAGTTTTTCAGAAGTACTTTTTAATAAATTATAGTAGATTTAATCTTTTCATAAATAGTTTGAAATACTAAAAAAGCATACTTTGATTCAAGAACGTTATTAGTGCTCATAACTATTCTCAGACTTAACTTCGGTATTAAATTAAGTGCTATATAAAATTTTATAACAGCTGTATACCACAATTATGTTACTTTGAAAAAGGCAGTTATTACATTAATGTCCGTATACAGTCAACATAAATTATTGACTATGCATACAGGGGGCGGCATTGGTAACATTATACAGTTTAAGTGAGACTTTTCATTGTATGTGTAGAAAATTATAAAAATATATCGGTATAATGAACAATTAAAAGTTGAAATTAAATTATTAGTCAAATAAACTTTTATTTAAGTGTAAAAAAAGTTGTTGTTAAAAATACAAAACAATTATTCTCCATTTTCTTTTTCTTCACCTTTAGACTTTTTGGATTTTTTCTCCTTCTTGGACTTCTTCCGTTTGACACTTGTATTCAGACTTTCGTTCTGAAAACAATAATAAACATGAAAGATTGATGAGTTTTTAAGTTTAACATACACAAAATACCTGTTGTTGCAATACAAGCGATTCTTGGAGAGCATCATGCATAACATCAACGTTTTTGGGAGGTTTTTCACCAGTCTCAAAATATTTAAGTCTATCCTCACATTGTTGTTTCATTTTCTGACCAAAAATATTACATGGATTATCTGAAACATGAAACATATTAATAAAATAGTTTTAAAGAGGACATAACACTGGCATTTATTTTATCCGTTTTACAAGTAAACAACATTGAACATAGCAAATATAAGCTCAGCAGATCATGTTTAGCTTGGTTTAAAAATTAGAACAAAATATCGACTCATTATGAAACTAGATGGTAAGAACATTATGTTTGTATGTGGGTCCTTTACGATAGTTGAATTTATAGCAAGTTTTGCGTATATAATATAGTGTTAAGAGGACGCTGCAAATGCATTTGTTGTCTCCGTCTTACACACGCACGATATGGCAAATTTTCATTCGCTTATGGAAATAGTGTGTTGTTTGTTTTAATATTAGATTGAATTGACCTATTATCATACTTAGATATTAGTAAGAATATTATCTGTGCACAAGAGATGGCAATTTTTCACTATTTTCATTTTCAAGTAAGATATGTAAATGTGCAATATTAAAATTTAAAATGCTCATATCTTGCTTGAAAATTAAAATTTTGAATAAAAGCCATTTTCTAAACATGTTATAATAGGTCAATTCACTCTAGTATCAAAAAACTAACAGCATACTATTGAAACTAGTTAATGACAATTTGCTATGTCGTGTGTGTGTGTGTGTGTGTGTGTGTGTGTGTGTGTGTGTGTGTGTAAGACGGAAAGCAACAAATGTATGGGTAGCGTCCTCTTAGTGAAAAATGCTCATAACTCACCTAAAAACTGAATTATCATAAATAACCAAAATACAAACATAGATAATGTTATTAATAGAGACCGGATTTATATGCGCTTAAAATCTTGAAAATAAGATGCTTCTATGCTCTATAATCAAAATAATCTTTTATATGCAAAAATATTCTTTTTTATAAAAATGTATTTAACACTGAAAAAACAAATAGAAGGAACAGTTTATAAAAATAAACAGTTATATTTAATCTATAATATGGTGATATACTGCCATACATACTGGGTGTACCTATATTTAACTGTTGTAACAACTTATGAACTCAAAAAATTATTGTATATAGTTCATTAACTGAATAATATAAATAATTCAGCTTTATGAATTCAAAAAATAATAAAAATTAAATTTTTTTAGTATCTATTAGATTTTTATAAAATATTCAAATTTGATTATTTGAACCCAATATAGCAATATATTCTTACAATGTTTTTTACACAAAATATTCTTTTTATTATATTTATTTCTTTTTTATGCACTAATTTTTTTTGTATATTAGTCCATGGGTAAATAAATTGTCGAGAAAGCGTATCTAATTGGAGCTGCATCTTAGTAAGTCTCTCGTTATTACCATCAAGTTTCATAAGAAGCCAATTTACTCAATTCTAATTTGTCAACTAAAGAAGCCGAACGTGATCTAATGAGCCTGAGCGTAAATTTTCTATGTTATGTCCTTTTTAAAGAAATTAGAATAGAGTTAAGAATTTTAATATTACCAGAAAAGGCATCAATTCGGCTAGCAATGCTCAATTTATTTGAAAGAAAACGAGAGGCACGTCCTTTGAACTGCCGACCGGCACGGCCAATGAATGTTGAATGATATATGAGACCATATTTAGGAGTGCTTGTTTTGGTCTTCATTGCTCTATAAGAGTAAATTAACAAAATGAAATAACAATGAGCTATAGGTATAAAAATAGTTACCTGAAAAGGGCTTTTTCTGCACCCAAAATTTGAACAGTAGATGCAGGACATTTAGCTAAATTTGTCAATGAACCAGCTTTGGAAATAAGTCTAGCCCCTACTTGTTCACCAATTAGAGCGGCCATGTTAGGTGCAACAGTCCCCATTTTGTTTTTCAAATACTCTGACAGACTTTTTCTGTACTCGGATAATGATACGACACGGTTGGTAAACATCAATACATTTGTTAGATCAACCGGAGAAATATCCATACCTGAAAAATGGAATATTTTAACCATAGAATATCAATCCTGTTTAATTTAATCATTACCCATCGATGATTTGGCTGCGCTTAAGATTGCTGCTGCTTTCCCTGCATCCATTATGATCTCTTCAAGACCCTCCATTTTTTCTTCAGTAAGTTGCTTACGATCACCAACATACTTCACTACTTTAGCGTACAAGTAGTTCTCAGGTACAATCTTGTAAAGTTCTGGGAAGTGGTAGGAGTACCATTCTCTATTGCATAAAACAAATTAAGTTTTAAAATTACGTTACCTATTATTAAAATATGTATATTACCTGATACGCATTGAGTAAGTGTTCAGATCTTTGTCTAACTGATCAAGCAATGAAACACTGTGTATGATCATGTTATCTACTTTATTGACGTTGAACTTTACTTTAGCTCTAGAATAGCTGTGACCTAAACCCAATTGAGCAATACCTTCCAATTTTGGCGCAAATCCCTTCATGAGAGATGGAAAGTGGTATCTAATACCTACATAATATCAATAACATAACCAAATACTTAGTAACATTTTAATAAAAATAAATAATTATTCATAAATACTTAAAGAATCAATAAATTAAGTAATTAATATTACTTACCTGAAACATATAAACATATTTTATGATTTAATGAATATTTATATTTTATAGAACTTTAAGAATTATTATTTTCCGTTAAACATTTTTAAGAAAATCATTAAATTAAAGCTTTAAAGGATGATAGAATTAAAGTTTTTTTAAATTGTTATATCAAAGCAAAAAGAAAATGAAACAAAACAGACCTCTCAATATCTCGAGCACAAATCCAGTATGTTGTATCTTGAGCCCGAGCTTTTCATTAATGCTCGCACCCAATTTTCCATCTGCAACTCCCAAAGTGACTTTTGACAATTTACCCACTTTAGGTACATTGGTTTCTAAAAATATTTGCAGACTCTCCGGCAATACACCTATGAATGTGATAATAAATAACTTGATGAAACCAGGACACGGCAGACGGACGTCAGATTTTAGTACCTTCAGAGATGCTGTTGATGGATTCCAATGCGTCAACTGACGTTTTGAAAGGAGCAAATGCCAAAAGCTCAATGATTTTGGTGAAACGCTGCAAGTCGCGAACAGATTTTTCAACTTCTGATAATTCTGAACCTATTTCTTCAAATTCTTTTACTTTAAACAGTGTGAAGCCGGTGGCATGCTCGTAAAGGACTGTTAGTTTCGCCTGCGGAAATGAAGATATTTAGAACGTAAAATTCTACTAAATCTAGTATTTAAGCTTAAGCCGAACAATTAGGCGCTCAAAATACATCCATAAAATTGAATTTATTTTAATCAGTAAGTTTCTGTCAAATTTAATATTATAATTTGATAAATATTTCGAACTTTTAAAAAATACAGTTCAGGTAATATAATATAACCATTCTATTATAAATATAATAAATTAGTTAAAACAAATAGGTATGCAGATAATTCAACAAAAATTTTAAGTAATATAAATTTCAACGACTGTCTGATATTTTATTCAATAAATCTTTATATTTTTTTAAATAAATACATTTTTTAAAGTACACTTAATATATAACAAAATATAAAACATACATTAATAGCTATTTTTTTTTTTTTTTTTTTTTTTTACTAAAGAACACTACACATTAATGTAAACCAGTAAGAAAATATTGATATTAATAACATTCGTATTATTTATTTCATAAACAGAAAAATTAACTTATACTTAGGTTGGTTATTATTAAATATACAAATTCAATAAGATGGAATACAGGTGGTTTAATATCTAATTGGTAAGTAGATAGGTACTATTAATAAAAAAGTTAGTAGTATATTATATAATATATAGGTACTTCAAAAATAATTTTATATAAGAAAATATTTAAGTTTATTTTGATTTATTTAACAATTTTTTATTCTAAATTGAACTGTTCAAGTATAATATCCCATTCACATTGTTTGAAATAAATAATAAGAGTATTAAAATCTAAAAATTAAAATAGAGGTGATTGATTTCTAACTTTTCAGTTTTTACTAACCGCCAAACATATATTAATATAATTTACCTATGATGTATTTAATTAAAAAGTAAATTTATACAAGATAAAATGTATGTTATAAATCATGTTAAATGCTAAATTTTAGATTATGCCTGTGCGTCGGATTAAATGGACACAGATCTGTCTATTTAATTTTAAAAACAGAATTAAAAAGTATAGATACATTTATGCCAACATTGAATGGCTTTTCAACTAAATAACATACAGTGTAATAAAATAACGAGGAAAAAATGTGACCTTTGTTGTTACACATTAAATAAATATTTTGTTGGAAAATTAAAAAAAAAAAAATTGGAATAAAATAAGATATAAAGCTAGTCAGCTATTAAAAAAAGCAATGATAAATTATTAAAATAATTATTAGTACATGTTTCTGTTTACAAAAAATAATATTAACTAATACAACTTGCGAGCAGTTGTGGATAACTTATTGGTAACCATCGCAAATCAATTTAGCAAATAGTAATTATTATATTGTTTTAGATATATTCAAAAATTGAATACAGGCATTTAATTATTGTTCTACTAATACTAAAATATGTAAGGTATAGATAAGCTAATGTTATGTTTAACTATCAAGTATACAATAAAATAAATATATTTACAAGTGTTAAATTATTAAATTTTATTTTTTAACTAGCAAGTCAAAAATATTGTTCATTATTATTGTACCTACTGGATAATATTTGTTGATACCTAATATAATAGATAAATAATTTGGTTTAAATTTTATAAATTTTAAGCATATTATCCACATAAACAATAGTATGATAAAAGATATAATATGTGGTTGTACAATTATTAAGAACCTGTCACATTTTATTTCATGATGGTAAGTAGCCTTCTTTTTAATGGTTTATTAAAAATATAAACATAAGATTCATGGATGTTTCAATGAATCAGAAAGGGTAAATGGTAAACCAGGACGAATAGAAAACATTATAACAACTGTTTTTAAAGTTGTACAATAATACATTCAAAACAAATAAATGACCATTTGATATTTATTAGTACACATTTTTTTTTAAACATAGTTAATAATGCCAGCAATAGAAAGGAATATTGTATTCTGATGGAGGCCAACAGATGAAAAAAAAAATAAAATAAAAATTCAAACAGTAGCCTAACTACTTATTTATATTTCAAAAAATTACTCCAAACATATAATTATGTCCTAAAACTATTCACATCAGTTCACATGGAAAAATGATTTACGTAAAAGCGAAATAGAAGAAATTGATTTAACTTCTACAAATTTATTCGATCACAATTTTTATAATATAACCATATTAAACATATTAATTAATTACCTAACAAAAAAGGTTAACTAAAAAATACTATTAGGTAGGTATAATTTTTACTCTACCTAAATAGAATAATGTAAACATTTTATCATTATTTGTCAATTGTAAGTTTAAAAAAATAAAATCAATAAATTGTATACATGTAACTCATTAATTTTTACTTCTGGATGATACCAACAGTTTTGTCAGTGAAGAAGCTTCGGGAAACAAATTGTGATAGTTTGTTACAGGCACATATGCTGCAGTAATTACACGTCCACCAAACCATCGACCATGTAAAGCTGCTACAGATGCAAGCGCAGTTTCAATTGTTGTACATTTGACGTACACATTGCCCTGTGGAGATGCTTTATCCACATACACATGCAAAACACCGCCATGTTTGTTGCATTCCTTAATCACATCATCCCTAATCTCAGTTTCCCAAGTAGTATTACTATCTCCGTCTTCTTTGTTTGGATCAAACATGTTGGCTAATAAAAAGCATTGGGTTGCGATTGGAGGAGTCACCTGAACAGTTGGTGCAGCTGGAGCTGCCTGCACCCCAGATGCAACTTGAAGTGCATTGGCTGCAGCCTGCGGAATTGGGAATCCAGTACCTTCTGCTAGTTTGTACATCAGTTGCAATCTACCAGTAGCTCCCAAATCATAACCAGCTCTGTCTAACTCGTCAACTTCAAAAGCAGTTTTGTCATACACAGAATGGTTTTCAGTTACATGACCTACCTTCATGGGCCGACCAGCTATTTCAAATCCATTCAAATGTTCAAGGGCTTTTTTAGCATCTTCTGCATTACGATATGTTAAAAATCCATAGCCTTTGGATCGGCCTGTTTCAGTGTCCATCATTAACTGTATGTTATCAACGTGTCCAAAAGGTTCAAATATTCCTCGTAACATTTCTTCAGTGATGTTGTAGTGTAATGAACCGACATACAATTTCATTGGTCCATAATGTGTACGTTGTACCATATTTGGCATTGAATTAGCCATACGGTTTTTTTCGGCCTGAGTGGGTTGAACAACAATAGGAACGCCTAAAAGCTTTTGACCGTTTAGACCCATAGCAAGTGGAACAGACTCGGGATCTTTAAATTCTATGTAAGCAATACCCTTAAACCGACGAGTTTTATTACAAGTGATCATTCTAACATCCCTGACTTTGCCAACAGATGAAAAAAATTCTTCTAAATCTCTAGCTCGAATTGTCTTTGAAAGTTGCATACAAAACACTGTCCTAGCATCTCTTTCCTCGGGAGTTAACATACTAGCTGGTGGCACTTTGGACGCCAGAGGTGATGGTTTTCTACCGTAGCGCGGAGGAGGTAAAGGTGGTCCATATTTTGGTAGTTTGACAGGAGACCGTGTACGACTTCGTTTGTCTTTAGAAGTGCGTCGGCGCGCATGTCGGTCTCTGGAGCGACTACGATGTCGGTCCTTAGAACGACTTTTTCGTCGGTGCTTGCGGTCATCTTTGGACCGACTGTGTTTGCGAGCCTTGTCGCGCGACCGAGATCTAGTACGATGGCGACTTTTACGGGACTTGTCTTTACGTGATTTTTCCTCAGTGCCGTTACTCTCTTTTGGCTGCGCTTCCGGCTCTTTTTTGTTATAGGGAGCTTCGAGCAACGCTTCGATGTCAAAATCGTCCGCCATTATCAATTTGACTGGAGATGGAAGGGAACGGCAGGACAAGATTGCGTAACAAAACAAATAGTATTAGTTCGGCACAGGCCACGGACTTAACTACGTATATGTAAGTATATGTATATATAAATCTAAATGTATTATATTGTGCGTGGTGTGACGGACGTTTTATCGTCCATCTACGTGAAACGACAACTGGTGTGACGGGGACGGTGATTATGCAACAGTCGTAAACGGAGAAATATTTTAAAACGTATCCGGCCAAGATTTGACCGTCAGCCTAGCAACGCGCGCGTGCACACACACACACACTCACACACGCGCGCACATTCACACACACACACACGCGCGCAATTGCAATGACACGCGAGCTCGGTGGGTTTTCCGACACGGAGAAAATTCCGGAAAACGAGAAACTCACTAGGAGTTTGAGAAAAGTGCGCCGAGAGCACGCGCCGGGTCTCCGAACTCGGTCTCGGCGGTCAACGGGATGAGAGTCGAAAAACGTGTCTCACGGGCCGACGATGAGGTGCATAATCACCGAATGATCGTGCGCGTTTATCGCGGGGCGAAAACGTAAGCAAATCGTAATAAAATAATAATGTCTGTTCAAGTGTGGTTCAACTCACCATTGTCTTGGCGTGCGGAGTGAATTCGGGTGGATGGATTTCGGGCGGACTCTTCCGTCCGTCGGCTGCTCGTCTGCGACGTACACACTAATCGTGTTGCCGGGACATCTTTGAAACGATTACAAAACAGTTATTATGAACGTCGTGTGGGTGACCGACGAACAAAAAACGGAGTGTGAAATGATGCGCCGAAACAACGTGTTCGGGACGCCTGCTGGAGTTGTGGATTCTGTTGCGGTACGGCGGTCGGCGGAACAGACATGCCAGGGCCACTCGTGCGACCGGTTGATGTTAGCGACGGTATTGTGGTAATGACGCCGCGTCGCGCCACTACACCCGAACCTTGGTCACGGTTACTGCTGTCGGTTTTTCTACGATGGAATGGACGGGGCTTCGTGTTTGCGCGGCGGTTTCGAATCTTCGATCGAAATAAAATAATATTTTAGCTATATTATAGTAATTATTATAATAATATTATGTCGTCCGGCCGCCGTAGTGAGTTAAAAATACTTTCAAGAAGAGTAACTCAGTACCTTTGATAGTTTGACTACAATGCGTCGATGTAAGCATATCGTAACAAACAGTATAAGAATTGAAACATCTCATTAAAAAAACGATTTTTTAGTAATTGTCATAAAAAGGGTTTCCCCTGATGCAACAATTGAACAATGACAAATGTTTTAATCTTTTTTCCATGTCAATGTGCATTAATACACGTCCTGCTTGGATTAAAAATACATAGATATTAGATAGCCAACGGTTGCGTAGAATTTGGAAGCCATTTTGTTGGTGACAATAAGATGGCGCTGCTCGACGTTTTCTACATAACATCATAGCATTCTAACCTAGAATCCGACTCAACCCTAGCCATGTATTGTCACCAAGAACATGATTTCCAAATTCTACCCAGCCGTTGCCTATCTATGTACCTATGTTTAATCTATGTTAGTACATAAAAAATTATATTATAATATGTAATAACATATTAGTACCACCAATACTGCCTACTAGAGAACCTATACACTGTTTAATCGAATAAAATTAGTTTACTTATATTGTAATACTTCTAATACTGTTTTAATAATGATTGTATCCAAATAAGCTTTAACTTTTTTTAAGTTTGGTATTTATATGGGTATACAGTGTTTAAAGCGAATTAAACCAATCTTTTCAATTATTTTAATTATTTTTCCTCGACTTAAAATATCTGCCAACACATTACTTAGCGTGCTATGTTTCACGCCTGAAGTGATATTCCGTCAACCAATTAATGTGTCTGCTGGTGGTAGTTATGCTGAGGTTTTATAGTTAGATTCTCTTTTTAATAGTAATAATAATAATAATAATGAACTTTATTGCAACAACAACATAAATAGTACAAAAAAGAATGACATAAAATACCATAGGATACATATTATTGAACTATTGCAGCACCCTACATGCATAAATCTGTAATGACGCAAAAATACAAAGAATATAAAAACTAACTCATGTCGATAGTCAGCGGCGCCGACTTGTTTTTCACTTGGTGGGGCAAAGTATAAAAATTATATACCACCACCCACCGGCCACCACCCACATGATTATAGTGTAAATTCAACTACCACAAAGCAAACACTGGGGCGAACCGACCCATAAAAATATGCGTTCGGCTCCACTGTCGATAGTTATATTAAAATAATAAAATCGGATGCTAGGTAGGTGTCAGTATGATTCTCTACACCAGTAGTTCTTAACCGATGTTCCGTGGAACACAAGTGTTCGGTGGCCTTAGCCACTTAGGATAAGTGTTTCGCCAAAATTTAAAAATCGGAGGAAAATTATAAAATTGTGAATTTTTTTATTGATTTTATTATTTTTTAGTGATTAATATGCATGTTAACGGTTTTGAATACATGCATTGTTTAATACATCATACAATTTGAAAAAGTGCCTAAATACTGTTAGATTTTACGGCTGAGTTCCGCAAACATTTTATAAAATATTGAGTGTTCTGTCACTCAAAAAAGGTTAAGAACCACTGCTCTACATTTATAAGTGCTGGAGAATAATATACTTATGTACCAGATTCAAGTACTAGAATCACGCTATTACTTTCCTATCAAGGTGTTCGGAGGGCTCTCGAGATCGTGTATACACAATATAGTTTTATGTAAAATACACATATATGTAATACCTATGTATCTGTAATCAATATAAAATGTTATATTAAATGCCTTGCCTGACTCGCAGTTATCTGTGGGTTATGCAGTAGCAGTATTAGGTGACACGAAGTATACTTAAAATACTCAAATCGAAATAATGAACTTATAGTGACACAAGGAGTTTTGCATGTTGTCGCTAGTAGGATTCGGTATTGGGAGGTTGTTACTTAGGTATGGCTGGTGCTCATGCACTGTTTTAAGGAACGGCACAGACATATGATGACCAAATAGTGGTAGGTGGATTTATCAATAGGTAATCGTGAGCCTGGAAACTAGATTATTCTTCTTTTTTACCCTTAGATAGTCACACACCCCACGTTTTACCGTTATAAGTGCGTGCCGATTTCTTGCCTTTTCGACTGAACGAATTCTCGCATATTATGTCACACGGATAAGGCATTTCTCCCGTGTGTGTCTGCTGATGTGATTTCAGATAATTTCAATATTCGAAAATAGTGTTTGTACCTTTTATCTGCTATGTCAGAAATGTCAAAAATTAAATTAATAGAATTCGTTATAAATGTAGTTTTTTTTTTTTTTTTTACGAGTCGGGGTTATGACAGGTCATTTTACAGGTAATTAAATATATAGGTAAACATCCTTACATTTAAACTATAAATAACAAAACATAATATCAATTAGTCAATTAGTCAAAAAATCAACTGGTATACATAAAATAAAATAAAATAACATAATATGGAATAATGTACTTAGTAAATAATGGTAACAATGGGTGGTTCTAAAAGGTAACGTATGAGTTGTTTTTTCAAATTTTTAAATTTTATCGCTCCAAAATTCTGCCAACTTTATAGCCTTGCTATTTGCGTCTTGTAAGTCTGTTACGTTACATTTGATTGGACATTCATTGCAGTTTAGGAGGTGCGACATTGTCTGGACTTCTCTGCATATACAGCTCATGTCTTCATTCTCGTTGCTTATTCCCCATTTTTTTAGGTTCTCCCTCGAACGACCGACTCCTGTACGTAGGTGATTTAGTGTTCTCCAGACCATCCATTTATTGTTATGTCCCGGGGGTAACTTCTCTTCAACTTTTTGCTTGCTCTCTACCTCCCATAACTTTAATCTTGATGTCTGTGGGTCATCTTCTAATTTCTTAGTACATTTTAGAAAGCTCTTTCTTGATTTTAGTCGGAATCCTTCCACTTGTGTGTTATACATCGGGTGCCTTTCATCCGTGATCTGTTTCGTCCGTTCTATGTCACTTGCAATTTGTCTACGTATATGTGGCGGAGCTATTCCTGCTAGAAGGTATAATTTGTCTACTGGTGTTGGCTTTAAGCATCCTGTTATAATGCGAACCGTTTCATTTAAAGCAGTATCAATTTGTTTAGTGTGTGTTGATCTTCCCCACACCGGGCATGCATATTCAGCCACCGAGAAACATAGAGCTAGTGCCGAGATTCTAACTGTTTCGGGTTGAGCTCCCCACTTTGAGCTAACCAATTTTCGCAATAGAGTGTTTCTAGTGCATATTTTCCGTTTCAAGGCAACACAGTGTTCTTTAAAATTGAGTGATCTATCAAGGGTAACGCCTAAATATTTAGGATGGGTTGTGTGTTCTAACTTAACTCCTTCCCAGGTGATGTCCAGCTTTCTAGACGCTAGTTTGTTCTTCAGATGGAACGCACATATTTGAGTTTTCGTCGGGTTAGGTTTCAGTTTCATGTTTTGGTAATATTTTGTCATAGTTTTAAGTGAGGCCATAAATGTAGTAAAATGTATAATAGTATATAATAATTTGAGATTACTTCCCTCGTGTTTTCCTAATTGAAATCTAAATTGGCAATAGTATTGAACATACTTTCCATTTTACCCCAAAGAACATTAAAAGTAGCATCTGCACTCTGCAGACTCTAGATCTGGTCAAGATCTGGTCACTGGTTCAAACATAGAAGAATATTCAGCCATAATAAACAAACCAAAAATGTTGAATTATTACGTGAATTATACAATTGAAAATCACAATTTTTTGTAAACGGTTTACGTCACTTTCCGATAGTTTTTGCAACGCTTCTAATATTATGTTAATATTTTCTTTAAATATTCTTATACTTTTATATTTGGCTGTCCAGCTTAAAACATGCAATTTATAACAACTATTTTGAAAAAGCCATGGGGGGGGGAAATGGGTAGGTACTTCAAAGTTTATATTTTAGGATCAGATTATCAAAACATAATAGGTAAAATGCATCAACGCGACTAGTAACAGTCAGTGGCGTAGCCAGGAATTTTGTATGGGGACAGGGGAGGGCTAAGTATCACAAAAAAATACAAAAAAAGCGGGTAAGTGGATGTCACTCTGCTGTACAGACGTACAGTAGGTTACAAGTGGGTCATTGTATAATGGATTGTATTAAATTTGAATTCAATGATATCATATTATCATTGTATATGAAAAACGATTCTGAGCGGAGACGGTTTGTCAGTCTGGATATTTTATATTTTATTATAGACCTGTATGTTGAATTAATATTACAAATTACAACAAAATAAATAAAATCGTTATTTTTATTTTCATTTGTTTTTATGGTGATAAACAAAGCTTTAGAAATTAAAATTCCATTTTTAGCGGTTTTAACCTGTAATTTATCGGTGGTTTTTCTCTTGGCATTAAATAACTATTGAGAAAATCGAAAAATAACCTGTTTAAATGTTTAATATAAGTACCATCTTGATCCAATTTTCTAAAAAATAAGAGACTACCTATATGTTGAAATATTTACACTTTTAATTTTTTTATTAATCTTAATAAAATTCTAAGGTCAACACAATCAATGGGGGGCTATAGCCCCCTTAGCCCCCCTGGCTACGCCACTGGATTAACAGTCCTTGTTATTATATTGTGTTCTTGTAACCTAAACAATATTTGTATTATAATATATTTTAATTTATTACTGGATAATATAAACTAGAAGCGGTACAAACAGGGTTATAACCATTAACCAGCCGTCTCTAAAATGCTCCTAAAGGCCCAGTCAAACAGAAAGCGGTCTGCCCGTTGATCTATAAATAATAATATCATTGATTAAATATTTATGATGTAACACCTCGATTCGTATGAGAATTTTGCAAAAAATACATCGACCATTTATTTTTACATTTAAGATAATGTTCTAAAAATAATTTGTATAAACCCAGATTTTGAAGATAGAGAAAAAAATTAAAAAAAATCTTCGTTGGGCCATCACACCGAGTACGCATATACTAGTTACCTCATCCATTTCATAATTCATAAACATTCTGTATAATATATACAATTGTAAAGCTGCTCTATTGTATCGATATTAATTCAATTTTAAAGCCTTTAATTTCCATAAAATTGCATACTGACCTATAACAACGCATGACCCAGGTGAC
Source organism: Macrosiphum euphorbiae (assembly GCA_949089665.1). Classification (NCBI taxonomy): domain Eukaryota; kingdom Metazoa; phylum Arthropoda; class Insecta; order Hemiptera; family Aphididae; genus Macrosiphum; species Macrosiphum euphorbiae. The sequence continues at coordinate 12,817,588 of CARXXK010000005.1, forward strand.
GTGTCACATTATAATATTGTCAATTACCAACGCAGAACCAATGAATAAAGAAAAATAGTCAGCGTATATGACCACATTAATTATACTCCAAATTACAGGAACGTGTGCAACGTGTGAATACAATCATTTTGTTGCTGATTTAATTTAACTAACAAATAAACATTACTGGTGAATACGTATCTTTGTCCTTGACCAGTCAAGCGAATAAGCACACTAATATAATAATATCAGTAGTAGTAGTCCGTGCTTAGTAGTCACAACAATTTTACACAACATTTTACAATTTTGTATAAATGATGCATATATGTATATAGACCACGATTTAGTAGATACCTATTACCTACTATCTTAAATCTTGATATAGACAGATATTAAATTCGTAGAATGATAATGATGATGTCATTATTTTAATAATTATTGAGAACTTCTCACGATTGTAAACAAAAATACGTTTTCTGATTTGAAAAAAAAAAATGTTTATTTCGTATTTTGATTAACTCTAAACGAATAATAATAATATTAATAGGTACAAAATCAGAGACCTCCAATTACCATAACTAAGCCGGGGCCCCGTTCACAATTGCGGACTAGCGGTCCGGGCCAGTCTGACTCTGCTTACAGGGAATAGAGTATAGCATAATTAGTACTATAATATTATAATCTATTCGAATTAATCGTACATCGTTATAATTTGATAAGAATAGATTTTTTTCTGTGGTCTAGCACTCAGAAAGACAATGCCATAATATCTGGATTAAAAAAATAAATATATATATCGAATATTTGGGATTTTGTTTCCACATTTATTATGTTAACCCGTGAATTGATTTTTTATTAGAGATTTTTGCATTTCGTTTTCAATCGATTAACTTTCAAGTATCATTCATCACTATATGCCTTTAAATTTTTGATTTACAATATCAAATTTTTGTTTTTAATTCTCTATTTTTATTTATTCAAGTTTCATAAATTGTATGCAATACCAGTTTTACCCCTGTAATGTTTTTTTTTTAAAGGACATTAATAAATTAAAAGATGTGTACCTACCTAATTAAAATAACAAAAAAAAACCCTTTAACAGTATTATTTAGACTACCACAGTAAGTACATGAAGGATTGACAAGGGTGACAACCCTATTTGGCCTTCCCAAAATATAACAATTCAATTTAATCAATATATTTCATTATTATAGTACCTATCAACCTATCATTTATCAAGTTCGTATAGGAAATTCTAAAAATATTTTGATTTTTACATTTGATTTTTGCACACTACGTCTTATACGGCGAAGTTGTAGGTACAGTATAATTAGAAATGAAAACAATTTTACTGTAAGAGTATTTAGCTGTTAACAGCGCTGGATAGAGACTTTTCGGCCCACAGAGATTTTAAATTTCTACCGGCCCTCAACAAAGTATCGGCCCTTTGGACAAAAAATGTTTTATGTTCACACTTTTAGTATGTGTGCTTTAATTAATAATCGTTTCTCTAAAGCACATTTACAAATTATCTAATAGGTACATAACATTAAGCTCGACATTAAGTTACTTAGTATGCTTCAGTTATATAATATATTATTAAAAAAACGCAAAATATAACTTTAAGCTAGATCGCCTAGATATATATACACATTTTATTTTATACTCATCAGTCATCACTGATGAGTCATGGCCAAGTATGAGTAGTACGACAATTTTTATAACTAGGTACAAGTTTAAAATTTTATTTGTTTTTCACGTAGCGTGATTTTGTAATTTGTTACAACGCGGCGTTATTCACGTGCGTGAAAGCGCTACGCCGACGAGTCATTGCTTTAATACGTGCTTTAACTTGCGTTGTACGTTCTTTTTGACAGAGCCTTTAAATTATGTGAGAATAATATCATTGATAATATATGTATAAAACTAACCAATGGCGATATAAATTATGACATTTTTTTTTCTTAGCTATAGTAAGTGTTTTTAAAGCTATGCGTGGCCAATGCTATAATTTTCAAACGCAAAAAGTATCGCAGGACTGTATTCTTTGATGGCTTACAACCAAGTTCGGTTACCTGGTCTTACCCACCAACCCACCTCACCTAGAGATATTAATCCGAGCTTCGATCAGAGTCCTCTATTCCCGTACAAACCACCACCGGCCTTCGGGGGAAAACACGTTTACAAAATTGTCCACAAGCCAATCCCGACGACTCGAGCCCGCGAAAATACCTACCTACTCGAAAATGCAGGTAGCATAGCCGGAAATCCATTCTCAACAAATTCCATTCCAACTCCCCCCCCCCCTAAATAATAAAATAACTTTAAGGTTTATACTTGAGTGGTATAACTAAAAAATAAGAATTTAATAAATAAATGTTGTACCTATAACATATGTTAAAAAATTAATATACATTCAGATTTATAAAAATAACAGACATCTTGTTGCCAAGTGTATAAGTGTTTGGAAAATCAATAATTCGTATTTATATATTATAATAAATCACGAATAATTGCTAATCCGTAGTTAAAATCGAACTTTTGTAAAATATATTAATAATTATTCTGCTTACATAATCAAAATAATATATCAATATGTCGATTAATATTGCCGCTCAAGAGCAGACGTCGTCAGACAGCAAATCGGTATCCGAGACTGAAAAAATGCAGATGATTTTCAACGAACTTAGGTCGAATAGACCAAGATCGCTAGACAGCTGCGATTTCAGTAGAATGCAGCTTCACAAGAGATTTATTTCTCTACCAAATATGGACTTGAGTACAAATCCCACGGCCGGAGCACCTACGAAGTACGTTTGGAAATCCGCACCCAACTTGATGTTCCCGGAGCAGCTGAAGGGAATGGATGTGCGTGAAAATTCCTCTGGCGATGTTCCAGAAATTGTATTGTCGTCCGCGGAGTTGCCCGTTTCGATGGAACCGCTATCACGTGACGGATCGTCTGTCCCTGCGACATTGATGCCACCTGCCGCTGTAGAAAACGACCGCAGGATCGAGACGCCGTTGTCCGTCACGTCGCCGTTGTCCGTCTCGTCGCCGTTGTCCGTCACGTCGCCGTTGTCCGTTTCGTCGCCGTTGTCCGTCACGTCGCCGTTGTCCGTCACGTCGCCGTTGTCCGTATCGTCGCCGTTGTCTGTCACGTCGCCGTTGTCCGTCTCGTCGCCGTTGTCCGTCTCGTCGCCGTTGCCACCTGTAGAAGCCGGAGAAACGGATACGGCAACCAGCAGTGGCCGTAGTGACGCGGGGACGGACCACCTGGCGGTAACCACGGTCGCGTCTAGGCGTTCACTTTGGAAAAGGACGAAGCGGTTCGTCAGGCGTACGTTCTGCTGTGGGGCGACCGACAGCGCAGATGAATAGTGTTTATAATTGTATTGTATTATTATGATATACTCTATTCCAAAACAGTTTACCTATTTTTACTGTTTATATGTACATTTATTACGTAAATATAGAACATTAATATTATTTTTGTAATTTATTCTTAAAGATAAATTGGCGCTGAATACGATGGTGTAATTATAATTTAAATACGATTTTTAGTTTTTGAATTATAATTTTTTAATGGTAATAAAGTCAAGTATGTCCCTATCTAATACGGGTTAATTAGAGTGGTACCTTATGTTACGGTATAAGAAAACACTGTGATATACCAAATAGCAAAAGCTTACCGTGGATGTCAAGCAATCACAGCAAAGGATTTCATGCAAGTACACACCCCCGACCCCCGTGTATAGTGGAAACCCGCCTTGAAGCTTCGACTGCCTCAGAGTTGATAAGCTTTTTTTATAATATCTTATATGGATATTCAACGAAGAATAAAATATATTAAATGTATTTTCAATAAACTGTGTTTTAGAACTGAAAAACAGTATAATAACACAATACTAACTATTTATAATAAAATTAATATATTTCTGTTGTTCGGTTCTCCTACAAGAAATAAGATGACATTTTCTGGTTGGAAACCGAGGCCAATTATTTAATATGGAGGTTAAGTTGTGCTCTTTTCTTTCTTCTTCGTTTGATCAGGACTCCATATAATTATATGTATTATAATATTTCACCTCAAGTTGATATATCTCCACACTAAGAACGGTCAGTCTGCAGCTGGTGTTCGATTTTTCACTAGATGTCCGTCATGTGCAAGATTGCAAGATGGCCGATTCTCTGCCAGTTTATTAGATTTCGTTTTATTCATAATTGAAATATATTTTAATCTGCGAATCTCTGATTGACTGTGATTATGTCGTCATGTCTAAAATAATGGAAATGTACCCTGCGACGACGGGAGAATTGCCTATTAAATTGATCTCAATATTCGTTGCAATCGTCTTGGACGATAATATTATATATTATAATACTACTATATGAATTAAATCCGATAGGACTTATCGGTACAAATGACAGAACAACTGCTGAAATTCAATAGTGTGCTCCGTTAGTCCAAAAGACGCGCGTACAAGATCATTTGTTTGTAATAATATACATGATTAAACCGTTGATGATTTCTTCGCTATTACATCATTCACAGATATATTGACGCAACTATTATTCGACTCAACGGACTAAATAATACCTATTAATAGTATTATCATCTTAAATGTCGTATTCGATTAAGTCACCCATATGGTATCATAATATATTGTTATAATTAATTACTAAGGGTGTACATTTTGTTTTTATTTCATTACACGTCATGTAGAAGAAACATTAAATCAAAAAAGAAAAATGTTAATACAGTGTCACCTGCAGTTTTAACTCTTAAGGTGTTCAGTGTCACTGCCCCCCTCTTTCAAAATATTATTTGTCGTTTAACTGTTCGAAAAGCGAGGGCTGAGACTTTTTATTACTACCAAATTATAGAAAAATTAAATATATCTACATCAATTAATACATACATACATATTACATATGCATACATAATTTAGTTGTTTTTCGTAATTGAATTTATAATATTATGTCGAGTAACATACATAAATAATATATAATAAATAATTTTGGAGCCAAATTGGGGGGTTTACGCACTTACTTTGTGGTGAATTAGCATATTTGTGTATACCCAGAAACAGGGTTTTTTTTAGTGTGCAGTGAGACACATTTTGAGCAGTAAAAATTGTTACTATGTGCAGTGAAAAAAAAGATTTTCAGAATTATATTATAAAACAATAATTGCGCAAAAATCAAAAAAAAAAAATTTTTTCCATCGAAATTAAAAATTGTTAGTATTATTCATTATTATATTACTATTATTTTATGTAAAAGTTAAACAAAAAAATTAAAAAGAAATTACCTTATGATACGTAGACAAATTCCCTACTATAATCCAAGAGTGGGAACAAGTTTGTACAGTTTGAAAAAATCATTAAAAAAAACCCTGACCTGAAAAATAGTAAGTACAAATACTTACGTATACCTTAATCTTTTTATAAAAATTTAGTAATCCGTATTCTGTATTGTTATTTATTGGTGATAAAGACTAAATATTTTTTTTACGGGTCAAAACCTGTACCACTAAAATATTAAAATTATTTTTAGGTATTTTAAAAATAAAAATAAGATAACCTCAGTCCAATTGTTTTACACTGATAATAATTCAAGATAATACAAATCAAAAATATAATAAAAATTTATGACATTTAATATTTATTTAAAAAAATAATGTTTAGTATAATAGATCATAAAATTGCATTTTTAAATTTTACATATCCAATTATAATATTGTATATTCACTGACTAGATTGTATTGGTAAAGTTAAGTATTAAATAGCAAATGTCTTATTCACTATAATTTTAAAATAAATATTGAAAAATTCAACCATTTAATACTTTTTAATGACTAGTTTATGAATCATAAATAAAACATTATATTATAATCCCTTAATAATTATTATTTGAAGTAGGTATTCATAACTTTTTAACATTAAATATTACTTAATATTATTTGTAAAAAAACTGTTTGATTTTAATGTAAATTAAATTGTATATAAATTAAATCAAAATCTGTACTCAATAGTTTTTTGAAATAAGTTTGCGAGATCATAATATTCATAACCTTAGTTTATGCAGAGCTGCTCAGTTTCACCAAATTCAGTAAACATTTCACCATCCATTGTATAACTTATCACATATTTTAACGGTATAATTTCCTATAAAGTAATTCAATCAATATTAATATTTAAAAAAATTAACACTTATACAAATAACTAACTTTATTTAGAGTTGCAACTAGTATGATTTGTACAATGGTTTCTTGTGGTAAAAATGCATTATAAATAGGAAGATTGGCTCTTGATTGAGGTAACATACGTAACCTACAGTCCTAATAAAAATAAAAATAATATTATTTAATGATACATTATATTATTATAGCTTATAAATATAATACGTTAATATTTTACTTTTGGAACAACTGGTTGGAATGAAAAATTAAATAATGGCAATTTACATTTGCTTCTTGTCGTAACAACAAAAACTGTAACATCTTCTCTTGGTTTATTTGCAGCTAAATGTAGTTCTGTACTAATATCATTCTTATCAAATAAGCTCACAATGATGGAATCAGGACCTTAAATTATTTTAAAATAAAATAAAATAATTTGATTAAGATTGATAAAAATACTTAAAAATATTAGTACATTAAATTTTTTATAGATATATAATAATACAAAATCATAAAATGTAAAAAGTTAAATCTTTGTACGCACATGGAATAATGTCTTCAAGTTTAATATTAATATCACCAAGAGGCTTTATCTGAAGACTATAGTTTTTTGGTTCAAATAATATTGAATCATGTGTACCTATCAACGGTTCATCTGATAGACTACTTTTTTTAATATTATCTGAACTCAATTCTGCGTCTGTTAAATTAAATGGTCTGTAAAATAATAAACATTTATGATTTATGTTAATATATATGTTATGTATATGTTTACAATTATAGAATAGTAAGTTACTTTTCATCTATTTTAGTTTCATTAGGTTTATTCAAAATAACTTTTCCAAGAATATTTAATTCTTCGAACAGGTCTACACTTAACACACTGTCCTTAATTTTTTCATGTTTTTGAGAATCAACAACTTCTGAAAAATGGATGTTAACATTTTATTTAAACTTTAGATAAATATTAACTATGCATACATTATAGAATACACTTACCAGGCAGCGGAGGAGTAAATCCTTTTATGGGATGCGACATTTGCAAAAAATCATCTAGTTCCTTAACATTTGCAGATCCATTATTTGAAAAGTCATTCCTTCCACAATTAGATTCACTTAAAAAGTCTTTTTTCCCTATAATTATTAATTGAACATCAAGTCAATCATTAATATAATTTTACTTTCCATTATTGGTTTTAAACCTAGTTAATATTGGAAATTTAAAAATGTATATAATTTACAAAACCAAATTATTTGAATAAAAAACAGTTATTTTAAATTAATGATAAAATTAGGAAATATATAAATATACAGGGTGATTCTTTTATCATTGAACACTCATTATTTCAAAAAGTATTAATGTTTAAGAAAATATTTTTTTTGCATAGTTTCAAGTTGTTAAAAAACAATATTTTTATTAAAAAATTATATTTTTAAATATTTTTTATCCTTTTAATTTTTTAAGTTTTTTACTTTTTTGAATGACAACATGTAATTTTAATTTGATATTCAAAAACAGAATATTTTTCTGAGTATTTCGATACATAAAAATTGAATTTAGGGCAATTAGTTTATGAGTTATAAGTATTTAAAGTTTAGATGAGCGGAGTAGAGTGGTACGGGGTTACCCCGCGAAATGTTTGTCCACTACTCTGCTCATCTAAACTTTAAATACTTATAACTCATAAACTAATTGCCCTAAATTCAATTTTTATGTATCGAAATACTCAGAAAAATATTCTGTTTTTGAATATCAAATTAAAATTACATGTTGTCATTCAAAAAAGTAAAAAACTTAAAAAATTAAAAGGATAAAAAATATTTAAAAATATAATTTTTTAATAAAAATATTGTTTTTTAACAACTTGAAACTATGTAAAAAAATATTTTCTTAAACATTAATACTTTTTGAAATAATGAGTGTTCAATGATAAAAATATCACCCTGTATATACATTTTGTGCCCATATATTTTACCTGGTGAAACAGATGACATACTAAGGTCTAACAAATATTCTTCATTTTCTTGATTAATTGGTTTCTTATTGTTAAGATTATCTAAAACTTCGTTGTATATTTTTAAAGTTTCATTTACTTCATAATTAAGTTTAATTATTTTTCCTGAAAAACAACAATTTATTGTTTAGAAAGTTATAACACATTAAAAAGATAATATTATTTTTCCTAATTTCAAATTTACTATTTGGTAAGAATTAAATGGATGGTAGGTAGCTGTATTAATGTCATAAATAAATTATGAAATATAAGTTTTTATGAGAAAAATATTGTTATAAATATAGAAACTGAAATAAATATTTGCTTGTTGCAGGATTGGCAGGCAATGGAAAACTTTTTAAATTATTATTCATAAATTATACTTAGTAGTCAGTAAAACATAACAACTTACTTAAAGCTAATGGTTGAATACAGTATACACACCCATTTATAGGTAAGTTATTGATATTGTATTGCTATCAAATATTAACAATAACCAAACCATAATAAAGATACTTACTAACAGTATCCTCGTTTTCTGGTATTTCTAGTGATAACATTGTTTGAACTTTTGGTTCCAGTTGTTTTACAGTAGTATACAACTCTTTAATAAGTTCTAAATCATTTAAAGAACCAGAACCATCACAATATGATTTGAGCATTTCTGATAGTAATTTAACATTATTTGAAGTTATTTCAATATCAGCCAACATACTACTAATTCTTTCTGCTTTCTGCTCTTCCTATATTATAATTTATAATATTAATATACTACTACAACTTTACAATTATAGTTTTTCCACAGATATCTATATTATATTAGATAGCCGACTCCGCATGTTATTATACACTCAAAACTAGTTGCTATATGCAGTTAGGGCAATATTTACAAACTGATGTAAATGCCAATATGATAATTGATATGTTTGATAATGAATATTGGTTATCTTGCTGACATAAATTATATAAATTATCACAATAAGAAATAATTGTAAACATTATTCTATCTGCATATGACCGCTAGGCGTCATTGATTTGAAGCGGGTCGGCTGTCTATATTAATATAGATATCTGCGAGTTTTTCTTACAAACCTCTTCAACCATAGATTTGATTAATTCGTTAGCAGCTTTGAGATCTTCTGATTTTTTACTTTTAAGCAACTTTTGCAGCAATAACGATTTTTCTCCATTCAAAATTGATACTTTATTAGAATCCAATTTAGAAGCAGAAGTTGCTCTTGATGGCATATTTTCAAATAAAAAATCCTATAGTAAATATTGAATATTACAAATTTGTTGAACATTTAAATTATAAAACATTACCTTTACTACACCTTGTTTTTTTAACATGTCCAAGGCATCTTGTATCTTAATTTCTTTGGGGAATTGTGATGACCATAGGCCAAGAAGTTCAATGATTTTGTTTTTTATTAATTCTGGTGTATGGATTCCATTGCAGTTGGGAGATACTAAACGTATAAGTTCATTAAGGAAACGGAATTTTCCAACTTCAGCTTGAAAACTGGCACTACCGGTCTGCATACATATGTCTAATAACTAAAATACATTTCATTATAAAATAACTTTGGATTTGATTTAATTATTAAAAATGTAAAACATACATGAAGGGCTTGTAAAGCTTCCCATTCCTGCATTGAATGAATTTTAGCTAAAATACACTTTGCTGCTAGTGGTGCACATTCTGGATCTCTTTGCACAAATCCACTAAATGCAATCATTGCAGCACTGTCAATTTTTTCATTGCTATTTTTTGTTGCTCTTTCTAAAATCAATACAAAATAATTACAAATTAACTGATTAATTTAATTTTAATCGTTATATACATTAATATGTTTTGTTACATTTTTTTTAATGTTGAATATGGTATTAACATATTACACTAGTTTTTTTTTTTATTCTTAATTATTTAACTATTTAGCACAATAATTAGTGAACAATGTTTCTATCAAATAATAACTATTCCAGGTATTGGTTTGATTTGTATATATATATTTCTTGATGTTAACTGCTATTTCTTCAAGTTTTTGGTATTAGTCTGAACTCGGATTGTAGGTCTATAATATACTACTTTTTTTTTAAAACTTTTTTTAGTATAAATTAGTGTCAAAATAGAGAAAAGAATTTTTATATTATTTCAAGTCATATTTATTTTAAAGATGTAATATTCATAATTTTCTTCTTTCTTACTTAGATTATTTTTACAACTGCACCAAACGGGTTGAACTAATATTTTGGTTTTTATTTCATGTATGTTTGTAAATTGTACGTATACATAAATTAAGCATCTTGCTAGGAACATAAATAAAACATTTCAAAATTGTCTAGTATTTCTACATCTGTTTTCCCCTTTTCATTAAAGTTGTTTATTTCCTTTGCCAGGGCAAATTTGATACTTATTTTCTTACACAGCGCTTTTATACAAATGTAAACTAAAAAAAAACAAAGTCATAATAGTTTATTTTAATACAAAAATAAAATTTTATAAATATAAATTTTAAAACATGTTAATACAAATTAATAGAAGTGTCTAAAGATTTTTAAATTTCTTAGTTTTGAAAAGAAATATAATATGCTACTTTTATACAGGAACAATAAAAAAATATTTCGGAATACTATACGCAACCTCATATATTATTTTATCTAATTATAAACTTTTATAAAATGAAATACTTTAAAAAGAAACTAATACTATTTATATTTAATAATTTTTGCAATTGGTATGCTGTAAAAAACATAGTTTCCTAGACACTTCTAAAACAATAGTCACTTAATATTATTTGCATAAGCCAAGTAGTGATCAGTTGGTTATTTATTAGCTTATGCATTACAGAAGTAAAATTTGCATGCTAGAATTATGTGCTTATTTTATAGTATGTTAAAATTATTACACAGAAAACTTAGATTAGGTATATGTTATATTAGATATAATAGGTACAATTCATATATTTTACTAATTAACAATTATTGATAATCAAATGTCATAAGAACTTTTATAAAGAAAAATGTAAATAAATTATATATTTTAATTATAGAACTCAAATTAAATATACTTTCAATGGCAATAGATACATAATGGTATAGATAAGCAGGTGGTTCTTTTAATATGAATTAGTCAATCTTCATAAAGGCTAAATAGTAAGTATCGCTATTATACCTACATTACTAACTATTAACAAAAAAGATTCAAATATATTATTTTTTTGTGCGAGTTAAAATATCTGAACCAGTTCTTGTGATGCTTTTAAAATATTATTCCATTTATCATATTGTACTTACAACATTTTTACTGGAAAAATAGATTTTTGAATTTTTAAATTTGTAATTATTTAAATGTTTATAGATATGACTAATTCACATAAAAAGAATCACATACCAAAAAAACATTGATGTTTCAGTTACTACATCGAAATGAAATACAAAACATATTTTGTTTGATGCTTAAGCACTGACAATGTTGTCTAAAACTAAATATATTTTTAGTAAACTGAATACAGGAATTGTTTTATAAAAAATGTTAGTTTGAAACATGATACAACAAAAATATAATACAGGTAGGAACACAAAAAAAAATTAATATAATCTCATAAAAATAAGTAGGTACCTACTATAGTGGTTGGTACCTAATGTTTTCCAATCAAGAACGTTAATTGTTGTAAGTAAAGTTAGTAACCTTGTTATAAGATATAAGCATATAGTAATTACATTGTTATGGGGCACATACATGTTTACATGATAATAATATGTTATTAATTTATCACACATGGACATAGTCAGTGTATTATGGTTAGTGTCTAAAGTGATATTATATAATACAAAACTAATTTACATAATACCTACTATTAATTCACAAAGTAGAAATGTCTTATCTGTAAACCCGCAAGTGTGTTTATTCGCAGTATCTAATTGACTTGTACACCAAACAGAATATAATAATAATATTATGCATTATGCAATTATTTTAACTCACCAATTAGAGCTTCTAAGCTGGTGGACACTATAATCGGGTCGATGTCCATCATTGAGTGACAAACATTCGCAATGTGCACTACGCTTTGGTCGGATGTATACACAGGAATAATAATATGTTGACGTAGGTACTTATTTAGAAGACGTACTACAGTGTATTGTTTCGCACCCGCTCGATCACATCGCACAGTAATCACTAATAGTGACACATTGTTAACGTCATAATCGACTGTATTGTGCTAAAGACCTGTTACCATTTTCATTCAGGTGGCCGACGTTCGGACTTTAAAATTTGATGTACGCGAAGTATGTTATTGAAAAAAATATTGTGCGTAGGTGTGCGTGGCTGAATGGCTGATACGAGCGGCGCCGTTATCTTCCCCTATCATAAAATATGTTATCATGAAAAGGGGATACATTTTCCGATTTTCAATTTTCATACGTCGTATCACGACAGCGATACGTGTGATATCGGCCCGTGCCCCGTCGCCATCAACATAATAATAATTCTATAATAATAATATTAAACTATAACTGAAACCGATTGGCTGTGGAAAGTCGTTTGGTGCTGAATTCACGATTTAAGATAGACTAGATAGTCGGTCTGTCTTAAGTCGCGACTGAACCTAATGTCGTCACAGTTGTAGTTTTCGTTGTGATAATAAGACGAGTTTCACCCAAATTCCAACATTAGGTACTAAAATAATAATTATTCAATTATTCGTAAACGATTAATATTCAATTGTCGGTGGACGATAGGTAGGTAGGTCGTAGGTACTGCACTGAGTTCTAATAGCAAAACACACTCGATAGGAATAAGCATGAAGACAAGAATAGTCTCCATGGGTTTAAATTTCAAAAATTATGGTGGAAAAAGGCGGGCGCCGTGTTGGCTTGTTCACTGTTGTGAATTTTAATGTTGCCTTCAGAGATGATTATTTAGGTCATAGCAGTGTTAACAGTAATAGTGTAGTACATAATTTTATAATAATCATCATAATGGATAGTGTAAAATTAATAAAAAATGGAAAAAAAATTGTTTGTGGTGGATTTACATATACAATCCAGCATAAACTAAAAAAAGTATAAGATGGAAATGTTCCCAGAAGTCTTTGAAAAAATGTCCTGGTGTATTAATTACCAACAGAGGTAAATACATATACATGTATATTTATAATATATTTACGTTTTGTCATTAATTTATATATGTAAAAAATATATTTATATAATATGCAGATTTAAAGAATCCAAGCTTAGATGTAAAACATTCACATGCTGGTGATCTACACATCGGAATCGTCGAAAAAGCAAAAGAAGAAATGAAAAACCGATTTATAATGTATACAAATACACCTTCTCAAGTTTTTGCGGAAGTAGTCAATAATTTGCCAAAAGAAGCTCTGAAATCCATGCCAAAAGAAAACACCGTAAAAATTTAAAATAATGATAAATAATAAAATATGTTTTTGTTAATTTTTCTCAAACAATGTAATTACATTTATACAATTATTTCAATTTTTTAATATAATAATTTAATATATAAGTATTTTTAAAATTATGATGATAATTAATGCATAATTAATAATTATGTATACTAATTTAATAAATAATATTATTTTTAATTAATTTTTTCTGGGACTTTTTTTCCGTTTATTCGGACTTTTTTTCCTCGGACTTTTTTTCCTAATATCGTAAAATCTATACATTCAGATTCATCGTTTCACTCAGAATCTAAAAGTGTTTACAAGCTACAGGGTAAAACGTGGTATTGCAGGTTTTGGAAAGGTAATGGTAACAGCACGTTTTGAAGTTGTTCCTATTTTTGTTGATGCAAAACGCATTATTGCCGGCAATACTATGTTTTGAAGAAATATTTAATACTGGCAATACCACGTTTTGAAGAAAAATTTAATATCTATATAGGCAATACCTACCATGTTTTGCAATGATAACATGTATGCCCCAATACCACGATCATATAATGAACATATTATAAACATATATGTTCATCTTATTATATGTTCATGACCACGATTAAAGATATCTTTAGACTTTATTCGTACCCAATACATAGGTATAACATGGGCAATAATACGTTCTGACTTGAACATGATTGAACATCACGTTTTGCATTGACATTAAATGTGGCAATATCAAGTTATGCATTGAACATCAGTTTTAAAATCGATTTTATTCACAAAAGTAATGGATATAATTTAATTCTGACTGCAAAATCGAATTCCTCACATTTTTTTCCATAAAAATCGCTGTTTAACTCGATTTTCGAAATTTTGGCAATACCACGTTTTGGATTTTTGCCCTTCAATTGCTGCTTGTCTTTCATTAAAACAATCAAGACATAAGAGTATAACAAAATACACACCTGATATTCAAATAATTACATTGAAGTTTTTTAAGACCTCCACGGCTTTATTACCCTGAGAAAAAATTATATCAGATTATTTGATCGGAGTATTTTTTCTACTACAAAAATCGTTTTGAGACAAAAAAAAATAATACACACATGACAAATCATTGTAAAATCAATACATACCTAAACATTCTTTGCTATTATCCTCTAAAAATGTTTGGATTCTCATACTATAGGATATAAAATATTGTTAAAATCGGCCGGTATATAGTTCGAGGTAAGCTCTAAACTTGTGACGGACGCATCTACAGGAAGTGGGATAAGTATACTTACTTGTTTGTCGCCAATAAAATATATAGGTACCTACATTTTATAAGGTTTAGAAATCAAAGTGTTTTTTTTTTTTTAATGGATTATTCATGTTTAGCTTGCTATATTTCTTGTTCCTGTCATATTTTATAAGCTTAGGGAACGGGTTTGTTATTTTATCAAAATAATAAAAATATTTTCTGTAATGTGTTATATTTAAATCCTTGTGGTAATCTTGTTATTGGCACTAGGCAATGTATAAGTTACGGTCAAAAGCCGAAATTGGGCAAACCTCAGAAATGCCCGGGCAAAACGCGAACTGCCCACAATCCTTGGGCAAAATGTCATATTTCGGCTTTTGACCGGGCAAACCTAGTTATGACCAACCTCATTTGGGCAAAACCGTTTACTGACTATTATCGTAATGGCAAAACCGTAGTGTCTTATATAAGTTCTCTAATATTAAATAGAAATAGTGATTTTTGTCGTACGAATTTATTACGATTATAAATGACCCCACGTATCTTGCTAATTTATCGTTGTTATAGTATTTTATCAACTCGTTACCTATAATATTAAAGGATTCTATAAAATATTAACCAAAAATGGAATTTTGTCATCACTTTATGCCAAAAACCAAATATTTCAATGCAAGGAACAATTTATTAGTAGCAATGATGTACCGAATATCGAAATACCACTGAGGACTGCTAGTACTCAAAATTCATTAACTGGAGGACAAGGGTTTATTTTTTGTTCTTGCAAAACTAAGTGCACTACGAGACGATGCAAATGTAAACAACAAAATATTTTGTGTAGTTCTAAATGCCATGGTTCTAATATATGTAGCAACAAAAATATTATTTTTTATTATTATATTCAATTATATCTGTACAATATTTTTTATTAATTATTTATTTTAACATTATAAGAGTACCTAATATTATTATATGTTTATTTTTATACTAGTACTTAATATCATTATATTTTTATTATTATTTAAGTGTATTCAATTATATCTGTACAATATTTTATGATTATTATTTTTTTTTGTATGTGGTTATTATAAACGCTACAGTTTGGCTCAAGTGAGGTTTAAATGTATTAATTAAGTTTATTCAATTATATTTGTATAATTGTACTATTGACACTACGGTTTTGCCATTACGATAAAAGTCAGTATACGGTTTTGCCCAATTGAGGTTGGTCATAACTAGGTTTGCCCGGGCATTTCTGAGGTTTGCCCGATTTCGGCTTTTGACCGTAACATATATAAGACATAAGTAAATGCTAATCAGTAATTTATGTATTGGTCTTCAGTTTTAATTTATAAATATTTAATAATGTATTCATTAGTGGGACGGTGGGACGGAGTAGCCGAGAGGACTAAGGAGTCCGTTGCGACGCCAACCGTCGCCGGTTCGAATCTCGGTCAAGAGTGGCACTTCTCTCCAGGCAGACATCTATATGAAGAGATAGGCCGCCATCCCAAGACTGGGCATGGCAGAAACCTACAGGTGCCCAATTTGAATTTCTGCCAAACTAAAACACACTTGCTTTCAAAAACTTACAATACCCTCCCCCACAGTTAAAAACCACCTAATGACCTAAATTGCCACGGGTTAATTAATAAAAATAAATAAATAAATAAATAATGTATAATAATGATTAGTCCATTACAATATTTCGTAGATGTGTAATTACTAATTTGGCATAAAGGTCGATTATACTTAGGACAGATTGACTATTATATTTTGTTTGATATTTTCTAAGTTTTTATTAAATTTATTATTATTACTCAATGTTTTAATTTACTCTTTAAACTGATTTTATTATTTTTATTGTTATTTGTTATTTTATTATTTGATTTGCTTATTTTTAAATTCAGAGCGGAGCGAAAGAATGTACCTAATACAGTAATACCTATTGGTTGTACAATGATAATCTGTGTTTTTTTTTTCAGTCTGTCAGCAACATATTGAGTAGTAAAAATTCTCCGATTTTCGAGATCGGCATCTTTTCTGATAGAAATGTGAATTTTTCTTTTGTTGGTACTTTTAGAAGGTAAAAATTGAATTCCAAAGTTATTTTAGAAAGTGTCCAGAAAAACAAATAAAAAATATAGTTGTAATTTTGATTTTTGACGCAAAACTAAGTTTTAAAAAAGTCGATTTTATTTTTTTTGTAATTTAAAAACCCTTAATTATTTAACCATAGACACTTGACATTTTTACCAAATGTTAAAATGATTATTTTCTAATTTTCCTAACACGCAGTAAAAATATTTTCAAAAAATGTTGACTCTTTTTGCGTTATTTCATATCTCAGCATTTCAGATTTAATTTCATTTTCCTCTCAGAAAATATACTGTTGAAGAAAATCCAAGCACTTTTACTGTCCTAAAATGTGTGACAGACATAAAAATTAAAAAATTAAAAAATAAATAAAAAACACACACCATTGTAAAATCAATACATTCATCGTTCCACTCAGAATCTAAAAAGTGTTATGTATTTATTATTTAGTTGGTACGGGGCTTTTTTTACCCTATTATTTAATATCGGAACTTTATATTCCGAGGCTTTTTCCGAAGATCCCTGACCCGCAGTTGTTTGTGGGTTATGCTGTAGCAGTTTTAGGTGACATAAAGAAATTCTTCAAAATACACAAATCGAAATAATAACCACATACTGATTGTTGCTCTCACAAGGAGTTCAGGTAGGATTCGGTATTGGGAGGTTGTTACTCAGGTGGCTGCATTACTGCAAGGTTTATAGATTATACTTAGACTATACTAAATTATAATCCTATAAATCTTAAGGTGGCTAGTACTCATGCCCTGGTTAAAGCCAGCTGAGGTATGCCGACCTCTCGAGAGCGGTAGGCGGTTTTATCGAGGGGTTTTTGTATTTTCCAGAACTAGATTTATCTTCGGCGGCAAAGACCTTTTCAATCATTCCTTTACTCTAGCGGCATATAAGAAAGCTGCAAGCCCTATACTCTACGGTCATAATTCGTGATCGTATATCGCGCGCGTACCTTTTTTTCGGTGACAATGGTTTTATTGGGGATGGCCGATTTCTACGAACAACAGTCTGGTCGTTATTTATTTTTCTATAAGATTTTATTGGAAAAACACGATAGC
The DNA here is from genome assembly GCA_949089665.1 of Macrosiphum euphorbiae. Lineage (NCBI taxonomy): Eukaryota > Metazoa > Arthropoda > Insecta > Hemiptera > Aphididae > Macrosiphum > Macrosiphum euphorbiae. The sequence goes on from CARXXK010000005.1 coordinate 12,835,557, forward strand.
GTACGTTTGTCCTTTTTGACAACACGATTGCGTATGAAATTGTATGCAACGTTGTCAAATTTATTATTTTTACCATATACCTAATAAATATCCAGTACATGTACATTGTACACTTCTATAATAATCAATATAAAATATAATGAGAATAATGACCAACCCACAACACCGACTTTTCTTCAACTATACCGTATGATTTTAATTTATGGTATTATAAAACCGCTTAAAACATGAAATTGCACAGTATTTTAAAGTGGAAAATTAAATGTTTAAACAAAAATAATATATTAAAAATTAATATTTCTAAAAATAAATATTGCTGAATAAAAATTAAATATTTATTTTATACTGTTTATAGATACAATTCCTGTAATATTAATTAAAGATTTGAAAGAAATAATAAATGATCCAGAAAACGTTTTAGAACGTGGAAAATAAATCAATTTGTTGAAAGAAAAAATTAATAAGAATATCGAAGACGATTGTTAGGATCTGGAAGATATTCTGTAGGAGCATGATTATGCCAACTCTACAGTTTTTGACTTGACTGTGTTGTTATTTTATGGCTTGGTAAAATATTTTATGAATAAGTTAATAGCATTTCATTAATTTAATTAAATAGTTAACACTTTTATTTACCTTATTTACCTACTTCAAATAGGTACATAGCTAAACGATTGGTAAAGAGTACTAACTACCAAGTGCCAGTTATATAATATAATAAGTATGTGAAGCTGATTTACTAAATAATAAAACTAGAGGATACTTAACTCACCCAGATCGAAATTTATACTTTATACTAAAACATCTTGAAACATGCCACTTTTTGTGATGTGTTTGAAGATACATATAATAGTTTTTAGCTTGAATATTGGTTTAAAGTTTCCTTGTTAAGATCATCAAGCTCATATATTAACGAATACTTTTTCATATATTACTATGAGAATGAGGCACTATTCTTACTTTGGTGAATCAAAACTCAAAAAAACAAAGCGTAACAAAAAAAAATTATTCAAATTAGTTAAAATTTAAAACATGATTTGTTGACTATTTTAATTGAATAGTATGTATTGGTGTTGTAATATATAAGTATTTCCTGCAATTTGTATTAGGTATCTATACTATAAATCTTCATTAAATAATTAAATATGCATTTTCTCTTACTATTTACTACTTACCTACCACTATATTTATCTATTTTGTCATGGTAGAATATTTAGAACTGTACCTATTAATTATTATACTGCAGATTGCAGTAATAAGCAAAATATGCTTAAATGTTTTAAATTAATCATTTGAATAAATCATCATATTATTTGTTATTTATGCATAATATTTTAAAATTAAAATAGTCAATCTTTGTACATGGACAGTCAGTTTAGGAGCACCTTATTATCATATATTGTTGGGTATCCAGTATAATATTTTAATTTTTGGTTTAACCATGGAAGTTCTAGGAGAGACATTAAGTTAAGACATATTAGAAGTATAATATTATACTTTAATCTTTAATAATAATGACACCACATTACCACAATCATCAAATTTATTATTATTGAAAAATACAGTGATAGAAAATCAATTTTATGCCTTATGCCTGTATATTATTGTAAAGTTAAAAATAATATAGGTACTCCTCGAAATTTTAATGATGCAATGACAATTTGTATGAAGAATTTTTACTTTTTACTAATTAAATTGAAACAACTCAAATTAATTGCAAATTTATAATTTTTATTAATTTGAATATTTCAATTTATATTATCAATATCAGTAAAAAAATATTTAAATAAAAACATAAAGTAAGTATTAAAATAAATACATACTCAGTACACTCCACAAATTTGGGTGGAACACTTGAAATTTGTCTTTTAGATTGTTATGCAGATATGCCTCTTTGGTTTTAGATTCCATCAATACGTATCTTATTGGTATAGACTGAATTACTAAAAAATATTATTTTAATATTTTATATTATGTATTTATGTATAATAATATTTGTAAATGAGTTTTTTTTAATAAATACCTAGTTAGTAATTAATTCCAATGTAGGTACCTACCTAATAAGGATATATTATTTTAAAAACAACTTAATAGGTATTTGTTTGTAATAATTTAAAATATGTTAAATATCCAATGTGCTTGGTATTAATTATTAAGTAGACCAAGATAAATAATAAAATTATTATGACATAATAAAAAAATATAATTTTTCTTACATGATTTTGAATAATTATATGAAAGACGAATAACTGTCTACACGTAAGTCTTGAGGGGATGACTTTAAATGTCCCATTACTCACTAGTCACTAGTGAGATGTTCGGATTCACCATGATTGGTAACAACTTTATTGACGAGTTCAAGATAACCAAACATGATGTTATATTTTCCTTTATCATCAAATATTCACCCCTCGAAAAATCTATGGTTTCCACATTTAAATTTTTGTCTATTGCCACCTAATGTTTCTCCTAAAGCCCGTAATGTGTCACTCAGGTAACACTGTTTAATTTTTATCTGTAAGAAACTTATCGATTTCACCAGGTATCTACTCAGCCTAACTTTTTTATATATTGATTTCGTTTGCTCATATAATATTATTATATGTAGCTCGACCATTTAAAATACATACATTTTTAACATTTAAACACTATATTATACATACACATATATTAAGTACCTACTTACGAGATATGATAGATAGGTACCACCTACCCAATAACAAATTATATAGGTAAATGTTTTGAAAATATCATACAGTTTGCCTACTTAAATAAATTCGTATAGGTAATGCCATTTGTCCATTTGTATTTTATACTAAACACAGCGTACACATACTTAACGTACACAACAGTACAAAACTATAAATTAGTTATGCGATAGCTGATAGGCAGTACCTAACCGATAATAGCAATACGTCTTTAAATTCACGTCACCTTGTTTAAGTAATTATATATAAGTAGGTGCACTTTGTTTAGATGAACAGAATCAATGATGGTGTTACTGTGTTAGAACTTAGAAGTTTCTTTTAGAAGGCTATATCAATTAATATGAAATGGCAAAATGTCAATGGTTTTATATCTGAGCAGAAATTACAACTAATATTAAATAATATAATTGATAATCCAAAGAATGACGATTAAGTATTTAAATAAAAGTATTTGAATTTGAAATACAATTAGCCAATAGGCAAGATACAACAATATTTCAAATACTTTATTTAAAAATTATTCTTTACTATAATGATTAATGGTTATTTGTTTTAAATGTACTTTACAGGATTAGATATTAGGAAAAATCCAGATAGTTGTCAGTTGAGCGCTACTTATTGACTATTGTGATCAACTGGTGGTACACCACACTATCTAATAAATACTTCGTTCATCGCTTTAACGAATATTTAAACAATTGAACAACAATAATTATAAAATACAAAAAGAATAACTGTTGAAATATATAACGCGTTTACAAACACAGTCATTATCAAATTAATAAGTAATCACTCGGAACACAAATCACAGTTCTAAGTCCTACTGTTTGTCTTTAGTAATAGCTGGTACCCTATGTCCCTACCAACTAATATATTATCGACGCTTCGATGTTTCTAATAACTCACAATGTCTAAAATAATATTAGGTATATTATGATCATCAGTCGGTCAGTTACAACATATCAACAATCAACTACATGAACGCTAATAATTTGTGGTAAGGACAATTTTCTATGTTATAATATACTGTTCTACCTGTAATAATTATATTAATATAATAATATGTAATAGAAGTATTGTCACAATGGCGTACTTATTTTTTATTAATCCTATTATAATAAGCCGACAAACGTAGAAGTCGAGGGTTTTGATAAAAAAAAAATAGGTATTATTATTATTATAATATTTATAATAGCGGTTTCGGTTTTCTATAAGTTTTTGTTCGGATTATGGAAATGTCGAAATAATGAAATATTTAATGAACAATTTGTTGGTACCTACCTACCAATTTTTTTCGGCAATCTTAATGGGTAAATTAAAATAATTAAATCCAGTAGGTACCTACCCCAAAAGAACAAATGATTTCTAATTTATGATTATTTTAATATTATATATACAATATTGAGAATACGACAAGTTGAGTACCTTCCTATTCCTAAATTGCTCGAAGGTGAGTGCATGTGACTCATATGGAGGTGGACATGTTATTTTATATTCTTAACAGCTCGAGAGAGTTTTACAATGATAATTCGAGTTCATTTTTCTATAAACATTTCACTCCGGGGAAGTAAAATAGTAGGTATGCAACACCACACGTTCGTAGGAAACAATACACTCGCTTTGTTTATAGTTTCTGGAATTTCCAAGGACGGTCAAAAAAATTAATCGTAAAAACTGACAGGTAAAGACGAATAAATGGAAGCAATATTGCTGAATCTCCCATATTTATCATTAACTAATATGTCACACGTTTTTGAATGTTACTCGTGTACTGCTTGGAATAGTTTCTCGAAAATGATAATTGTTGCATTTAAATCTAAAACAATAATATTATATTATGTACCTACCACGCTTGTTTTGTATCGAGGTGATAATTAAGTGTAGGTAGTGACGTAGTGTTCAAATAGATTGGGAGACTATATGGTTTTTTCAACTTTTCGTTTTTACCTGTAACGGCTGTAACTTTTATACAAAACAATTTTTTTTATCATTATTGTTTCACTATAATATTATTATAATCAGTTTATTTCTTCTTTAGCGTAGACTCTGTTTTTGTTTAATATTATGCGATCGAAGATAATTTTAATGCGTATACGTGGTACCTAGCCGGTATAAGTAGGTGTATACTATATAATACTAAAATATTCGGAAGACATGAGATATTATTCAAACGTATTTTCTCATAAACTTTAGCTTATGTTTTTATATTATACTTTATTGAAGTTTGAACTATTAAATTTGTTTTGTCTTGGAAATTCAAAAACTATTGTATTCGTATATTATAACTGATAAATGTAAAATGATAATGTATATAGTCAATATATGCACGCACATATGTGTACACATTACACGGCACGTGGCTTCTATTTATACGACTCCTAACTTTCACTTACAGGGTGGACTTTTTGCGTGGGTACACCATAAGTTAATATTTACAAAAAGTCTACTGTAAATAGATAACTTTTCACTATATAGCAGATTTGCTACCTACCTAAAACCAATCGTAAAATTTCAATGAAAAAACTGCCGAAGCCTACTATTTTTTTTTCAGTTAAGCACAAAATAAATTGCATAAATTATGATAACGCTAATTTAAAAATGTCGGGGTTGTAAGCACACCCAACCCCATTCTAAATTGAGCCCATGCCTAATTAATAATGAATATTGATTAGTTATAATATACAGTGCTCGAATTGGGAAAAATTAAGTTAAGGAGCTCAAACCAACGATTAAAAACTGCGTTCTAATTTCCAAGAGCACAATTATTCAACACAGACATGTGGGGGCTTTGCCCCCCCCACGTTCCTACCTTACATACATTTTGAATACCACTTTTCAGCAAAACATTTTGAATTGCAAAGAGGTAAAATATATTTTGATAGCAATATCTAAATCTTACATTGTTACAGTAGAAAAAAATGTATAATAATATAGGTACCTGTTTAATTAATATTTGATATAAAAAATAATAGAACTCGTTACCTATATAATTTACATCAATTGAAATCAACATTTTAATAAAAATTATTTCGGACATTGGTTTGTACCGTCCCCCGTCCAAGTAAAAAAAAAATAGGGGTACGCAAAAAAAAAAAATAAAAATAGTAGGGGAGCTCCGCCCCCCTGTGCACCCCCCCCCCAATTCGAGCACGATAATAACTTATATACACGATACAACTTATATATACTATATTATCGTATGTTGAGGGTTCATAATATAATAGTATTATATACAGACTAATACAGTAAGTAAAAACATTTTTCTAAAACGGTCAATAGAAATTTAATGTTTAATCATTAATCATTAACGATGTTTTGATATTTTTCCGTGAAAAAAAATGTTCAACTGCACTGCTTGTATATTATACAACAGTACGATTTCACACTCGTCGAATAGCCATTAGCCTACTGGCGTCTGGCACTAATGTGTTATTGGTATATTATAGGTAGGTAGTCATTAATATTTACATAACGATTTCGTTGTCGGATACCTATAATTTACCTATATTATCCACTATTTGTTTACAGATCAAAAAGTAATGGAGGAATTAAAGAAAGCGTTGAAACTCCAAGCGAAGCTGTACAACTCAGAGACGGCATACGTCAGCATATCGACATTAGACATGGGTCGAAAATATCCAATCACTGATTTATCCAAAGTCCAGTCGGCATACGGTTTGCGCATATTGGTTAGCCTTCAAGGAGATCGGAGGATATTGAAAACATATCTACCTAAATCTATTAAGTTGAGTGATTCTTATATTGACGGTTTCATCAATCGGGACAGAAGGTCGGTTCTATATTTAATTTACAAGGGTGTAAAATCTAATGGGGCGTATAAAATCGATTTTGAATGATTCCGGTTCATCAAGTTTATGAAGATTGTTTTGAATTTTGTTAATTTTTTTTTTTCGAAAAAAAATACTTGATATAACATATTTTTTCAATGTCTAAAATATATAATACTGAAAAACATAATGTTGATGTAAGATTAATGTATTAATGTTTGTGAATTGATTATACTCCTCGTGGGTTAAATAATAATATTATAATAAATAACAAAAACTTTAAATACAAAATTAAATTTTTCTTGTTTTTGTGACATAATTGTCTACGATGGTGTATTAGTTAGTATTATTACTATAAGTATATTAAGATTATAAGATTTTTAAATTTTTAGTGTTATCGTTGGACATTCCTGATTATAAAGATAGTGAATCATCAGCATTATATTTATTGCATGTGATAACTATAAGCAATAAGTCAGTTTAGAAATTACATACTTTTATGAAAAATAATAATTATTAGAAATAACTAAAGCCGATAGGATAATAACATCTATGTTACAGAGGTTAGATCCGTACTGCATTGATGGAACAAGGATCAAATATAATAAACTAATTTTAAATGTATATTATTGCAACTTATAAGTTACAACTATAGCCTATAGGATCCAGATATTTATACACTAAATATTGTAGAATATGCACCTCATATTTATGCAAAGAATAATTCAAAAATATCCATAAAATATATACAACATATCACATTTATGTGAACAATAATGCTTGGAAAATGGCATAAACAAAGTACAGTTGTTGTGAGATAATGTTAATTATTTATTTATAATGAAAAAATTAATAGCAAGTTATACCTACATTTAATAATTATCTTATAAAATATTCATTTTTTTTTATTTATGAAGATTAAAATATTTCAGCATATCACATGCTATTACAAGTCTGTAATTATATTACAAATATTTAATATATTATAGTATAGAGTGTGACATTTATGTAATTAGTGATATCGATATGATTCTAATGCATAAACTAAACAATCGGGAATACGATTTCAGATATTGTATAATATACGAGCATTAATAGATAATTAGAATGAGGTTTTACTGGTTCTAGGATAAGAAGTTTAATAGGAAATAATGACCGTTATGGGGACTTACTCGTGAATTAGTTTAAAATTGCGGTTAGTAAAGAAATTATAGGAAATTAGAGGGTTTAATAATGTTTTGAATTCGTTCAAAATGTTTAACGTTGAATCTGGAGTACTGGAGCAGTTATGCTGCCGTATGATAGGCCGGACTAGAGTAAATTTAATAGGTGACGACGTATGGGGACGTGTTGTGAAAATATTCATAAAATGATACATTTATGAGTCAGATTTTTTGAGTATACAATATCTAAATTATAATTTTTTTAATATTTATAAAATGTGCAATTATATTATAAAAAGCTATATAGAATAAATTTTATTTTATACTTAATAGTTTTACCAAAATATAAAAAACAAATAAATCATAGAATCTTCAATCTACACATATTTAATCAGAATTATTTTAAGGCAAGTGTAGAATGATAATAATAATAATAATACTAATACTAATAATAATATTAAGGATTTACATTATACAAATAGGGGTTTTACTTATATTTATTATTATTTGGAGAACAAGAAATCTGGAGTATTTATTGATACGACAGATGAAAATATCATCTGAATATCACGAACGATAAAAATGTTGGAGAGAGATGATGGTAGGAAGTCATTTACCCTATAATATGAATTTGTCGTTTTTTGGTTTTTCATACAAATTACAAGGTTAACGTTTTAACAACAACAAAAGGTCTTCAAGTATCGATAGTGAAGGACCGAAATAGTTTTAAAACATTTAAGAACTTTGTGCTGTCCCAAATCTTATCTTGGTGTAACGTACACAGTTTTGTTGGTTTTATATTATCCAAACAATAGTGGGTATTTACTCTCACCAGAAAACTCACTGGCGATAGGAAGATGAGCGATTAATGACTGTATGTATATAGCTTCCACTGTAAAAATAATTGCTTTTTAATAGTTTTATTTTCCTGAAAAAATATGTAAACACAACATAATCAGTCATAATATTTACCAAAACAATAATATGATATTATTATTAAAGGTTTAGCAACCGTTACAACCCCTGAAAATCATGCGCAATTGGATTGAAAAAAATATTAAAATACATTTTATTTCTAAATAATAATAATATTGATCTTCGACCTAGAGATGTATCTATATTGCCTATACGTTACGCCGTCACAACAGTCAACAGAATATTATTAATAATTATTGTGTTTACTGTTGTCTACTATCAATATCGGTTGTATTCTGTCAAAAATGACAGTGACCAGTGTGTTAATATTTTATTATTAATAATTTCAAAATATTCAAGCTAAATTTATAGATTTTTTGATTTTTTTGTTGTTGTGGGGAGGGGGGGAGGGTGAAATTGGAAAAAGTGAACTAGCCAATCTCAAGTAGACATAAAAACGAATTCAAATCAGTTTTAAAAAGTATTATCGCATTACTAGATCAATCAGTATGATGGAATAAAAATTGGATGTTTAGGCTAAAATAACTGTTTAATATAATTATAAATTATAGTATTTCGTCAGGAACGTTTTTTTCCCAGCCAGCCCGTATCGTGCCATAAAAAACTTCGTTTCAAAAATAAAAAAAATGAAAATTTAAAATGTCTGTAAACAGCCAAAAATATAGTCAACATATTTTGAAAATTTTCCAAGTATAGGTATTGATAAAATAAACATATGGTATAAATTTCAAGTATCTACAGTTACCTATTCGTTTTTGAATTAGAACAAAATAAGAAAACCTCTACAAAAGAAATCGAGAGAATATCTAAAGTTGTAAAAATTTAAGCTTAAAAATCCTTATAAAAAGTTAATTTGATTTTATTTATCTATAGAAAAAAAAATTAAAAAAATTGTAAATTAAAAATGTCCATAAACAGCTCAAAACAAGTCAGAATATTTTGAAAGTTGTACGTTGTATAAAAAATGCTAATAAAACCATTGATTTAACCTTCTGAATGCACCAATTAGATTCACTTTCCCATTGAACAAGGTACTGTTGAAAAAATCGAAGCAGTTTTACTGCACCAAACGGTGATAACAGACACAAAAATAAAAAATAAATTAAAAAAAACAAACATCATTGTAAAATCAATACAGAAATTGTAATTTGTTTAAGCTGAAAATGTAGGAACTATACCCGCACACAAACTATTTTAAGAGTTTTAATGCTATTAAAATGCTATTATAGGGTATCATTCAAATTGTAAGTAATTTACCAGTAAACATAATAATTTTAGTAATTACATTAATCTTATTACATTTTTACGAATAAATTACAGTTAAAAATTTACTAAGCTTATCAGAAATAAATATATTTAAAAAAAATTAAACGTTGATTACATGTATACAAATAATTTCAATAACTTTAAATGTTTTAAATTTTAAATTTTAGTTATATCAATTACAAATAAAATCACCGAATTTTAAAAGAATTATAGTATCTATATAGATATCATTTAATATTAATAATATTTAAATATGTTATATACAGTGTGTTGATACTGTTCACGATATAAGGTACCGCTTAATATTTCAGCTGGATGACTTTGAATTGAAATGGGGCTATCATGAGATGTTAGGGGTATATATATATATTAAAATTTTAAATTGTAACTCCCTCGGTAGCCACACTTTACTTTTTGTTAACAATTTTTGCACAAAAAGTTTTTTTCTATTTATAAAATTGATAAGTTACAGTATGATTAAACTTAATATTTATGAATAATTTGATTTAATTATTGTGTCACCTTACTGATGATGACAATCATGAAAAGTGTAACATGTATATATTTTAAATGAATACGAACGAAACGGGAGCTGCTTTGATAGCGAGTTGAATTATGTAGATTATGTAGACACAACGTAAAAGAGAAACAAAAATAAAAAATAAATGATGGCGTTGTTTACATTGATTTAGTAAAGACATTAAAATTACTTTTGTATGGAGTATTGTGATAATATAGATCATATTGTGTATAATGCGTAGGAAGAGAGGTTGAAGAGTGGGGAGAAAAGAGTTGTCATTGTGCTTGCTTATCGCCTCTACAATTAATGTGGTGACGGAAATAGTGACGACTGCGGCGTAAACAGATATTATGAATATATCTACTACGAAAAAAAATACTACGGATACTGGACAATAATAAACTATGAGTATACTTAATATACAATAATCATTCGTTTAAGATAATAATTAAATTAAATTAAATGTCACAAAGTCGTAAACCTAGCTGTTTGTATATTTTGTACTCTAAGCCTAGCATAGCCGTATAAAGTTAAATAGTTATAATAGATAAAGTACTTTGGAGACCATACACAAAAACTGGAAATTAAATATTACCAATTAGGTACTAGGTGTTACTTCCGAACCGGCCCAAAATCTTGAATTTATATTAAATTGTTATGGATAAGATTGAAACCGGCACAATTCGCACATGGCGATTATTCTCGCTACTCACTAAGACAACCAATCAGAACAAGGATCTTAACAAGTTGACTTCCACGGTATTTTTATAGAACTATCCTCACACGCCATGCGTACCAAATATGGTACTCACTCGGTTTACCTCCTAGGGTTTAATGTTTTCTGGATTATTGAGTACCATAATGGTACTCAGTGACGAAATCATGAAAAAAACTATTAGCATTTAGTTATAAAGGTCAAACGGTTATCACTCGTCAAATGGTGTGTGCGTACCAGGATTGGTACCTACTCAAAGCGTATGAGGATAGCTCCATAAAAATACCTTGGCGCTGAAGACAAACCATGTGACTATGTGAGTACTAGATAGGGTACTCACGGCAGTCAACTTGTTAACTGTATTTTAGTATTCTAAATTATAGTATTTACCTGTCTTATATCTATCGAGATTTTTCAATTTTTGTATCAGTAGTCAATACAAGAGCTTGAGTTAATATAATCGGCTTCACGCCTTAGGTACTTACACTTTGAGTCTTGTCGACCGTACGTCATACGGAAAGATAACCAACACTGCACACTAACTACGAAGTATTATAATTAAATACTTCAAACAATCGTTTTTATTTGTTCAACATTATTCGGGATTTATTTGGAATTTAAATTAGAAATCTTAAAATGTGGACTGACCGACCTCAAATAGACATTTTAACGAATTCAGATCAGTTTTCTGAAATATTATCGCCTTATTAGGATCTATCGGTAGGATGGAACAAAAAAAAAAAAGCGGGATCAGTAAGTTATAGTGACGGTTGTAGATTGATTATATGAGTATATATCTCGCGTATATTGATAATATAATAATTATTGATATCACGACTTCACTACGTATATTATGCATTTATAATTAATAAAATATATAAGTAATAAGTATATATAAGTATTGAATTGTACGTACGTAATACATTTTTTGTCATACCTGCACCGAAAGTTTGGTTTTCAATAGCGGTTGAAGCGTTCGAAAGCTTCCTTTTTCCGTCCAGCGGGCCATAAAGTGGGAATCCCTAATAGTGCCGGGCGGTAAAGTGTGAATCCCCAAAAGTGCCGGGCGCACATATCGTTATAGGAGTGACCAAAAATAGTATGTGTGGCTCGCGCGGGAAGGCCATTTCAGTCTTGTGTGAAATGGCTCACCGCCCTTGCCACACAATATACTATATTTTGTCAAACCTGCACCGAAAGTTTGGTTTTCAACCGCGGTTGAAGCGTTGGAACGCGATCTTTTTCCGCCCAGAGGGCCATAAAGTGGGAAATTCCCACTGGGAATCCCCATACTGCCGGTCGAAAAAGTGGAAATCCTCAAAAGTGCTAGGCGTATTCTATGCACAACCAGACACTGAAATCTATACCACGGTGACACGGTCCTTACAAAACATAAACTTTAGGTTACATCTTATAATCATATTATAATCTCCTTGCATGACCCGTAAACATTTTTATTTCATGGAATTGTTTTCGTAGAATAATCTGATTGTTGCTTATACCCCTGTATAGTGCTTTACATTTGGTCTTTACCGTGATTACATTTTTTTTTGTGCGTCGCGTTTGGTATAGACCATGGTAGAAGTAACTACTTCCAATAATCATTTCTATACTAATTACTTCTATCGTGGTATATACTAGGTAATAGAAAACGGGTATAACGCGAGGATTTGAAACAGCGTAATAAGATCTGCATATTATGCATTTATAATTATTATATTATAGTTTATAAATTATAAAAATTTTGTGACTTTAACATCAATTTTAATGATAAGAAATCGGAAACTTTTAAAACTTTAGTTATGGACACATTCAAATTACATATGATAAACAATTCAGCAGAATCTACAACGAGAGATGACACCATCACAGAATTTATTCTGTGACACCACTATCGATGCAGTATTTTCAAGATATTTGGAAAAAATTACATCACAAACATACATATCATATTTCAGTTATCACAGGCCTGTAATTTCGATTATTTAATATGATTAATATAATAGTAATTAAAAATTAATAGTAATAATAATAATTTTCATTTTCATTTTTTTTCACATTTACTTAAATACATTTATTTATTGATATTTACTTTTATTTGGAATGGTTCCACTGAAATGTATTTGTAATCTATAATATTTGTTGGAAAAGAAACTTCGTTTCTAACGGGTGTCCCATGACAGCACTCACTTATTTTTTTTTACAAATATCAATAAAACTTTATTTGTTGGGTCAAAAAGCGTGAAAATTTAATACAAGGCATTAAAAATACCTAGGCACTACATTTTTCAAGCATTTAAAGTTAAAATGTTGACAACATTTATCTAATTTAAAATTTAAAAATGATTTAGTAGTTCAGAATTCATAAAATGTTCAATTTTTATAGCTAAGGATTGAACATTTAAAACAAGGTTCCACGTAAGTAGGTTATTCTGTAACCAAATCTAAATATTATAAAAACAGTATTTAATTATAGTTATTTTATTTACAAATTTGCACGAAATTAGATATTTAAACGAAGAAAAATTATTTTTGTTTTTGTGTTAAATTTAAAAAATATTGTTCGTGGGTACTTTAAGTTGAAATTTCTAAAGTATTGTTATAAACAAATATGATAATAAGCAAATAATGATAATTCATTTTAACTGTATTAATAATAACAATATAAATATAATATAAAATAGCCTCAGCTGACAAACCGTCTCCACTCTGAATCGTTTTTCGTTTACAATGATATTATATCATTGAATTCAAATTTAACAATATGCATTACATTTATCCACTTGTAACCTACCAGCTCGATTTCCACTTCCCCACTTTTTTTAGTTTTGTATTTCATATAATATTCTTTAGCCATGATTTTAATTTTCAGGGCACAAGATTATTATTTTTTCACCAAGTAAATAAAAAATAGCAATAAGTTTTTGTATCAACATTTGTTTTAAACGATGAGTTTTACATAAACAAATTAACCTTATTCCACAACCACACCGTATGCGTGACACGGACGAGCTTTGTATCCGGCTTGACGTGTCAAAGCGGTGTATGAGATAATAATATGGTGTCCACGTGACCTGTTTGATGCTAGCTGTCGGATAACACTTGGGACGGGGTAGATAAAGTGAACACAGGTTAAGTTATAATTTGGTTTATTAAAATATAGGTACCTTATAAGAGATAACTAAAAACAAACTGGTATAATAATTTCGAGATCAAAGCGCGATGTTGTGTCGTGTGCCGTGTGCGTGACAAATGGCGTACGTAGGTACTGAACCGTATAGTTCCGGACTGGAGGTGTTGGTTGGTGAGACTTAAAAACAGAAGTTCCCGCCAGTCATTTAGGTACTCATAACCGTACCATGTACCGTACTGTGTGGCGGCGTTCCAGCGCTGGTGTCGCATATACCATGACCTGGGGGTTGGTTAAAAGCTTGGTGCGGCGGGCGATCGGGGTTTGAATTCAAACGCCGATTGCCCGGCAGCGTCATATTTGTCCTCCAAACCTCCAGTTATGGTGATGTTACTGCTGGTGTGTGGGTGGTTGGTCATATGTCCGTGACCGTGCTCTCCCCCTTTTTACAGCGGTGCCCGGACAGTGGTGGTGACCTGTCAGTCCTAGTTATCTCGCGTGCTGGTTACGTGGTGGTGGAGTGGAACGTGGCGTCAAGTTCCACATCGTCCTGTCACAAGTGGATAGGTTCCGTATCACCTAGCACCACCATCTCATCCGTAGAAATAGTGGCGGTGGTCGGTGGTGACGAGTCGTCCGTGTTGCCGGAGGTTAGCACGTCTGGTGCTGGCCTGTCCTGGTCCATTTTTGGGATTGGCTGTGTAGTGGTATACGTTTATGTGTTGGGCCACTGTGCTCTTGGCTGGTGACCTTCATGTTGGCCCTACTCATCTTGTCGTGATCCTTTCTTCGCTGTTTGTCCTATCGTATTTGGCTGGGTGGCTTGGGCTGGGTGGTTTGATGTGTGGAGGCGGTGATGGCGTGAGCTGTAGTGCTGGTGGTTGTATCGTTGCCGATGGTTGTGGAGCTGGTGGCTGTTTCGGCGTCCATGGTCTCACGACGGGTTGCCAAGGGATCGGCTGTGCCATGTTTTGGGCACCATTCTTTTGCCCAGTTCCCGGTTGTGTTGCGGGTGTTGGATATTGTGTTAGTCTGTGCGTCGTTGGTGGTCGTGATGGATATGCATTGACAAGAAATCTTCAGGTTAACATTGAAAAATCTAAATGCCGCTCTTATATTAAAAAAATATACTTTACTGTCGTCTGTCAACATTTTCCGCTACGATAGTGTGGACGTTTTACTTATAATAAAAATAAGAAATTATTTTGAAATTAATAATTTACTACTTGTAGTGGATGAATTGTTTGATTAGGTATCAATATTATACATTTATAAGTTAAAATATAATCGAAACATTTAATTACGAACCCTCTCAGAGGGCTCTCAGATTTTCCGACTCCACTAACGTCTACTCGTTTTATACCTATGTTTTCATTTGTGTTTATATCAATTCTATACCAACCTATTTATGAGGAATTTTTCTAACTATTAAAATCTAAGTATATTTTTTACCGCGTAATGGTAACAAAATAGAAGTTTACTGCCTGAATAGACTGAAGCGATTATGATGAAGGAGAGCGACGGGATATAGGAAAATAGATTTACATAATATTATGCCGTATTCCGAGAAGGTTAATACAAAATCAAACAATTTTATTTGCCACATGCCCACATTAAAATGTAGTCGTGTAGGCTATGCTTATATACTTATTTTATTTTATTTTTTTATTGTTACAGCATCAACTATACATGGTTATTAGCTTATAGCTAATTTTATTACCTAACTATTATTATTCTCCGTTGCCATTTTCATTTATTGAAAGATCTATATTCTATTTATAGTTGGCAATAAATATTCATTGACTTCGTAAGAACTTTAACCGAATGCATGATCATAAATTATGGACCATATTAATATTCCAGTTCCTAGAAAATCAAAAATAATTCGGGTTATATTTAGGAGATACAAATTATACAATTAATTTCACATGATTTCATACGTCAATTATAATGGTGATGGTTATAATATATTTATTATAAATTTATATAATAAATAATAATTTTACATGGTAACTTTTTAAGTACACTGGCTTAAGTGTTTCTAAAATTATAACAACATCGTAATATCTCAAAAGTATAGAAAAAAAAACAATTAATATTTTGTTCAACGCTCACAAACATATTATGGTGTACATTCATTAACATAACTATTATTATTGCACTTGTTGCTCATACATTAATGCTAAAAATAAAAGTTAACAAGTGTTTGATATACTGTTACATTACAAATCAAGTTAGAATACCAAAAAAAATATTGAAACATGAACATTAGAGTAATGTAACAAATTAAACCACAAATCCAATCGATGTAATGAATATACAACACACGTAACACATTATTTTATATATTGTATAATATAATAGGTATGAAACAAATATTCGATAATCGATTTAATATGTGAAATTTGTTTTGTTGGTCAATTCAAATTTATTGTTTTTTTTTTTTATATATTACTTTAAAGTATTTAGAATACTAGTTTAAAAAAAAAAAAAAAATTAAAATGTTTTTATATTTTTATCATACAGATTTTTAACTACATAGAAATATTGATTTCTGTTCATAAATTGTTTTAAAAAATATAATATTACTATTTGAACGGTTCCAAAAATATTAAATTTTTACTTTTTTAGACTGTACATATTTTTTCTAGCTTATATATCTGAGGATTATACAAGAACCACTGATCCGTAACAAACAATTATTAGGTACAGTATTTTGTTTTTTAAACATCCTTATAAGTTTAATCCACCATTTATAAACATTTGTTTTGCGTTTGTCTTCAAAACTGTAAAGTTTTATTGAGTTAACTAAATAATTGAAAACAATTCGTACAAGTTAAAAGTCTGTGTGATAAAAATTAAAAATAACTTAAAGTACCTACAAACATTTAAGTACTCAAAATTCAAATTATTTTAAACTTTTATCGCTCTTATATATACTTGTTTATAAATATATATCATTATTTTATAAAGATTATATTTTACCTAGGTATAATTAGGTATAAGGTAGGTATCTACGTATAATATTTTACGGATAAATCGCAAAGTACCTATTACATTTTAGGCATTTAGGTAGGTTCATGTCGTATAATATGATCAATTCCCTAACTTCGAAGTTTCTAAATGATTATTCTATTTGAATTTCAATAGGTTTTTCTATTATTATTAGATAAATGGTATTATTGGATTCCTTCATTGCCGTAATGGACTAACCCACAATTTTACAATAGGCTGGGTACAATATTCAATGCATAAACAGTCTAAGCCATATTTACGATACTCACTGGATGGCAGCACCTAGACCATTACTATTTACTGCATTTTAATGTTTAGTTTAGTTTTAGTATATTATTTTAGTTATCTACTATATAATAGTAGGTTACAGTGGCAGATACGAGGGGGGGCAAGGGGCGTCCCCCCCCTTGGGCTGACTTTTTAACGTTATTATCTAATATTTGTGCTTATTGTAATTAAATTTTTATACATATTGTACAAATAAAAACAAATATGACAAGAAAAAAATTCTCTAATATAATATTTGGCTAAACAAAAAGACAATTTAATTTTTGAAAATTCGCCCCCCTTGGATGACTTCTGGATCCGCTACTGGTAGATTAGTACATTACTGCATTGAAGGTAAATATGTAATGTCTTTTGTAGTTTTGTTATACCCATATTCAAGTTTATTATATATTTATATAGGTACCTATAATATATATAATATAATGTACCTAATGTAGTTGAACTGCAAAGCATAATATACATATTAATATTATCAATTATGCTTGATTATAGATCTAGTTTATCAGCTACTAGTTCGACATTGATTATTTTTATACATTTTATGTGGCACATTGCAGTAAAAATAAGTGCTAAAGAATTACGATTATTTATTGTAAGTGAATTAAAATATGGCCACTTTCGTAATTCCTTAATCACATTGCGAGTATCTGTGTTTTGGCAGATAAGGTCCGTAAAATAATATATATTCATTTGTCATATACTTAGGTATACTTCGTAAGGGAGGAGGTAGGAGTGTAGGACAAACTCTTACAACTAAACAGTGATCACTGAAGCACATAATAATATTAATTACAAACTTCTGTATTTCTTAAAAATATAATACAATGACAGATGACTAGTTATTATAGTTATCGTTGCAGTTCATAATAACATTATAATAATATACTTAATACTTATACGAAGTAATGTTTATTTCTAATAATCATACAAAACAACCTACATAGTAGAAATTATATAATAATATTTTGGAGTGTAAGCGACAACAAATGATGGTTTGAGGCTGTTCTGTGATGGAAGGTTTTCTATTTTTGAGTGGTGGAAGTATGTAAACATCATTACTTTAGCAATTAAAAATAGTAAATTCTCGTTGGACAACCCGTATTATAAAGTAGACCAAAAAAAATATTTCATATTTATATAATAATATATAGGTAGCAGAATTTTTAATTATGTATGTATGTGTGTATTGTGTGATACTATTGTTATACAATAATTACATTTAAAGACGAATAATGATTCAACAAAGACAATTTATTTTTCATCGATTTGTTATAGTTTTTCTCTCTCTAGATGAATTGTATAAACTTTGATATTTGTATAAAAAGGTACAAAATTACTTAGTGTTTAATTTAAATCGGTATTATCTGACAGATTTGAATTAACAAGTGGGTTAATAGACATTTATAGACATATTTTATACTTAATTTATTGAAATTACGGTAAAATTACGGTAAAATTACTTAGTTGAACTATTGTGTAATACTATGATTAATTAAAACAGAGTTTACAGCACAGTACTCACTACAGCTGCTTTCAATTGATTCAAAATCGTTGAATAATATTTCGTAGGTATTAGAAATTTCCAACAATGTAAACTTTAAATGTAAACACCTTTATCGTCAATCGCGTTTATTCATTAGTAGGTATCGTACTTTTATGAGAAGCTAAGCATAACCATATTATACTTATTCTTAAAAAAAAAATGTTTAAAGTGGGTACGTGAAATTGGTCCGAAAGAAATATTCCTATTCAATTTATATTACATTTTAGCAAATCTCATTTTATAAACTGTCAAATTATGTTGGAAAAGCCCAAAATGAACAAATATATACCTTATACTATGGATATTTTAACTCGGTTAATATCAGTCCTTCAGACTTCGCAAGCATATTTTATTTTATTAAATTTATTATATGTTAACTCATTGGCCAAGTGGTTGTTTTCGTTAGGTACAAATACATTAATCTAGAATAATTTTAATAATGGTAACATATTTATTTTTATTACATTTATGACGTTGAATGTATTTAGTTAAAATATAGGAGAATTTCCATAATATTAATATCGATATAGGTACTAAATCTATTCATATACAATAATAATATATATTAATATGTATTATAAATATTATAACCGTCCCATATATTAATTTACTAATAATAGTTATATATATTTTGGAAATACATTGATATACAAAAAGAAACTTTAAAAAACGTTTGAACGGTAAATGGCCAATTGCAAATATTTTATATTAAATAAAAAATAATAATAATGGATTTTTGTTGAAATTAAATTCGTTGGGATAAGTAAGCTCAATTCTGCGACATGATCTAAAATTAGCGCGAAAACAAATCTTTAAAAATAGGTAAAAATTTAAAAATAAAATTACCTTTGATCCCTTGAATGACTTCATTATATATTTGTCTGTTGACTTAAATACTATATAATCTTCGAAAGACCTACATAATATAGGTCGTTTAATACTTATGATGACCCGTTTATGATAATAGTATTATTATGAATAATGTATTATGTAAACAATGACTACTATGCAATCAAATATTATTATAATGCTTTAGCAACAACAGCAGTAGTGAAAATTATATCATATTTTGGGAAATTATTCATTTCGGCGGCCCGCGATTGAAGCTCTCTAGTCGATGGCGGCATTGTCAGTGAGGTAAGTGAGATCTCAACTACAATTTGGATTAAATAATTTTTAATTATTTATATTGACACTTTTTAGATCACCAAATGTACAATTAGTACATATTTAATGCGTCTTAATTGTCATCCTAAAACTCGTTATTTTAATGGATAACTTTTTAAAAACGTTTATAAATATAATTTTAAATAAATTTAATAAAAAAAAAATTATCTTATAACATGATATAAAGCTTAAAGCGATAAACAAAAAACAACTGTTTGTCCTGTTCAGAGTATCCGATTAACATAATAATTTTTAACGATTATAATATATTATATAATAACATTATAGGTAGGTAATACACGTATAGGAGTAATATTATCATCTACATTGTTTTCGTTCGACTATATCCTATGCGTTATATTATTTTTCATACACAATTAATATTACAATTGTCTTGTTTCACTATGGTCTGATATTATTATAATACCGTCCTCGGCGATCACATTGGAGTTATCTCGACGGATCGGCATCGGTGGTTGTATATCGTTGCGCTCGCAGTTTCGACTCTGCGAGAATCGTACGAGATAATAATAATATTAATAAAGAAACCAATACAATTCGGTTTCAGTTCAAAATATGTCATTTTCGTGCGTGCGAGGAGAGGGACGATGAGAAGAAAACCGCCTCACCGGTGCAGGTGGGGGAAACACCGCGGACTCACGCGGACAGCCTGGTCAGTTGCGTGAGGCCGCCGTTGGCCGCGCACCCGCTTCCGTCGTTGCTGGACGACGGGCTGCTGTAGTAGGCCAACGACGTATCTTCGTCGTCATCGTCGCAGCCACCGCGTCCACCGCCGCAATCGTCTTCGAAGTCGAAGTCGACGTCCGTCGGACAGTGGACGCCGCGGCCGCTGTTGGGCCTGCACTCGTCGATGAACAGCGTGACGGCGGACGACGACAGCTTGTGGGCGCCGACCCTGCAGCGGTCCTTCAGGCTGCAGATGGCCACGGCCCCTCCGCTCTGTTCCGACGAGTACGGTTCGCTCTCCTCGGACATAGCCCTCGTGATCAATATCCTGGGCGATCGCCGCGAGTCGCGCAGTATGCGCCTGACGAACGCGCTGCGGTTAGCCACCGCGCACCGGCCGCCCCGGTCGGACCCGTCGTCGTTGGTGGTCGACGAGTAGCACCGCCTGATGGACGAGCCTCCGCCACCGCCTACACCGCCACCCACGCCACCGTTGAAATGGACGTCCGCGTAAAAGTTACCGAAGTCCAGAGCGTTGGTCGAACACGTGGCGCCGGGCAGACGTCTGGCAGCTATCGCGGCCGGCGGTTCACCCGTCTCGGACAGGCTCATCAGCGACGACCGGCGGCTGCAGAGCAGAAGCAGCGGCGCGGCCGCCGGGGTCGCCGGCGTCTTGCCGTGGCCGGCCGCCGCGGCCACCGGCGTCAGTGACGGTCTGCGCGACCCGCAAGCCGACGGCGTCCGGGCCTGGATCTCCTGGTTCACCTCGCACTTTGTCATCATTTTGCGCCGGTAATTCTGGTACGTCTTCTTCAGTAGCTTGTTCTTGATGCCATACAGCAGCCCGTTGCACAGCGCCGAACCGGTGATGAGAGCGAACGACAGCGACTTGACAGCCGGGTCGGTACGCGGCGCAGCGCCCACGGCCGCGCACAGCGACTCGTACAGGCACACGCCGTAGTACGGCAGGTAGAACACGGCCAGCGAGCCGACGATCTGGAACACGGCGGAGAACGCGTTGCTCCTGCGCAGCTTGTTGGCCATCGCCGTGGGCAAGAAGAACGGGTTTCGCTGGTGTGTGATGGTCACCTGTGCCGACAGCGTAACTTCGAAGATCGCCGACGCTATGCGGTGCCTGTGATACCTGGCGATCGTGAACACCTGCGAACGACAATGTCGACGTTTTACTTGGTGATCTACAACGAATTGTGCCTACTATATTAATTTGTGAAATAAGTTTTAAAATTATGTTAACATGTTATAGGTACAATGAAAATCTCGCATAACCTAATGGATCTAAAATTGTATACGATATTGTTGGATTATATTGCAGACATAGGCACCAGGTAGATAAGTGCCCGGGGGCTCAAGCACCCATTAAAATTATTATGGGGTGCTGGGCTACCATTAGAATATTGAAAATGTATAGAGTGTGATGTATTTATATCCAAGTTTCAACAATTTTAGCAAACGAATTTTGAAATAAAATTCTAGCTGTGATAAAAAGCTGAATAGGCGCAATTTAGAGAGCCAAAATTAAAACTTTAGGGGGTTAAATTGTAACTAGCCCCACACCTGAAAAGACAATTCCATTTTTTTAATTTTACGGGGACATTGTCTTGACCAGTGGCTAAGCCCCCTCCCTCAAAATTATGCATTTATGCCTATAATAGTATGATACCAAGGCACCCATGATTGCAGAACGCGTATTTACACATAAAACTTTGATTTATTCGTTATACGAAAAATTTTAGATGATAGAAAATTTTCTGACACTATAGAATTTAATATTTTGGGTATAGAAAAATGCACTTTTCGAAAGATATGGGGAAAGTGGTCCCAACTCAAATATTGTTTTTTAGAAACTGTTGAAATCAATTTAAACTTGATAATAATTATGGTACATTTGTTGGTAAATCAGCCCACTACGACAGCAGTGAAAAATCTACCGTCGGCTGAATTTCGGCTTTGTAAATAATTCTGTCTCGATTAATAATAGATCAAGAATTTACGCTATGAGTGAAAAATATGATTTTTAAATTTATATAAACTCACTTTTATGTTGCATCCGAGTATGATGACACCAGGCAGTACTAGAGTAATAGTCGTATAGAAAATGCTATAAAAAATAGTTGCTCGACCTTTGCTGAAATCCGTCGTACAAACAGGTAGGCCCGGTTGATAAGTGTAAGGAACTAACCGGAAAACCGGTGGCAATGAGATCAACAAGCATACAATCCACGTGCCGCAGAGGCCCAGCATGATTTTGCGGCTGTTTACTAGTGTTCCGTAATGCAATGGTGCCGCAATAGCATAATATCTAAATAAAAATTGAAGTTAGTGTTTGACAGTGTTAGACATTAATATAACAATCATATTTTTAGTATTTAGATGATTTCTCGAACATACATTTCATGTAGGTACTGTAAAAATGTAGCTACATAATAAGGTATTAGGCTAAAATAATATGTAATTTTATGAAATATATAAAAAAAACTGTTTCCAATTCAGTAATAAGTGGTACATAAACTTAAATAGCGATTACCGACTGGTGGTTAGTCATTATGATAGTATGACTTCTATGAGTTAAACTTAAATTTACTTTAATTGAAAAAATTTTATATTTTCAGAAATTCGATCAATACTGAATACTTACGATTTTTGATTTTCTTACGTATAGGTATAATGAATTATTTATTAAAGCAATGGATACCCACCTGTCACAGTTGAGACCACACACTGTCCAAATAGCCATTGGATGTAGGAAATTAAACAGAAATCCGTGAACAGGACACAGCCACGGAGCGACTTTTTCGTACTGATTGAATGTCTCCGGTAAAATGGACAGCAGTACAGCAATGCAAATAATCAAATCCACAGCGCTCAAGTGCGTAAGCAACACGTTGATCGGTGAACTCGTCTGCGAAAAACACGTGTAAGTATGGGTAAGTGGCGTGTTCAGAATTTTTTTTTTAAAATATGTGTATAGGTACTACAAAAGTAGTCAATTTTATTGCATTTTGTATTGCTCATTTTTTAATATTTTTAATATTTATTTATTTATTATTTTTTTTTTTTTTGAAAATTACTTTTCGAGTGGTTGTTGAACTGTTTGATTTTTTGCTTTAAGCTGCAATGTGTAACGTGATCTTCAGTTAATTCCCAGTTGTCCAATAACAAACCGTTTTTAAATTTATTTCATTATTAACGATATATTTATTGGTGCTTTCATAGGAATTTTAAATGGATCGGGATGAATCAGATTTCACAAAGCTGATCCGTTACGAGTGCGAGAGTTTGCTTACATATTCTCATTTGACTCATTTTTCAAATTAAATAAATAAATTCTACAAACATTATTGCAAAATGATTAGTTTCTGGAATATTAATAGCCATGGAATTAGCTATAGCCATGGAATATACGATCTAAATATAAAATCTCGTATTATGACAATTTAAAAAAAAAATGCGATATAGCTAAGCTAACTACTATTGTCTATTTCACTATTATGAACGCCCCATTGCACTTTTTTATGAAATTTTAATCATCTATTATGAGATACTACTGAGAAATGGGTTTACTACTTTATAGAGCGTTTTAAAAAGAAAAAAAATTATATGTATATGGGCATTGTAAAAAATCAATAACTCCCTCGTTCTTGTTCAGAATCTAAATGAGAATAGGAGGTTACATATATTTGTTTTGTTGTGTAGACTGTAGTACCTACGTCCTACATATATATTATATTAAGTTACTTTGTAAAGACTTTATAGGGGCACCAGAGGCGTAGGTATAGATTATTAATGGGGAGGGGCCGAGGGGGGGTTAACCAAAAAGTAATTTTTGTTGTTTGTAGAATCTACATGCAATTTTTTCCTGATTATTATTATATATTAACATATTGGGATTTTTTAATGGGGGGGGGGGTTGAACCCCCCAAACCCCGTTACCTACGTCCCTGAGGTGCACCGAGTGTTTTTTGTAAATTTAACATATTTCATACTAATATTTAAAACCAAAAAATAATAGTTAATATTATATAAATAATTGGATATTTTAACTTGTAGGTAAGATACGTTTTAGTCGAATGGACGGGGAACGAAAACGACCGAGAGACGCGACAATAATATACAATAAAAGGAAACGCATTTCCTACTGAGACGTTCTCGTACTTCACACAAAACTCAATTACCTATTGTGTTTAGTTACGTCATTTAACAACAGTAGTTTAGGTCGAGTGATGACATTTTAACAATATATTCTCATACTTATGCCCTGGTTTGCTTTATTTTAAACGAACCATTATAATAAATTACTTCATAATTTGTTTTATATATTTATTGATTTAAAAACTTTTATTTTTAAACATTTTCGGGTATCTTTTGGTTTTTTGAAATTCAGTAAGTACCTACCTTACAATGAATTATTTACGAAATATTATCTAACTCATAAATCATAATTAGTATTATTTTACTAATATTTATTTTTCTTAACTGTTTACATAGTTTGTTGTGCAAGGGTTTAAATGCTTATTTTATATTTGAATAGTTAATAGTATTTTTCTGTGCAATTTGATGCATTGATATACTATGCATAAAAAATGGATACTTATTTGTTATCACCCCGCATCCAAGCAACTGTCTGCTATTTTTATATTCCGTAAAAAAAACTACTAAATAAAAGTAAACAATAATATTAATAGGTATATTCTGGCTTTCAATTATCAATAGTAGCATAGTTAATAATAATTGATATTTCATAATTATAGTTTCTTACGTAAATTAACACAAAAAAATAAGACGTTTTTAAATAGATTTTAATCGTAATTTCTTAATCATTGCCAGTTGCCACATATTATATTGATTTTGACCATTTGTTTTTGTTGTAAAAGTTAAATATATTAGTATTAATTAATGTTGTGGTGAATAATTCTGTAAAATGCATTCTTGGCGCTGTTTTAAAATAAGTTAATAAGGCCTGTAAGATGAATAATCACTTGATCTTACACAATGTACAATTTAGCGAGAAGTCGACAACTATAATTTAAAAAAATAAAACAAAAAAGGTGGACAAGTGGGTACCGCTCTGCTGTAATGGATGTGTTACATTTGAATACAATGTATTGTACCATTGTATACGAAAATCGGTTCTGAGCGGTTAGCGTAGTCTTTATAATATTATTATTTTTTATTCGTTGCTATAGTGGTGGTAAACAAAGCGTTAGAAATTAAAATCCCATTTTTAGCGGTTTTTCGTAATTTGTCGTTAATTTTTCTCGACGCTTCCTGAAATTACATAGAATTTTTTTCCATCCAAAAAGTACCCAACTAGGTTCACTTTTCTATCAAAAAAGATGCTGATCTCAAAAATCGAAGCATGCTTACTATCCAAAATGTTGTTGACAGACAGAAACAAAACACATACCTATCATTGTAAAACCAATACATTCTTTCGTTCAGCTCAAAATCTAATAATAAAATAAAATTTCAAATATTATAAAAAGTGTTTACCACTTTTCATTATTCACGTATTAAACTAATGCCAAAGCAAATGTAGGTACTATAAAGATATACTTGGAAATATATCTATCGTGACAATCGAATTTTTTACGAACGGGGTAGCGGGATGATATCAAACAATACCAATTTATGTTGTAAGAATATTGATTAAATCTGACAGTGAAGTAGAGTGGTATTTTTAATAATTTTATCAGCGAAGGTTAACAAAATATATCTTCTCGACTTCACTATACATCACTATACGTCTTAAACTTACTACTTGTCATATCCTATAAACCGCCATTACGACTGGTATAGATGTAATAACTGCGCGTGGTAGGAATATATTGGAGAAAAAATGATTAATATAACTAGGTATTATATCCACCTAAAATATTAATATTACTGTCCGTTTTTTTATTTTATGTACGAGTAAATAGGTAATCAGACATCATAAAATCATGGTGGCGACCTGCAGCATGTTTTCGTCGGGTGGCGGTGAGGCCGTCTGTCAACCTTACCGGGTCAACCATCTATATAGGTAGGTACGTCTGCTGTCTAGTAAACCCGGCGTTGGCTGCACGCAAGTCGGCCACTGAGGTACCTTCTAGTAGCCTAATCTAATGTGAAAGGAGATTTTTTATTTTTTATAAATTACGAATTCATTGTAAAATAAAATATTTAATTAAAGTCCCAAATTCCAAATTTTTTTTAAATGTTGTTATATGCTTCTCAAGGTGTCGTTAAATTAACCTTTCTAAACAATTGTAAGTACATACTGAACCGAACAAAAAGAACACTTTACCAAGGTTGGTAATCGATGTAATTAATTCGGACCTTTAATAAGTCCATTCGTAATTGACCTTTGTATATTGGTTGGCTTGGCTGTGTTTATTCTCAATATAAAAAAAATTATCATTTACTAACTTATATGTAGGTAAGTTTTGTAAATTTTAACTTGCATTTTGTTCAGTCAATCATACGCGTTCAATCAGAACCATATAAATTGCAAGTATAAAATATATTCTATTGACATAGCAATTTCATCAGTTTACTATTTGTTACCGGCTATTCCCAACTGTATTATGCTCCAATGAAAATGTTGGAAATTTTTTTTAAGTACAAGCAAAATAAGACAAAAACAGTTCTATAAAATATACTGCTAGGTAATAAATATATTGGTTTTTACTTTTGAAGAAATATTAATTTGGTGAGCTTGAAGATAACCTAAACTTGACTTCTTCCCGATGTGCGTCCGCCGATGCTTCGAACTCACGCTAGCGTATTGCGGACGCACGCTGAAGAGAAACCTTATCCTTGCGACGTGTGTGACAAGTCGTTCAGTCACAGTGTCAAATTTCCACTCACACTGACCGACTTGTCACACGCGTCGCAAGAATAAGGTTTGTCTCCGGTGTGCGTCCGCTGGCGCATCGTCAAATTGCCACTTTCATTGAACGACTTGTCACACACGTCGCAAGAATAAGGTTTCTCTCCAGTGTGCGTCCGCTGGCGCATCGTCAAATTGCCACTTTCATTGAACGACTTGTCACAACCCGTCGCAAGAGTAAGGTTCCTCTCCAGTGTGCGTCCTCTGGTGTACCGCCAGATGGTCTCTACTCTTTACGGTTGAATGACTTTTCTCACATGGACACCGTCTTTCGCCCACGTCCATTGTTAATTCATGTATAGAACAAAGCACTTACTCGTATTGACTTTTTATACAATTACGTGGTTACTATGCTGTTTATGGTCTATTAGAAATTATTTTTACCGTCAATGTTTGAAGCCAGTATTTGTTGTACTATAAAATATTTAAAGATATTATAAAATCAAAACGTAATAAGAAATCGGAAAAATTAATAAGATATTATAACCGTGACTAATAAGTATCTGGGTAACTGTCAGTTGTAAATAATATATGATGTTTAATGGTAGGCTATCATTATTTACTTACCATTATAATTTATTTGTAAAACGTAAATCCGTAACAGTTAAATGTTGATATTCAAACAAATTTTAAAATAAGACAATTTCCGTATAGATTATACTAAAAAGTTAAGCTTTACAAATATTTAGTGAACCTACCTATTGTGTGAAGTATAGTGTATTAATAAATAATGTTAATCTATATAAATTTGTATTACCTTTATAATTTTTCGTATTTCAGAAAATGTTGTTCAACATATTTTGATACAACCTCTGTATGGACCACGAATTTAGATACACAGGATACGAAACGATGTGTCTTATCAGTAATTTAAGCAAGCACTACTCACATTGCGGCAAAATAATTAGTGCTTAAATAGGATTGTTCTGTGAGGGATATTGGGAGAACAAGGAACTAATGTCATATGAAGCTATAAGAGCTGTTAGCGCTGTTCAGGTATCTTGTTATTTGTGGAAAGATTTTATATTTATTTTATAAAATATTAATTGCTGGTGATATTATAATACGTGTGACATATAGGTACCTAACTACCTACATCGTTTATCTATGTTATATAATATTATATATTTTCTGTTGCTTATTTAAGAAAATCAATTTTGTAGGTTCTTAGTTATTTTTTTATGATATTTTAACACCCTTATTTTCTGGTTAAAAAATAAACAAAAATACAGTACCTAACTATTGCGTAATGCAATATTATTATTTATTTTATACACCAAGTTGTTGTCAAGTTATCGAAATAAATTAGTATCAGCATAAAAGTTTTCAAACAATTTGGTTTTTTGAATATTAAATTTCTATATGAGTATATTATAATTTATAGATTACATTTCAAAATTGTGTTGATTTCATTAAGAGTTTAACACAGTAACTCGGCATAAACATATATTGATCTGTCAAATATACCATACTTACTCTATTAATAAGCGTGTAATATATTTTATATGTTTTTAATTAAACGAACACATCATTATATTATTTTGTGAGGAAGTTGAACAAAATGGGTAATATAAATTGACAATTTTTTTTCTACTTAATAAAAATGTAATCATAGATACAATTATAGGGACTACTAATACAATATAATAAAGCGTAGTAATAAAAACCTTACCCGTTTGCTAAGTAGGATGACTAATAAGACGTATCCGTTTATGAACGTGGCTAGGGCGGCCACGCCACAGACTGCCAATACGGTCACCAACTCTTGATCGCCGTTCATCACTCAGCATCACCCGATTAGGATACCTACATCATTCTGAAATTTAAATAATAATACAATATTACGATAAGGCACTTGGCAAGTGGCTGACACAAAGCTTTAGTGGATGGTGGTGTAGGGAATCATCACATTATATTTAACTATAGAGATACCAACTCTATTCATAAATAGGATTGACCAGTAGAAGCTGTAATGACATTTGTTAGCCGTATTGTTTAAGCTTAAATTTTTACAATATTTCTTTACAAAATGATTGCATTCTTCTTGAGAATTGGAGTGAACCGCACTCTTTATACATGATCATTCAGATTACAAGATTTTTCAAACATACTTAAGACGTTACGTATTTCAACTTAGAAATTATTATTCTTGCGACGGAGCGAGTGCTTAAAGAGTGCTTTTTTTTATAATATTGATTAAATAAATAATACTATTATCGAGTAATAATTAAAGTGGTATTTTTGGAGAATTAAATAGGTAAAACCTAATTATGTTAATTTGATTAAAATAAAATAAATTCAATTATTTTTCGCATGGACTTATAATATATAAGGTCGTGGACATATTCGATAAGTACTTTTTCCGTTGTTTAGATATTTTAAATTAAAAAAAGAACGATATTGATGAATACGTATAAATGTCCGGATAAAAGCGTTTGTGTGCTTTAATGAAAAAAAATAAATTCATTTTCCTGAATCAATATATTGGGATGATTAAAAATGTTTTGTTTAAAATAAAAAAAAAATTGACAAATCAATCTTTGATTGATGTGTAATATTAAATAAGCTGTAGGTACTTGTTAAGCTATATCCGTGTGTATTATTTAAATGTCGTGTTTTTATTATACCTACATATAGGTGCGTTCTATAATTTAGTAATTAAAACGATCGGTACACTACACACACACTATGACATGTCAACACAAAGAAATCGTACAATATACATTACCCATATTATGTAGTACGATTTATGATGTGCATTAATATTTAATATATTATTATAACACATTTAAATAGTCACATAATACTATGTCGTGTGAGTCTCCGTACGCAGGGGCACCATTTCAATTTGTTTAAGGGTGTGAATTGAGAGGCCAATTTTTACCCAAAACCAATTGTTAAAAAAACGTTTCTCGTGTTTTCTGTATAGAATTTTTATTATCAAAAACATACTTGGAGCTTTCATACGCGTAACATATAAATTAATAAATTAAATATTAAAATTTTAGGTAGACAAACCTTATTGTTCAGCTTTTATTATTTTTCAATTAAATTTATATTATTTCTATACTTGAAAATAAGGTATCAAAAAAAAAGGGAAAATACACAATTAAAGATTTGGTAATCTGAAGGACACACCCTGCCCTCACCCAAATGGAATTTATGATTTGCGATGGACGACAGAGGTTTCAGATAATTAGTTTTAGACTCTAATTTATAATATTGAGTTTTCCAAATACAATATAATAAACTGTTAATATTGTGTTTATAACATTAGTCTTGTGAGTATAATATACATATTATTAAATGTATATATTATAATAGTATATAGTATATACTAGAATATAATTTATTCAACGTCGATAAGATCCTTAAATACCTAGCAGTCACGTTTTAAAAATCAGAAATTTTCATCCGTATTTTGCTGTTGACATTGTGAATAATTTTATACGAATCGTTTTTTAATAGCAAAATTACACTTTTTAAGAATAATTATGTTAATAAAATAAAATTTCATCACAGATAGTTTGAAAAATGGTAAAACGATATCGTAAATGGTTTTATATAATAAAAAGTAAGTATAAATATTATTAAATTAGTTCGTTTGTGAAATTTAATTTATAATAAATATTAACTACCTAATAATAATATCATAACTATTATTAAAAGTTAAAGCATACAATATTGACGTATAATGGTTGGTGAGTTATTATAGTTTTATCGATTTTAAAAGTTCTAACGATTTATAGATTCAAAATGTATTTTATGATGGCATCAAAATGAGCGTCAGTTGAAATAAAAATTCAAATGTATTTAATATTTATAAGTATAATCACTAATCAGCCTGTAATTTATTTACATCGTTAAAGTTTGCCCTAATCGAATCTTTAAAATAAATAAATTTGAATTGGTTCTTATCAGTTCTTAGGACGTACAAGGATAATGAGTATAACTATGTTAAGGTGTTACAATATTTAATCTCGAATGTCCTGGTTTACTACATGTTTTACTTATTGAAAATGGTAGCTAAGCTAACATAATATTTGCATTAGTTATCTTTTATAGATTAAACGGTTTTTATACTACAGCACTATACTATGCAGTTGTAGTAATGTAGTATATAATTTTAAAATTTAAATTTAAATTCTTGGATAAACGGATGTGCATACAAATTAACAGTCAAACTGTTATACGTTAGGTTCTTTATGGCTAGTTAAATATGTGACTATATGACAGTATCACTTGAAAACAGCTTTATATATAAAAAAAAAATCAACTTGTAATACGTAATGAATATTCTGTAATGTAATTAATTTATAAACAAACAAAATATATATTCTAATAAATTCAGGAAGTAGGTACCGACACGAGGATAAAAACGTTTCATTTGGAATATGAATGACCTCCATTGTTATCATTTGGGATCTTTACACTCGTGAGCTTACCGGAAGGCCCGGAACCTATTGTTGAAAGAACATCCGGAGTGATAAGGGTCATTTTTGATATTTTAGAAAAATATTTAAATGTTCTTGTTATCATTGAATTAGTGCGAAAACTAAAAGACAAAATACCAAGTAGGTACCTACCAGTGAAATTGCAAATAATGATAGGTATATTATATTTTTCAATTTAAATAATAAGTTTGTATATCATATACGTATTAGAAGTACAACTATATAAGATGAACGTATTGTTTAAGTATAATTGAGACTGTCTTGCATTATAAAACTACATTGTAAATAATTTTTGTTTACTCAACAAAATTTAGAAAGTTTTGAAAATTATTTTTAGTCCATTCGTCAATATGCTTTTAAAGTAATTTTTATAATATTATGTGAACTAAATTGTACAAAAAAATTAATTTGGAGCTTTTGAAATTGAGTAATACGATTTTATAAGTAATTAGGCAAAAAATGATAATAAATTCAGAATTTAAGTAGGTAATTATAGTAACATTTGATGTATTTTCAAATAAATATTATATATTATACAACTTATATAATAACTTATAGGTACAAAGTATTTTCTACAGCTCCATCACATGTGAGTTAAATTTTAAATTCGATAGAGAAGTTAGATAAAACTTTTAGAACAATCTTGTATTACCCGCATATAAGTGATCATAAAAAAACACAATAGTTTATTTTACTACACTCGGAGTATAATATGTGGAAGCATCATAATATGTAATAGAAACCATTTGAGTTTTGTTGAGGTTTTGTTGATAAAACTAAAATATTGTCCAATCTAATTATGTATTGATTGTGTGTTATTTTATCAAAAACAAAATAGTTTACCTATTTCCTCAAAGTTTAAACTATTAAAGTTAAACATGTAAAAATATACGAAGTTAAAACTATTATGCATATAAACCAGACAAATGTCAACGAATCATGATTTGTAAAATAAAATAGTAAAAATGTACGCATGTTGGGAGATGATTAGTACACGTAACATGGCGTAAAACATATTATATAAATAAAATAAGAGAATAGCAAAAAGTTAACAAAAAATTTAGAAAAGAAACGTCCTCAAAGTTTTAAAAATATTAAGTCTGATCAAATTTATAATTTCTGAATTTTAACCATAAATTATAATATATTAGTACTTACCTAACGACAAGGCTGGGCAAGTTAATGTTTTTTTTTTAACTCGTTAAGTTAAGTTATTTTAAAATAATTAAGTTAAGTTAAGTTAAAAGTTACTCGTATTTTTTATCGTTAACTCGTTAAGTTAAAAGTTAACTTTGAAAAAAAAGTAACTTAACTTAGTGTAAAGTTAAAATTTGCTAATTTGCAAAAATAGAAAATACCAGACACATAATGTGGTTTATTAGATAGTTTTTCTTTATGTCTAAGAAAATTACTGGGGAAATTTAAAATGATACATCAAAGTAAAAACACATTATAAAATTTACATTATTCTTCGGAAGAAAATTAACTTAATTTGGATATTTTTGAAATAAAATTAACTTGAAGCTAACACGTTAATCTTGAAAAAAAGTAACTTATTAAGTTAAAAGTTAATTTGAAAAAAAAATAACGAGTTAATTAACTTAATTAAAATTAACTTAACGTTTTAACTTAATTTTAATTTTTAACTCGTTAATGCCCAGCCTTGCCTAACGATAATATACTCAGTTAAAAACGTTGAACGACATTCTAGCGAATTCTTCTGTTTTTGGTAATTTATCAATATTTTTATTTTGACAACTTTCGGGAGTAATTCACTTTTTACTAAATTCATAATGTATGTAAGTATATATTTTATTCCAATGATACATTTTTTTCTTTTATTACATATTATTGACCATTTTAAGAGTGTTTAACAAAACATTTTTTTATATTATTATAATATATTTTATCCGTTTTAAAGATAATATATAAATCCATACCGAAAATAATATGGCATATATTCTGTGCAGTGTGCTTTCTACTTAATACTTGTGACGGATCGTCGTTTGTACGGCTTACCATATATTATAATTACCTATAGTTTAATATTAAAAGATACCTAATATACATATATTTTATTTTTTTATCAATTCAAAATTTAAATTTGTTGAATTATTTGTATTTATCCAAGAACTAATCCTTTTATCCTGTCCGTGTAATGTTTTTATATATTATCGCTATAATGAATTCATATAGTTTTGAGTTTAGTACGTGTATTATTCAATTGTTGTTATAAATATCGTACCAACTGGTAAACAATATTAGTTACCTACTATTCGGTCCGGCGCATGTTGATCATGATGGTATCGGAATAATTTTATTTTTAATGGTTCAAACATTTATTTTCGAATACCATCACTGACCATAATAATGTACCCATTATACATAATAGTATAATACCTTTACACATTAATTATTTTTATCGTTTGGAGGGAAAGGTGGTCTCTTATAATAAACACTGGATTACGCTATTGCGGATGATAATCAATAACCCGTTCATTTTTATTTCTTTTGGAATTGCAGAATTTACAGTGAACTGACGTGCTATTACAATCAGGCACGGCACTAGAATTTTTTTCCAGGGGGGGCAGAGTGGGGCAAATATTTTTTTTACATGGGCTAAAATTGTTTCAACAAATGCTGAGGTTATTTAAATGAAATATAAATATTTTCGTATCATATAACATAATATAGCTATTAGCTATATAGTACATATACGTTTTAATCGTTTTATATTGTATGCTCTAAACGTCTAAACATATAATATTTACAAACTTTTGAATAGTTAAAAATGTTTTAAGAATAATATCAAATATTTTTTTGTACCTTATGTAATATGTAAGAAAATGTTTAATCACAGACCTAAGACCTTCAACAACTATATTCATAATGATAATATGATATACAAAAATAATAATTTCTTTATGAGCTAAATATTGATTTTTTATAGAATATCTGTTTATGCACCATACAGTAAATGATTGAAAATCTTTTAATATTGAAAAAGTTAACAAAAATGTATACAATTGCACTGATATCAGTAGGAATACAATTTGTTTTAAATAAAAATTTTTGATTACCTACCTTATATTTAACTAGTACATTTTAAATTTTTAATTCAATACATTTTTAAATTGGTATTTGCATAGTAGTGTATGTATTGACTACTGAAGTACCTACTTTATATTTTTTGTTAAATTTTGGAGGTTAAAATAGTTCATATATATACATTAAAACATAGATACTTTAAGAAATCTTTTTTTATTAATTATCAAGTAATATGTGAACTAATTACCATGACAAATAAGATTATAAAAAGGTGGGTAAGTGGATGTCGCTCTGCTGTACAGTAGGTTACAAGTTGGTCACTGTATAATGGATGCTATTAAATTTGAATTCAATGATATAATATCATTGTATAAGAAAAACGATTCTGAGCGAAGACGGTATGTCAGTCTAGGTTTAAGATAAATTATATACAAATCTATGGTATTAAAAAAAAATTGACCTATAATAAATTCCAAATTAATCATATCACATTATCACAATATCCATTAGGTACTTATAACATGTTATACATCAACATCAATAACAAACCCTGATACTATCATAGGTATATAATAGTACACTTTAGAAGTTTCAAGTAGGTACCCACGAATAATATTATATAATCACAACAAAATAACTAGGTTTTTTAATATGTAATTTCGTCCAAATTTGAACATAAAATGACTATAAAAATAAACAGTGATTGTATATTTTTTAGATTTTTCGGTAAGAGAATTAATTACTTACGTGGAATCTTGTTTTTCATTTTCAATCCTTAGCTATAAAAACTGAACATTTTATAATTTATTAATTACGATGATTAATCATTTTCGAGGTTTTGAAAAATTCTGTCAAAATTCGATGTTTAAATGCTTATAAAAAAAAACTGTGCCTATGTATTTTTAATATTTTTCAACTGATATTGTAACAATATATCAGGAGCCTTGTATTACATTTTTACACTTTTTGGCCAACAGATAAAACTTTATTGATATTCATAGAAAAAAAAACTAAAAAAATTGAAAAATGAAAATATCCATAAACAACTCAAAAAGAGTCAAAATATTTTCAAAATTGTATGGTGTATAGGAAATGCTAATATAAACATTCAGTGAAATTTTCATGTATCTATAGTTATTCGTTTATGAATAACAACAAAATAAGGAAATCGCTACATGAGAAATCGAGTGAACATCCAATGTTGTAAAAATTTGAATTTCAAACGCTCATAAAAATTTAATTTGACTGTCCGGTAGAGATTTTTTTATTGATAAAGGTAGACAAACTTATGAGTAATCTTGTATTACATTTTCAAATCTTAGATTCAAAAAGAAAAATTTTTACGAATTCTTACCTCAAAATAATTTGCTAATTTTCGTGATTTTTCCATATTTTGTCAATTTTTGAACTTTAAATGCTTATAAAAAAAACTGTGACTAACGATTTTTAATATTTTTCATCTGCCTTTGAAACAATATACTAGGAGCCTTCTATTAAATTTTCAAGTTTTTTTAACCAACAAATAAAATTTTATTGATATTTCTAGAAAAAAAACTAAAAAAAAATGAAAAATGAAAATGTCCCTAAACAGTTCAAAATAAATCAAAATATTTTGAAAATGTTATCGTGTATAGAAAATGCAAATATAAACAACCAGTGAAAATTTCATTTTTCTGAAAAATCGATTTTGCGTAAAAATTCCCGTTTTTCCTTAATTTTTCTTTTGTTTTTCTTGGCGCTTTTGAAAAGTACTGGGAATTTTAAATTTTGACCTCCCCAATGCACCAACGATATTCACTTTCCAATCGAACAAGATACTGAAGTCAAAAATCGAAGCATTATTTCGACTACTTATCGTGTACACAGATACAAAAAAAATAAAAAAAAAACACACATCATTGTAAAATCATTACATTCATC
Organism: Macrosiphum euphorbiae; assembly: GCA_949089665.1. Classification (NCBI taxonomy): domain Eukaryota; kingdom Metazoa; phylum Arthropoda; class Insecta; order Hemiptera; family Aphididae; genus Macrosiphum; species Macrosiphum euphorbiae. The sequence goes on from CARXXK010000005.1 coordinate 12,872,794, forward strand.
GTTTCACTCAGAATCTAAAATAACAAAATAAGAAAATTGAATAAATTATTTAATTATTTGAAATAAGAAATTTGTCATGCTAATTACTAAACTAATATAAGTAGGTAGGTACGAATACCAACTCCTTACACAATAGTATTGTGTTAATCAAACATAAACATATTTAAAATAATAAGTCAACTAAAAATATTTTTAACTGTATACAACAAACATTAATTATATCGTACATATTTTTCAGTGGGGGGGCTGGTGAGGGGGCTGATCTGTTTTCTGGGGGGGCTAGAGCCCCACCTTGCCCCCCCTTGGCGCCGTGCCTGATTACAATATTTCGGAGCACGGCCTTAGAAGATAAGGTTTAGCGTCCATTCAGCACGTAGACTATATAGAAGATTTCACGCTTATTGAGGCAGATGATGCGTTTCAGATCAAGACCACTGTTATTTTGATAAAATGCCGTCGGTTACGTGCAGCTACGTGTTAATGGTAAGAACTTTATCCTTTTTTTAAGCGAAAACCACCGATGAATATAAACGAGTAATATAATCCACTCTGATTTTTGCATTGAGCTCAACACTGTCGTTTGTATTTAATATTTTTTTCCCTGTGTGAGTATACACGATTGAATATTAAAAAATGAAATTGCCATCAGCCCCCCCGTTAGGTGTACTAATTAACCGTGGGGTTTGATGCGCGTGCAAATGAAAATACACACGTCACACACACACACACACACACATGGCGAACTCATCACGTTTGGTAAATTACGGTATAACGTATGTAAATGTTTCTTCTGAAATAGCGAACGGAATATTGCAGTATTAGGTTAAGTTAGGTTAACCTAAGGGTAAATGTCGCCTGGTCTTATTATCGTCAGAGGCGGCCGTGACACGGAGCTACACACACACACACACACAGTGTATATTACAATATATATGTGTACAATGTATACACTGTACAGTGTACATAATATACATATACATATAATATATATTTATATATATTTGAGAACCTACATTAATAACCAAGGGTCTACCCTAGTCCCTTCATCCACCCACGGTAGCACCAGGACCCAGTCCGTTACTGTCGACTGCGCTCGAAGCCTAATAAAGTTGGTCGCTATAATTTGCCAGGCGCGGACGGGGCTAATATCACATTTATTTAAATAAATCAAAGCTATCAGCGGTTAACTGTATTGGTTTACCATGCACAAGCGGTTGGTGCTTGGTAGATATAGGTACCTAAGTGTATATAGGTAGGTAAAATTGTACAGCCACACAATCTATCGTATAGTATGAATTAATATGCACTTACCATTATACTTATATAATATATGCGTATATATACCTATTTAATTGTGGCTAACTCGGTTACACGACTTGCAGGGCGAGCGTGACCGCGACATTGCGTGGTGCCTATCGGTTCCCGGGGAAACATTGCCGATGGATATATACTATAATATACTATATAGGTATAATATTATGGTATTTCGGGTCGTTGAACATCAATTATTAATAAATAATTGATCTGTATTTATGTTTATTATAATATATATATATAGGTCTAAGGATGTCTAAGTGTATTACAGCTGTGTGTGTGTGTGTGTGTGTGTGTGTGTGTGTGTGTGTCGCTAGTGTAATGATGAGTTCGCGCAGGTCAGTCGTAAATAATTGGCATGCGTTTTCAAAGCCAAAACGCCCGTGGTGAAAAATGTAGAGTAAAACGTACTTTTGAGCTGCAGCGAAAACGTCCAGTGTTTCGTCCTTCTAAATAATATTATGTATTATTATAATTATGTGTCATTATATAAAAAGGCAACACAAGACGCGTGTTACTAACGAGTTTCGAGTTTTTACACCTGCTTTCAGTGCCGGCAAACTTTTATAGTCCTTTCCTTCAAATATATTATATCATATTTCCAATATAACCTTTCGATCAGAGAGATATATAGGTGTGCTATCAATTATTATTATCCAGAAAAGGTCAGTTTTTATTTTAAATATTAATCTCAAGCCCACACATAAAGCCTATATTGATTGTCTAAACTATAATAATATATTGAAAACAAATAAAATAATCAATAAAGTTAATGAAGAAGTTTTTTAGTTTATCTTTTTAACTATTGAGAACAATTTACCGCATTCATATTACCTATATTATGGCGTTGTTTTCAAAATACTGTCCAAAAATCATCCAAAATGTTTATACGACTATTTACACACACATTTTATATAGTGTTTAGAATTCCAGTGGGCCGACAATTTAATATCGTTTTACAGCTTTACGATTGATTTTATAGTTTAATAGCATATTTTAAAATTATTTATAATTTCCAAGTGTATAGTTTTAATATATCCAAGCAGTATGCATATTTTGTCCTATACACGTGTGAGTGTATGACGTCAGAACAAAGATTCGCTATCGGAATGTTCGTATTACAAGTTATAACGTTATAATAATATCTGATCTATACGTAGTGCATCTACCATAGGCTTGGTATAAGGCAAAACCAAAGGTTATGATCAGGCGTATTAAGAATTTTTGTATCTCGGTGCTTGTATAATAAATAATAAAAAAAAAAAACAAAAGACTAAAACTGTTGAGGATTTTTGAACTACTAAAGTATACTAAACTCGCTTATAAAATAATATAATAGTTATGTTATATTGTGTACGTATCACATAAGCCTCTTAAAAGTTAAAACTATTGGACACAAACCTTGGTTTATTTAAAAAAAAGGTCCATCCTGGGCAATAGCCCCACATTCTGTCTTTAAATATTACGTCACAGTAGCCCCCGACAAAAACCTGTAGTCGGCTAAATTATAATATGTACACTCGCCACCCTGGACTCGTTTTATCCAAAGGCCAAAACTGACCTTTTCCTTTTCATGGTCTTACCACACGTAGATAAAGATATATTTATATTCTACCCACGTTTCGAAATTTCGCATAGACGAGACGATGAACTACCGTTGTTTTAAACCGAAAAATTGTTGGTTTGTTAAAAGAAAATATTGTAAATATTTGATCATAACTTTAGCGCTAAGACACCCCACAGTGAAGAATTCATTGTTTTTAAATTTAAATTATTTTCTGTATTTTATGAAGCTTGAAACAGGCTTAACAATCGATAAATATTTATATATATATCAGTTAAAGCAGTAAATACTATAAAATTATACTCTGTAATCGATACTAAAAAATCATAAAAAAAATTAAATCCAATACAATAATTTTCTGAAAACCAATATTTGAAATCAAAATTAATTTATTTTTCGTTTTAAAGTCAATACGTTTTTTTTAATAAAAAATAATTCGTTCACGCTATACAATAAGTATATTCTTTAGTTTACTGCGTTTTATGTACAAAGTGTATACTTTATAAATATATCTATCAAATTGACTCAATAGTTGATTGTATAGGGATATATTATACGCTTGGTTGTCAGTTTGAATATCATTTCGTAAAATATTCAATAAATGTAAAATACAAATATTTTAAAAATCAATTTTTTGTAAAATGTAAATAAAATCATTTGTCGGGCGTATAGGAAAATAGAGCAATGGGATGAAATACTGCAGTTGGGGGTTATAATATAGGTAGGTACACATTTAGACTCACGATTTTTTTTCGTATGTAATATATACTACGTCGTACGAAGGATATCGCAGAGAGAATACAACAATTATTTATTTATTTAATACATACGTGCAGCTTTCCTAAAAAAACATGACAGTTACAGCAAGATAAATTATTGTGGTAAAAAGTGAAATATAAATATGAATGAGATATTTACATACATAAACATACGACGACATACAGCGAATCGTTATGGCAGTATAAAAAAAACAATAGTAATTCAATCGATCGATCAAAATAGAGAAAATTATTGTACTAATTGGCCAACGACATATTATTATTATTATTATTTGATCCTTTGTTCTCGTCATATTTTGTAAAAGACTTTTGATTGATCGGAGGAACGGATTGTGAGGCAGGCGTGTACGAAGTTTCAGTCACTGTGATAAAATAGTATAGCTAACTATGGTCAAATTTTTCCACTCAAATTCTCAATGATTTATAACGAAGAATTTATTTATGTTTGCATCGTGTCAGTTCAGTGAGATGCGGAAGCCTGAGCAGTACTGATGTACTGATATCATTCTCTAAGATAGGCGAGAGGAGGATTTAATTTTGTTTTAAAGAAAAGTTTCTGGTAAATATTTTACCATTTGCATGGTGAATTATTTCAAATTAGTGTTTCAAGGTAGTGTTAGTTTTTTTGCGTATTTTTACACATGCAGTGCTTATACCTACCACGTTCAAATATTTATTTCCTTTTCCCCGTTCTATTAAGAATAATGACTTTGTTCAAGAAAACAAACGTGTAAGTATTGTACAGAGTTTTGATAAGTTAGGTATGTGATTTAAATTGTTGTTTTCATAACAACTTAATAGTACAGGTAGGAGTGACTGGATTTGGAAGCGACTTGCGTGGGAGACTGCTATATTATGATATTAAGTATTCCACCATATTATTAATAATCATACATGTTTAATTATAGTTAATGTTTCGAAGCGGTAAACGAAGACATTATTTTGAAATCATTTCAAAGTTGACAAAATCAAGTACCACGTGTAATGGTTCATATTATATTAAAATGCAAAAACCTGTCAAATATTTGTGAGTAGATATGTGATTACGAAAAGTTTTCATTCAACTTTAATGCGTAGGAACAACAACTTATTCGTGGAAAAAAATAAATATTTTACGAGGGAGCTACCGTGAAACACTAAATTATTATCGATGGCCCTAACATCAAACGGTTTTAATGTTATCAGAAAATCCATTTACAGAGACGTAGGTATAGTAGGTGTAAAAGTTGCTCCTGTTATTTCGAATAATGTCGCATATAATATGAGATATATGGCACGAAGTATCAAAAGTCAAAGCATACACTAGACTATACGGTCTGTACGTACAAAATGGCAGTAACTATTAAGTATATAGGTAGGTAACCTATGAGAACAATTTGGTTCACGATCACGATACAAATTCATCTGAATAAATAATTGCACTGGGTTTTTTTTTTGTGCAAATTATATTTACACATATATAAACAATACCGGAACAGCTGCAGTTACCGATCAAAAGCATAGACATCATATTATGTGGTTTTGAATAAGAAATAGATTACAATATTATCAGTGGGCTATAATATTCTCCATTCGCCTTTGACAGAGAAATTTATTGATGACTAACAAATCGTCACCTTCATCGGAAACGATTGGCTGTAGGTAGTATGGGTAGAAAAATAATTCTAGATGCACTGGTATACATTTATACTATATATAGTTATATGGTTATTATTCAAAACCCCAAACAAAATTTCGATAGCTAATTCTATTGAATTATTTATAATTATACAATATGTAATAAAATTGTGATAATTTGGTAGAAAATTTTATTTATCAGGTCAAATTATTGTTACCTATACTTTCACTATCGCATTATAAAAATATGGACATGAAATTCCATGAACATAAAAGTATTGAATAGACAAATTCGCCGTTCTTTCATTGTTTGAATACACAAAATGTAATATGTTTCTTCGTTTCTATATATTTAATAATAGGGATCCTGGTTCAGTAGTGTACGAAATTAAATTCATACTGCTGATATTTACAATTTAAATTAAAGTGTTGGAATACCAGCTATTTCAATAGGCAAAGAAGTCGAACGAATACTGTAAGAGATTCTGAAAAAATAGGTTTTTAAAATTGCAATATAAAGATTTAGAAGAACTCTTTACGAATTTGTTAAATGTCAAATGTATAATACGTATGTGTACAAGTTAAAAAAAAAATAATGTTATATTTGTACACAGATTTTCACCATAACAAAAAAAATTATGTGGAATTTGAATAGTCATACCGATATTATTATTTTTATGAAAATTTTATTGTGTGGAGTTTATATCTTAATAAAAATGTAATATGTTATATACCACTTTGTTGTTGAGATTTCTATTTTAATGATGTGTTACATACTGTTTGTTTTCAATATGTGCAGTTAAATTGTCTAGTTAAATAGTTTAAGTTGGCCGTCAAAATTGTAGAAAAATTTATAAAAAAAACAAAAAAATTTTCCTATTCTACATACCGAAATTATATTTTAATACAGTTAAAATAACAGTCTATAAATATCTATAATATGTGAATATTAAAAATAAATGTTTCAAGCACATAGACTTGTTGCAAATTGAACTCATCATTAATAGAAACATCAATAACTAAGTGTCGTAAATGTGGTAGGTAGGTAAAAGGTATATAATAATTATATTGTATGTTATATTTTTTTAAGTATGTATGTATACATAATTAATAATAAATTTAAAACATAAAAAAATAAACTAAAAGAATACAATTTAATTTTGTAAGGTCAATGTACACTGAAGAATCAAGAATACAAATAGACATTTAAGAAATTAGAAAATCAATTTTTTGTTGGCTAGTTGTAGCTATAGTTGTAGCCAATGATTTTGCTTTAACTAAAAGATATGTACAGCTGTATAGCCTATAGGTAAGTGTATTAAATAAATATTTATTGTCTGCCTAGTTGCATCATTGTAGAGTAACTCTATATAGCAACTGTTGTTATATACAAGAAAAAAAAAATAGTAATAAAATGAATTACCTTAGCAATTCTTATACGGATCTAAGAATTCAGGATTCCATTTATATAGCTATTATACATTTATTTTGTATAAAATGAATAAATATTGCTGGTAATATTCATTTCGATTTATCATAAAAATTGAAATACTTTTCTCACGCTGGGAAATATAATTATTGCACTGCGGTTCTAACATCCGCCCCTGCAGTGGTATGAGTGAGTTGATTTATAAATCATCAGCTCGCTTAATTATAATGACGTATTGAATTATGAATTTTAAAACTAATTTTGTCTACTAAGTGTTAAATAAAAATAAGATGAATATTATAAAAAAAAATACATTGATTTTTGAAGAATAACGAGTGAGCACAAAGTGAACCGTAATATTTTCATTTCAGTCAATTTCCACAGATATCACAAATGTATTGTTTTTGCGGCTACGTTACTAAGTATTATAGTTAATTGCTTAATACCATAGTATTATGTTTCTTTGATGCTTCGGTATTTTCATTAGCATTTTAAAATTGTGGATATTTTGTTGAACTATTTGGTTGTCTACAAAGGGCCAACCCAAAAGTGAATATTAAAAAATTTCTCAATACAAAAAAATAGTAAGAATAATGTTACCAAGTGTTGGGTTTTCAGAGATATATATATTGCGTGGTTTGGATCACTTTTATTTTATATTGAATATCATGGTTAAACTGTGTAAGTCTGGTATGTGGATAGTTTGTTTCTAGTGTAACCGGGTTCCTGAGAAATTCGACGTAAAATCGAACTGTACCTATATGAAACCCGCAAGCATCAAGATAAGTTCGATATTATAGTTTATCGTAGATGTGACTTTCTATTTTACATCAGTATCTTCAATAATGACATTGTATTTCCATAATCTTATATATATCGTGTGATTGGACGAGGCGTGCGGGTTTGTTGCTTAAATTCACGAGTAGTCTCAAACTCAGTAAACGACTCTGTAGGATCTGCAATCATCGATTTGAAACCGAAAGTTTTTTAGGAAACTTTTTAGGTACAGAACAAAAATGTGAAAATCTTACGACATTTGTTTAAAGTTTGAATTTTTTTCAAAAATAATGGAGCTGTCGGTGAGTATCATTTTGTATTGTTTGGTTTCACGTGTGTGCCTTTGTCCTTTATACGAACAAACGTTTTCACGCTTCAATCATTCAGTTGGGAAAGATCCCGTGTAACTGATTCATACTTACGTGGTTTGCAGTGGATTGGAGATATACCGAATTCACATCATATAAAAAAAAAATAAATAATACTCTACTACACATAGTTCTATTTTGTAACACCATCGTTGGACTATGTCACGTTTTAGACGTATAGATATATAGGTACTCGGCAAATAAAATAGAATATCAAATACCATTAACACCAGGAATCAACTTCATTGGGGGAGCATATTTCTAAAGAATATATATAGAGTTATATTGATGACCAATGTAAACGTAATTATTTTTTATCCCATTGATTTTTAAAGTTTTATCCAGTTTTTATAGTGACAACTGACAACCTCTGTTTTTAATTTAAAATTCTGATATAGAATTTAAAAAAATTTAGATTGACAAAAGTCAGATACTTGATAAAAATTGTACAAACCATAACCGTCCAAACTTTTATCAAACATAGTTTTTAACTGAAAAAAATCAATCAGTAATGCAAATAAAATCATAACCATACCGTACAGAATAATTTTGTAAAAAATATAAAAGTTCAAAATAATTGTTATTTTTTTGAGATGGCCTCCATAAAAGTAGATATATTTCAATAGAAAATAATTATTATATGTTGAATTGTTGAATTGTATTTATAGGTAATCGCTGTCAAACTCAAGGTTGATATTTATAGTTTGTTCGAATAATGTATTAGATACTACCTATTATGTGAATTCTCTGTGATTATACTATTGAACAATAATATATAATTTTTAAATTGTTCATGTAATTTGTTTGCATTTTTTTTCGACTAATATTTTTTATTACTGTATGATGCATATCACTACATCAGTTTACACTGTACATTTAATCAAAATAAAATGTAGAACAAATTATGACATGCAAACCATAAACGATTTCAGGGCTATAACAGACAACCGTGAGTACCACGTGAACATAAATATTGATTCTTGTTGTTAAATATTGTGCGTGTTTTTGTACTAAGAAGATCAGTTTTTATCTTTTAAAAACTGAATTCTCGAGATCCACGAGCTTCCAGGTATTTTTTTTTGATATTTTGCACCTTTATGTTATGGAATGCCATGGGAAAATTAAAGCATTATATACTAAGAAACGTTCATACACTTTGGTATTTGAGTATCAATTTTTTTTCACACTAAAATGTTTCTTACATTTATTTTAGAAAGTAAATGTTTTTTTTTGTTTTATTCAGTCAAACGTAAATGAAATGTATTTTGTTATTATTTTAGATTTAAGATTGTTAAGTTTCGAGAAATGCTTGATTCTGTTTTCTGTGTAGGATAAATGTTGATTTTCATATTTTTTCAATATACCTATAAATTGCATTCACAAAAAAATTGAATCCAATTTTTATTTTTTTTTGTCTGCTAAATTTGAGTTAATTATGATAAATTTTAAATAAAGTAGTATTATATATGATGATCAAAAAATGTTTATAAAGCATTATAAACACAATTTATTGATATCACATTTTTTTTTTGTCATATTGGTCGCTGTCTATATAATATGTATAACACATAGAATCATCGTTAATTTGTCCATAAGTAGAGTCTCCAATCACACAAACAGGGGCAGATCCGGAAATGTTTCACAGGGGGGTAATTTGTCTTTATACTTACGACTTAGTTGCTTAAATATTGTTATATAATACGTAAAAGCAACAAAAAGTATCTTGGCCGCCTGGGCTCCAGACATATAAAAAAGAAAAATTTAGATCAACTGCAATAAATAATAGTACATAAAACAAACCTATTTTTAGGGATTTGGGAGGAATATTCGCTCCCTTCACCCCCTTCTGTTAGATCCGTGCCAGCATACAGATACATAATATATTATTTTATTATTGGTTTGAAAACAAAATTGAATATCTTAATATACCGAAACTATAGGTAAAATTTAAATAATATATAGTACACATGGTTAGAGTGATTTTATATTGGATAAATAATGATTTTTTCGATTTGAGTTTTATGGAGTTAAAACATCTGCAGTATTGGCGTCTGGCGATAAAATACGTTAAAAAGAATCTATTCCATCGTTTGCATACACTCTAAACTCGACTAGCGGAAAAAGATTTGAAATTAATGAAAAGTGCAATCAACCACAATATCTGTAACTCATGTAAAAGTCTATAAAATACATGATAGATATATTATAGAGATTTATCTACCAATAATGGGTGTAACATTTTTCGGTTTTACTCTATAATTCTTCCCACGAATCCACCTCTCCTCTACACATCAATGCCATAAAACTTAGTACGGTTGACAAAAATGAGTAATTTATGCGTTTGCCGGTAAATGCAACCGACGGATCAAGAAGTTATTGAAAAACTTGGACGTGCATAATATTTGATACCTAGTCGAAAATTTTAGATATTTGCAATATCGACGACGAAGAGTAAGTGTTATTAATTTTTGAGAAAACACAACTTATGTTACAGTTTGGTAGAAACTTTACAATCACTTACCATTTGCAAAAGAAAGCATGTCCGGAATAAATCATGGCCTGTCACCTAACAAAATATAAGGGTTTATTTAAATCGAATGGGATTGTTAATTTTTTAATTAATTTTTAGATTAATTTCTGGATTTTCAATGTTTGGCAATGATGTTTATTTTACAATCAACTCATATCTGTGAACAGTGTTTCCGGTTTATCGGTTTATGAGGTATTATATCTATCAATACGAAATCGAGTACATTTAAGGGTCGTCTTAAGACTTTTTAAATGGTTTCTACAAGCAGTGGTGGATATCGGGGGGGGGGATTAATTGCTGGTCCCCCCCTTGGGCTTTTCGCAACCACATGCAGACCACCCCATGGGAGGGGTTGAACGTCATTCTCTCTGTGTATTTGAAATTCTCCCCCCCCCCTCAGAACTAGGATATGTCCGCCACTGTCTACAAGTCGACGATTGATATATGACTGAAGTGTGTCTAAATTACAATAAGATCTCGAACATCGCTTTAAATTGTTATTTGACTATTCAAAGATTTGACACTTCTTTAAAATGCAATATCATACATACCACTGAAGTGCACTTATTGCCAAAGATAAACAACAGTTTTTATTTTTATGAAATACCAGATTTTATTTAAAAGAAATATTTGTACCTATATCATATTATTTATTGATCATAATATAACATACATAATTATAATAATTTATCTCGACCAAACTAGTGTTACAATATTATAGTTGTAGACTTATTTTTTTTTTATAATAATTTTTCCCCTGTTCGCCACTGAGGAAACCTCTTATTGGTAATGAAGGAGAAACTAATCAGAACTCTTAGTAAGTATTTATGATTTTCTCCTAATCTAATAATATATTATGTAAAATAGGTAAACTGAATGACTAAAGAATGTATATTGCAAATATATCTATTCATACACCAAATTATACATACACAATAAAGTAATTTAATTACATTTAACAATTAATGTAACGAAATAATTTGAACAATTATAAATTAAGTATTTAAGTAAAAACTCGTTATAACTTAATCTGTGTATAATTAATTTTGAAAATATTTACAATACATTATTATTTATAACTTTAATAGTATTTCACAACTATTACACAATTATTTGAATAACTGTGCATTGTACTGGATGTTTTTAATACGCATCAGTGTATTAATTCTCCCTTCTCAGAAATGTTCAAATATACAGTTAAAATAACAATATAGCACTATAGATTATCAAAATTGTTAAAACTAACTTTACCACAAAGTCCAAATAAAACAATTAAAAAAACAACACTGCTGAGACCGTTGTTGACGAGTCACTACATCTGCAGCAGTCTTTACCCTTTTTATTTTCTCAAAAAATTATAATCTAAATGTATACAATTTTCTCGGAAGGTATCCCGTAAGTTCCTGTAAGTCCATCAATGCTATGTAAGCAATCTGTAAGACAAATACTTAAACACTCATTTCCCGGACTTTTGTCGTCTTACCATTTCTTCTGCGGATGGTTTTGTTTCTTCGCTCATTCTCTATTTCATTATTCGAAATAATCAAAAAATGTACCTGTTTCAAATTGTCGTTTACCTTTACAAACTCAAGTCTCTTAACGTTATTTACGCTTTGCAAGTGATACCCACGTTCTCTCTCGACTAATAATTTTCTCACTATTTTTGTGATTCAATCTGTCCTATACTATCAACCCTTTTCAATTTGTTTATGTCTTATTATTCTTATGTCTCTTGTTTTACCATATTATGTAAATTAATACTATATACTACCCTATTTGCTACAGTCAATTCTTTACAACTGAATTCCCTGCAGTCACACTGATGTAATGCATTACATTTTTACAATTTTCAGTTTTTTTTTTTTTTAACCGAGAGCTGTCTTCCGCTCTTGGATCATACAGCGATTAATAAGCGATCCATTGTATCGTCCGATTGCTAGTCACAATAATTAACTATCCATTAGTTTGACAAAAACGATTCATGACATCACACATCCTTTCTTGTAATTTAATTATATTTATTGCACACAGACTGAACGTCTATCGTCAGGCGGTTTGCAAACACTGCAACGCACTCTCATATTTTTCACACTGGAACTTAAAAAAAAACTGTGTTTCTAATGACGATATCAATATATATAAGCATCGTATTATGTAAGATGGACTTAAAAATCAATAGCCAATAAATATTAGTTATATCCACATCGTTTTTATACTCAGTTACTTTCTGATCAGTTTGAACTAATATAAACAAATATCATCACGGTCACTGGAGTATATAGAAATATTTTTTGGGATGAACTATAATATAGATAGAAACTACCAAGTGATCTAATACTTAGAGGCTATTGTCTACTATATATTTACCATTTTCTATAAATATATTCGTAATTGTTATTTTTCAACAGGCTACGAAAAACGATTCTCAGCGAAGACGATCTGTCAGCATATATTATTACTAAGTATATTTTATGATCGTCTTGTTAATAATTCTATCTATTATTGTTATCATATATATATATATATATATATGGAAATTGGTCGTATTATAATCATTTGGTGAACATTTAAAGTATTAACGGTTTTTCGTTTTTGAGTATTACTAAAAAAATAATCAATTTTGTCGAAAACTGGTTTTGCGTTAAAATACACGTTTTTCCTTAATTGTATTGTTTGTTCATCTACACGCTTTTGAAAACTACTATGCATTTTTATACTTTTGACCTCCCGAAATATCAATAAGAAGTACTTTCCTACAATAAAAATTGCTGAAATATAAAATCGAAGCTTTTTTACTGCTCTAAAAGGCGATGCCAGACACGAAAAAAAACACTCATCACTGATGTAATCAGTCGCACATGTAATCCATTGTACAGCTCAGAATCTAAAACAGATGTAAATTTAATTAAAAATTGGTACACAAATATAGCTAATTGTATAAACTATAATATGATATGAATAATTTGTTAAAGTGCCGTGTTTTCTAGACTTCATTAATTACCAACGTCTTTTTTTCGTTCTAATAATCTAATTTTATGGGGGAAATCGAATCTTATTATCTAATGGATACCTATGTGGGACATCCATTTTTGTATATTGGTTTTTATATATTTATTATTATCAATAAATCGGTCATCACGTCGAGGCTTATCTATACTGCCAATGCGGACTTTAGGTAAGTATCGGTCAGTAGGTAAAAGTGGTGTTCACTCGTACATTGACTTTTATTCGGTGCTTGACCTCATGTACCTGTTTCCTTCTTAAATAATAATTTTCAAATTTTTTTTTTATATTTATGTGTAAAATAAATACAATTTAATACACTTAAGGTCAAACTGTTGATTATGACGATTTAAGACGAAAATTATTTACACATCGGATCACTTACATTTATCCATTCGCAAATACTTTAAGCATTTATTCCTGAACCATTATTTAGTTGGACTGTTGAAAAACTATAAAACCTGAACACAATGAAAGACAATTTTAGTTTCGTATTTTTTACTATAGACATTCGTTCCTTAGGTAAAGTTTTGTATACTTTCCTATTTACATAAACGTACATCTCAAATTCATGATATGACCTGCCTTTCATCGCTAAACCGTTATCACTACTATTTTTCATTAAGATAATGTCATTCTAATTTTTCCACAGTCTCATTGATTGTTTGGCTCTAAAACATTTCTTTATCCTTTATCTTTTGGTCCCCAAAACCTTAATTTGTTGTACAATATTTATTATTGTACATTTAAATTGCTGTTTCATCTTATTTTCTATACCAATATAATCATTTTTGATCTTTTATGTTTTTTGTTTTTTTTTTTTGTTTTTCTTATTTAGTATATTTTATATTTATATATTATAATACCATGTTTTTACTATTTCATTGTTCAAACAATATTATTTTTTAATTTTTAAAATATAACAAAACTATATGGGAACAAATAAAATACAAGCATAGTGCATACTTGTAAAATATTATGTGAGCCATTAGGATAATCACGGTTACAGCGTACAGTCACAGCGTACCGTAGTTATTACATTTTTGAAATTAAGACTGGATATTGTTGATTTTACAATGGCGTTTTCAACTGAATAATACGAATATGAAAATATGATCTAATGATATATTTTACAATTATTAATTATTATTAAAGATAATTTTATTTTGGCAATTTTGAAACTAATTATTGCATTGTTGATTAGTACCTATGTGTTCAGAAATTATTCAACCATATCAAAATCAGATAAATGGGATACGAAGCGCTCGAACACAGTATAATATCTGTATAAAAAAATGCCAATGTGTTTAATTAGATACCTATGTGAGTAAAATGTAATTTTTATAAAAGAAATAATATTCAAAAATAAAATTTTAGGTATAGACTATGCAGGTATTTAATAATTAAAATTCTAAATTTTTTCCGTTAAAATAAATAGTCAACTATATTGTTTTCGCTAAATATTTTAATGAACATAAAATAAAAATAAATTATTTTCTTAACGTTTATAATGGATTAATAATAACCTTCTTAAGATATTTATAAATCACATTGTTTGGATTTTGTACATTTTAAAAATATGCAATGATGAGTTTATATTTATTATATTTATATGTTACTAAATTTGCCATTTTTGTTCAAACATCTATCACAAAAAGTTTTTTTTTAATTTGAAAAATCTATATAGGTTTAAAATGGTTAAAAGTTTTTGAAATTCTAGTAATTTGTCAAAATGTTAAGGCTCAAGTGTTAATTATTTCAATAATATACCAAAGTATACCAAAGTTAATATTAGTCCAACTGCGCTCTCTGTAAATGTCACTTTTTTTTCTGTAGTTTTTCAGTTTTTCTAAAAAGGTATTCAATTCTACTTAAAAGCTAAAAAAAATATAATTAAAACGGTTTTCTACATTTCTGCAATATCCAACCAGTTATTATTATAAAATATTTGGGAAACTAAAAATAAAATATCATATACCGCAACTAACAGTGGTTGTTGTTAACAATATAAGATAGGTATCAAGTGATTTTATAGAAAAAAAATAGAATCGAATCATTCGAAATTATATATTTATTAGAACATCTTAAAATACAATATTTACTTATTGTGTATTTTTAATATTCCCATTAATAACATTTTAATTTTTACTGGAAATAAAAAAAAAAATACCTACCATGTTGTATTTATTTAGGCAAAATGTAACGTAACGTAAAAATATAATTTATTGAATGGTTATAGTTTCAAGCAGCAGGTCTTTGTATCGAAATTCAGCTGGTTTTAATATCGGGTTTTGAAAATGAAACTGCTATTGAAAACCGGTGATGATACCCTTTTTAATACCTACCGACTACCAACATCTTAACTCGTGTAATGGGTGTTTTGAATCATGCGGGGTATTACTTTCTAGTAAAACTATTGTTGTATACCAATTATTCATTGTGTTACATTGGTGAAATTTTAAAAATATATTAAGCTTATTATTTTTCTATCTTATATTATTGTGTACTTAATATAAATTTATACATATAAGCGATAAATAATGTATTCATTAAAGGTTTAATATGAAATATTACCATATTGTTTTTAATTTTATTGAAATAATAAAATTTGTATAACCATAATGGCATAGGGTACAGGGTTTTTAATTTCTGGTTTATTACTGCTTTTTGACAATATTTTGATCTCTAGTTGAATCGGGTATTATTAGTACTTCGGGTTTAAAGTCCAATGCCCATAAATGTATAAAAGAATTAATTTTAAAAAAAATTTAATTAATTCTCAACAAAATATTTGTACCTAAAATGTAATGCATATTATGTTATGTACCTACGTATATGTATGTATTTTTTTTTTGTTATTGGAAATCCATATTTTTTACACCAGAAACATAAAATATTAAAAGTGTGTTTTGCTCATATTATATTTCTTTAGACAAAATATTACCATTTACATTTTTATTTGCGACAGATAAAACATATAAATATATTGTAATATTGACCTAGTACAGTATTATTATTATGCAATAGTTTTTTTCAGTTTTCTAGAATAGAATATTATTCAGATTCATTATTGTTACCGGCTACATACTATTATAGATCTAATGATGCTAATGATTTCTCGGTTTGTGACTGTTATAGCTTAACGGACTCCATCTTAACTGAAAACTTCAAAAATGCATTTATAAATGTTTTTAATGTACTACTCACATTTACCAATTAATAGGTATACTTCGGACCCCCCCCCCCCATGGTCCGAGGCATAAATTGATAATCGTTTGGCTTAATATGCTTTATTTTTATTTTTTATTTTTAGATTCTGATCAGCTAGTAGGCAAGAAATTGGTGTAACACAGATGTGTTCATTTATTTATTAGCTTATTTACACTGTGATCACGTTTTCGGATAGAAGAAGTGCTCCAAAACTTTCTGTATCAGTTAAATTTTGGGCCCAGACGTGAGGTGATTCTTTTAAATATACAATTTTATACTTTCCACCAGCTTTCGTGGAAACTGCAAAAAACTGTATCAAATAATTGTGGAAAAAAAACTTAGACATTTTAGGTTTAAATTCAATATGCAATTAGAAGATTTAACATAATAGTATTTTTTTTTTAGTAAAGCATCATACAATAATATTTACATACTTTTTATCTGAAAGAGGTACTTTTTTTTTTTAACACCGAAAATAAAATCTTAAATTTTAGATTCTGAGCGGAAAGATGAATGTATTGATTTTACAATGATGTGTGTTTTTTTATTTTTATTTTTTATTTTTGTGTTTGTTGTTGATGTAAAACGCGTTATAAGTACCTAATGGATATTGTGATATGATTAATTTGTAATTTATTATAGGTACCTATTATAGGTCAATTTTTTTTAATACCATAGATAAGTATATAATATGTCTTACCTATACCTAGACTGACATACCGTCTCCGCTCAGAATCGTTTTTCTTATACAATGATATTATATCATTGAATTCAAATTTAATACCTTCCATTATATAGTGACCCACTTGTAACCTACTGTACGGCAGAGCACCGTTTTTAAGATGGCCTCTCACGTCTATTAAATATGATGTAGGTTTATATTTATATAGTTATTGGCAGTCATTCGTCAAATTTCATCTATTGGCACATGCTTTTTAAAAATAAAGGAACCTATGTTTGCAGTGTTCTCTCAACTTGCTTTATTTTATCTGTATCCATTATTGTTGCCGATGTACTTATTAATAATAATAATAACTTTAAGTTATTAACCACATTAATCATATGATGATTAATAGTTTGCGATTTTTGTAGGAAAACTAGAGAATTTTGGTGTTTATATCATTGTACAAAATACCTATGGTGTAGGTAATGTTGATTTATAACAAATTATTATCCCAAGTACCAGGACTTTGGGAAGCGCATCAAATTATATTCCATGTTTTGATTTATACCTAAGAATAGTAATTTTTGTACTTCCTATTTTAATAATAGGTAGATACATTTTTATCCCTACCAAATCCATTTTAAGGTATGGCATGCCTATAGTTGGCATCAAGAAAAAATAATACATTCATTTAATTATTCAATGTTATAGGGATAACATTTATTTCATCATGGATAATTTATTGATAGGAATAATGAATGATATAACGAGGATCCAATAACCTATATGCTAAGCTAATTCGTGGAAAACCATTGATTTATTATAGAATTTAGGTATACTTTACATTATATTATATTTTAGTTATAATTTTATTCAACCTCATCCTATAATAGATACTATTTACCTACCAAAAACTATAACATTTTTAGATGTAGAAAATAGTTTGATATATTTCTTGTATACCTTTTTGATAAATATTCGCTATTATTTTATATTTTTAAATCATAATGTGTCGTTATTGTTTAGTCCAAAAAACTATATTTATGATGGGAATTTACTTTACCGCTATCATTTGAGATGGAATCTGGACATCAATTTAAAACATAATTAAAGATATCAATCTAACCGAAATTGCTTTTGCAGATTAATTCCCGGATACCAATAATTGTATTTGTTTGTGTACTTTTTTTTCTGAAATTTTGGACTCGACATGATCTTCTGTAAAGACGTGAAGTAATATTATTTTTGGATATCAAATTAATTTGCAACAATATTTCGTTATGTATCCTATTTCAAATGTTTCTTTATGCTATTATGAATTGATTTCATATCCAATAACAACCACAAAATCAAACTTTGTACAGTGAAAATATTTCCATTGTTAAAACAAATGAGCATATCAAATATATTATTATTGTTGGTAGATTTATGCCATTTCCAGCGTGTGTATAGAGATCATAAATATAATTATTAACATCCTAAGTTTGTTTTCAATCCTATACAGGTTGATTCGCCAAGCATACTCACTCTATTTTTTTTCCTTTAATAATGAATTCATTCAAATTCTGATTTTTGGGGTTTTTAAATATACTCAAAGATCATTCTGTATTACCATCTGTACTACTTAAGGAGTGTCCTGTGGAGACATAAACTTCTGTTTTTCAAATGAGAAACCCCTCCTTCTTTTAACTGAAAACTATTCATTGGATAATGCAAAATTCAAATGAGTAGTTCGATTGTAGGAAATATATGTTTTCACTAAGAATAATAGTCCTTAAAAATAGTTATACAAAAAATATATAACAGATGTAATATTGGATCTATTATTATTATACTATTGGGATATTTTTTCAAATCACCATAGCCATATGAATCTTACAAATCCATTATTATGGACCTATTATACTTGGTTCACAAAGTTCAATTACTCAGAAACTACTCGATGTATGAATTTTGATTATGATATGTCAAAATTTTCAAAAAAAAATTATCCACCAAATAATTTACAGAACAAAAGGCAGGTTCCCATTTGAAAAACTTAAGTTTGTATCTTCGCAAGAAACTCCACTGAGTACAAATTACTTAAATAGTAGATACGAAAATCTCAAGAATTTTAAAATACTGTCATTAAGTTTATTTGAAAATTCCAAAAACCAGATAAATAAATATTTACAGACAGTAATAGTATTACTGCTATATACTTTAATAGAATTTGAAGGAATTGTAAAATGTTGTACAGTTTAGTAACAATAATAAATACCTACTCATAAGGTAACTTAATATACTATAATGACCTATAATTGAAACTTGAAAAAAAAATTTTCAAAATATTATTTTTTATAAAATTTGTTATTTTAATTATGATTACTCAGGTAGGTACTTGAAAAATTAGTAGATCATGTTATTTATTGATATTCATAATAACCGTGTTAATAAACATTGATGCTTTGCTACTTTTATTTATTCCATAAATAATTCATGATTCGTGGCCATTATTTTAGATTAATATTCGTATATATTATCTAAATTTAATTTTGAATACTTGAAATTGTAACTTTAAATTTTAAGTCAATTTAATTATTATTCTACATTATACCTACGAAATATACAGTACTGTAGTAGTTATTATATTATTATTATCGTATTCTATGAATTAATTAATTTAAAATATGTCTCTTACTGTTTATACATTTATACTTTAAGACTAACCTAATTGAGTTTTGTCTCCCTAAAATGCAATAACATGATAACAGAATTAACTCGTCCGCGTTTTTAGATCATCTTGTAAACCAATTTTATTATACTACTCTATTTTTTGTAACACACTCACAATACCGATACGGTACAGATCGGTATTTTACACAAATCTTGACCCTGTTGTTCAAAATGTTAGAAATATTATTAGTTACTACCAGCTTAGCTACTTTTAACCTCAAAAATAGTATCACTTTAACAATATTTATATATTTATAATTTGTGAGCGTGATCGTTTCCTTTATATTAAGAACTATAATATTTCATTTGAGGGAGACACATTTCCCTTCTTTGAAAACCTTTAGATACTGAGATGTTCTATTACATTTTCTATTTTATGTACCCCCATTCAATGATATTTCTGTAGGGAAAAAATAAAAATGGTTAAACTATTTTAAAACGTAGGTATAAAATTATAGATACATACATAGATATTATAAATACAGAGTGATTCTTTTAACGGACAACACTTAATATATCAAAAGTTATTAACGTTTATGGAATAAATTTATTTTTGGATTCATTACAGAACGACACTTTTTAAGTAAATATATGTAATTTAATTTTATACTTTTTTATGGATACCATTTTGAAAGTTCTATCCTTTGTTGAATGTCAACCTACATTTTAAGTTGGTAAAAATGGAATTTCGAACGTTTAGTTAACAAATTATAAGTTTATTTATGTTATGATGAATGGAGTACCTAGTAGATACCATAATTATTATAATTATTGAGTCACCATGTGACAACTGACAATCATTTTTACTCCAAACATACCTACTTAAGTTCAGCATTGCCAGGAAAATATTCTTCTTCAAAATATATTGTAATGCGATTTCAAAAAATGTTAAAAACCTGAAAAAAATTACAATGATAACAATTTTTTTTTCCAAAAATGTTGTTTTGTAATAAACTCAAATAATGTAAGCAATTTATTTTTAATTTTAAAAATGTTTAAATGTATCGAGGTAATGACTGTTAAAAGAACCACCCTGTATATACATTTTACTCAAACAAAATGCAAGTATTATTCCTATGAGTATTTAAAACACGAAATTCTTCGCTCGACTGTCACGTGTTTCGACACAATGTTATTACGTTTTTGTTTGAATAAATTATACGTAAGGCTGGCGATGTGACAAAGTCATACTATAATATTCATGTGTAAGTTTAAGTTTGATAGTATGTTCACTAGAAGTTGAGACTTATCGTTACATATTCCACTTTTACACGACATTGGATTAATTAAAATATGTTCGGAATAACTTGGGCACTAATATAATAATGATTAATGAATGTATTTATATTTTTTTGAAGATTTCATTATGCATTATTTCAAACGTGAGCCGTAATGCATACAGAATTGATGAATTTCAATTATTCTCAATTAATTTCAAATAATAGAAGTACAATATTTGAGTTTATCACGCGTATAGCCACCAACTATGTAACTTGAATACTTGATCGATTTTAATCATATTTTAAACAGGCAAGGCGTATGTAAAATATAACTACTAATAGGCGATCAAAGTATGAAGTTTAATAGGTATGTTAACATTTTAATGTTTGTCTTCAACATATAAGGAAATACTGTAGAACTGTTAAGTGTTATAGCTATAACTTATAACGTACAACATTCATATTTCAAATGTACATAATTTACATTTAGATTGTAAGTTAAAATTTAATGTTTGTGCTTGTGATAAACTTTCACACAGTAAGTTTCTGTGTTCAGTTTTGTTATGTTTAAATTATACTTGAAAATATAATGTGGCAGTTAATCATTTGTTTTAAATTAAAGATAATGTACCTAAGTTATCATGAATGCACATTTGTTTTATAGGGCCTAAAATGTGTAATATTTTCAGGCATGTAAACACTTTGGTTAGAGTTTAGTGTCTTTCATAGAATTATTACAGGTATCAATTTTAATATAACTATTCTGGAAAAGAGATGGGTTCCATCTCATATGACCTAATATTATTTTTTTTATCTTTTTTAAAGGAAACTGCTACTTCTTTTTTTTGTTTAGGTCAATTATAATAAGTTGTAGTTAAGTACCTATTGTCATTTCTTAAAACTAACTACAATTATTACGAGTCACCACTAAATATTAACAGATGCTAGTATCTAAAGTATGATTGATAATAAGACGTGGGTAGGCGTTATTTCTTTAATTTAACGTCCAACAATCAACATCGAACATACCAACACGATTATTACATGTACCTATATTATACCTAACTGGGGTGTACACCATAAACGCATTGGTTATCCGTGGATTCTGCGCCGGGACCAGATACAAATTATTTTAGACTATGATGCGTTAAGTTCTGGAATCGATTTCATTTTTACGATTAAATTATAGTTACATTTTTATTGGTTTTAGAACAAGAACTTTTTTTTTTTTGAACAATTGTATTTTTTATATATGTTTTTTTTTGATAGAATAGTTTCTTCTCCATACCTATCGATCGGAAACCAAATATTGTCAGTATTTTTTAAGAAGCCGTTTTTAGATTTTTCAATATATAGTTTCCCCAAGCGTAATGCTGCAGAAATGTCAACAAGCGTGGTTTTAAACGAGCCACTCTCAGAATTGTTTTTTTGAATGTGATGATTTGTCATTGGTTTCAAATTTAATTACACAACTACAATAACATGTACCACTGTTCTATACCAGACTATACCGTGACGAGACGAGGACCCAGAACTTGGTTTTTTTTTATTTAGTCCAGATTTTTTTCATTATATCTACTCGTATGTTCGAATAATACTTATTTACGGTCTATTTTAAGTAGTTGGTAGACAATGTACCTTCCTACCGTTTGTAGATATAATATGTATTGTAATTTCAATTTTAAACCCGACAAAAAATTTGAGAAAACTCAGAAATTCTCGGTTTTAAAATAGTATACGTATCTCTTGAAACAAAGCCTCTGAAAGTAGACAAGTTAGTAAACGTCTTCAAAAAATTCAAATTGTATTCTTATTATAGATTTTAAATTAAAGTGATTTGAATTAGGTACCTAATACTCTGATATGCAGTTATGGGTTGTATTTTTATTGTTTTATCAGAAAATAAGATAATAGTTGAGAAATTAGAAGTGTCTCGAAAGTTTCATACAATATTATTACAATCATAATTCTGTCATTAAGAATAATTAGACAAAAATAATTACCATGGTGAAAATATGAAATATGAAATAGATAATATTTTTCGTTTTTGAATTTAGTTCACTTAAGTTCACATGCCGAATTCAAACTAATAATAATATAAAATGATGTCCTAATTTACGTAAAAAAGTATACTACATTATGTACAGTATATTAAAATTGACTCACTATACTTATACTAACATAGTATAATGAAATGCTTTCTATTTAATTTATTATGAATATTATTTTGCCCAATACCGTCTGAAAGTGAAGGATTATATTTTGGTAAATACGCCGATGATTCAATGGTCTGCAAACGACAATAATATTAGCTCGTATAATACAAAAATAACCAACAAAGTGCATGATAATATTATAATGAATTATATTTAGCTGATATTTGCTGACCTCACACTTACATCAAAATTAATGAAAGAAAATAAATCATCTTTAAAATCTTAAGTAAGAAAATATATATATGTCTAAACATAATAATTATACACATAGATATTATATATAAATTGTAATATTTTATTTTTCCAAATGAACTACCGTTTCTCGTTAGTAAATCATATTATAGAAACTTATAGTCATGATTTTTTTTTTTTTAAATAAAATTTACCATTTCAACATAGACGTTTTTACAAAGTTTTATTTACAAACAGCTATGATAAAAATATAAGCAACTGTAGTTAAATAGTATAAAATATTAAAATATGAACATTTATATTTTTATAATTGTATGATCAGGTAAACATAACCCAATGTTAGTGATTACAGTAAAATGGGTCAAGCATATTTGTAGAAATTTGAGCTCGGAAAATTTACCAGGTAAAATGTAGGGATGTACGTGCATTTTACTGAGGATATTTTTCATGGTACATTTTTTACAAGTGTTGTAACTATTATTTATGTACTATTTAAGTAGGTAGTCTTTAAGGCAATACATAAATACTGTATTTAGTCTATTTACACTTTTTGAAAAGGTTAAGACTGTGTTAAACACACATGTTCAATATTATAAAGTTACTTGATTTCACAGTTTGAATTTTAAAATATATTTAGTAGGTAGGTGGTAGGTGATGCCTACTTAAGTGCTTAAACATTTCATTATTATATTTATTTTTATATAGTTTATTTTCTCCTATAAATGTACTATAAATTATAAAGGTGAAAATATATGTTGATATTGAAGTTATATTGTTTTATAGAAGTTAAAATTTGCATTTCATGTATCATTTTTTTGTTCTGAATGAAACAAGTAGTTTTAGTTTATGCAATGAATATTTAATAATAGTTAAAGTTTTATTTCGTATGAACACAATTTTAAGAATAGCCAGTAGGCTGTACCTAAGTAGGTAGTTTATATAGAAAACAACATTCATTATAATTGTATGTACGGTGTACATATTTAATAAAAAATTTAATGATTTTCAAAATGTGAAGTACATTTAAACTGTTAATTCTACAAAATTACATGTAATGGGAATTGAGGCGTACATCGAAATTACTCAAAGAGAGAAAAACACATTTACCCTATGTAGAGTTAACCCTTATAAGACGAAATATCGTAAATGGAAGATTTTTTTTACGTGATTGAGTATTTATAAAATAATTATACAAGATATTATAATATTACGGATTTTGGCATAATTTTATAATAAAAAAATAATATAATAAAATAATTTTCTGATATTATAAGGAATAATATAGCCGTGTCTCTAGTCGACAAGGCGTAAAATTATCTAAAATATAAATGTATAGTATTTTTATTTATAAAAATTGACTTATACCCTTTTCACGAACGCCGTACGTTATATTTATATTCTATACCGTTTTGTATTTGTACTAGGTATAGATTTTATTTTACTCTTGAATAATTTAATGACTATCTTCTGCTATAACTAATTATTTCAACTAAGTAGATCTGATACCACCTTCAACCATAAAGTGATTTATAAATATCTTCTAAGAAAATATTCCTCAATCATTTTTGTAAGTTATTATGCATGATTTTTTGGCCAGAATCTATACATTATTCAACAATATGCTAATTTTGGTAGAATTAAAAAAATTAAATACGTCAAGTTGGTCATAAAAAGGACCTTTGAATACATTATATACAATTTAAATTATACTTGAGTAGTTATTGTTATAACTTTTTTAATATAATAGTTATAACTTATAACTATTATAATATAATAGTTTTTAAAAATTAAACTTAAATAATCTACTTAAATTTCATGTTTGTACACAATAGTTTGCAATGTTTGCATTAGTCTTAATATAAAAAGTGATAAAACCTTCAATGTTTAAAAGAATTTAGTATAAGTGATGATTTATCATTACCAACTAAATGTGTAGCTCCTTTAAGCATTGCATATTATTACTTTATTACCTAATTTGAAATAAAATAAATCATAAAACAAATTTTTTATCTAATAGGATGGTTATTTTAAACTGCTAATTTAATTTGCTATGATTTTAACGGTTTTATAGTGACTTACAATATTTACCAAAGCAGAACTTCGTTATTCGTCTATCGTCCATCTTAAAATTAAACATTTATGATTTAAGTTTTTTCAACCATACTTTGTAATAATTTCACAACTACAGTTTCAATTTATATTATAAGTTAACCTCTAAGTTTTATATAAATTAAGTTAAATCTTACTATACGATATTATACCAATGTAAAATAAACTGATAATTAAATTTTAAATTGAATAATTTATATTCTAGTTTAAATATTCACTTTCATTGACATCAGTAAATATTTTTCATTTTATTAACATATATTATCTACCTTATTTTTAAATTTTTAATAACCGTTTGTTTCGCTAAATTACCTTATGCAATGTGAAGTTGTATATTTATTTTTTTAACATCTTTTTATCCGTTTTATTCGTGTGATTTCCCCAAGGGCTTGCACTCTGACCACGCAGAAATAGAAAACTCAAGGACTTTTATTTGTGTTAATAACGTTGTGTGAATTATTGCTTTTTTTCAAAAAAAATTATCCCTTGAATATAGTACCTATACGTCGTGAAAGTTAAAGTACAAGTGCAATGAATCTATTACCTAGTACAGTTATTTAAAAATAATGTAAAATAATATATTATAATGATTCTAATTAAAAAATATGTTTCTAATTGTAAACGGAAAACACGTTGATTTTATTTGGAATTTTAAATTAATTTGGTATACTTATTGAGTAAAAACGAACAATATATTAAAGAACTTACACCTACATGAATTATATTATAATATGTTGCACATAAATTACAATATAATTTAAAGGTGTAATAACCGAGTAAGTGTTCATCCGATTTCGTTGTATCTAATGATTTCATGTTTCAATTTTAGTTATAAATAATCAATTTTTTGGTTTTTTGAAACCAAATTTTGATAGAATTATGTACCTAAATTTCCTTAAATCTGTTAAGCTTATATTGAAATAAAGCAAAAATACAAATTATATGGACCAAAAAACATTATTTAGGATCTATAACATTGAAATATCCCGATTACTAGACATTAAAGATTTGTACAATACCTATATAATTATGTAAACATTTTTTAAACATTTGCTTAATGGTGATAATTCTTATCAAATATACAATAAAATTTGTATATGTTTAAAAAATCATCTTAATTAAATTAAAAAGTCCACAAGCATATAAAAAAAAGGTGTTGATATTATCATTTAACTGCGACGAGTGAATTTACATATTTTTATAGCAATGATGATTTGTTGTATTTGAAAGATAGATTTTAGGATGTCTCTAGTTTTTCAAAATCTTAAAAAGACTGATGTTTGATCTCAAATGTTATGGGACAGTTTTTCTAAATGTTTTTTATGAATGTTTGAGAATTCTAAATATTACGTACTATATTATTACAATATTACGTTTGATTTCCATTCTATACAGATGGTGCTTTAATCGGTTTGAGCAATTATTCTGTTTCTGAAACAAATTCATTATTATAATTTCTACAATACTCTAGACCTAATTTAATGTTTTTTTCCATATTCAGCTGATCAATATTTAAACATTGACCTTACATGTGTTATCAGTTGCACTGTTTCAGATACTTATAGAACGAAATGGGTTGAGAAAAAAATATTTTAATTTATCATAATATTATATTAGTTTAACAATAAACATATAATTCAATACCTATCCCCACAATTTATTATTATCTACCTTTATATTTACTGAATATGTATAAGACATTCTTAAATGAAAATTGAATGTTTAATTCTTGAAAGATGATTCCTGTATATTGTTGATTTAATAAAATTTTTCATTTATATTCGTTGGAAAAAAATGTATTTGCATATATATTATTTATCTATAAATATACCTTATAACAACTACATTGAATTGCAAAACTTTTATTTTCTCCAGTTTTATTTTTTATTATTGTACTCAAAATATAAGTATAACCATACTACGTATATAGATAAAAATATTTCAAACGGCATATTTATTAAGAATATAAATGGATCAGCGTTCAAAACTTTTGATTTACATGGATTATTTGCGTATAAATTATAAATGATTTATAATTAAAATGTATAAAAATAATAACTGTAATTAAAAATTGTAGCTATAAACGTATCTTATTATAACTTACTATAACAACGATACGGTTTTAGTTTACACTTTACTCACAAAAAAAAAAAAAAAACAAAAAAAAAATGGTAGATATTTTTATATTATGATGATCTAGAAAAAACTGTTAAACTTCTACAAATTAAACACCGCGTCGGTAAGCGCCAGGGGCGTATTTAAGGGTGGGGCCCATGGGGCCCGTGCCCCCCCCCCAATCAACGTATTTTATACCTTTCTTTTTATTATTGAGAGTATTAGCCTCTTTATGCTCTCTTACTTTTCACCACGCTTTAAGATTTATGTATAATATTTTTGTTGTAATCAAGAATCAGCGTTGCAGTGTTATTAGCTTATAATGTTTTCGTTTCATGAACGGAACATTACGAATACATTATTAAAGTTATGTATAACTAGATGGGTTGAACGTCATGAAGATTTTATACGATTTAACCAAATGTTTCCTGTTATTGTATAATTTTTGGAATATACGAGTATGATCGAAAATTCTGACGGACAAATTTTGGCAAAAGTTTATATAACTCAATATTAAGATTTGATTTTTTAATGACATTACAAATTATAATAAATACTTAGAGTTGCACACTACCTTTATCAATAAAACTCCAGTCTCCAACTTTTGATATATCTGAAGCACAATCTTTAATACAATCTGCTTTAACTGTTTTGACAAATCAAAGTAATGAAAATGACTTTAAAGATATTTTTATAAAATCCGAAGATTTGGCTAATAAATTTAATATTGAAATTTGAAGTCAAGATATCACGAATAGCAAATAAACAGTGTAACCGCTTAAATATTTCGTTAGAATCAAACACACCCGAGATTTATTATAATGTTTCTGTTTATTATCCATATTTAGATTTATTGTTAACTGAAATTAAACACAGATTTGAAACTAAAAATACTAATATATTTTAAACTTAAAAGGCGTCATACCTAAATATTGTAACAATATTGAAGTTTCAAAAATGTTAGATGCAGCATTAATGTTTGCAACTGATTTACCAGGTACTTTCAATGAGTTAGAAGGAGAATTGTAAACCTGGAATGTGGACAGAAAAACCAGTAGATGAGCTTCCATCCACTGCAATAGAAACAATATTTTTACCACTCATAGATTTTTATCCAAACTTTTAATGCTATTCGCAACAATTCCTGTGACAACATGCACATCTGAAAGGTCATTTTTTTCCCTTAAGAGAATCAAAACTTACTTAGGATCAACTATGGGAGAAAATCGATTGAATGGATTAGCATTGCTTAATATACATACAGAAATAATTAAAGAACCTGAAGAAGTAGTTGATGTATATGCTAATAAACACCCTAGACGCCTTCAGTTATTATAGCTACACCAATAAATTGCTATTATACAAAACTTTATTACACGATTTATTGCTTGAAGATGACTTATGAAGGGTTTTGTTACTCTTGCCGTATTATTATATGTCATTTACACAGTTCTTCATGAAATTCTTGCATTGGTCTTAACTCTTAAGAGTAAAACCAAATTGTTCTTTACTAAATAAATACAATAAAAGAAAATTAAATCAGAAGCGATAATGTTAGTTTCGTTATCATTTTTTTGTGGTCGGAAGAGTTAAAGTTCACTCTTTGACACTTTCTTCTTGGTATCTCCACTTCTCGCTTAGTCATGCCAATCGGACCATCTACCTATCTACCTATTATGTGCCCTCAATGTAGAGCTTTCTTTATCCTAATTCACAATTTCCGTATTCAATCACTATTACTGACTGTAGATATTGCTTATAAATTATTTACGGATTTTAAATTTTCTAAGTTTTAAATTGATAAAAACCAACTAATAATATTACTTCTTTATATTGCTACTATTTCTAAAACTACAACTCGTTAATAAATGAAAAATGTATTTTATTCAGTCACAAAAGAAACATACTTTTGCTTTAAATAGTACAACATAATATTTGGCGAACCTTATATGTAACACAATTATACTCTTCGCGTTATTTATTATTCAATAACTAATTTGTTAGCTTCTATGAATCGCATGCTTACATGAATGGTTTTTGAGTCGTTATTATGATTATTTTTTAATATTACACGGATAGTTATGGATTTTTACTTTAATAATAATAGTACCTATGTTATACATAATTTAAATAATATAACAGCCAATTGGCATTTAATCAATACTTTATTTTTAAAGTTTTTAAACCATACTACATGAAATATATTTTTGTGTATTTTCTAACAATTTAGAGTACAGGTACCTAGTAACCTAGGTAGGCACTTAATGTTTAATGGATGACATTTTTTTCAAATTGAATATAACTGTATCATATTTTATATTATTAAATTCATAAAAACGATCAAACTATTTGTTTCAATAATAAATGTACTTAAAAGTGTTTGTTTATCAACATCTGGTCTACTACAAAATCAATATTTCTATATGATATACACTATAACAAACTACCACATTATATAATAATGTATTATATCCTTATAGAGTACACTTCCACGTTAAAAAAAATGAATTACAAATAACAAGCATTATAAAAAAAACGTGTCTAGACGTAATATGAGTAACTACGAAATGCAATTTAGTCTTTATGAAGAAATTGTGTTGCATTAAAATATACCCATATCTTGATATTATGTACTTTTTAAAAATGTGTGAATGTTAGAATATTACGATTACAGTTGACAAGAATATTTCAGTCATCCCACATTAAATGAAATTATTTACTCTTGTAGTATTGTTTATGCAGGTATTTATAAATTTGCAATTAGGCGAATTCTAGATTTAACTGGAAAATTGTAATAATATGGTACGTTTAAAATAAGACAAATCGATCGTTTATAACTACTAAAATATGTATTTTCACTAGATTCCAAACATAACATTCAAAATTAACAGCGATGTTTTATACGAGTGCAAAAAACAGACATTAAAATTACCGTAAGAAGGGTTCATCGAATATTCACACCACTTTAAAATTTAAATTCAGTAAATTTCTTGTTTATTACGAAGTATCGTCCATTTTAACGTGACAATATTACTGTGAAAAACTATAAAAATCTCGCTACAAATCGATTTCTGTATTAAAAAAAAAACCACGCTACATAATAATTAAAACGACGCTGATCGATTGTGAAAATATTAAAATATTTTAGTTCCATTAGCTCAAAGTGTAATAATATTATTACACTCGTTTCAGCATAGTAAATAATAATATTGTTCTGTCGCGCCAACAATAACAATATTAATATTAACATAATAATAACACGAGGTAGGTAGTCATCACGATAAAAGTCGTTGACGACACCGATGCATCGAAATTGCCTGAACGCTGCGCCGTGTCACCATCTCTGACGTCGAACAATAATAATATAATATTATAATATTATTGACACGTCGATTGAATATTATAACTATTCATTTTTACTGATCTTAATTAACATAGGTTCCTTTAGTCATTTCCACCCATACACAGCAGTATATGTCTAATTTATGTCACATTATTTTTATTACCTAAAATACCTCGTTACTGTATCTGGGTAATTTTTAAGTTGTTAGATTATTACATTTTACAACTTTAATTTATTTAAAAAAAAAAAAAAATATAATTCGTTCGATATGACCAATGCGTATTGTCGTTTCTTATATTCTATTTAAATCAGGATTTTCAATCCAATGATATTATTACTTTCGATTTACCTCAGTTTTGAATTCTATGGTTTTGCCAGTGGGTTTTGCATTTTGTCTTGAACATTGATTTTAACTATAAGTCTTTTATTTCTTTCGAGTGGATTGCCTCCTGTAGATGTTGTAATATTTAAGACCCGCGGGCGCGCGTTACTGATTCTGACGATTTTTCTGCTTCTCGATCTGCAGCTTGTTCGCGTCTTCCTGTGTTGCTGTGCCCGGTATCTAAATGAAGGTAATATTTTTGCTTCCGTCCTACCTGTTTCAAATGTTTTTCCCTGAATATTAGGTACTATCAACATAATCAGCGTCATCATCATGGAGTAATAATAATTATAAAGTAGACACTCGTATTCAAGAATGATGATATTGTATAAATATTATCAATGTATTATAATAATATCGTTCAACTTCGTCGCACACCGTAGAGTTTGACGAGACGGCGTTCGATAAACACCTCGCGAATGATCGTGCGTCCGACAATGGAAAACGTCTTAAAATATATAGCAGTGCGCGTTAAGTATACGAGCCTTTTGAAACGCAGTTTTCGCGCGTACACACACCGTCGCGGTATTGTTTAACGATTACAATAAATTCAACACCACTCCTTAGACGGCTTTTGTCGTCGCCGACAAACTGTGTGTGCAAATACGCACACTGAGCACCGTTTGTTCGATCTGTCATAATAGATTCGACCGGCAACGGAGTGATAATAACGCCAACGCGTATTAAACCGTACGACGCGCTGTTTAATCGAATACGATTTGTTCGCTGTGTGTCTTGTTTATTTTTCGTATGAACGAATATATTGTGATTTCGCATTTAATCCGTCGTCTCCGTGAATATAATTGCGGCAGTTCAATTTAGTTTTGACAAAAAACGTTTATGCTAATGTTCGCCGGTGCGGTTTGAAAAGGCCTGGCAATTTTTTTTTATTATTATAATCATTTTGAATATAGGACAAATTTCGCGTAATTTAAATAAATTATTCGCTCGTTTCTTACAGTATCACGACGAAGAATGAGATAGTTTATTATTTTACTTTTCAAATGCTTTGTAATAATACGCCGTATACGCGTAAGGTACCAGCTACAATATAATTTATTTTATACTTAACGATCGTTGTTTTGTTATTAAATCTATCAGCGTTTAGGTACCTACGACTTAAACACCACATAATATTCATAATTATTAAAATCCCCTTCATTACTTATACCTATAATTTATGTTAATACTCTTACACATCGCTTAAACGTTTGCAGTAGAAACATTGTTTAAGCAATATTATTTTCAGAACTCACAATAATTATGGTAAAGTACTGTTTATGACGGGTGTAAAGAATTTAATCAATTTTCATTTTTAAAAATTAAAGAGATTGAACAGTCATTAATGTAGATAGTGAGAATATAACTATAATAGAAATGGTAACTATATAGGTGTTAAATACTAATTGGTAGTAGTTTACGTTGAACTGTTTAGATGACCATGGTCATCCCAAACGTCAGTATTTTTTTAAACACATATATTATTAAAGCTTTCATTAATATATACAGTTTCATATTTTAAGCTGTACTATCTAGATTTGATATTAAATTTATGATATAATAGTTATATTGAATTAATTCTTAAGAAACGATTGAAAATTGACCATCAAGGTCAACTTTATTTATACATCAATTTATTTTGAATAACGTCCAAAAAGCAAGATGAATTATTGTATAATACATATAAAAAATAAAAAAAATAGGTAATCATAATGGTTTTTATAACTATTAAGTATACTTATTTTTATTATATTCCGAACAGAGCAACGAATGTATTGATTTTACAATGATGTTTGTTTTTAACAGTTATTTTAATATATTTTACCTAGCTGAAAACAAAAAAAAGTTCAAGAACTTGTAATTTATTACAAAGGAGAACATTACAGGGTATTGCGATAAACTATAAATACACTTGTTATTTATTGAGAACTTTGAATATTGTATTTGATTTAATTATATGGCTGATAAAATAAAATAAATTTATTTCTAAAAAATCAACAATTTTATTATTAAAATTAAATGTTTAAACCTACATCTAGGTTTAAACTAATCGTTTAAAAGTGCATAGTAAAAACATCACAGGTAGAGACTACGCATGTTTCCTGTTTTTTCGTTTTCAAGACATAAAAAAAAAACCAATGTTTCATTATTAATTTAAATATATTTTCAGATTTCTTATTGCATTAAGCTAATCGCATAGCCTCATCGTTATAGTAGACAAAAGATAGGTATATTTTCGACAAAAAAAATAGACTGTGTCGAATCCCCTTAAAATAGATCCGTGGCACACTATACAGAAGAGCAGAAGCGCCAAACACACATCATATTAATATATCAAAGTACTTACGAATTGTTTGGATAGCTAATGCAATTTTTTTTATATATTTATATCATTAATTTTAGAATGGAAAATATAAATTCTGTACCACATATTATTCGAGTAAAAAAAAAGAATAAATAAACTGGCCCACTGCTTAATGATTAGGTAAGGTTTGTTAGTCATAAAACAAAAATCTCTTTTCAAAACTACCCTGGAAAATATCTTGTAAAAATAATAACTTTGAGATTAACCTCAATAACTCAACGAATACACTTTTAACCATAGATTTTCATGTCAATATTACAGTTTAATAGAGTTGAGCAGTTTAAATTTGCATATTATGAAAACTACTTTTGCACATGGTTTGACATAAAATTTTGGATGGACACTAAAATGTGTGTTATTACAGTATTATAAAACAGAATTGACAAGAGATGGTAGGTACACAGAATACAAAAATAAATTAAAATTTATCATAACATTGCTTGTATTATTATCATTTAAATAGGACTTTTTTCCTTTATTTTGATTCACTACGTTTTTTATGATAAGCAATTAGGTATATAATCAAAATAACATTTTTTTTCGATCGATTACACATAAAAATAATATTATGTACATAATGGAATAAGTGTAAAGTGTATACACTTTAACCGATATTCCATCAACGATGTTTTAAAACAAAATTAAAAATATAATAGCCATTATTCGTACTCGGGAAAGGTAATTTGTTTTCAGTTGGTAGTAATGGATGCAATGTCGTATAACATTTTAAACCAAATATTATCTGTTTTTGAAGACAAATTTTTGTTCAGAATTAAGTTTAGTATAGTGTTAATAACAGTTTTAAAAGTTATATTATTATAAAAAAAAATCTAGAGAAAACATTGTATAGGTATAGAGATTATAGTCTGTACAAAGTATGAGTAAACTTAGATGGAAATTGAGCATCGCCGTGCTAAACATTTTTAAATTATTTTATCAAAACAAATGTTATTATTATACAGTGTCATCTACTTCAAAAGTTTATTATTTTTCGTGCACTTTTTCATAAATATTTTTACGATTAGCGGACAATTATTTTCTTTATGTTAATAACAATATTATTGACTTCTGGTTACATGTTCTATATTTAATAGATCTCGAACGAAATTCACCGAAAGCGTATAAATATTGTATTTTACGAAGCTTTTTGTGATTTTCTCATAACACACTTTAATCAATAAAGAAAACCCTACTATAGTTTATTATTTTTGAATTAATTTGAAAGATACGAACAAATCGAACAATGTTTGCTCGGAATATAAAATAACACAATATGTACCTATCGTTGTCTATTAAATAACTTTATCGATCCGCTCTGTAGGTGCTTATTCCAAATAACCACATGGAACCAAAACGTATATTCAGTATATATTTGTCGCATTAATTATCCATTTTATTGCCTAAGTCATATAACGGTTGATATAGATTTTTCGAATTTAATGTGCTTGCATCTTTTTTTCAAACACCTCTTGTTCGTGAAAATCGAGGATACTCGTAAAACGATTTCCGCCGTTCGTATTATTTGTGTCGATCGCAATTCACGCTCGGGAGGTATCATATCGTCGTGGTAACTAGTATAATAAAGACCATGGTGGTAGATGTAAATACGGTTTCTATACCTACCTAATAATAATTATTATCGCTGTCATCGACGCCGTACTAATTGATCCGTGTGAAGCTCATTAACAGCTTTTCTGACGGATAACTCGACGACAAAGCAAAATAGATTATTTAAGGTTCATATACCCCTACAGTATAGAGCGATTTCTCTTATGGGTCGTTAATATTGTCAATGTGGTGTATTGTCCCTCGCCCCACTAAAAAACACCCAACGCTAACTGAACACCATACTCTCAACGCGACAACAGGTCTGTTTGAGATGTCTTAGATTATTATATACATAATTAATACTTTTAATATAATAATGAAAGCACTATAACGTGCATGGCGTCAAGATGTTTAACCATGTTTTATGGGGTGTAAAATATTACACGCTTGCAGTTGCCTAAATAAAATGTCAGAGGTTATCTTAATAATTATAAAAAGTAATTTGAAATTTGTAGGTACTGAAAGTCTGAAACTGTTATAATACCTATGTATAATGTAAATAAATAATAATTTATTAATCAATTATATTATCATTTGTATTGTTGCGATGTACCAATAAAATATTTCCTTTAATTCATTAACCGGTATACCGACTAATTTTATTCTTTAAACTTATTAATTATTAGGTATACTGATTATTATTTTAAAATAAATAACAAACCAGTTTAAAATGTATTACTTCTTTACTTTAAATTATGTTCGTTCCAAAGTCAAAGAAGAACATGTGATTAAAGTAACATGAATTTCTTATTTTAATCATATCATGGGTACCTAGTAGATACATAGAAAATGGTACTATATGGTTATTATATGTTATAAGTAAAATGTACATTAATTGTTCAATAAAATGACTGTTATGAAAACAATATTAATAGCGCTTGTTTCAAAATTTGTAACAAACATAATTTATAGTTTGTTCTAGTGCAATATTAAAATGTGTATTTGTGTTACAAATTAACTAAAATAAGAAAAAAATAATAGAAACTTACCTGTGAAAACATTGATGTAATATACATAGTATATATTTTAAAACACATTGTATACTGTTTGATTTATACAATAATGTATTCAAATAGCATTAATCTTGTGTAAGTACATTATTTGATTATCTTCCATTTTTCGTTATCCCAAAAATTATATTTAAAATAATTTTTAATGTTCGTGTGGTATGATATGGTATTTGTAGATATAACTGTAACAAAAATACACAAACATACAAACATTTTTTACATTTCATTGTTGTAGTCTTAAGCAAATAAGATAATTTTAGGTTTTGAATTTTAAAGGTTTTAAACTATCTTGAAATCAATAATAATTCTATGTGCACGGTTACCAATGTAATTGTATACGTATATATATAATACATATACATAAATAATTCCTAGGTGTCTTATAAAATGTCTAGGTAAAGTAGGTACTCGATACTCAAATTTAAAAGGCATAATAAATAATAATATATTATAATACCCCAGCACTATCGTCTATCGCAAGCAACTTCAATATCAAATATTGACCAAATGTAGGTTACCTCTAACATGTATTGTTTGTAAAGAGGAGTAACTAGGTAATTGTATATCTCGTCGAAAGTGTACCTTTCCACTCAATTTTGTACACCAAGATATTAATGCTTGTAAAGTTGTAAACAGTAAATTAATTGTATTTACTAAAATAAAACGTAGACTGATAATAACCGTCCTATTAAAAATATAACCTTTTAATATATCTGAAAACCGACGATAGCATTAAATATTAAAAATATTAACAAATATAGACAATCGACGAGAAAAAAATCACTGTGATATATATATTATATAAAAATGCTTCACGTTAAACAAGGGTTAATTAACGATCCAATATTAAATCCTATGTTTAATACTTAAATTTAATTTTAGACAGCTTGCGTGATAAATATTTCATTAATACCGAAAATCACATTATATAGGTACCCAGTGAATAATAAATTAAATATTATAATAGGTGAATTGTAATACAATTGTTCTCGCGTAGATATCCGATATCTACAAGCAATAAAATCATACGAACCTTAAAATTATGTCGAATAATTGGAAATTGGATATAAATTAATAATTCTACAACTGCAGTATATAAATAAAATATAATACATTAGAAAAAAAAAAATCTTATAGTCTACTATATCAGTCTATATGTATATTAATATATTCAACAAATGTCTGTATATTAAATTATTACATTTCATATTTAAAAAAAAAATGAAATAAATATTAATGCAAAATCGTTTTGGCCTATAAATAATAAATATAATCAAATATTAACGAAATATATGATGTATATACATATAAAAAATCCATTTAATATAAGTATTTATGGGACAATAGAACGATATATATAGTAACCATAGTACCATAGTACTATGTACATTGATGGGGTAAATGGTAGGGAAGTATAAATAAAATTACTGGTTCGGTTATCATAGGGGTGTAAATTATTTGCACGTTTTGGGGGAAGTTTTAGGTACACTGAACAGTAAATATATATATATATATATTATGCATACAAATTTAAACGTATAGTCAGTTAATTTAGTGTTGTATTGTGTAATCTATTTATTTCTTGTGAAAATCAAATTAATGTGATTTTTTGTCTTGTGTGCTGTGAATAATAAAAAAAAAAAACAATATTTTATTAATTATTATGTACACATTTCTTTTCCAGGAATCTTTATGTTTTATAAATTTGATTCTTAAAAATTATGTAGGTATATCTATGTTCATTTAAACATTTTTCCACTGTACCTACTTTTTATTAATTACCATTTACCTATTATTAATTACTATTTTTTCTATTAGTTACTAATATCTGTTTTACCTATTTAGGTACCTATCTTATTTTAAATTATTTTTATTATTTAGTTTTTGATATGGAATTCAATGTTAATGTAAATTGGTGTTAAATTTCCAGATTTATAAACGAAGTACGTACACTAGTATTAATAGTTACTATTAAACAATAATATTAAAATATCTATAAAATTATGTATAATTAATTGAAAATACAAGATACGAGTTATCAGTTGATTATTGAAATTGAAATTTATTTTACTTTCATTAAAATAACATTACATTTACGTCATGCTAAATATATTTTTATTATTGTGTTTAGTTTTTTTAGAACATTGAATTTCTTTTTTTTATATATAAAATATAGTTTACAGAATTGAATCATTAGTTATTACAAATAACACAAATATACGGTATACAAATAATAAATTTGAACTCCTAATAAAATATTATTAATTTTGATGTCTATATAGCGTGTAAAAATAAAATACAATAACAAATAATTGACAATTTAAAATGTTCAAACAATTTCGATTACAATTTTCATACTGTTGTGTCTCAATTTCATTTTTATTTAAATACATTTTAATAGGCAATACACTACATACAAATATTGTGTAGTCAAATACACAACAATTGAATGAGATAATAATATTTAAATATGTTGAGTGTCATAGTGCGTAAAAAAGGCAAACCTTTTTTTTTTGTAAACTCGAATTTAGGCCGTGTATGTAGTGTACCTACGTTAACACGAATCGACAAGTAGTCTTCGGCTTAATATTGAAAATAAAATCTAAATGCCGGTCTATTGTATAGTAATAAGTAATAACAAATAATACTGTCAAAACTTTGTATATTATGTGGTGATGGCGGACCGAGTGTTGTACATGGAAAATAATCGCGTAGCCCTTTTATTATAACAAAAAAGAGGGCAGGCAACAAGAAAAAACTAAATGTATATATAATATTACGGTGCCGATGATGATGATAATATAATATCACGATTGCAACACCAAGAATAAAAATAAGTACGCCACCGTCGACGTCATCGTCATCATCATTATCACATCGCTAAACATCGACAACAGTCTCGTCTTTATTAAATTTGACGTACACCGTCGTACGCGTGTCACATATTGGTGGTTTCGAATAGATTTGACAGTATTTCCAGATGAGTTCTCGTGTACACGGTATTATATATCGTTACGGAGAACGTGTGGTTCCGTCTGTGCACGCACTCGTTAACTTATTTAAACATACCATCCAAAACGGAAATTCGGCCGCCGAGCTTGGCCGTCACGAACAAAGGCGTTTTATAATCTATAAGTTATAACTTTACTGGAATTTAATGGACTTTATACATTTGAACATTTCAATATACCACAAGTTGTTCGGTAAACACCGTGTGGACCGTGCGGTTATAAACGTTTCTGGCAATGCTGAACTTCTCATTCATTATATATATATATTACGTAAATAATAATTATCGTCTGTCAAAATTCGAGAATTTATAACCAAATAATATATCTTCCGATTCAAGTACCCATGTAAGTATTTTGTTACTGTCTATAAGAATAATTTGGTTGAAATTTCTGCATTCATTAATTTATATTATTTTTATTTACATAATATTTTACTATGAGTAACGTGGTTTAAATTTTGAGGTTTTAAGTAAGAGTAAGTAATTACGGAATTTTGGAAAAAAAAATATTGAATTTGTTGGAGATGAAAATATTTTATGATAATTTAAATTTAGTCCATCCCGTTACGAAGTGCTATTAATGAATAGCTTCTTCTTCAAGCCATCCATGACCAATGCCCCATAATTGTATTTCCCCTCCATTGTGCTTATTGTAATTATATTTTTATACAGATTGTACAAATAAAAACAAATATGACAAAAAAAAAAATTAAAATTTAAAATTTAAAAATGTTATTGCAACAAAAACGTGGCCGCTAACTTTTTTTTTTTTGTCAAAATATACAATTGATTTATATTTTGCCTACGTATACTTTAAATAAAGATTTTAAACACTAAAAAACTAGCCAGGTGTGAAATAAAAAAGTTTTTACTATAGATAAAATAGCATCTTAAAGAGTCAGTTAACGATCTTACTGATCGTCTTCATCTAATGAAGAAATAATGATCTAAAAGTAGCAACATCAACAAAATATATTTTATTTTTAATTTATTGACTTTGTTTCTGTCCTTATAAGTTATAAGTAGTTTATTTATTTTACCTGGGAATTCAAAACCATTGTTTAATTTTATTAATTACTCGAGTAAACTATAAACATATCACGAGAAGTAAACATCAATAATGCTACAATCAATATTATAATACACATTGCAATTTATTTTTAATTTTTTGTTAACAACAATAGACATTTTTAATGATGATAGGTATTTAGAACAGAGCAACGGTCTTTCAAAGTTTAAACTTTCAACCATTTTATTCTCCACTCACTTTATATACCAAGAGGTCGTCCTTTTAAATAAAAGGTTTTGTTTAATCTCGTCGATAATAAAATATGAATATAATGATACATATTATGCAAAATATAATAAAAAGATTAAAAATATGTACTGTACTGTAAAGTTAATAAAATAAGTATTGAAGTAAAAATAAATACAAAACATAAAGTTTGATACACTGAATTAAATGCACTCCCAGCGATAATCTTTTAAATACCTATGGCGTGACAGGAAGTTGGGTAGCTACCACTGTTTCAGAATATTCGCTCTAGTACGGTGGCTCGTAACTGCAGGTGGTCCATGGACCTTAAGTTCTAAGAGTCTAGTAGATTGGAGGGGGGTGTATGGTGTAACACTGAATTTATTTTTTAATACAATTCAAAAATAATATTGTTTAAATGATTCAAATTATCCAACGACTCATGATAACTGGTTAACGTGTAAGCTGCAGTTGTAATTGAAATTGAAATTTAATACCAAATTGGTATAATAATAATACATTTTTCATTTGAATTCCACTCAATATCCGAAAATAGAAACACTGATACGCCCATACACATATCTATTTGTTGTTGACTTCAACGCTATTGATGATTCACATCTTATTAAAGATGATATAATATAATATTCTATAAGATCAAAAGAAATGACACACAAAGATATCCAATCGAAAAAAGTAATCGAATTTCGGTGTACATTGACATACTCGTCACGATAATAACTAAATCACGAAACAGATCGGATGTCAAAGATGATATTATTGCTCTTTCTGAAACGGTATTGATCTCTCAAAGCAATCATACGAGCAAAACAACAGATATCACACTGCAATTTAAAGTAACATTAAAATAATTAAAAAAATGTAGAGAGGAGTGTCAAGGACCAAAAACGACGTATTAAATATTTTTTGGAATAGTATTACCTATTATTAATGTTATTATAGTTAGATATATCACCACCATCATTAGTTTTATGAACACAAAAGTTTTACTTATTTTAATTGACATTCGTGTTTTTATTGAAGTTTACTTCCAAATGTCATGCTAATTATTTATAATAATATTTATTAACAATAGATACTAATTTTTGAGCAATGATAATTGATAATATATTTCACCTAATAGTTTGCATTAAACGTTTTCGTCGCAGTACACATCATATGCATAGCTTATGTCAATATATTTTTATTCTAAGAAAGTCCCGATGTTCTTATAAGTTTTACAATGTACTAAATATTATTAGGTAGGTTTACTGTTTATGTGGTATTCATATATTTCGTATAGAAACAAGCTTCGAGTAATGTAATGTCCAATTTTAGAACTGCGCAATTCTCTTTCAAATAGAAGTAATATTTGCTATTGAATATTATCACAATAACTAATTTACATTTATTTCGGTCTATTTAAATGTATACGGTATACGGCATGCATACCTACTCCTCTTATAACTGGGTCGGATAACTCGTACTAAAAAGTTTTGCGAAAACAGTTGGAAATGTACTGAAATTGAACTGTTTGCGTGTGTGTGTGTGGGTGTGTGTGTGTAGGTATTTTATACCGCTCAACTGTCTATTGATTTTGGTCAACAGAAGCGGCTCAAAATCGTTCTGGATAAGCCGACGGGTGGCCGACAGGCAAAATTGGTTTTTTTATATTGTCATGGATCCCGCCGTGGC
This sequence comes from Macrosiphum euphorbiae, assembly GCA_949089665.1. Taxonomy (NCBI): domain Eukaryota; kingdom Metazoa; phylum Arthropoda; class Insecta; order Hemiptera; family Aphididae; genus Macrosiphum; species Macrosiphum euphorbiae. Next base: position 12,915,284 of record CARXXK010000005.1, read on the forward strand.
ACCTTACCTGTATCAAAGTCAAGAAAAGAAGTTTTAACGAAAAAAAAAAAAAATAATAATAATGGTTTAAAAAGACGCTATGTATATAGATAGATCAGACGACTTAACGCTATATTATTATCCTTTTAATATAAGTGTTAGACGACACAATCATATACATTTATTTTGTGATATGAATATGATTTTGAACGTTAAGGGTGATTCGCACAAAGCATCTTCATTTCCCCCTATCATACTTGTATTCACATTTTATATGTTAACACATTGTGTAGTATATTATATAATAAATAAAAGTAAATAATGCATTTATTCAAATTCTCAATGTTGGAATTGTTAAGTGTACTTAAAGACCTTATGCATAGACTCTTAGATTTTTTCATAACTTTAAATAGTGTCCTGTGGCAGTATAAACGTTTTCTTTTTAAATGAGAACCCCTTTTTTTCTGTGAATACCTAAGCAGATTATTGTTTTGAAAATGTTAATGCATCTTAATTGAAATTTTAATTAATCAGAAATCACTACTAATGTTATATCAAATATAAAACAGACGTAGCCACTTAGATACGTAATTAGATACTAATAATTTTACACTCACATTTTTTATAGTTATTTATTGATATTAAATAGGTACTGTAATTTTCAAATCAGCATAGCTCCTGTTGTGAAATAGTATTCTAGAGTTCTAGACCTTTAATACTTAAGGCTTTATTAAACAAAAAACGTGGTGCACATTATTACACAATAATATTATCATTTATCATGAAATAGATAAAGAATATAGTAAAATATAAGAACATAATAGATAAGATAACAATATTACTTTATCACAGCCCCCAATCCTCATAATATATTTAAACTTAGAACCAAGGATTAGTATCCTTAGTACATAAAATAAAAATGTGGACACGTGGATACCGCTCCATAGGCACATCACACATTAGTCAGACAATTAGCCAGGCTGGGAGGCTAAGCCTCCTGTATTACCCGTAGCCCCCCCAGTTTTTAAATCATATTTTGGCTTAAAATATTAATTGTCGGTGTTTATGCTGCTGATACAATTTTAGCCTCCCCCCCAGAAAAATGTCCCCATAGTTGCTCCTATGTAAATTAATATTTTCAGTATTAAATTAAGTTCAAAGTAATAGTATTAACATATGTATCGTTGAATTAAATTTGTAAGTCTTTGTATTTTAAATTTCACTAAATAATAAATAATTATAATGGGTATGCCGTATGCGTATTATGATTTCATTATAACACAGTTTTATCATAGATCAATCTTTTTGAATTCATTCAAGTATTTCAGATTATTACATCCACTAGAAAAGTTCTTTGCGGAAAAGAATAAATATTTACTAAGGAAATACACCTATATATTTCAGAATACATACCTACACGTTCGTATAAATTTTTAAACCGTAAACAATCTTAAATTTGAGATAAAAAAAAGATTTGATGGATCGACCGGTGGATAAAAAGAATTGCTTACCTACTCTTTTCACATTATTATATATGATATATATTTACTTATAGTTCATACCAAAATTAACAGTAAAAATATTAACATGATACGATAACACAATCATTGCTGCACAGCGGCAGGTGCGCCCTCAATGACATTTTATAATGCATTGAAAATTGAAATATAATATGTACCATGGTACCTACAGCGGTATATTGGCACACGTGGGTTGTTTTATTTCCGACGGTAAATGTTTTAAAAGATTTCACTACGTTGGACGATAATTTATTTATGTTTTATTGTCGTGTTGTGTACAGTACAACAACAATCTGAGGCACCGTGCGGGTGCGTTCGGCGGGATCCCTGCCCTTAACACGGAACCCATAAATCCAAAACGGCCAGCCATTTACTTTTTGACATTTTGAAGAATGAAACGTCAATATTTTCGATTTTAATAAAAGGTCAACGTCGGCACACACATTGAATGCGAACGTAATTACAGGGAGCGACTATTTACGCAGACCTTGAACGGTGTGTATTCTGTGTATTTGTGTGTGTGTGTGTGTGTGTACACGCCCGCATCGGCGACGGCAATGTCGGATCTTGTTGCGTACGCGGATACTACTTACGATGCTTGGGTTCTCAAAGGGATAAAAGGAAGGGAAAAAACACTGAAAGAAGGAAAACCTAATAATAATATGCCGGCAGATCCTTGGTGACACACGAGAAGTATATACACACACACACACACACACAAACGCTCGAGCGCGCGTGCACACATATTATATTATTTATATTATTTTTTACAGTCCACGGGAACTTTGTTGGATTATTATAATGACACGCTCTTGTTTAACGAACGCCGCGGAAAACGGAATTTCACGCGGAACGATAATGTTAGGGCATAATAAAGTCGAACAAGATGGGTCTATAAGTATCATATTATAGGCACTCATAGTTGAAACTGACAAACTGTGTTGTTACTTGGGGAGGTGCTTTCGGAGAATCTCCACCATTAGTCGACTGTCTGTGATGTATTGTGGTTACTTATATGTCGTCAATCCCAATAATAATTAAAATAATAAAAGTATATTAATTATAATATCGTAGTCAGCTTAGTAAAGGTTATGCATACCTATACTACCAGGTGCCAGCATAGGTTTTCATATGGTAAAGTATAAATTAATAATATTATCGATATCAAGAAGACAGTAGTTATATAGACCTAAAAATTCAGTTATTAGTTAAATTCGTATTTAATATAAAATTATGTTGTGCCTCTAAATTATAATTCAGAGTTTGGAAAATGTTATAAAATTAATCTTACTAAAACGCTATATAATTACTATATTATTATGTTACAATACCTTCTTAACGCTCCAGCGTGTCTTTGTTGTATTAGTATTATTATTATTATCATCGTCATCATTCGGCATTATCATCATCACCGACCCGTGTTGTATTCGAAAACCACTGAACTGACGCTGATATAAAAAAAAAAAAACAACACAAAAGCGAAATTTAAGTTGTTCGCGAATCGCGGTGTTGGCATACTGCACGATAAATACGATTCGAGTGTCCCACGAATTTACTAATTGGCGCTGCTAAACGGTTGTATCCGACGGGTGCTTGTATGATTCGTCACGAACAGTCGGAATAGTCATTCGTTCGAATGAATAGGTAGGTACAAGTGTACAACTCTATAACGTAAAATAATATCCCAATTCCCAGCTATAATATTATTTTGTAAATGCAACAAGAATTAATTCCTTAAAACCCGGCACAATATCTTATCTGAACACAACAATAATTGATTTATTGTAAATTAAATTTTTATTCGATCGACAATATTATTATATTTTTAGTGTTGATGGGATGCTAACGACGATAACCAATGGCGCAGAAAAGGGTGACAGAGGGGAGCAATAGCTAACGTATACAATATTACAATATATTTCCTCAATCCTCATTCCTTATCCCTATTTAGTTTAAATTATTTGTTTAATATTAAATTGTGTTCGTCTACAAAAATCATAGAATTAATAACACATTATATTTACCCAGTTATTTTTTTGTCTTGTAAAATACAAACGGACGTTGAAAATCCGAATCGCGGACTCAAAAATATTTAATAATACTATATTATAATATTATCGTATATTATTCTAACTACTTCTGAAAACGATATTCATTATTCAGTATTTCAGTATCACCTTCAATCAATAAATTATACCACTGAGCATCTATATATATATTCATATATGATGATGACCTATGTTACTCCATGCATTTTATCCATATTACATTAATAATAGTTTCATTCCTGATTCTTAACTTGTGGCTCTACGGTCTTATAAACGAAACATTTTAAGCTACTTATATTATGTTTCTTCTTGTGATCAGACATTATTACTTTTTGGTCGAAACTTAAATTCATAACTAATGTCGTCAATATTAGTTTCATATTGATACTTAAACTAGGTAATTTAGTTTTTAATTTTTTAGCAAATTTATAACCTATCATAAGTAGGTATGTTTTTATATTTTATTATTTTATAGGATGTAATTAGGTATTATGACTTGCAAATTTATAAGTATCCAAAAGTTTTATTGATTTTTAATAATTAGCATATTAATTCATTTTAATTCTAAATAAAGAATATATTGTTATGAGTTATGACTGTGTAAGATAATATAATACTTTTAATGAATAATTTTATTTATTTTGACATTTAATTTTCATATTTTCTATACCTAGCTATTTTAATTTGTATAAAGTAATTGCTCAGCTGTAGCAAAATATTGGCCTGGGAATAAATTATGAGAAAACGAAAGTAATAGAAACGTTGCCTGTAAGAGGTGAAAAAGACCTTGCAGTAGATAACTACGTTTTCGAGAAAGCCCAGAGCTTCAAGTATTTTAGGAGTAACAATCACTGGTAACAACGACTGGAACACCGACATAACCAGTCGCTTGCTCAAAGCGGAAAGGGCCTTTTTTGCACTAATAAAATATTTCAACTCAAAACTATTCTCTAGAGGAACAAAAGTACGCCTGTACATGAGTATATCGTAAGGCCAATGTTAACTTATGATGGGTGTATGGTGTATGTGAAGTATGGCCGATGACAGTGTAAATTGAACGAAAACTCAGACCAATTGAGAATATAGAGTACTAGGAACAATATGTGGACCAATGTACCAATAAACATATTGTGTAGAAGAAGAAACAAAGAAATAAGGGAAATCACCAAAGTACCTTTCGTAACAAGTTATGAGAAGGGCCAAAGAATTTAATGGTTTGGACAAACAATGAGGCGAGAGGAAATAAATGAAGAGCGGCAATTGAATACAACCCAACAGATAGAAGACCCAGAGACAGACCACAGACCCTAGAAACGATGGATGGATGGGTGGAGTACAACAAGATCTAGAGACTATATAGAAGTAACAGATTGGAAGGTAAGGATACAGGATCGCGATTATTAGAGATCTATAACGTTTGCAGCCAAAACACTTGCAGAGTTGTGAAGGCATATACGAAGGAGAAGAAGAAGAAAAATTGCTCAGCTGTACAGTATAGGTTTCGAGTGGATACCTCGTCACTCAGTGAATCACTGTCATTGTAATGTATGTGTAAAATTATAACTCAATGATAAATCATTGTATACAAAATCGATATTTTGAGCTAAAATTGGTAAAAAGCCTACATTTTTATATATTTTGATATTGATATATTTAGATTGCAATATATAGTAATTTATTTTACTAATAGTAATACGGTAGTTGTAATAAAATCGTTATTCTTTATTTTAATATGAGAATATCTATAATTTTGTCAAAATTTGAACTTAAAATGTCTAAAAAAAAATTGCGTTAAACCATTTTAATAGATTTTTTGGTAAGAACTACTTATGGAATACGTTGTATTAAACTGTCAAGCCTTCTCAGTAAATATTGAACATTTTATAAATATTTAACTGGAAAATACTTAACAAATGTTCGCGATATTCGTAACAAATTCCGTAAAATTTGTAAAATGTCGCCCATGTATCTTTATAATCTTTTTAAATGTTCATAACAACAATGCAAGAAGAACCTTGTAAAACATTTTCAAGCGTTTTGACCGAACAAAAATATTTTTGACATTTAAAGAAAAAAAAACGAAGATATCAAATGCCTCAATGTCTGTAAATTGTTTCAAAATATTTTAAAAATTATAATATGTATAGTGTATACCTATGAACAATTTCAAATATCTACAGTTTTTCATTTTTGAATTATAAGTTATAACAAAAGAAGAAAATCTTTTGTTGAGAAATCGTTATTTTACGCGTGAATATTCAATTTCATCAAAATTTAAACTTCACTCATATAAAAATATTCGTGTAATAACGATCAACTTTTATTTTAGTTTCCAGTAATAATAACAACTTATGCGGAACTTTGTATACAATTTTCAAGACGACTTTTAAAACAAATAAAAAAAAAAATGAAATTTTTACATGCCTAAAAATAGCTCAAAAAGATTCAATATATTTTAATATTTTAATTATATACAATATACTATGTATACAGAAACTAATTATATAAACATTTGAAGTATTTACTGTTATTATTTTTATTGAACAAGGGGGTGCTTAAGCTCCAGGTTTTTTTGTGATTCAATGAGACCTAACACCTAACGATTTTTTAGGGGGGTGTAAATTTTGACTTAAGTGGTGCTAAGGACCCAAAGCACTCCCCTAGTTGCGCCAATGGTAACAGACTATAGTATATTCGTGTGTTAGAAATACCACAAAATAAGAAAATCGATTTTTTCAAAAACTGGTTTTACGTGAAAATTCACTTTTTGAATATCATACCTATGTATACATTGTAGTACTGAATCATAAATTATGTTCAACAGTTTTGAAAAACTACATTTTTCTTACAGCTATTTTTAAATCACAATAACACTAACATCAAAACAAAAATAAGTTATTAGGTACCTACTTATTTTATTACGTATTTAACGATTTTGGGTATGGAAATTAATATACAATATTCAAATAATAATATTCAATTTTTGGTCTACATTATCATTATGTACAACTCGTAAATAAGTTTTAAAAATATATCTTTCTGTATTGCTTTGACCTATGTACTCATGTATCATGTTTCAAAAACAACATAAACCGAATCGAATCTGGTCAGAAATGTTTTGGTTTACCATTATTGTCAAATAAAAACAATAAAACGGACACTATGGCCTTTAGAGGTGGACTATAAGTAAATCTAATGCCTTTTCTGAATCTAGTTGCATAGTACCTTAACTTACCTTAACGTCCCCTAGCTGTACCTATGTCTGGTCGACATCAATCCTGCCTACTCGACAAGCGAAAAATGAGCAATTTTTTATGTGTTCATAAGGTGCGTTACTCGTGCATATGATCGTGTATATGGCATATACCTTATATTTCCGTTGTGCCTGTTCATCGACGTTGCCATGGATACCGACACAAACCATTAGCGATTTAAATTTTATTTTTTGTATTCAATGTTTTATGTCCAGTATTTATATATACGTATCTACATCAAATCTGTACGGTTACATTTTTATATTTACAATGCAACTACGTGGAATCGTATTACACCGATATTACAATAAAGGACAAGGGAAAACGGAAAAATATATACCGACGTAAATAAGTAAGATTTAATGTACCTACCTAAAATAAAGTGAAATACAACGAGAGAACTCGTCGTCTCGTTTTGATCACTTTTTGCAGGACGTTAGCAGTGTATGTAATTTTTTCTTAAAACATGAACATGGCAGTCATAACGTATAGCGCCAGTTAAACGATCACGAATGACGTTCGGTTCTACTCAAGCCCGGATTAAGACATTTTGGGGTCCAGGGGCCAAAGTTTTGAATGAGGCCCCTGTATGAAAAAAAATATATAATATTAGGTACCTGTTATAATAAATATATATAGGTATTAGATACATAGCAATAAGTAATGAGTAATATGTATCACTTTATTTATAAATTATAATTTACAAGTTTTTTTCCTCGCTAAATGATCATCGATATTTTTTATTATGTGATTTATGCAGTGTAACCTTAAGCCTATGACGAAAAAAGTAATGGACAAATCTGAGTTCCCTAAAGGTACGCGTCCATAGGCACACATCGTACGTATCGGACGAATCGTATGAAACGGATCATTTTGTGGTAGTGCGTCCACTGTATCCGTAGCGATCGGATTGCCGATGCGACGGTCGGATTTTTTTAATTAACAATTCGCATTTTCGTTGCGAGTGAACGATCAGAAACATTACACAATCCAGTATTACAGTGTGTGTACCTAATAGACAATATGGAAAGTGATGAAGAACTTGTCATTATTACTTTGTTATTAGATGAAGAAGATGAAGAAGAAAGTAGAGGAAATAAGAGAAAACATAGAATGTGGATACATGACATATTCAAAAAAAGGTCACAATTTGGAGAATATCTTACACTGTTTACTGATTCGTATGACGTCATCCGCACCAGTCGGAAAAGTTGCCCCTTCGATCAATTTCGTCGGCATTACCGACGGACCGATACGTGCGATCCGTCCGCTGCCGGCCAGTGGACGCATATGTATATCATACTATACTAATAATTCTAAAATCCGTTTCATACGATCCGTACGATACGATTTTCTCAGGACTATAATATTACGATTGTAACATTTAAAAAATACCTACCTATGTTTTAGTGTTTTGAGATTTTTTCGAGAACTATACCTCTTCTACCTATGCACTGTAGAGTACAAAGTGCAGTACCTATTCATTTTTCAATCTGCAGTAGTGCTTCGCATGACACTCTTCACTTCAGCGAAAACGAGTGTTTTCAGTAGAGAAAAAACGCAGACATCACTATGTAAAAACAAGTACACACCTCACCACCACTGTACGGGTACACCACAGAATTTTTCATCAACTTTTTACCGAGAAATATTATATTATGGTATTTTTCGGCATAGATTCCATGCTATAACAGAGGTACCAACCGACGGATTAATGATATAAATCTTCTACTACCAATATACAACAACAGCTGTTAATCTAAATATTGTATTATTATGCACATCGATTTGTATAGTTGATGTGTTTACTGTTTACTTCTTATTAAAGTCAATTTGAACGTCATATTAAATTCGATTAGCCAGTGTAATTATTGTTTGTATTTAAGTTCAGTCTAGTATATAATATTTTACCTACATACTAGTAAGCGACATAGAAACTTGAGGAAGTCAAAATGCTCTTTTACACTGCGCTTTTCCTTCAATTTACCAGGTTGGCAACACTAATTTTATTATTTCTAATGATATTATAAAATAACGTCATAACTCCCAAAATAACAATATCAAATCGTACATTATTCTTTCTCGAGTATTACATACACATAGATATTATAATAATATTATCATACTAAACAACAGTAGTGAAGAACGTCACATGGTACCTACCTATATAATTTATTTTAATATAATATTATAATAGATTGGTAAAGCGAGGTATGTCGTTTGGGTCCGTTCTTGATATTTATTTAAACGTTCAATATTATACACCTAATAATGTGTACCTATATCATAACGATGATTTCCTGTAAACCTCAAAATAACATCGAATGTTACCTGCGATACGACAACTTACTGTTGATTGACGCCGTACAGTCGTTAGTGAGTTGTGGGTAAATGCCTAAGTAAAACTACTAAAATTTAATAACTATAATATTATAATATTACATCAAGACACGAGTTTGTAAACTCATTTCGGACATACTTGGTTTTACACTATACCGCGGTATATCACGAGCGTATAATATTATTGTTAAGAAGTCATCGACATGACGTCATCGCGACCGGACAACAATCGGGTTTCGATCGGCTGCGACTCGGACGTGTCCGGAGAGACCGACGAAGAATGCGTTTGCGTCAAAAGCCTTCCCTACGCGGATTGGATACTCAAACGACCCGACGGCACTCGGTGTCCGGTACCGAGCACGGAGATGGTGGACGGCGTGAACGCTGCGCTGAGTTGTTTGTTCGAGGCGACTAGTGGCAAACTACGACACCGGAAATCCGGTAAGAGCACTCCACGACACTGACCGTCTAAATCGCGAGACGAAATCTCATTATTAATACTGTACGTACCTACCGAAGAGTTTTATATATACCGGAACGAAGGTGAACGAGAAAGAGCTGTGTTGTCACAAAAAAATAACATGATGTCGTTATAAAATAAATGAACCAAAATGGTGTAACCAAAATGTATTTTATTTCAACGACGGTAAAAAAAAAAAAAATAATAATAATAATAAATAATATTTATCGATAATAACGCGACAACAATATTATAGCACGTTTTCGAGTATATAATATATTATATGCCATAACGATACTATTTATCTCGTATATAACTTTCGAATTCGACGGCTCCGATTGTCGAAGGCGGATTTCAGACAGATTCGACACGCGGATAAAAAAAAAATAAGTCACTATCTACCCGGGTGTGGCGGTGACGCGTGTTAGCTGCAGTACTGTGCAGTGTTAACGGCGTTTTTGGAGAGGACTCGGTGGACACAACATAATACTTGGAAAATATGGAAAAGGGTACCGAATCGCTGGAATCCGAAATTCATTCGAAATAAATATATGGTGCAATGTTAATTTCGGTTATAATATCATAATATCTCGTCCGCATCGCGGGGGAAAAAAACTTACTGTCCGTACACACGCCATTTGTCCCGCTCGTTTGGAAAATATATATATATATTTTTGTTTATGTCAGCAATCAACGTGTAATTAGCTTGGCCAAAATTTGCATGCTGTTGGTTAAACCGTTATATCATGACGATGGGCTGTACATTTCAGCAGGGTTGGTGCGCAATACTGGTGTCGCTATATTATAGCTCCACCAGAGACAAAAAAAAAAAATACACAAAAGAATAGGAATAATTTATTGTAATTGAAGGGGTTAGTGGATGAAGGTGTTAACTGACATTTTTTGTAAAATCGTTATTAATTATACAAAAATGATGCATCATGCATGACGTATTACATAGGCTATACAAATATCAGAACAAAATAACATTTATTTATTGAGATATCAAATTGATAAAGGTGTTATTTAGACAATCTGTCGTTCTTGTTTTGTGGATTAAGGTGTTATTGTATTACACCCCTATTATTTTATTGACAGATAAAATTTATTATTAAATTTATAAAATTTCAGAGTATTGTTTATGAGTTTATGACTTTAAAATACATCATTTTTGTTTTCAAAAATTTCTTAGCATTTGAACAGTTAAAAAGTTCCAAACGTTTATATAATTAAACCACTAAAAACTGTCCACCTGAATAATTTAAAAATTGTGAGTTAACACCTCCATCCACTAACCCCCTTCAATTAATTACAACTATATTTTCATAAAACAAACTCGTCACATAACATAATATATTTTATTTTTGATTATCATGGTTTAAGGGGATTGGAAGCGGCGATTTTCTGTCTTTATCTAACACACGTGGAACATAGGATTATAGACGTGTTCTATGTCCAACGTACCGATTAATCTAATGAAGCGATAAGAATTCTGAAAACAGATTTGAATTTGTCGTCAAGTCTACTTGAGATCGACTTTCCCACATTTTTGATATTGTCCCACCAAAATCATAAAAATGATATATTATAAAAAGTACTTAAAAAATTTACAAATTTCAACTTTTGGAGAAGTTTAAATCAAAAAATCAAAAATGTGGGAAAGTCGATCTCAAGTAGACTTGACGACAAATTCAAATCTGTTTTCAGAATTCTTATCGCTTCATTAGATTAATCGGTACGTTGGACATAGAACACGTCTATAATCCTATGTTGCACGTGTGTTAGATAAAGACAGAAAATCGTCGCTTCCAATCCCCTTAATTAATTTCATGACAATACGTGTAAAGAAATCGTAACAGAGTTACAATTAAATTATAATTATTATTTATTGAAATAATATTATAATAAAATTATGTTTTGATCTGAGTCAATGAAAAATACATTTAAAATTTTAGCCTGTATAAGTAGGTAATATTATTATGTTGCTACTCTTAATATTAACTAAGAAGTGACGTATGTATTTTTCTTAACACATTTTATTAAGTATGTAGGTATATATAGGTATGATTGTGTAGGTATTTTTGTAAAAATTATAATAATAAGAAATACAAATCATGTTTAATATCATTCTGTTAGTTTAATTTAAGCAGTACGATTTTGGTACCTATTCTTAATATTTTATGTATAATATATTATCATAAACCAATTAATTATAATATCAATAGTTGGGGGCACAACTAGGTTAAAACAAACGCACTCCGGGATGCAAATAACTTATGACCATTTCTGGACCTTTTTTTATTCGAACGTAACTTATCTGCTGATTATAATTTCGGACGCAAGTAGTATAAACCAAATTTAAGCAGATAACACAATTGTAATGAACTTGTAACCAACTTTTTTGTATATATTATGACCCTTTTGCTAAAATATTACTGCAATTATAAAACGTATATAGGTAGGTAGTACCTATCTAACTACAGAATACGAATCACAAATACTTATAATATTTGTGTATATTTTAACATTAGTTAATATACTAAATATTTATGCTAGGTTTTAATAAAATATAATAACAGACAACTACTGATATTTATTTATTTGAAAATAAATAATCCGTTTTTAATTATTTTAAATCACAATAATTGATTGCCTTAGAATATTTTGTAAGTTTTCACTAACTGCTCAAAAGATAAAATAAATATATTATCATAAATTGCGTACCTAATGGAATAACAATTGGCATAACATTATTAGTTATTACATTATAAATTTATAACAAATTATACAACTGATCAATTATACGTATCTTTTAAATTTGTTTCTGGAACAACACCACTGTACAAACTACCAGTGAAAAGAGTTCCTCCAACCACGTTCAGAGAAAAAATAGAAATTATTAAATTTGTTGTACACTTTGATAATTTTATTTGGAAAAAACGTGATTTCCAAATTTATTTATTATTTTAATACCGATAATCATATTATGAAAGTAAAGTGATTGTATTTTGTTATTTATTACTAAAATACTGAATGATAAGAATATGTGAATATGCGTAGGTACCTACTAGTAGTATTCAATATTTATTTATTATAATGGTCATTGTTTCCCACGAACAATGTGTTTTCTACATATTAAAAAATCTGCCTTACAACTTACAGGGCCAACGGAACTTTTGTTCGTACCAAATGCCACTGGCGCATTTTCCGTGCGTACATCAGACCATACTTTTATGAAGGAATTCCCACTCTCTCTTTGTTTCAAAATCACAACTAGAACTAACGTATAAAATATTTGTCACGAACGAATAGGTAAGGCGAATGTAATCCGAGGTTTTTTTTTTCAAAAAGTATACAGATTTTTACACGAAAGTGTACGGTGTGTGTGTTTTTTTTTAATCATTATTAAAGAAGCATATAAATTGCTCTTGTGTTTTTAGATTGACTACATTGTATTTACTATCTATTTTATAAACAGTGCAGCGCGTGTAGAACCATCGGCCAGAGAGCATCCCAATCCCTGGTGGGCCCTTAATGCATTTACCCCTCTCCAGGAAGAAATCTATAATATTTATATTCACTTCGTAAATCTTTTAAGTAGATATAAGCTCAACATAATGTGTAATCGATTAAGGAATAGTGTTGTAAATCATTTTTTTTTTTTTAACCTAAATCACTTGATACATCCATTAGATATTATAAACATTAGTGTACTTATTATATTATAATAGACTATAGTTATGATAAAAAATACCTACATGCCTATGTTATTCAATTTTATTAAATCATTAAAGTAATTTCAAATAAATCGAAGAAAATAAGACTGAAAATTCAACCATCGAGTCAAAATATCTTAAGTTAAAAAATACTTTGTCAGTACAAAAAAACACAAAGATGAAAGACTTATTCGGAAGTGCTCTAGGAAGGGTTATATTATAAGAAATAAATCTATTTGCATAGATGTGTGATTAAGACTCTGATTCCTATAGAAGCATTTTGGCCGTAACCACAAAATGACTAATGATTAATGAATAATTATATTATATTATGTACCAAAATTACGCTAAACTTAGGTAGTTCATAGAATTGCTTACCGTTCACTATCAGAAGTAGTTGAACAGGAATCCTATAAGTCGTGGTGAAAATCTTTTCATATACTACTCAAGTTCTAACTTTTGACTTAGTCTAACCAAATCGATGAATTAGAATCTTGTATGGAGACTTTTGACTATATGATTGCGAATCCAAATATATCTAAATGGGAACTACATTCAAACCAGATCTAGATTCATTTAATAGTTTTTTATTATTTTATGCTGTGAACAATTTTTCAGTAAACACATATTCACAAAACAAAATTAATTGAAAATAAATGAAAATACATAATTAACACATAAAACGTACACAGTACACACTATTGTAATTTTGAAATAACTATCGAAATATACTTTATTTACAATATTGATATTAAATAGAACATTTTGAAACTTAATTACCATTAACAAATTTACATTATTCTTAATTGTAATTAAAACGGATAAAAATGGACTACATTTAACCACTTCGTAAACCATTATCTTGATTTAGGACGAGTGCGCTGGTTTATATTACCGTATTATTATAGGTATTGTATTATTATTTTATAATTTTTTCGGTGTGTATATGGACATTCATGTGTTTTGTGAATTAAAAAATAATAATTATATACATTCTCCAAACGATAAATACGGTTTTTGGTGTATAATGGAAGTTTAGGAAACAGAAACTTGTTCTCAAACAAATATTAATTTAGGTCTTTGGGTAATAAATAAATTATTCTTGTAGGTAGGTTAAGCACAACGAGGAGGTAAAACCACACACTGCACGAGAATGCTCAAAGGCCCAATATTTTCCATGTGTAATTTGGGTTTAGAATCACATAATGTGACTAATAGTTAATGTCAATTGCTTGATCAAATTCAATTTGTGTAATTTTAGTTAAAACAGTAAACACTGTTGGATACTGTATGAATTAGAAGCACAAATTAACAGTTGAAGTTTTACATTTTAATGAATTAATGCCTATAATGTATTATTTAAGACGCTGATATCAAGATCTAGCAGATTAACTATGATAAACTTGCTTTAAACTGTGATGATCATTCAAATTTTGAAAATTATATAGAATTTAAAAAATGCCAGATATTGGAAATCATGGCAGTGAAAGAAGGGTGACGAACATGGTGATCTATGTATTTCTATGGTGTTCTATAGAACAAAACGGTTATACAATCGAATATGATATAAATGCAAAAGCATAATATTGCATATTTATTTTTTGTTTAATGTTAAGAAAAATAAAGATGACGAGAATAAATACAATAGTTTCGCAAAATAAATTTAAAACGCCATAATTGTTGTAAGTATATGATAGATGAGATATCATTATAGTGTTCAATATTATTATAGGATAAGTTTCTGTTCAAAATTCGAGATATAATGTCGTTACGGCCTGAAAGAGAAAGTCCAACAGAAGTTTCCAGTAGAAATTATTACTCTATTAATTCAATATTATTTATATATACATACACGTCATGTTATATATATTATATAGGTACTATAGTCGTTGGTGTAATAGCCATTTGCAGTATCAAATAATAATTAGATACATTTGACTTAATAAGAGGCTTTTAGATCCATTTAAATTGAATAACAACTATTGTATTTACTCTTCACTACAATACCGAATAGGTACGTAAGAGTTATACTTATTACTGACAAAGACAGTATATTATAATAATATCAATATGCACTAGAACATGTGATACTTAAGTAAAATAATGTCACGAAATCGACTTACTCTAAAGTCAATCATTTAAGTATGTATTGAAACAAAAAGAAAATTATTTAAACGATTTATTATCATCCCTAACGCATTCCACACTTTTTAAAGACTACCATACAGTTTATTAAAAATGTAATTTAAGGGGTGGCTTGATTTAATAAACGTACACCCGGATTGTGTAACTCCACATCACAAGCATTTATTTTAATATTCGTCTACAGTCTACATTATTGTAGCGTTCTGGTCCTCAGGGTTGCGACAAAATATAATTGGGTCACCAACATAGTTTTATAATTACTAAAATTTGTTTGCATTACAACTATTCACGAGAACCGAGATACCCGAATAGTTTGTTCTGGTTTTGGGTACCTACAGTGAATTCAAGTGTTTAAACAACGTTATATCTTGTGTTTTATTTTTATACGATTTTTTACGATTTTGAAAATATTTTGTTTGCTGTTAGCTTAGGTTTAATATGTGTAATTTTTTTTTAGAAAAATTTTTAGGCTATAACTCCAAGTTTAACAAGTTCGGTTTAATGAATAAGATGTGCATGTCACACCCGAAAGTTTAAAATAACACTGATTTGCAGATTAAACTGTTTCTACAATTGTCTTATATAATATGTGTTAATTTCAATCGTTTATTATATTTTTAATTACAATTATTATTTTAAATTAAAATTAAAAATCTTGATTTCAAGTGCATTACTTATAGTGCATTACTTATGTAGGTACATCTTTAAGAGTGAACACAGATGCGTATGCAAGGCGATCTCCTTTTGCTATCAGGTGTCGACTCACATTTGCATATTGTGTATCCAATTCTAAATCTATTGTTTCTGAGTTTCAAAGGACGAAGAATAGAAGTTGACAATAGGATTCAAATTGATGATTTAATGTAACCGAATTCGGTGTAGTTTTATATTTTATTTTATTTTTACCAAGAATCGATGTCAATGGCTTTGATTTTTATTATTATTATTTTTTATTTTCCGTATTTAAGAAGTACCTAACTAATGAATGAGAAGCATTTTTGAGGATTTCGTCGTATGTCGTTGTTTTCGATATGATAATGACCCGGTATCCTGCAGTTCCTATCATCCAGACCATTAAATGGGAGATTTACTTTTTTTTTAATGGTTTCCAACAATACATAATTTTATATAGGCGCAATTCGAGGGTGCTTGGTAATACGATTTTATAATAGCACTATATATACCTGATTTTTTAATAGGTATTATAGCCATTACTTTTAATATCACCCCGTGGACTTATATATTATTTCCACTATTTTATATTTACTGAACAGCAGTGCTTGAATTGGAAAAAAATAGAAGGGGGATGCAAAAGTATAAAACATTTGTGCGTCCCCCCGAACATTTAAATGTTTTATTAATTCTTGAAATTAGAAGGGGTACGCTAAAATATTTTTAAAACAGAAGTGGGACTCCTCCCCCCCCCACGTCACCCAATTCAACCACTGCCGAACAGGCAGTTATTTTCCATTATCGATTAATCAACTCGTTGAATTATTTTAAACAAATGTTTTAGTTTATTTCAGTTGCAAGTTTAAAAGTTAATATAAATATAATTTCCGTTGTGGTATACTGTTTTTAAAATTAATCTGTAAGGCAAATTTTCCATTCCGGGTTGCTGTGATATTAAAAAATAAATATATTATTAATATTCTCCTTAATCTCCATATATAATAGGTCACTGAATATGAACACAATTTTTGCATACAGTTTGACGTTCTGAATTATGTTATATGTTCACTAGATTCGCTTAGTCTAATATATTCCTTATGGATGATATATTTTGTAGAGTTGTTCATAAAAATATATTTAACAAAACATTTATATTTTATTATGATATACAATCATTTTGAATGTATTAATATTATGTTTGCAAGTTATGACTTAATAGTCTAACTATAATTAGTTGCGAAAAAATAATTTATATTATGAAGTCATATGAATAACTTAACTGTTTTGTTGAATACGGATCCTATAATCAAATACCGCTTTGAGGATTTTTTTTTTAGTTCTCTATAATATGTCTTAATTATTGTAAATAATACGATGCCTTTCAGTTCATCCCACGACTGGCATTGTATTGAATCAACAGCGTTTTTTTTATTCTGTATCTGGAGTTATCGATCCTTTTAATAAGATGTCATATAACACAAAAGCAGGACCTGATTTAATCCTCAAAATAAATTACCGTAGTTGTTATACGCTGGCCATCTTATCTACTATTTATATAATTTATCTTCTCAAAATGTTCCGAAACTTCAGAAAAGTAGTTTCATTTAGCCGGTCTTATAAACTGTGGTATGTATCGCCGATCTATGTTTAGTAATTATAATCGTATTATATCGAAATTAATGTAAAAACTGTTCCCAGTTCTAATTAAATCATTTACAGCATTTCAATTTGAAAATAATAAACGATGCTATATCTATTCTAAAACAATTTAGATTGTGACAATTCGTTGGTACTATATAACTCCTATGTACGAGTATTATGTCTATGTGGTACCCACATAGATCAGTAATTGGCAAATATAAAATTCATATTCATGTGGATATAAATGTATTAACTGGTGTAATTTAATCGCCTGAAACATTTATATTATTTGAAAAAATGGTATAAACTGATAATATTATGTTCGCTAATAAACATTTTGAGTAGTCGTAGGCAACAGCCTTAATCAAATATTGTCGAAATGTTTGGCATGATACAATTATACAAATAAATTCTATCTGCGTTGTTATGAGAATTGCGGTTTTTTTAAGTAGGTACTAATGTACTGGCTAACGTTCACAACTAAATTTTCAGCGAATTATAAAATATAATTTAAATTGTAATGTACAATGTACATTATTATACCTAATACCGTACAATACCTATATTAACATCCTACATTGTTACATAAGCCAAGAAAAATACTTATAATAATACTTATTATTTTCACTAGCACGATTAAACGTTTACCGAACGTATTAGGAGTAACTTGGATAGTATTACTTCGTAATAAAGATTATGTTTACCTCTATTTTAATTTTTGATATTAAATTGCTGGAAGATAGAACCCTGATTAATCGCTTATAAGTACTTTAGTAATAATAATATTATCTTCTTCCATCTATTCTGGAATATAATAATTTTCTTTAAAGGCCACCCCGCCAAGACTGTATGATAAAAAAATCAAGTGTGTGCGAAATCGGCACTAGGCTATAGCACTTAAGTGAAAAAAAAATTGAGTTAACTGTAGGTACACATTATACTTATTAAACTTACTGGTGCCCAAGTTTAGTATCGAAACTTAAGAATATCGAAAGAATAGTTATTTACAACTCGTTGAGTTTTTAACTAGACTCTTGAAATAAAAATCTCTACAACACTCCAAATTTTAAGTTAAATCTCTACGTTTTTATCCAAATATAATATTAGGTAAGTATTGTATATTCTAACCAATATACAAAAGTTGGGTATCATAAGTTAAGTATTTTGGTAACTCTGTTAATCGTTTTTATTTTTATAGTTATCAACAGAGATTTTACGTTTGATTGGATATATTTGAATTATTACATAAAAAAACACTTGCGTATGTGAAAAAAGTTAATAGGTACTTAAATGAATATTATTTAACTTTGATTGGAATTAAAATATTTTACATAAATATATAATAATACAAAAGTATAGATGTATACAATATAATCTAGCTGTAGTAGGTACTAAGTAGGCATAAATAAAAAAAAATATTACACATTTAATTAACGATTAACGCTATGCTTTAAATATATTAAACTGTCCACTGTCGTCTATGAAGTATTCCTATCAAAAAACTAAAACTATTCCAGATAAAAATGAATCGAAAATTCCGAAATTCAAGCAAAAAAACTACCTTATAATTGAATGCCATAACTAATAATATTATCAAAAGGACAATTAATGTTATATAATTTTATAACATTTATAATATAAACATTCTTAGACTTCTTATGGGATTGCAGTGAAACTAATTTATTGTTATTAAATATGATGGGAAATACAAATGTACTTATTGTTTCTCACCTAATTATTATTAATATATTTATATTTGATATATATTTAGATACTTATAACTTGTGCTCTTTCTATGTACTAAATAATGGAATTATGATGTATGTGCCCCACAGGATGTTTGTTAATCAGAATAAATAAATAATCTAAAGTTTACTATATTATGGTTTTATGGACCGTAATAATTTTGTTGCAGTATAACGAATATGAAAAACACTGATAGCAAACTTGAGTCTATTATTTTGATAAAATAGATTAACTTTAATA
Source organism: Macrosiphum euphorbiae (assembly GCA_949089665.1). NCBI lineage: Eukaryota > Metazoa > Arthropoda > Insecta > Hemiptera > Aphididae > Macrosiphum > Macrosiphum euphorbiae. The sequence goes on from CARXXK010000005.1 coordinate 12,935,045, forward strand.
TTAATTTACTTCATTTGTTTATATTAATAAAGGTTAGGTGGCTAAAAACTTAAAAACTTAAAAACTTAAAAACTTAAAAACTTAAAAACTTAAAAACTTTACGAGTATTATAAAATATGATGAAATGGACTGCGGGACAAAAAAATTATATTTATTATGGATGTTGAGTAGTTACTTGATTGTTCAAATAATTTATATTGCGAACAAAGTAGGTACAGCATAACATTACAAACGTTCGATAAGTATAATTGAAGAGTTTTAAGTATAATATTTTAAGCTTTCAAACTTCAATTCAAACTATTCAACGCATGACAGCCTACAAAAATAAAAATAAAATGTTTAAATTGATTTTTTATTCTTAAAGTGTTTCAGCAAAATAATGCAAATATACCTACCTACCAACGAAATTTCAAAAGTTGTGTTTACTATAACATACAAAATAATAGTTTTTTTTTTATATATATTGAATGACTAATGGAGCTCCCAATTGTATAAGACACGAAATTTGAAACTAAAATCACATTTTAAGTGAATTATTTAGTAGTTTAGTAGACCAAGACTATACCATTTTTCGACAAACGAATATTTCGGTAAAGGGAACGGTTAAAGGTTAATACAATATTTATAGATTGTATGTGGTCGTTGTATAGTATACGGGTTGATGGTAGGTAACAAGAAAAATATTGGAAAAAGAGGTAAAAGTCATAAAATCGATACATGTTACTGACACAAACAGCTTTAACCGAATTTACGATACCAATTGCCTTAAATAGCATCCTTCGAATTATTATCTTGGGATATAATGGACGCATTGTAGACAGACAACTATAAAGATATTTAAATAAAATGAAAATATATTTTTGGTATAACAGCGAAAATTAATAGCCAATCTAAGAGACTTGGAAATAGTTTATTTCGTGTTAAATTAAATTATGCTCCTTTACAGACGCGATTTAAGTCTCATGGTATTCATCTTTTGTGCGTTACGCAAAACTATTTGCCGAGAGGAATATAAGAAGCCAATGCGATGGTATTCAATATTGTAATGAATAATGATTCAACTTGACTAATGTCCTAATGTACTAATTTATTGAGAATATTAAATAGGCCTTTGGGTACAGAGTTTCATAAATCATAACATTATATAATATTTATATTGCTTTTATGTATTTTATAGCTTCGTCGAAGTTTATATGAAACGAAAAAGTTATTAAAATAAATATAACAATTTATTTTAAATACGCTGAATATAGTTAAAATAACGTCTTAATCCGATTACATAGTTTACAGTTAATAAACTTATGTATTTATATTGAAACATAAAGTTGTAGCCATAACAGTAGATGTATAAATGTATGTTACTCACATATTAGGCGCATATTAGACAAAGAAATATCCTATGTACCTACCTATGTGATTTTTAAGCTAACATAATAAAAAAAACATTTTATTCGCTAACACTAAATTGTAGTTGTGATATATTTTATTAAAACAGTTGTAAAGAAGAATATTGTTGCACAGTATGGACGAAATTATAAATATTATATTTTTATACATTTTATTTCTCATTTTTGTCCAGTTCAGATTTCTATTGGTTGGGTTGTTAAAGTATTAAGCATGATGTGATTGGTACTAATTTTATTACTTATCGCATATTGAACATAATGTGCATATGCTACAATAGTATCATTATTATTATATGTTATTTATTTTATTTATAGGTAGGTACATAATAATAATATTATATATAATATACTAATGACTACCATCAGTAGTTTTTAAATAAACCATATGATCGGCCAACAGACTACGTAATTACATTTTAATAAACTAAAATTACAGTGTTTTTAAATAATAAAAAAAAATAACAACAGACATGTGGGTACAACTGAGTAAGTTGATTAACGGAAATTATCATAACGGTTAATTAATTTACCACACCCAACACAATATTAATCACCGATAATAGCATAATATTTGATCTAAATTGTACATGCAATGTGTAGGTACCTATATATACCTATAACCTCTGTAATTTGAACATATTAATATATCTGTCTATGTTTACAATATGAAATTGCACGATTTTAGGTAGGTACTTACTTCGCAAAAACGTGTATAATGTGTATACCTATATTAAACATAATCTAAGTACAAGACTGTATGACGTATGTGTACCTAGGTTTAATCGAGAAATAGAATAGTCTTTCACGGACCGCATTATATTCAGTGGTTGAATTATTATTATTAATAGAAGACCGAACTTATTCCTTGAACGCGGAAATTATGATAATTATTATAGTATTAGGTACACATATTATAACACATAATATATTTAAGTTATAAAATTAATAATATTAAGTACACCGAGACGATAAAATATAATTCAAACAACGCTGATTTTACCGTTTAAATAATATTTTTTTAATTTTATCTAGCTGTGCCTACTTTAACATTATATATTTTTCTTATAAATTAAAAAATATGAATAAAATAAACTTTTCAGATTGTTTTAGAAAATTTACGGCTTTTTCCTAAACTTTTCAACTTTTTGTCTTTCTGTTTTTCATAATTTTTTTGATAAAACTTAAGTTTAATTTATAAATATACCACATTTAATTTGTAAAAAAAAAAATTAGTATTTTCATAATTCGTTACTTAGGTTGGATAATTTATGATAATATTTATCTTGTAGAATTTAATCATTATTTTGGTGAAGTAAATAATAATGAGGTTGTTAGATATAGTCAAAAAAGACATGCCAGCGCTGAGACCAGATTGGAATGGGGACACGAACCATGCGTATATTATAATAGAAAGGAGTGGAAGAATTTGGTATTGACAGCAAATGGCCTAAAAATGCTAAAAAAAAAAAATAACAATAATAATATACTGTGAATTTTAATACGAGTAAAAATCATAAATAATTTATAAAATATTTATTAATACGTTTTTATTTGTTTTAAGTTTTGTTTATTGTGTACGAAATCATTAAATACAATTGTTTGATAAATAAAGCATAAAAGTTGCATCGGATGATTTTTACACCCATCGCTAGTAAATTCAACTAGTGTGGTCTGAAGATAGTTATTGTAACATACATTTTGGAGGAGGAGGAGGGAGAGTTTAACCTATATGGCACCCAAAATTGTTCGACGGGATTGAACTATAATACATCAACTTAACACTTCGCTGTTATCATAATATTATATTGGTATAGTTTATGGAAGATTCGCTAAATCGTATCAGCCTTTATTCCTAAGGGAAGGATGAGACGATATGCTCAAAAATAACTTTTCATAAGCACATTGATAATTATTACTAATCGTCGAGGTTTTTCAATGATATATTATCATAATATTTTAACTTATTAATCGTCCTGTTAAGTTGTTATTGTGGGTTTAAATGTGCGTTTAGCTTAATAGTTAATGCGTTCTGCACGGTAAACAATGTATAATTGGTATAATAGAACTACAAGTTCAAACCATTTTAAGTTGAATTCTTAAGTATCAAATGGAAGGATAATGGTCAAAGTGTACTGAACATCGACAGCAGCTGATTTATCGTCGGCCACCCATTATTTTGTAGAGTAGCTGACTTATCTGCAAGTACCTAATACATGACGATATAATATGTGAAAGCCGAAAGGTATCGGTCATATACTTTTAGTGCAAGTAATGGTCCTTTTTATAATATTAATTGCTTAACGTTGATTTTTTTGTTGTAGAAATTATAATCCCTCACAAATCTGTTTGATTGACATAATATTTACTGTGTATATATTTTATAGGACAGAGGACAGCATACATGTCTATGACTTTATTTTAATACTTAGTAATGGATATTTAATAACTGTAAGCATGGTTTTCATCTACACTAGTCTTAATGAGGGTAGACATTAAACAAATAAAGAAGTGGTATAATATTTGTTGCGGAAATGACGTCCTTTAAACATTTAACTTCAATGTTATTCTTTTGCATTACCTAGGTATTTTATATACATTATAATCATTATATAAACAACATTATGCATCTATCAAAAATAAATTAATAATACACACATTTTGGTGGATAAAGTATTCAAAATAACATTTTTTTATTTTTTATTTGGGATTGTAAATATTTTTAAACGCGTTATTACTTACATTAAATAGGCACTAATATATAATATATATTATATATTATTTTAATTTTCAATAAATTAGAAATACATGATTTGTAATTGTAAATGATAATATTAAAATTACTAAAATAAAAATGCCAAAATAATGGAAATACCAACTAAAATATAATATTAAATAAGCCTCCACCGCTTAATAAACTCTGTAGATCCTTTACATTTAAAGAAAACAATATCATAGAATTCCTTAAATATGTTAAATTCTCCAATACATGGTACAAATATTTTAAATATAAATTTCTAAAGAGCCTTATTGGTTGAAAATCATTATTGTACATATTTTGTATATTTCCAATTAGTTTAGTTATTTTCAAACATTGATGGTTTTATTTATATAATTTTTAACTAACCGAATTTCGTTTCAAACAGCCAAGGGACACAGACGTTGACGAGGAAAAAAAAATGAAAAAAAATGAATCACCAAATAATACATATAATTTTATATTGATTTTTTACATCACTATATTATGTCATTCACAATTAATTTTTTAACATCATAACATTTATGTCTATTCATAGATAATAAAGACATGGATAGAAGTATAGAACATATTCATTATGACGTGTTCGTTTTGAGGTCCAAGATAATAAATTGAGCCCGTGTGTTTATAATATTTTTATACTTATGATTATATGTTTATAAGGTAATCGAATAATCGATTAGGTATACTTTATTGCCTCAATTCGTACAATTTTATTCTTCACCGAAAAGACGTTATGTCCTATCCATGTCTTTATTATATATGTGTATATTTTGCAGTGTACAAATTCTAAATATCTATTTGAAAAAATCTGTAACCAAATTTGTCAGAAAGTAAAATATAATTTATTCATATAGGTTTATAAACTCGATATATTTAAAATGTATCAATGTTTGTGATTTAATTTTCTTGGACTTGCAAACAAAGTTTTAAAAAAAACATTCAATAACCAAAATTTCAAAAGTAAATCTAAATGTACACTTGAAGTAAGTCTTATCAAATAAATAAATTACAACTAACGCAATGAATGAAATATTTTTATTTTGTATTCAATAACATTTAGTTAATTTAAAATATGTTGACAATAATCAAAATTATAGTATACTGTATAACATTTACCAACACACACAGACACACACATACCTACATACAATACTAGATATTATTATGTTATGACCGAAGAGGGTTTCCCCAGCGACACAACTTCGAATAATAAAATCTAATAAATTTGAAATGCTGAGATGGTTATTATTTATACTGTCTCTGTGAGAGATTTATGAGTTACCACTGCATAATCAACGAAGAGCCTTCGGTTTGCTTTACTGTTTTCACTATCTTTAATTAATTTAATATATCCAAAAATAAAAACATACCCCCTCATAATATTAATACGTAGGTGTGTGTGAAGAAAAATAATCATAATTATAATAACCGACAATTTCAAACATACACTTTTCTCAAAAAGTATTGACATTTTTGGAAATATTATTTTTACATAATTTGACGATATTGCCAAATAAAAAGTTCTATTTTTTTTTTTTGAATGGCTGCATACATTATTAATGACACATCCCGAAACAATACATTTCTTTGGGAGTTTCAAAGTAGATATATCGTAGGTATATAAATCGAATTTTAAACTAGACAAATCCACACATTATTTTTCCATCAATCAATAATTATGATAATTTGTGATTTGGTACCCTTTTATAGAATATAATTTTAAAATTATTTTTAATTCTTATTGACTTTTAATTACTAATGTTATTAAAATAATATAATGGCTATGTCTTCGCAATAAATGTGTCGTAAAAATTGAACGTATGCCATTTTTACCTGTCAATGATGACTAGATAAACTTAAGCTTATAAGTACTGAACTAACGACCGAGTTCAATGGGTGATTGGTGTGGTAAGAATTAAGCATAACCACTACTATTTCATTGGATAAAATGTAAGTTTATTTATGGACAGCCGTCGGACGTCCTTATGTCTAAAAGTGCACTTACAAGAAAGTTTTACTATGAAAATGTTTTAGTTAACATGACATCTTATAGTTTTAAAAATTTAACAAGTCAACTTTAGTAACTTTATAATGAGTTTAAATCATGGTAATAAAAAAACCTTTTAAAAACTTTAACGATAGTAATTTTATTTTCTTACATCGTAGGTATAGACTATAGGCACAATCATTTTGTAGTTTATATAGTTTTTAAAAATATTGGAAATAATAGTGATTTAATTAAACAAAATTTAGTAACGTATATTATACACTATGGTCTTATCATTGTTTTATTTGACTGGAGTCAAAAGTTTAATACTTAGGATTAGTAGCAAAACGTCAAATGTGTATTAAATTCCTAAGAGGTACAGTTCGTAAATCCTCTAAAGAAGTTAAAAAAAAAAATTGTATTGATATAAAAATCTGGGGAGGAGCTGTTGCCCCTCTAAACCTTTGTTTACCAGTTATACCCACCCTTGAAATTAAAACTCCCTAGTAAAAAAATTAAACGAGCTTTGTTTTTGTTTTTTTAAGTTAAAGGTAGGTCGCAGGTATAGGAAGGAGTAGGTCCTTAAATATTATATTCAGTTGCACACTAAATACCAACAATTATACTAAATGCTAATCCATATTGCATGTTATATTATTGAAATTTTTTAAGTTGTAGACCAGGTTAACAAATAAAACAATTATATAGCATACGAATGATCATTTTATACATTGTTTTTTAAAACTTTCAAAAATAGTCATGTCATTCATATATTTTCAATTTTCTCTTCGGAGAAACTAATTACTAAATAAGGTGAACAACGAAATGTAAAAAATACCACGAATGTCTATGGTAGTATTCAAAGGTTGGGTGATTTATAATGTGTAAATTCTATAGGCCTCTCCGCTTTTAATTGGTATGTGAATTCATCTTCATGGAACATAATATTTTGATGACTTAACACTATATTGTAGTCGTGCACTTATATACACCATACATGACTACCTACCTATAGTGTTTGATATAGGTATACAGGGAACTAAAATATATTTTATATCTCCTCGGGTTTAATTAACGTCTACGCGTTCGTTTTTCTGTACGGGCGAAATAAATTAGAAAAGCTATCTTACAAGTAAAATTGGTGTGCATAGGTACGGTATATAATAGTTACCTAGTACCTACCTACCTACATCAATTTTTAAAAAGGAAAGCTAAAGTGCGTAAATAACTGTATACATATACATATATATATATAATAATATACACTCGTGGCACACATGACCGCTCTATTAAATGCCCGAGAAAAGCCTTACTATACAGACCCAACTATTCATCGGGAAACGAATTCACACACACACACATTCAACCAGGACGAGGGCAAACAAGACGATAAAAGACGATAAAAGAATATAATATGCGCTAGCGTCGCCCCGTTTTATTTCCCCGAGAACACATACTATGTATGGGGGTGCCACGCTGCGAGCGAAATCGTAGCAGGTAGTCGCGAGAGTGTTTGGTTTATGCGACTCGGGTCTGAGTTTAAACACGCCGAGTCTGTGTTACTCGGCAGCAAAAACCGTTTTAAACATTACCCTTCTAATAATAAACTATTGAGGAGAATCTGTTTGCCTTCAAATTTCAATAGACGCAAAGCACTTGAAACTATGACTGTTAATTATTTTACACACTTGACGCTGTTATGTGTATGTACCTGCGTATAATGTTGTTTAAGACAACGGATGAAAAGATAAATATTTATATTATATTTCACTCATTCGCATCAGCCGATATTGCATTATCTAAATATTATTATTTTTTTTGCTTACCTAAGAATGCGATTATGACGTATGCATATTTAAATATTCCCCAAACCCATTTTAAGATCCATGATATGTGCGCAGTACAAAACAAGTACATTATACTGTTCAATTGCACACATTTTTTTTTAACTTTTATCTCCTCGTTCACCGTTGTATTAATAATCAGTTGATTTTATAACGATGTGTTTATATTAATTGTATTTAATCCTTTGTCGGGTAAAAAAAACCTCCAAAAGTATAGGTACCACGTAGGTGCATGCATATACTTAAACCTTCAACCGATTGACATTGTACTCAGTTTCTGAAAAACTAAGAAAACAACTGAAAATCCACAAAATGGATAGTACGCCTATTAATATAGGTACTATTTGACACAAGTTTTAACAACCTATCAAAAAACAAAATTGTTATTAATTTTTGTTTTCAATGATTTATATATTAACTGGAGTAAAATATTTTAAACATTTATACCTAAGTAAAACTTTTCTGTGACAAAAAGTACGACTGTTTATTTCATTTTAGTCGTAATTATGACTAATTTATAATGTAACAATAGAATATATCCCCCTATGATGTAATACCTTTAGTTTGTAAGACTAAAGTAAATGTGCTTAAAAAGAGCAAAGTTCAAATTAAAAAATAATAACGTTTTAAAATTTGAATGCTTATTATGTAAATCTTTTATGTAAAAGTAGATGTACAATTATGCTGAATTGTTGAAAGGATTACTACTTTACAGTGTAAAACATATTTTGTTAACATTTAAATAAAATATATTGAGTTACTATATACACCTAAACACTCGTAATTGAAATACTCGGATGAATATTGAGTAAATTAGCAACGTCCGTACATAATCATGTGATGAACATTTTTCTATATAGTTATGTAATTTATACTTTATATGAGAGTAAAAATCTAAAAAAAAAAATAACAAATACATAGGTAATTTATAATTTTTTATATATTATTTTATAATTTTTTGTATTTTTTTACACTTGAAAAAATAAAATATATCAAATTCAATAATTAGTTGCATTGCTGCATTAGTAATATTTTAAACTGAATTAACTTTTAATTGACGTTACAATAATACCTATTTTATTACTTACATTCATTATTTATACTTTATAGTATAGACATTTGATATTTAGTCGACAAAATTATACCTATATTACATTAAATCTCATGTCGTTAACAATAAATATTAAAATTAGTTGCTCAACATAGAATTAAGAAAATTTTTTTTCCTTATTATATTTTCTAATAAATTATCTTATCAACTAAACTATACAATTTAAATCAAAACTTGATGTTTTATTTGAAATATCTAAGTATAAAACATTAGGTTGTGTACAAAATGTCAACCAAAGTCAGTGGCGTATTTAGGGGTAACGGGGGGCCAAATTCTGAGTCCCTCAAAGGGGCACCGAGGTTAAATTCTTTTCAAAGTGAAGTAATAAAAACAAATAATTAATTTGTTGAGTAATGAAATTAGTGATAAGTTGTATCTTTTCTTATTATATCTTTTACATTTCTATACATATTTCTATATATATATTATATATATATAGAATGTATTTTATTATACTGCCATATATACAATTTAGAAAAAAAGGCTATAATCTAAAATTATAATTTGCCTTATTTAATTGAAAAGGTTGACTTTTTTATTAGGAATAAATTGAGTGGTAATGGTAAAATAAAAGTGTTCTCTAAACTAGTGGAAGCAAAAGTGCAATAAGGGGAAAAATATACATTTTCGGGTATCACTTTTAACGGAGCTTAAAAGTATTTTGTGACAATGAGTAAAAGGGGGTACCAAAATGTGTGTACTAGGGCGCCAAAATCGTAAATACGCCTCTGACTAAAGTATAAATAGTTACTCTTAATAATAATACATTACTATTAAATATCCACATGTATTTTGTACAGAGGAATATTTTACAGCGAGTCAACGTAACAGACTAATATATTTCTATATACTTGGATATAATCTCACAATTTTTGTTTTATTTTATGTTCTGGAAACTTAAACAAGATTTTGTTCTATATATTTTCGTACCTACTATTGAATCCACCTCTCTTTTTATATACCAATAGAAACCTATAATTTACATTTTAAATTCTAGCAGGTAATATTTTTGTGGATACTATGATATTATGTTTTAATCTAATAATGGACTAAGTGTTTATTAATTTTCATATTAGTTAAACGTTTAAGCGTATTTAGAATGGGTAGAGGAGTTATCAATTTCTTATGTATCTTATATTATTATTCACTATCCCTCCAAATTAAACATAAAGCCAATATTAATAAATAATAAACAATAAGTCGTTATTCATTTATTTGAACGCCCAATTAAAAATATATTTACAGCCAAAAATTAACAATGCCTTAGAGTCCAATAAAATAAAAATAAAATAGTTTAAATATTATAATCCCGATCTATATTTATAAAATCACATACATAATATTATGCACTGCCCTAATACCTAGTACTTGTGTAATAGTACTACAGTCTATAATATATAATATCGTATACCTATATGTACTATACTTGTCTGTAGATGTACAGTATACAGACAGTGTCAAATAATATCAAATAGATGTTCCAAGAGGTATATTTTAAAGGAGAAAGGCTAACGAATGTCGAGATGGTTCTTCGGGATAAATAATGTGTACGACTACAAAGCTGCCAAGAAAAGGCTATTTCCTCCATCGGAGAACTCATTTAGCTTTGACACAATCGTTGATAATGCTTATAAACAACTGTAACAAAATTGTATTCGAGGTGAGAATGAGATAAAAATATATTTACCTTATTGTATAGTTTTGACACGGCACAGCTTTTTGTCCTTTGTTTTTTTTTTTTTTTTTGATAAAAACAAATCAAATCATTTCTGGTTGATACATATTTTTACTCTTTGGTCGCAGAAATGATAATGTCTTCGTTATACATTTCTAAACAGTGTTCCGGCCGACACAAGGACGAAAGACTGGATCGTTATTTTTTTAACAGTTCAGTCGTAAAATAGTTTTCCTTAAGCGTATGTGTATTGCAGCCCACCCCTCAGATTTAATTACTATTAAAAAAATTACCAGAGATCATAATATTACCTTAAACGGGTGTCCATATAGATTCCATCGATTTTGTTTCGACTCCTCCGGCTATACTGTACATACTATTAAAATTACAATACCTATGAATTTCACCGAGCCCTAAATGTTTTATAATTTATAAATATTTATAAAATGATGGAGGTTGTTTCGTTGTATAGGTATATAAACATACAAACAAAGTTTAACTAATACATTTTATTTTATTTAAAATTTTTGTTTGTTATTTTTTATATACAGAACATTTTGTTTTGTTTTTTGAAATTGGTTTTTAAACAAACAAATAAAATTTATTATTTTTAGTTTAAAAAACGGAAATTTTAAGAAATTAAAAGTTGGTATTATATTATTATTATAGAACCATTTTTAAAACATTTAGAAAATAAATTATGTTTAATATTGATCTTATCCAAATGATTGTCACGATATTTATGTAGGTAATAACATATTTTGTAATGTGAGAATGAATATAAACAGTGTTCAGTCATTTTCTGATAACTACGAAACTACAAACAGTTAATATCCTGAATACCTATATTAATATTGTATTGAAAAATTTTCCCAAAAAATGTTGAAATATTATTTTCCCGTGTGGGTACTTTATAGTGGGTATGTGACACGTTTTCCATACAATACATACATACCTACATGCATACATGCACACATACATACACACATACATACACACATACATACCTACATAATAATATATATATATATTAATTTAGTATTGCGTGATGTGTGGGAATGAAAAAAATATTTTTAAAAAACTTATATTTTAAGGCTATTCTTTAACGTCCACGGTCCTCACGTTTTAATAAGATTTACAAAATTCCAGAAATTATAAAGTATCATAAAATATTATTGGGGACATTCCGCACGTCGTATTTGCAGCATGATATCCTTATACCGATGAAACAAATAAAAGTCTAAGAGAAGCTCTAAATAAAAAAAGTTTCGCGTTTCGTTAAAATTGTTTTCATATCATAGGTTTTCCTACGACAGTATGACCTATTTAAATTATAAAAAAAAAAATTAGCTATCATAACAATTTGAAATCTTATAATCTAGATGATGCGCCGTGATGTCACCGCCATACTCAAATACTCAACAATACCCATTCAGTCATTTTAATTGTATTAAGTTATTTCAGACTAATTCTTCCAATTCTTTGACTTGTTTTAAACATTTTAAACTTAATTAAAACAAAATATTTTGATTTCAAAAACCTTGTAGTGTCAATAACATTCAATAGAACGCATAATAATATTATGTGAAACCGTAGTCCGTAACCGTAGTACTTACTTATTTATAAGGACTATACCGTGGTATCTAACGAAAAGAAAATATACTACCAGTTGGTAAAAATATATTATAACAAAGTCTGATGGAGTATGACATTGTTATTCTACATTATGTATAATATGTTCATAGATACTTTGATGCAAGTGTGTAAAAATATATATTAAAATATCAAAATCCTCATAATACTTGCTTAAAAATTAAAATATCGTAAAAAACCGGGCCATTGAACACTGAAAATGTTCTTACCTTTACGTTTGATCATACGTCGCGATCGACTCTAATATTAAAACACAAAATCGGTTCAATTGGACGCAAATTGTTCGTGTTGTATGTACGTTAGTAAGAGGGAGACAACACATATGGCATCCTCTCAATAACATATAAGTATAAGTCGAGGATGATATGAAGAGGATGTGATAGCAAATTGCGATATTTGATTATAAGCAGGTATAATATGTCAGTTGTTGGCGATAAATAAATAAAAATAAGAAATAATTTCTCGTGTATGAGAAATAATTTTTTGTGTCCAATTTGTTTCGTTCATGTTTTTCAATAATAAATTATGATATATTTTTCAACGTTCACGACGGAAACAAACGCACTGTGGGTTTTCTTTTATTTGCCGTTGACCATTTATTATTCAGACTTGTGTAGGTATATGTACGCTGCACTTTAAAAATATTGCCAAGTCAAAAATGTTCGGAGGCCCAGCACACTTCGCTCATTGACATTATTTACCGCTAATGGATTGCCCATCAACACTCACGGCAAAAATAAATGTAATTAAATCTCGGACTGCGGTGAGCATTTAACGAGCAGCACGTATAATATTGCCAATGTACCAACCCTATAATTAGAGCAGATTTTTTCTACGAAATCTCGAACGATCAGTCGACGTAAGGAATAAACGTCTCGTTGATGGTAAAACGAGGTACACTTACCTATAGTCATTCATGGCGAAAAATTAACCTCATCCGACGTCCCGAGTTTCAGCTATCAATCAAAGCACAATTTTTACACATAACTAACTCAAATTATTCTTTCCACAGCTGCAGGTCTGCTGTACCTCAGTACCTGTCAAACGTAATTATACGATTGAAATACATTTGATGAATTGCAAAACAAGTCGTTACGTTTCGGCGTTCATTTGAAAAGTAAAAATAACAAATGTACCCCATTACAATTACCTGGGTACTTAGTGAAACGTATAGGTTGGGATTATATTTGGATTTTAAGAACAGTGTACCCCAGCATCTTTAAGATATTTTGTCCTTAAGATTATTTACGTAAGCTCCAGTACCGAATTATTCTACAAAAAGCATCTCTTCTTTGACAAATCAACACAATTATTGGCGTTCTTCGATGCTCAATGGTTGATTAAATTCAATTGCGATGATATCTATATTCAAAATGCTTTAGCAACTCCAATGAAACGATCAATGCATAAAATAGTTTAGCTACTAGAAAACAAACAGCAGATGATTCAAATATTATTATATTAAAGATTTGACGTTTTTATCAAAATAAACGAATTCCTTTTTATATATTTTTTTAGTTCGTATAACGTGACTATATCAAACAAAGTATATACCTACCTAGGTGTTTTGAATACATTTTATATTTTATTAATTCAATGATTACCGCGTATACCTTATACCAGCGAATTTAACATTATCACTTGTGTGCAATAGCTAATGAGTTAATTATCCAAGTGAAATATTATTAATTCACTATCTAAAACGTATGTCTGATTTCCATTTGTATAAACTGTTTTAAGACTCGGCACAATCGATAAATCCCACGCAATCATTAAGTACCTACGGCGAATATTCGGCGAACGGAAAACAGTGTTTGATTGTTTTAATTTATCTCGTTCGTACATTATTAACTACACACAATTAGCACTAAGAATATATTGATATGTTAATTTTGAAAATTGTTTTTGGTATGCATAGGCAATTAATATTAGGGCAAAACAAACATCACATTGCATGTGCTAACCGTAAAGTTTACCGACTAAATCTGTCTGTCGACAAATATATCACTGCTGCAGTCGTGAAGAATAAAATATGTATATAAAGGAACGCATTTATTTGTTATTCAACACCACCGTACAAATATGAAATACACGACACATAAATTATAAATATTTTTGATATCGTTATTATGTAACTAAAAAAAAAAAAATGTCCACTATAATATAATATTATATTGTACTATTGTTGTATATTATTATACAATTTATTTTTTCATAGTTATTATTATTAAATGAGTTATACATAAAACACCTTTCACTCTCTCAATTAGCATAATGATCCTGCTTTTAAATTTCTCCATGTTTTAACAGTAATATTATTATTATTTCATTTTTATTTTATTTTACAAGAACATAAAAAACCCAGGGTAACGACCACATTACTAATCAAACTAACCTTATATTTACATTTTTTTTCGGACTTAATAGTCAATGGTATTTAAAATGTGTGCGAAATTGTTCAAACTTTGATATTTTCACCTTACAAAGTGTTTTAAATTCTTAGTTAAAATTGTACTTAATGGGATATGCGTATAATGTACTTTATTCGCTGTGGGTAAGGTATGATTATTTCATGTTTTCTTCATTCTTACTCGTACTTACATTTTTGATTTAAGAATGATATAAATTATGGAATGTTCACAAGTGTAGCAGTATTATCGTATTAATTAATATCTTATACTTTCTATGTTAAACGATACAAATATTACCGACAGCCAACCAGTGGACGGGTTTAAATAGTTAAAATAATTAATTTTGTTTGAGTTATCTGCCCATCTGTGTTTGATAGTTATGACAATTATTATGACGATACAGGAATACATTCAGTTGTCAGCTGCCACTCTTCAGTCGTCGATCGAAGATGTCAAAAAGTCAAAACTATATATAGTATATACGTCACCTATCTCAAATTTTCGTGTTAAAACTACACAATTTAAACTTTAAGTATCTAAATAATTTGATACAGAATACAATATATTGGTATTATATACATATTATTATAATTATTATAATATTGGTATAATAGTGTAGGTAGTTATTAAATTCGAAACATTTCAAGATTTTGTAAATATAAGTACTATACCACCTACATTAATAGCATGTATAGTATTAAACAATTAAATTGTATTTTAGTCCAGTTACATTTTTTTTCAAGCCCGATTTTCCAAATTATAATTATAGAAGCTAAATTATGTATTTGAATAATGCACAATATTTGTTCTTTTTTAAACTTATTTTTCTACCAATATTTAAAGTAAAATTAAAATTCGGCCTTTACACCGACCTGAAAAATATTATGTTAAGTTAAAAAAAATTAAGGAAATCCGACTATTCTACTGGGCGTGAGAGTTTTTTCTGGGAAGTAATTTTCATCAATAAAGTTCGCCGTATAAACCGCCTCCCCCCACTCCTAAAAAGGTATCGAGCAGTAGATTAGTGGAAAAGTATTATAATTAAGGTAGTAACTAAAATATAAAATATAATATTCAAATTTTATGGAATTTCAAGAAAATTGGAAAAACCACTGGCACCCTTAAGAGGTGAATATATTGGCATTGTGTTCACAAAGCACAAATGATAAAAAAAGATCCAATTTTTTCCTTGAGTCGTAAATTTATATAAAATAATCAATAAATGTGATTATCTGCCCATACTTTACGACGAGTAAAGATGCCTTTTGTAGAAAGATTATCTCTTGAGTTAACTACAGCTGATATATTTTTATTATAATAACAGCTGCAGCTTGTGCAGTATATTATTTAGATTATAGCTGCATTCGCGGATACCAATTTTTTATAGGAATGGTTTTAAAATTGAATTTATTTTGTGGGTGATATTGAAACTAAAAGTAAAACTATTAAGACACTAACCCAACTAGGTGGTGAAAAATATTTAAATAAGTATTATATTATTTAATATTAATACAAAAGTTTAGAAGTGGTTTATTTTTACCAAATACCCATATGATTTTCCAACGTAATTCAAATCATTTTTTAGGCACGCGTTTGGTGTTGAAATACATATTTTGTATTCTATATTATCATGCAATATATTTCGAACACCAAGCAAAATAATATGCAAATGTGATTGGAAAAAATCTTTTCAAAATATGTGAGCGTATTATATGTGGCTGATTTGAATACAGACGCTCTTTTTTGCAAATCAATAATTCAACGTGCAAGGGCGACCGTGTGACCGTGGCAGGAAACGGAAAACCGAAAATGCTAAATAAATCGATTCACTATAATCCGCGATATATCAATACGTATTATTATATACCTAATAATATTATAGTGCGTCTCGGTATAGGTAGGTAAGTCACGAAGTCCGACTTACATCCCACCACACCGCACCAACACACATCTCGTCTGCATGCCGTTTCAGATAGGTTCATTTATTATAATAAAATATAGTCTGGTGGTGTATGATGTATGTATGTATTCCACGAGCGTAACGCAATATAATAATAATAATAATACCTATAAACAACAGAGGCGTGTCGCGGGTATCCAAAGTTATGGGACTTTTTTTTTTATTCAATATAATAATAACAATAATTTTGATCATGAATTTGAGTGCATTTTTACAAATATTTATTCCAAAATTATTACGAAATAATATACTTTTAATTCGTAACTTCGAGATCAAACGACTGATTAGACCGTATAATTTTAATAATGACCGTTTTTAATAAATTATATTGCTACATCCGAAGTGATATACAGGGTGATTTTTATTTTTATAAAACCATTTTTGAGGACTTTAGTACAAACATTTTAATAACTCAGAAACTACTCATTACAATTTTGATATAGATACATTAAAATATTCAAGAAAATTATTCGCTAAATAATTTGCAGCAAAAATTAATATGGATGTAGAAGGTTGAACAGAACCCTTCTTAAGTGAACGCCCCTTAATTATTACAAAAACAAGAGAAATAGTATAAGTACCTATAGAGTAAAGAGTACCTATAGGTATTTATTTCCTGATAACCCACCCCGCTGTCTTAAACGAAACTGACCCATTGACCTCCTTAACATTTAAAAAAAAAAAATTTAAAAAAACCGTTTAGACCATTAAGAACTACGGTCATTTGGACTTCTATCACGCCGTCCAGTCTTGTATACTTGTAACCCCCCTCACCACATAATACCTATTGTATAAATTTATTACACATTGTATATATTCATGTTTTCTAATAAAAAAGAAAAGGTATTTATTAGTTATTAAACAATGTGTGAAGGCAATAATTTTTGAACCGGGACACTGGAATTGGTATATAATAAAATATATATTATAACACACATTGTGTAACGTATAGGTACATTATTGCTTGGACAGTAACTGCATAACACGTATCGTACCTATATTATAACACCGATGGTCGACGGGTAAGAAAATGTCTAAGATTCCATCTACACGACCGACGGTACTTAACGCTTGCGTTGTGGAAAATTGTCAGTTTTGAAATTTTAAACTTTCGCCGCCGAGGCACATCTG
This sequence comes from Macrosiphum euphorbiae, assembly GCA_949089665.1. Taxonomy (NCBI): domain Eukaryota; kingdom Metazoa; phylum Arthropoda; class Insecta; order Hemiptera; family Aphididae; genus Macrosiphum; species Macrosiphum euphorbiae. The sequence goes on from CARXXK010000005.1 coordinate 12,952,981, forward strand.
TATATTAATAATGAATAAAAGTCGCACGTAAGTGTACTTGACAGACATTTCTTAGTGTTTTAATATCAAAATTAATGTTTATAATTTACTAATTAGTTGTACACAAGCAGTAACGTTGTGTGTTATATCATAATATACATATACCTACCTTTCAATAAAATAAGAAAATATATTCATCAACTTTTAAACTGTATTCAATCTCAGAAGTAATGTTTGAAACGGGAAAAGAAAAAAGGTTTTGCAACTAAAAAAGTAAATTTGTCTCTAATTATTTAAAGAAATTAATTAATTCCCCTATACGTAAACATACATTTGTGAATTGTAATGAATTAAATTTTATAATCTGCAGATCGCATATAAATAGATAAAACACATTTTTTTAGTCAATCAACACAATTTATTTAATTACTTTCTTAAACTATAAAAATTATACTTTCATGAAGTGTAATGTATTCGAAAAATATTTTTAACTTGTTCATTTTATTCTTGGAAGTTATCTGTTTTTCAGCCATAACATGGTATAAAATTTGATGATTGATGAATGGAATTATACCACTTTAATATATTTTGTTAGATAAAGTTTATTTTTGTTTACATGCTTCTTGGTTTCTTTGTGTCTCGATCTCATAATAGGTATACTTAATTTATGTACCTACTTTTCAAAATAACAATTGGTTGGATTATTATTATTTCTATAATATTTTGAATACTTTGAATAATATAAACTTTAGTTACAAAACAGCTTATTCAATAAGCAACTGTAAAATTAAATCGCATTAAATAACATAAACGAAAAATAGTGTAGTGTAAATGTAATAGCATGATAAAATTGATACTTAGAAAAAATGGTCCATACTGAAGTTATACAAATTTACTGAACATAATTGGTAGGTACGTCGATTTAAACATTCTTAATAATATTTTTTAAATAATGGTAAACATTTTTACAAAAAGTAATAATTTTTCCGGCCAAAATAGTAATAAGCAATGTGATTGCCCGAATCCATAAAAAATATTTTATTGTTTTTAATTATAAAACCACTGATAGTTATATTGCTTTAGACGAATACAATATTTTGGAAATCATTTAATAGTAATTAATATTATATTGCAATGTATTATACTTTACAAATTTACAAGCTTCAAAAGAAAACAGTTTTTGGTAATATTTGTGTTACTAATTTTATGATTTGATTATATTTTCTTACTTATTATTACTTAATAATTAATATTTTAGTGCAAATAACAAATAATAGTGATTTTAACAAATAATAGTGATTTTAAATTATGGTTATTAACAAACTAATATCATATACCATGGCGTATAATAATATTTAAGTGATATGAATCTTTAAGAGTGAATAAGAAAATTGTACTCTGGCAAGATAAAAAATGTTTAGGCGATAGAAAAAATTACCATATATATAGATTGCTCGTGGATGAAATGTTAAAATGAAAATAGAAATTCTGCATTTGACGTCGTAACCTTCGATATGTGTGACCTGCGGTGAAATTTTCGATGCCTATATTATTATGTACAGACTCCACAGCAGTTTTTCCCTCTGCCCTAATTTCTGACCGAATAAAAACTCGGTGGAATGTCACCCCGAGCTTAATTATTAATTGTCCAAAGAATTTTGTACGGCTACCTCCGGAACGCTATATAAACGGTTTTGTTTATCTACAAAGAACACAAAGACTACCCCACCAGTGCTAATTACTGAACAGGAATCGAGAGACTCGGAGCAAAGTTGGTTGCTGGTGGTACATAATTCGTAAACAACAAACGCGGGTAGAGGTACCTGTTCAAAAATTTACCCGCGTAACTATAAAGCCAAAGTGTAAACATATTATTAGTCTACTCCGTTCTTAACTCGAGAAATTATCATTTAACCGACTCGTCTACGACAGGCTGTAAATTGTCTTGAATGTGGGTACACATAATCGCATATCCAAGGCACTCATCTGTACCGATCACGAGCCATCTAGTTTCGGGCAGCGCTATGATGTAGATTTTTTTGTCAATCGATTTCGCGTTACTTACGACAACAGCCACGATGGAGACATGCACTCCTCGATTGTAGTTATCGAATTCGTCAGTAACAATGTACCTAATTTAAGCTACACATCGTGTTGGCGTTAGGCATACCGTGAATCACAAGTGCATATTAAATGGAGAATGACCCGCAACGACCATGATTCGAAACGATAAAAATATTATAATATTATCATCGTAAATGTAATAACATAATGACACAATATTTTAATTTCGTACCAGAAAATAATTAAAAGTATTAAAATATATTCATAGAAAAATTTAAAACAAAAAAAAAATAATCTAACGACGGGTCATAATATTTTTTAAGCAACGTTAATCTCGAGTGTCTGATTGTTTACTTTTGGCTCGTTAAATTTCTACTTTAATTTTAATACCTTCTCCTTATTTTTAATATAATTTGTGAGGAGGAGTATTAATGATCTCTAATATTAGTTATACATATTATATAGGTGATTAAAATATGTATACAGATGTAAGTATCGGTAGACGACGGTCAAGTTATTTATGGAGTAAACACGAATCGAAATATTTGTTAGCAAATAATGTATCATGTATATTATGACTATGTGATGAATTCGTTCGACATTCAAGTGTACGAATGATTTGTACTTATTGGTTTTGCAATGATGTTTTTCTTTCATCGTACGTTTTTATGGGTAGACTATTGAAAAAGTTTCAAGTAGCCCTTTTAAAGACGGATTCGATATCCTGGGGGGTACTTTGATATAATGTCGTTTTTTGATTTTTTTTAAATAGAAATCTGGTAATTACGACTAGTAGTATACTCTTTGGGATTTTCTAGTAACTTTTCAAAAAACAATTTAAAACCAAACAATATTAGGAACCTCGTATTATATTAAATTCAGAAGTATTACGATTTTATTAAGTTTTTTTTTTTATCTTGTACCCATTCCTTACGATAAAACGTTAAATTGTAGGTCATAAGACTCGACATTTTAATACAGGGTTACCTGTATCATATTCTTTACTATATTCAAGACATTTCGAAAATCATTAATTAAAAAAATCTTTTTACGCAATATTAATAATATTAACACTATGAAACCCAGTTCTAATCAAAGGCATTTTTTAAATGTAGCGATTTATCATTGCTATCAAATTTTTGAAGAAACCTTCATGTCACCGCTCTCCGGACAGCTTTTATTAAATTCGATTGGCCAATCCATCTTCAAATAATATAACACTAGTATCAGGTGTGCATTTCTGCGTTTATCTAAAGTTTTGATAAATATCAATCATAATAATATAACATCTTAAAATAAACAAGACGATAACCGATAATTTGAAATGTTAAGATGGTATTGTATAATCAATTATTATTACCAGTAAATCGACATAAAAATTGACAATACCTATAGGTATCAATAATTGTTATTACAAAATCACTTGAGTGAAAAATTATTTTAACGGAAGACTTATTATATTAATAATAGTATTTTATAAAAATGCATAACATATGGGTATTTCGCGTTAAAAATATTACGATTTTATGGAACAGGCTGTTCACATAAGTTCGACACAATAGTTGATCTATAGCCACACTATTATGCATTGTCATCGTGTATAGCTGCCAACTGTGGTTCGGTAAACCATAGTGTAATGGTGTGGGTGGTATCGATCGCGGTTCATGGTAGATCTATTAGTGAAATAATTAATAAATGTCGGCATTTGTCGTACCGTGACTGGGACTCTCCGGTGGTCAGATTGTTTCTCAGCGGGAAAACAACAATTCAAAAATCTTTTCGAATTTATCGCACCAGAGCGAATAAATCGTACGACATTCGACAGTACTTATTAGGTATATAATATAATGCTACGTCCACGGTCGTCATTAGAGAGTGGTTTTAAATTTGTTTGAGTTCACAACAGTTGTTTCAGGGTTTACCGGGAAGAGTGGAGCACCGCCAGGCGCCACCTTGGGTTTTTGGTCGGTTTATTTTGATTTTTTTTTGGGGGGGGGAGTGGGCTCGTCGAGTATATACCTACCATAAAACAGATTGCAGTTTTTCCCAGTGACTGGTGTGGCAAGATTGAACACCTATACACTTTATATAATAGTGTGGATGGCGCTTAAAGTACACCACAAAACAATACCTATGTATACACACATATTGTTTTTTAGTACGTTTTTGTGAATTTAGCACACACGATTGACCACGCGCGAAACCCGCAGACCTGCATTACCACATTTCATATATTATTATGATTCAATTCGATTAGAAGTGTATGTTGTGGTCTTAAATTTGTCTAGTTATTATTTTCGTGATGATTTATTTTCCAATTATTATTATCTTTTAAATTGAAAATGGTGCTATTATATACGCGTCATATTATTTATATTTTATAGCCTCGTCGAAAAATAGACTATGGCAGCGCGTCGCTCTAAAAATCCACGCACAGCTGTGACATTACAATATTGATGATTGGACTATTTCAGAAATAAGAAATTTGTTTGCGTTCACAACAGTTGTTTCAGGGTTTACCGGAAGAGTCGAGCACCGCCAGGTGCCACTGTGGGTTTTTGGTCGGTTTATTTTGATATTTTTGGGGGGGGGGAGGGGGCTCGTCGAGTATATACCTACCATAAAATAGATTGCAGTTTTTCTTAGTGACTTGTGTGGCAAGACTGAAAACCTATACACTTTATATAATAGTGTGGATGGTGCTTAAAGTACACCACAAAACAATACCTATGTATACACACATATTGTTTTTGAGTACGTTTTTGTGAATTTTCCACACACGATTGACCACGCGCGAAACCCGCAGAACTGCATCACCACATTTCATATATTATGATTCAATTCGATTAGAAGTGTATGTTGTGGTCTTAAATTTGTCTAGTTATTATTTTCGTGATGATTTATTTTCCGATTATTATTATCTTTCAAATTGAAAATGGTGCTATTATAGACGTCATATTATTTATATTTTATAGCCTCGTCGAAAAATAGACCATGGCAGCGCGTCGCTCTAAAAATCCACGCACAGCTGTAACATTATACAATACTGATGATTGGACTGTTTCAGAAATAAGATAACAGTGATAGTGATACCGTGCAATTATAATTATTTTGACCGCAAAAAATATATCAGAAAATATACACGTGAGTTGAGCAAATTTCCCCGGTTGACCGTTCGTTTCACTTTGATAAAAAATTTTAAATTTATCCATCAATATATACGCTCAATAAGGCAAAACCGTCTAGGACGATTGGTCGCTGTCTTGAAGATGAGTTTGAGCATTTATATACTATAGCCACTCAATATTATAAATTTGTAACACAACGCGTAAACCCACCGTACGGATATCGTCTCACTCTGTCACGATATGTATAGGTAATCGGACGTCTTCTTCTCGACGATCCCTAGACAAAGGGTCTCTGAGTTTTCGGGTGGTTGGTCTCACGATATGGTTATATAACCTCGACCGGTAATCTATTTTCGGAGCTCAGTGGCTACTCGGGAATTTGAAGCGTAATAAGTGTCACAAACTATGTCCGAGATTGTCGACGGCATTATTATATAATGGTTCGTTTCGGACAGTATATAATAACATAATATATACATACTGCACGATATGAGTACGGTGGTGTCCCTTTCGGTTTCACGAGAAAGGGAGAGGAGTGGTGTCACAGGGACCTAGCAGTAGTCGCAGTGAGGGTGTTTCTTTTTCGTTTGGACTGGCGATCATTCCATGTTACTGCTATGCCACGTGACTGTCGACCTACTCGTGACTTATATCGATTTACCGTGAAATTATACCTGCACCGTGAACGGAGCTTGAGAACTTATCGACCTTTAAATTATTAAAAAGTCGAGAAGTCTGTAAGTCTGTATATTTCTAGTTTTCACTAGTCGAATAGTGTTTTTGTTACGGTTTGGAAAATTAATGATTCGCAAAGTCATGCAAATTGTCTACTAAATAGTAAAATATTGAGTTTACAAAAGGACTTATTGCCGAAATGAACGAATATGAGTATAGGTACCTATTATATCGTTATAAACTGATAACTTGTAATAATTTGGGGACAGCTAGTGAAAATATTTTTAAACTACAATACCAGAGGTACGTCGGCTCGTATACAATATTATAGTTATCGAATAACATCTAATATTATCTCAAATTATATAAATTTTTCATACTAATCGTACGATATATTTACATTGCATTTTTACAGTAAGTACATTTTAATATTAGACAAATTGTAGTTTTATATAAAATATGTAAATAGGTACCTACTGTGAAATGTATGTGGATTATTTTTAATGTAAAAGTATATAATATTTTATAAATTATGATAAATTATTATGGCACAGTGTTGAATAGCAGCCGATGTTATTATGGTCATGAATGTTATACTTCATATTACATCATACTTTAGTGGCTATTTTGACATTATAAATATGCTATAGGTACCTAGAGCGAAAATGTTTGGCAAAATAATAATTCGTTGACATGAATAAATTATTTAAGCAATCGAATAATGGATCAATATTTTTACATTTACTTTTACACAGAGAACATATACACCCTTAATTAATAGACTTGTGCCGAGTTGCGCACAAAGCCTAAGCAAATACAATTTATTGTCGGCCGCGTAATTGAAAAATGTTTTTATTTTTCACATTAAAACGTTACCTACAATATTAAGAGTATAAGAATTAGCCATTGAAATTGTACACGTTTAGAATAAGTGTTGATAATATTCTTATGTTTGCCTTTGCACTATGCACAAATGATAAACAAACATTATCAACTGTAAGGCAATAACAATAATATTGCCAGTACATAATATTATAATACACTCGAACAATTGGAACGAGAGATTATTTTACGATTATAATACGCATTTCTCTATGGGTGTGAAATCGCAGAGAAACATATATAAAAGCAATAACGATTATTATGCGTGTACATATTATAACTAAACTATTTATTATGACGTCTTAATGATAGTGTTCTTGTTAGCGAAGTCCTGGGGACGATACCGTGTCGCATTCCACCGAGTCGAGACACTGAACGATGTAATACAGATTTGTGAAACTTGTTAAACGTACAACTTTTTAAAGTGCTGATATGAACTGCAGCATTGTATCTTATATGATATTATGTACGTGTGCAGTCTCGGAGGTGCCTCGTCGGAGCGACACAACCTTGTCACTGTTCCACCTAAATTTGACGAGAAAAGTTTGACGTAAAATAAAAACCACCAGGTCGTAATATATATATATATTGGATAAGACGCGACGCTTAATGACCGGCGAATAACCCCCAAACATCTGTCCGGGAAACTTTTCATTTGGTATTCGAGGTATTGCGCACACAACTGTTACGCGGCGATAAGTTTATATCATGTAGATAAGTCTTAAATGAATACAGGAGGAGTGTGTTCGCAGACAAAGCAATTTCGAGGCGGTGTGTGGAGGTAGGTAGGTATACCTCTAATACGCTTCTAGGTACAGTGTATATACGAGTACGAAATATATATTGCATATTATGCGTTGGCATCTAAAAGGTGGACCGTAAAATATAAACGCAATCGTAAAAACAAATCGTTTAGTATTCACTACTTTAAATTGAAAATGTACCTACACCGCGGTGCATAACAATAAAACCCCGTCGAATCATACACGGGATTTTGGGGTGGCTGCAGCGTATGCTATAAAACGTACAGTGGGTAACTTTTTGCAGGCGGTTTCACCTCAATGTAATCCTCTAAAACCTCTGCGAGCAAGCAGTATATATTGTCCTCTATCCGCTGAAAAGTTTTGCAAAAATATGACGTAGGTAAACGCATTTTATACGTGTACGATTAATTAAATGCGCTTAAGGTGTACGGCGAAAGGTGAAACTATATAGTGTGTGCACGAAGGGACATACAGAAAAACATTGATGTACTGCAACAGCCAGAATTCGATCCTATAAGCAACTGCGTGCGAACTACAATGTCATCATCCCCGTTATTGATATTAAATAGTAATCCATTATGCAATATGTACCTACCCCCCCCCCCACACCTATTATAATAACAATATGTTTTTTCGAATACAAAAAATCGTAGCTTTTAATTTTTTTAGTGTTATATTCTAAAACCTCTGCTAGCGAGCAGTATATTGTTCTCCACGGAAAAGTTCGCAAAAATATGACATAGGTAAACGCATTTTATATGTGCACGATTAATTAAATGCACGTAAAGTGTACGGCGAAAGGTGAAACTATATAGTGTGTGCACGAAGGGAGATACAGGAAAACATCGATGTACAACAGCCAGGATTCGATCCTATAAGCAACTGCGTGGGAACTACAATTTTATCGTCCCCGTTATTGTTATTAAGTAGTAATCCATTATGCAATACGTACCCCCCCCCCACACCTATTATAATAACAATGTGTTTTTTTTAATACAAAAAGTCGTTACTTTTATTTTTTTGAATTAATAATCACCTTAATGTAATCCTCTAAAACCTCTGCGAGCGAGTGAGCAGTATATTGTCCTCTCCGCGGAAAAGTTTCACAGAAATTTGATATAAGTAAACGCATTTTATACGTTCACTATTAGTTAAATGCGCGTAAGGCGTAGGTAAGGCGAAAGGTGAAACTTGCATGACGGGAAACATCGATGTAGAACAGCTAGAATTCGATCCTATAAGAAACTGCGTGCGAACTACAATTTTACCGTCCCCGTTATTGTTATTGAGTGGAAATTAATAGAAATCCGTTATGCAATACTACCTCTATGCCTTTTATAATTATCATATTTGTTTTTAATACAAAAAGTCGTTACTTTTAATTTTTTTAGTGTAATATTCCAAAACATCTGAGAGTGAGCAGTATGAAAAGTATTGATGTACAACAGCCAGGATTCGATCCTATAAGAAACTGCTTGCGAACTACAATTTTATCGTCCCCGTTATTGATATTAAGTAGAAATTAGTAGAAATCCATTATGCAATAAGTACCTATTATAATGACTATATTTTTAGAATACAAAAAATCGTAGCTTTTAAATTTTTTTAGAATATAAAATATGATACACAATATAATAATTACATACATTGATGAATTAATATACAAATAACAAATTAGGAAAACTTTGCTTTTAATTACCAGTCCATCTAGTTTACACCTGCGTGTAATGTAATATTGCCATTTCGTTATGGTAATTAATTACAGAAACACTTCGTAAATCATTATCAGCGAGACCCTGCAGGGTACTTGTTACCTCAGCTATAACCCACCCTAAACCTGTGACAAAAACATCGTAAACTTTGCATACGTAAATTAGTAGATTCCGACATGAACGCATAACGTAAAAACAAAAGATGTACGCCATTATAGCTTTATTATTACTATTTATTAGTTTAATGCATTCGGATGAGTTGTAAATCTGAATTTCCGTGTAAATATTCAGTAAACCTAACATCAACTGTAGTGGCTTAAAGTAATCCTCGCGGCCACATTTGGACGTAATGAAAAAATATAAACGTGTAATCAATCAACACGACAATATCACAATCACGAGGTTTATTCGAGGCAGCTTTAACCACAAACGGTTAGAGCCTACAACGCAGATACGATCGGTAGGAGCATAACTTCTTTCCAAACGATTAATCGATATACCTAGCATATTATTATTATCAGTTGTGGTTTGTCGGATTTCGCAGAGTGCTTCGACTCTGCTGCAGGTCTCTGCTCAAGCGTCAATGGGAAGGGATAATTTTTTACGGCTGTTCGTTGGTGGAGCGAAGGTTTGATTTGGTCTCGTGACGATCAACGAGCACGAAGGAGGAGAAAAATAAAGAGAAAACGGAAATAAACAAACTTTAAGAAGGCGCCGGCAGTGTCCATTAGAATAGTAATATATTATCTGGCCTGTGCAAACAATATAATATAGATACCACCTCGAACAACGACTATATATCGATCGAGCTATAACCTTCTGTGATTTCGTTTTGGACAATATGCCTACCCTAATTATGATATACCGCTAATCCGAATTATTACGGCGGCACACTGATTATCAAAGTCGAATATAACACGGTGTTTAGTTAACCTCTAGAGCTCTGATCTTCGCGAACGACATTTCGATGGCAAACTAAATAATAGTAAATACATATATATACTAAATATGTAGGCACCTGTCACAACGTACACTATCCGACGTTATACAGCGATGACACGTCTAATGTAAAATTACTCAAATTCACAACGCCACGGTGTCCTCTGAATGGACTAAATGTGTTTATGAATCTATGTGCAGTAAACACTATATAAATGTGTATATGTGTGTGTCAGGCGCGTATACAAGAAAATATTTTGAGGGGGGTTTCAAGTTATACATTTTCCCACTTTTATACTATAAAAACATATTTAGTAATTTTCCTGAAATTAGAGGTAGGAGGAGAGGGTGAACCTGTAAAATCCCCCCTCGTGTACACGCCTGGTGTGTGTCGGTTTATTTGGTTTTCTGTAAGATGCATGTTATGTTTGATCACTGTATAATCCCACAGAGAGTGATGAAGAGTTCGTCATCGAATAAAATCCAGGAAAAAATTTCTATTTTATATACGTATATTTTGTTTACACGTGGTTTTGACGTGGCCAGACGGAGGACTGCAGTGCTTGGACACAGTATACAACATAGTTTTCAAACACCAAATTAATATAATAATAATAAATTACATTATCTCTTGTGGGCATAACATTCTATATTATACTTACATTGCGAATGTCATAATAGCTAAGTGTTAAAAAATTTAAATAGTTTTGGAGATTTTGAAAATTCTAGAGTTAAAACATTGTTTGCTTTTATTCCCAAAAAAGAACCGATGTGTTATAAATATACGTGTATTAAAGGTTACAGGATACCCTTTACATTTTAACCATCAATATTGTTATACTTATATTCTAAATAAGAATTGAAACCAAGAAAATAAATGTAAATATTCTATTTGAAACATTTTGTAGGTAGTAGGGTACCAATAAAAATCATGATCATATCTTTTAAGATTGAAAAAATTCATAATGCATTACAATTTGTTCGTTCAGGGTATTTTGTATATCATAATATCAATATCTATTATGCATAAGTTATATGTTGTTTTTTGCTGTTTCAACAACTAATATTTAATTAGAAACGAAAAAAAATCCCAACTCATGAGTGCTATTAACCTAATTTTAAGTAGCCAAACTTAAATTTAATTCAAAATGAACTCAACTTTACCTTAAGTTGATCGAAGTCTGTCATCAAAACTTTATCAGTTTACTAATACAAAATAAATTGTGGTTAAGTTTAACTAATCATATAGGTACGAAAATGATCTATACCTCATTGGATTGAAACGGTTATAGATAATAGTATAATACATTTATAAAATTATTAGTATAATATTACAAAGTATATTCAATTAAATGCGCTTCCTAACATTTATACATAGTATAATATTATTTATATATTATAATTATATAGTATTTATATTATAACTTCACCTATATTAAACCGAAGTGTTGTATTTTTAAATCAGTAGAATTATAATAATCAAATTATAAAAAATTATTCAGAGTGTAGGTAGGTAACTATTTGTTTCAAATGTCTAGCAATTTCCAAATAATGTAAATATTGCTTCATCGTCAACCTATTAAAGGAAACACAATTTTGTTGAACATATTTACACATTCAAAACAATATACTCAATGTAGTTAGGTGTGATATCTTATTTTAATAACCAAACCTGTGTACCTATACGTTCAACCATAGGCGCAATTTGGGGGGTTCTTGGGAGTGCTTAGCACCCCCAAATTATTGATAGTATCATCGAATTTTTATTGACTATAATATTATGCCATATAGGTATTTGGATACATTTATTTCTAAGACCTTACAATTTTCATAATATTAATAATACATAGGTACCTATCAGAATAATAATGTAGATAAAAGTGTGGCAAAGCCCCCCACTGATGACTTTAGTCGACATAAATCTAGCACCCCCCCCCCTATAAATTTAACCCAAATTGCGCCTATGCGCGTAACTCTAAGATAGATCACACTTTAAAAAATAAAATAAGCAAAATATTTTTTTATCATGTTGAATTTAGCAAAAAACCAAAAAAAAACTTAGACGTTTGGGCTATTAAGATTGTTTTTTAATAAGACATAATTATTTTTTGGAACTAGCTTATTTATTTGTATTGTTGATATATTTTATTTTATTTTACAACCCAACGTTTTGTTAATACCTACAGTCTACGTATTATATTTTACAGATAATATTCAGGATAGATAATATAATGATTTTGAGAAATATTTTTCCACATGATAATGTTTAATAAAATGTAGATAATAATAATATAATATACGTAATTTTGTTTTTTTTTTTTTTATAACAAATAATAAAAATAAAAGTACCCATTGCGTACATATAAAAACTTATATCATAATATTTTAAGCGTAAAATGTATGTAAAAGGTATTATGATAACACTCTAATATTTATACGAAAATAGCTGGAACATAAAAACCAGATGCAAGTGAATTTATATTTTCATTGATATTATACATATTAAAATTTAAAACTCGGCATCGGGAATCTTACACTTGCCATTGGAGTACCGCCAATTATAACAAGAATTATAAGCTACGGGAAACGACAAAAAAATAAAAATAAAAATATATTTATCCAACAATAATATTTTAATTTGGCATCACTTCCTATCATGCAACGTGGAATTATATTAAACGACCAGTCATGGTGAACATGCAGAAAGCCGAATATAATTATATAATTTTTACATTTTTTTTTTTTTAACAATGGCCCAAAGAAATTCTGGGGAAACAAATTATAAGGTGAGAATGTTCAGTATGGACACAAAACAAAAATTATTTAATATGTTTATATCATATTTTTTATTAATAATATTTTCTTTGTTTTCATTTATCGATGTGTTTTTCTATTAATATTGAATAATAACTATAATTTCAACTTCCAGGTTAAGTAGTTAGTAGAGATATAACAGTATACCAGCTGTACCTACATAGTGATGAACATTTATCAATATTTAATTCACTTTATTTACCAACAAATTTTTTCCATCTCTTTATTTGTTCGTTTTGACTGATATATTAATTTTAAATATTCGATACAGTTTAATTTTAAGCTATTTTTATTTCAGACTGTAAAATACTGTATTAATTCAAAATTCTAACAAGTCGTTTATTAGTTATTACATTTTATTTACTAAAGATACGATGGAGTATATAAATTAAGAAGCCATGATAATAGGCCCACGAGTAGAAACTAATATTTTATAATTTGTAAATATTTTGTAAGTATAATAAGTGTCTAAATATTACTTATATTTTATGTAAAACCTTTATACTCAAGAACTATAATTATCGTTAACAAGTCTATTAAATTTGGGTACCTAACCCAAAAACTACTTGTTTGAAATTTGATTTATAGAATGGTCGAATTTTTTTTTTTTAAAAAAGACCTTCTACTAAGTAGTTTTAAACAGGGGTTTTGCATTTAGAAAAAAAAATGTATATCATCATATCTATTATTTTAAAGGTATGTTATAAAATAAAGTATTATTAAAATTATTAAAACGTATTATTATTAAAAAAAGTATTTGAAAATACGGTTCTTAAGTAAGTATATAGTTAAACATTTCAAAAATCAGAATTTGAATAAATATACATTATTTAGGGTAAAATTGAATTAAACATGCCTGGTGAATCAGCCTACGAATATCAAAATTATTAATTAACTCAATCTTTATGATTAACAATTGTTAATCATAATATTATGTTAAATTTAAATACGTAGATAATGTAATATCATAATTATTTTAGACGTTAAAATGACTTGGTATAGTAAAACTAAGCGTTGTTAAATAAAAAAAAAAATTGTAAAGAATATTTTTAATTTTTAATTATAAAAATGATGTACGTTAGCGTAAGGTGTCTTTTAAATATGAACGAAATTATGAATCATTGTATTCAAAATCCTGAGTAGATACCAGTCCACCAAACAACAATCAAGGCTTTTAATGGTGCTTGATTAGATTAATTAATATTTACAGATTTTCGGTATTTTTCAAAAAAAAAAACTATGTGCTGAATGCTGATACAACTTTTCCTAAACAAGACCCATCCAGGGTTATGATAATCTGTCTGCGTGTAGAAATGTTATATGAAAGTTGTTGAAAGTCTGCAATGTGATAAAAAGTTTCAGACAGTTATTTCCACAGCCCACATACTGTACTTAGTGCTTTATCGCAATGGCGTTTGTACATCAATCCTATATAATTATATCATTGGGTATTATAAGTACTAAAATAAAGAACATATAATATTCAAATAATATATTATGCTGCAGAATATCAAACTATTACTCCGCACGGACCATGGGAATCCTTTCGGGTGTTAGGTACATACCATAAATATTTTATACAAAACAATTTTTTTTTTTTTTTCATTTAAAAATTGTTATTTATTTTCTGACGAGAAATTAATTTAATACTGTTTTACCGTAAAAAGTTTTCGAAGTTTAACAGTTCAAACGTAGGTCGTGAATAGTTTCAATTTAATAAAAATAATGAAATGAATAAAGGGAATGTTAAAAACCAAATATGAGTTATGGCCGAATGAAACAATGTTCATAGTTTGTATTGAATTTCAGTCGATGAGATAGGTACCAAAACATGTTCAACCTTTTTCATAATGTTTATTTAACAAAACTAAAAAAAAAAACATATAATAAATAATATGTTACTTAAATACTTCAATAAATATAATCTACTAATACTCACAGTAGTTGTACTCCTACTTTAAGAAATATGGACATCATCGACCTTCATTTTTTTTTTGTTCGTTTGTTTAATAAAAGTTTTAAATCATAACTGCAATAATATTATTTTAAATTTATAAATAAAAAAAATTTGGCAAATAATAACGCGATGCTATTCAATAGGTATATACATAGAATACATATATTTGAAAAGATCTCCATTATAATGGTTTATGCATAAATGATAATTTGTGGATACATTTCGTTGGTGATTATCATCGAGTACAAACGAAATATTAACAATGGGTTTTCTAGGCTCATATACTCATAGTTTATATATATATTAACAGCATGCCATTAATTCAAAATTCAATGATTAGCATAGAATAATTTCAAGACTATTCCCATAGTTAAAGTTTTTTTATTTATATTATAATGAAAGTGACATTTTTTGAACATAATATTTGTGGAAATAAAATTTTTCAACGTTCAAAATTATATTGTTATTAAAGCGAATAACATTATTTTTAAACAATATAGATCCATAATAACAATATGCTTGAAAATGACAATTTTCTTTATAACGACCTTTTATTAGTGAATATTAATAAAATATATTAATTAGTGGATATAAGTACCTATCTACTTGCAAGTCTGGGCATAAACGAGTAAAGAAATTAAAGTTAAGTTAAGTTAAACTTTTCAAAATTTAATTGTCCTTAACTATTAATTTTTAACTCAACTTATTTTTATTGATATAAACTTAATAAATAACGAGTTACTTTTAATCGATTTCAAGTTACGTTGGTTTAGTAATAATTAAATAATAATTAAAATAAAATTATTATTGATGAGTGATGACGCATATTGCATGTACATTTACTTTTTATTATTTTAAACCATATTACTGACTATTTATATATTTAAAAAAAAATAGCTTAACATAAGTTAATTGTAAATTTCTATATAACTTTTAACTTAACTGAGATAAAACAAATTAGGATAACTATTAACTTTAAATCTTTTAAAATCTTTACTATTAACTTAACTTAACTCAATTAAAAATTACCATTAACTTTCCCAGGCTTGCCTACTTATTTGTATCAAGAAAAGTATGTTATGAAGTGTAACAAGTTGTGCACCCCTCTCCATATATGCAAGCTTATATAGAAATAAATATGATACCACCTCGACAAACAATTGTAATGGCTCTTTAGTTAACTCAAATAAATCACTTTTAAATTCAATTTAATCGATATTGGATTTTAAATGCAATAAATAAAATGTAATTTAATAATATTGAGTCATATGATAATCATGTAGGTAATCACAATTCACAATTATGTAATATGTATTTCATAATTTCATTTTAAACATCAAAACATGAAATTAAATATCGATAGATGAATCATCTTTTTTAATATACCTACCATGTTATTGTTTTGTAATGCACAGTTTAAAATATAATATCAAACTCATACATACCATTATCAGTCACCAATATCATTGTACAGGTCCCATGATGAGCACCTAAGAAAAAAATAAGTAATAACAAACAATAAATAAATATGTACGTTAACTGTCGAATATAATAGATTAAGAAGAAGCATATATCTGCATCTCTTATTATTAATTATTATTTCTTACTTATTTGTACAGAATATAGATTTGTTAATACTTGCAGTGTGATTAATATCATTTTCAGCCATTTGTAGCCGTTATAAATGTTATATTATAGTTTAATTAATTTTGGATTTTCACTCAAGCAGTCAAGCATGTTATTATCATTGCTTAAGTATATCAAAATTAATATGACGGATTCAACATCTTACAATAATTATAAACTTATAAATTATTGTAAATAAAAAAATAGAAAAAATTTGTTTATAAATAGCTTAAAATAATTTTTAAAATAGCACAATATGTGTGGAAAACAATAATTCAATAACAGTGGATTAGATAATTTCAAGTTTCCACAGTTAATATATTTTTAATTACAAGAGAATAACAAAAATCATTCGAGGAGAAATCGTTATTTTACGTGCGGATATCCAATTTCGTTATTGAACTTCAAAAAGATAATACTTTCAAGCTTTTGACCATAAATAAGCAATAACATTTTTACTGACATTTATAGAAAAAACTAAATAAATTAAATGTCTATAAATAGCTCAAAAAGATCAAAAATATTTGAACAAAACTAAATAAATTAAATGTCTATAAGTAGCTCAAAAAGATCAAAAATATTTGAACTGGAGAATGGTAATATAAATATTTAGTGAAAATTTCAAGGACTCGTTACGGACTACGGTTATTCGTTTTTGAATTAGTTACAACAAAATCGATTTTGTCAAAACAAGTGTAGAGCAAATATTCCCATTTTTAGCGATTATTAAGAAAAGTACGGAGATTCTTTTACTTTTGGCCCCTTAGAGTACCAATTAGATCCAATTTGCTGCCAAAAACTACCCTTGAAGCATTTAAGCCACTTTAATAACTAATAAACGTATATGGGCACAAACTTTTTGAAATTTAAAAAGACAAACAGCATTTTAAAACAGATACATTCATATCTTCGCTCAAAATATAAAACAACGATAATTATATTATGTTAAAAATTCAACAAATCTTAAATTAAATAAAAACAATAGTTACCAGACTTATTTTTAGTTTCATATTATTCAATAATATGAAATTATTCTGTTACGTTAAAAGTTCACTTTTACTTTATTAAATTGAATGTATTAAAAACAATAACTCAGAAATAATCTTATTGGTCATTTTTTAACTTTTAAGTTACGGTTCATGCAAGAAAATATTAAAGAGTCATTTCAAAAACCTTTATATAGGTACGCATGATAATATTAAATCCCTCTGATATTAACTAAAAAAAAAAATGTTCATATACTGTACACTAAAAATCATTATTTATTTACTTCACTTTTTCCTACAAAATGTTATTGGGCAGAGTAAAAAAAAAAAAAAAAAGAATCGTAATAAAAAATTTAAAAAACCATATGGTGGCTTTAACTGAACAACCACTATATTATAATATTGTTCGTGTGATAATGTTATTAAATCCCATGGAATGTATATATTCGCCTGAAGACTTTAAATGTAGATATTATGAACATATTGTGATACAATGCTGTATAACACCCACAAGTATAACAGGAAGAATGTATCTATTACCATTAGCTTTCACTATACTATTATGGTTCGAACGGTTTAATAGTATATATAGTTCAGCAAAAGCTAGTAAGTATATTGTTATTATGATATTTTTCGGAAATCATAACGTTTTCAGATGCGTTTTAGAAACAATTAATTCATAATTTTTGATTTTTCTTGACTAAATGTAGGTATACTTATTATAGGTATCCATAATTATTTAGGTATATTATAATATAAAATCCCTTAAAGTTGCATGCCGATAATAAATATTTTTAGTATATATATATTATATAAAATTAAAACGAAAAATATATTTGTATGGTTCAATATGGTATAGGTATACCAAGAAGGTATCTATCATCTATGTAGACGCCAAAGTAGCATTATAATTAAATTTATAACATAATATAATATTATATACATTTTTTTTTTCAATACGTGAACCCTAGCTACATAGTATAGCTAGAATTATAGGTACATTAAAATATTTTCTTGGGAACAACCAATATAGTCAACAAAATATGTTGTCTATGTACATGTCCTTATTGTCCTTATATGTAGGTAGTCGTTTTCATTCAGTGAAATCATTCTGTTCGTCAAGTTGACAACTACTCCATGAAAAATATCCATATTGTGAGTATAATATTTTTAACACAACAAGAGTTTCATTTTTGTCCACTTCATTAAATGCATATTCGTTTTACCCTTCTCGGAATAACGCAAAGTGGATAACTTTAACTTCACGAAATGGATAGATTTTTTCAACGTCGTGAAATTTAAGTACTTGCCTGCAGATATGTCCATGTACATTCGGTTCGGTGTTTATTTTAACAATTTGATCGAGCCAAATGAACTTAATTTATTTTCAACCGATTCTAGAGGCCTTTTTTGCGGCTTGCCTATATCGGGTGTTCAAGGAACCAAGTGTAATTGTACGCTTCAAAGGCGGCCAAGTGAAAATTAGTATAAAAATAGTAATTATATGTATGTATAATATGATACTCTACACGAGTATGTATGTAACTCATACGAATTCTTAAATTAGGTATTAGGCCGAATTCGACATTTAAAACATGAAACCCATAATAAAATGTCATGAAAGTCCAGACTAGGCCGCTGTGCTACTTATATACTGTGCAGCACAGTGGGCGACACGACAATGTCGAAAAAAAATTACATCGAAATAAATTTGACTATGCAGGCATGCTATTAAATAACAATAAAAATAATATGTAATTATTATAACATCAACAATGCGAATCAATACAAAAAATGTACTCAAACCTCGGCCGTATAATATTATGTAACTGATTAATAATTATTGTAAATTGATTTCGATCAAATATCATTATAATGACCTCGGTAAAAAATTGAATTATTATAATTTGTGAAAAATCAATAAAACAGAGCTTATACCGTCTGATCGAATGTGCTTACTATATAAACCAGTCTGCCTAACGTCGAGTAAAATAAATACCTATATATAGTTTTACATTTTATGTGTAATAAATATTGAACATTTTCGTAATTAAAAAATTAAAAAATTCTAGTTAAATAATAAGGCTAAGTACCTACTGATGGTATTGAAAATAATTTAATTATTTGTTAATTTATATATTGGGCGACTGAAAGTGGATATTTGGGCCGGTTATTTACTGAGAATAGTGAAACCCTTCCGGTCCGGCTTTGATGTTATACGTATTTATTGACCCAAGATATAATATGAAAATAAATTGCATGAAATTATGACACACAAATATCAAACGAATCATAATTTTTAAAATACTTAACTAAATATTACATGTTAAATAACTCTCGACCCAAAGCCTAGACGCCGGTTAATGACCTATATATTTAATGTTCAAATTTGAATTGAACATCTTATGCATTTAAAAGTAGCTGCATTTTTCACATTTCAGGAATTCTTAAAGTAGATATAATAATTATTATGAATTTTCTTGAAAAAAATATGCTAGGTATAATATTATTTTTACTTTACAACTTATTGTTGAAGTCTATTGTAAGAACCCGAACTTTAAAATTATATGACCGTGCCTACCATAATAAACTCATTTTTTAAAAATTTTATCATTAAAAAATATATATACAACAAGCATCATATTTTTTTTTTTTTTGCATTAAATTGTGAATACTGAATAAGTTGATATATGTATGTGATTTAACAAACCAAATTTCCAAATATATATTCAAGTATTTAAAGGGATGCCTGCTACATTTTGTGAAAATCGTGTTTTTATAATAATATCAAAGGGATACGACTCAATAAATAAAAAAACATTAATAAATATTGACTGTTATATTTATTTACACAGTTTTACATATTAAACTGAAATGTCAGTCATCAGTGGATGAAAATTGGATTATAGAAACCATCTCAGATTCCTATTTTGTGTTTACTCGTCTAATCTCCGTGAATGAAAAACTAGGTTATTTAACTAATCTGAACACAATTATTTGGAAATATTCCAGCTAAACACGTGGTATTTGTTTTTAAACAGAACAAATTTTTTAGTTTATATTTTTAATTAAAAAAACTAATTAGTTTCTATTGAAAAATATATTATTACCTAAAACAACTTCAAATAATATATTAACTGTAACTATTTATATAACATCATATTTTTATTATACAAATAACTACATATAGGCTTAAATATTTTTTTAATTTTAAGCATTCAATTGATTTCAAAATATATAATAATGTTATAACCCTATATTAAAACACAATGCAGATGGCTGATATGAAATATTATTACATTTAAGAATTTCACGGTATCGATAAAACGTTAAAATCCCAAGATTCATTTTGTAGGAGTACTTAGGGTACTCTGTTCAACTTCCAGTGCCTTCTACTAAACTCAAAATCTACCCCACCAATTATAATATGTACTATGTAGTTGATTGACTCTAAGTACATCGAAACTCAAAGGCAAACGAAATTCAAATATTAATCATAATTTATTCCAATAGATCTGTGACCGATTATATTACCAAATGAATTATGTATTGTATGAATATTATGTACAATATAGAGGTTTGAAGACAGTGGTTTGTTTTTCTCGTTATTGTAAATCACGAGAAATACATGTAAATTGTTTTTAATATTTTAAAAATTATTACAATGTTTAAACTTAGTCAAGTTAAAAATACAATGAAATATGGATTTTCACCATAAAGGTGTCGTCGTCTAGAGTGTATATGTCGTCATGCAATAGTTTATGCTGATGAAATGAATGCGCTAAATTTGAATTCTACTTAAGATCAATGTAGGTTAGGTTCTACCTATACGGATACCTATAGATTCTACCTATACGATGAAAAATGATTTTGAGTTGGTGTCAGTCAATACCTATAATTATAATTCTCGTAGTTTTGACGAATTTCATCAAAATTTTAGATACTAAACGCTCATAGAAAAATAATGTTATACTATCAACATTTTTTTATTAATTTTTGTATGAAAAATTTATGATTTCTTCAAACCCTATGTATAAAAATTAAAAATGTATTACCTTTTTAACTGCAAAATAGTTTGCGAATTTCGTGGTTTTGAAAAATGTCATCAGCATTTTAAACGCTCATAAAAAAATGTGTGTGTACCTATGCAGTATTTTTGACATTTTTTAATTGCTGTAATTAAAACTAGTGAGGATGTTTGTATTAAGTTTCCGAGCTTTTTAACTCATGAACAAAATGTTATCATATATAAATCGAATAAAAACTAAAAAAGACGAACATTTCAAATTTTTGCACATAGCTCAAAAAGAGTCAACATTTTTTTTTTTAAATTGCATAGTGTCTTTAAAATATCGGTATAGATATTTGTTGAAAATGTCTAGTTTCTATGGGGGAATACATAGGTAGTTAGTTGTTTTCGAATTAAAACAAAAATTAAATAGTTTGAAATCTGGATTTTCGTAAATATTCCTGTTTTTTTGTATCTTTTGTTTTTTTTTTTGTTTCACTCACTTGTATCTTTGGTATCACCGCAACTAGATATCCAATTTACCGAAAAAAAACTCAACCACCTTCGAAGCATTGTTTCTACCATAAAATGTGACGTAAAAATGAATATATAATGAATGTATAAAACATAGTTACAGCGTTGTAAAGCTAATATAATTCTCACAGAATCTAACATAATCATATTTTGTAAGACATTTAAAAATTAAAAATTGTAAGTACCAAACAAATATTTATATTTGATGTGCTTTTATTGTCGTGTTATAGAATTAAGCTTTGATAGTTTTATCTAGCATTGTAAAAATAATTATTATTGACTTATCAACAAAATATTATGTAACGAAAAAATTCGGGTACCTAAGACCAGTTTAAAAATCTTGCCATAATATACAAGAATATAATATGCAATAGAACGTATTAGATTTCATATGTATTTCTAATGGATTTGTATTGAATCCGAAAGTAAATAAACTAATTTAATAACATATTATTTTGTTATATAGTTGTTATGTAAACGTTTGAATTACATTTTTTTTCTATAACTTTTATAAATTGTATGTTTTCTAAAAGCTTCTGAAAACAATAAAAATGTTTTCAGAATAAACATTTTTGTTTATTCGTTTTTAAGAAATAAAAAAAAATAATTCTGAAAACACTGTCATAAAATTGCTGTCTAATATTGGATGATACTCCAATAAAAAATAATAGTTATATTAAATTTTAATTTGTTAAATAAAAAAATTACCTTGAATCCATTTTGAATTTCCCGCATATTAAAAATAATTGTTATATTAATATTATAATCATCCTAGACTCAAAAATCACTAAAAGAATTTTTTTATTTATTGATTATTTTATGTAGGTATTCGGTATGTGGGATGGTCATAAATGAAGAGGTATTGGTTCGAAAAAGTTCATAGCAATACATAGCATATGTCTTATATACACATTTGTATAGAGTGTATTTTTGGATGGTTTTTGTAAGGTTGTGCTGCACAATAGTAGGATGCA
Organism: Macrosiphum euphorbiae; assembly: GCA_949089665.1. Classification (NCBI taxonomy): domain Eukaryota; kingdom Metazoa; phylum Arthropoda; class Insecta; order Hemiptera; family Aphididae; genus Macrosiphum; species Macrosiphum euphorbiae. The sequence goes on from CARXXK010000005.1 coordinate 12,976,024, forward strand.
TTTATAGATGGTGATTTTAGTTGTTTTCAGATAATCAGATCAAACGGTCACGAAACGAAGACTAAAATTGAACATAATTATTATATTACCTGCGTACCTACACAATATATATATATTTTTGTTTTAATAGAAATATTTCCTGGTGGTTAATGCTCCCTCGATTAACACTTCGAGTGATCATATGTATGGAAAAAACATTTCAAACAACCAAAGTCGAAAAAATAACTCAGTAACTTGCATGCAAAAATCTATCGTGGCTAAACAATAAGTTTTAAAATTGTTTATAGTCCCTATTAAAAAATATGCTCTACCTATAAAGAATAAAGCTCAAAGTCCATAAACAAGAAAAAATAATGATTATTTTTGGAGTCGTGTAGTCAACGTTTTGTACATGATTTCTCTCGAGTCATCAAGTAGTGCACAGTAGTGCTAAACTCTATAGCTGCGCGATGTGCCTAAGTGCAATTGTACAGCAGCCAAAGGATAAATGTGTTAGAAGTATAATGTAGTATATGTATATTCTCATGTAGAGGGTGGTTACAGTACTTACCGTAAACCTAACAAGCTGAAAATGGGAAAAGGTGGTTATCAACACCCTGTGCATGCGAACGAGAAAAATAATTATTGCTGGTAGCTCGTGGTGCCGTAAGTCGTTTTAATTGCTTTTTCGACATAAATTTCTCATTTTGCGGGTGGATGGAACATTATTAATGTCCACAACTGTGGTTATATTGTGGAGGGTGAAAGAGGCACGAGCCATAAATGACAGTTACAAAAACCTGAAACCGAGAGGAGGTTTTCGACTATTATTTTTAAAACAAACCCATATTATAAGGTAGACACAAAAGTCGGCAACAATATTCCATTGATATGCATATTATATTATTACGTATTTACGTACGCCGGAAGAAGGAAATAAATGTTGTGATAGAACTATAATAAGGAGATGTGCCGACGTCTATAGTTTTATTTTTATTTGGTATCCGGAATTTGTTCGTTGTTGTCAAATATAAAAATAATAACCATTTATGAAAGGTTAATGAAAAAAATAAATGTAATTTTTTCTTTGTGGAAATCTCCTCTAACGCTATTCCCACTAACCTTTGACTTGGCGTTCCACGATGGTGGTTGTGGGCAGACATTCAGTTACGTTTTTAGCTCCGATAACAATCTGGGACGAAATTCCAAAAAATCTAAACGACAGTTGTAAACCTCCAAAAGTGATCAGGCCACTTCAAGGGCACCCATTAGGGGGTGCAAGGAGGTGACATGTCACAACCCCCCCCCTCCCCCCTAGACAAATGTGAAATGATTGTAATTTTTTGTAATTGTAAATAATAAACTATTTTTACTGATGATATTATAATACATGACATATTAAATAGATTATATCGTTTATCTATGTTGTGTTTTTATTTTCTGATATTTAATAAAATCAATTTTTATATGATAATGTCACCCCCTAGATTGATGGGCTCCCTTGGGCCACTTGTACAATATTACATACATTAATAAAATAATTCTGATTTACCTTTATGAAAGTAAGTAGAAAAAAAATTATACACAGTTAAATTATCCGAGAAAAATGTAAGAAGTGGGAACACGCATCATACCATATTATTATATATATTGCTTTATTAGTAAATAATAATATAAAGGTTTGCAAACTATAACAGTGTTTAATATCGACATAGACACACACACAGTACCTATACACTTTCGGCAACAAGGGTACTTATTAATTACTATATAAATACATTGTAACAGGGGCGTATTTATGGGGGTGGCTGGGTGGGCTGCAGCCCCCCCTGAAATTTCAAGAAAACCCAAAAAATATGAATGTCCATAAAACTTTATTTGTTGGGTAAAAAAGCTTGAACATTTAATACAAGGCTCCTGCTTTATTGTTACAATAGCAGTTGAAAAATATTAAAAATCCTTAGTCATAGTTTTTTTATAAGCATTTAAAGTTCGAATCTTGACAAAATACGGAAAAATCACAAAACTTAAAATTTTGCTGAATGTTTTCATTTTTTATACACCAAAAAAATTTGAAAATATTTTGCCTCTTTTTGAGCTATTTACAGACATTGACAGTTTTCATTTTTCTTAGTTTTTTTTCTATAAATATCAATGAAAATTTTTTTGTTGGGTAAAAAAGCGTGAAAATTTAACTCAAGGCTCCTGATATATTGTAACAATATTAGTTGAAAAATATTAAAAATACATAGGCACAATTTTTTCTTTTAACCATTTAAAGTTCGAATTTTGACAAAATTTATCAAATTTAAAATGTAATAAATATTTTGTAATTAAAAATTTATAAAATGTTCAACTTTCATAGGATTGAAAATTTAAAACAATGGTCCACGTAAATAGGTAAATATATAAATTACTTTATTCACAATAATATCATCAAATATACTTATAGTAATATCATAGGCTGACTGACCGTTTTCGCTTAGAATCGTTTTTCTTATACAATGATATTGTATCATTGAATTCAAATTTTACACCATCCATTACAGTGACCCACTTGTAAACTACTGTACAGCAGAGCGACATCCACTTACCCACTTTTTTGTTTTATTGTGTGGCTATGTTGATCATTTTGTTCAGCCCCTCCCGAAATAAAATTCTGGATACGCGCCTGCATTGTAATACATATCTATAACAAGTATTATACCTACGATCGTTCCTCTCCCTATGACTGTTTCGTGGTGTCGGTTAATGCCCTCTCATATTTATACCAAGTATTTTCGAAACCAAATAAATTAGTGATCGTAGTTTTTGAATATTGCCATAATATAGATGATCGTTTAAAGCGACAGTATATTTTATTGAATTTTAACCAACGATATTTAGTGATCCAAGTTTTAAAACCTATAATTATTCAATCGTTTCATCGGGTCACACGTTGATTATTCTAAAAAGGTACAAAACAATAATTTAAATTGGACGTTAATAATGATGAACGATTCGTATTATAGGGAGATATTCTTCCATATAGTTTTAGAACCAAGTTCGAGCGAAATTAGATCCCCAACGCCCATAATATTATAAATTATAACGCTGTACTCGACTTGGAAAAGAAATGGTAGAGGTGCTCTGATGACAAAAAAACGTGCGTCCCCGGCTAATTAATATACGTGATACAGCGCGTAATATTACACACATTTTGCATTTTTTATGTATACCAAAAATGATGATTTACATTGTAATTTTGTAAAAAATCCTAAACAAAGTACCGTGGCGTCACTAATGCGAATAAAAAATATTAAGATCACTTACGCTGAAAAATGTCCGAAAACGTAATCACGATACCCCCTTCCCCCACCTCCTTCCACCAATACCGTCCTGGTAAACCAATGGGGCTATATGATTCGTGTCGCCAATCATCGTTTTCGAGCAAACAGGTATACGTAGTGAGAAAAGAAACGCCAAAAAAAAAATTATTTTTTATAACCATCCCCCCCCGTCGTATGTCAACGCTTGGCTCTTGTGGTGCAGTGGCGGCGAGTATAAACACTTATAGCGTTAATATTCCATTAAGTAGGCATGCAAGTGGCAAGAAGTTCGTCGGGGGAGGAGTGGCCGAGTGCAAGGTAGGGGGTGGGGAAGTAAGTGCATCTGCAGGTGCCGAGGTACCTACCTATTGCAATAGTCGGCTTACAGTCATGGTCCGGTGCAGCGGCGGCGCCATCACAGCGGACGACGCGTGGGCCAGTGGCGATCGGCGGCGGAGGAGGTTACCGGGCGACGATATTATCACCTCCGTTCGCCGAGGTTCTCCGGCGAGGTTACCACCGACATGATGATGACGCCGGTCATGCGGCGGTCGGACCGCGCCGCATACGACCGTATGATATTATTATGGCACCGGTAGCGTGTCCGCGAGCGTATAATTATTAATAATAATAACAATAATAATATGACATTATTAATTTTCGCGTGACGATGATCGTATCATATCGTATTAGGCGTGTACGTATATTGTAATAATTATATTTCGCGATATTATTATTACTATTATTAGTAGTAGTATCTGCAGCGGCGAGTGTACGAAATCGGAAATACTATATAATTACTATTACGGACCGAAACGGACGTACGACGGGACACACGCACAAGCACACACGAGCGCCCGCGATCGCTCCGGTCGGTCGCCGGCTGTAGTATTAGCGGCCGCGGGACAACTGACTTGACGAGTCGGCGGGACGACTGGCGCGCGCGGAGTCGACGGGACGCTCTGTTCCGTGTGCTTGCCGACGGGCCAACGCGCGCGCCGCCGAACGTGCGTGTGCGATGCGATGTCACGCCGCCGCCGCCGCCGCCGCGTCCGTGGCCGTCGGCGGTGGCGGCAGACAACAAGTGCTTCTTGACCGTGTGGACGGCGGCGGCGCTTGCGTGCCCACAGCGCCGTTTACGCGATTCTTGGTCGGAAATATTATTATGGAGACAGTGGTTTACCCCCGACCTGCAGTGGTTCGCCCATCATAACCGCGGTTGACGCCCTTGAAAAAAATGTCCTCATGTGAGAGATCATATTACTGTCACACCGCGACGAATTGCCGTGGATTTTTTTGTGTTGTATCGTTCGAAAAACCATTTGTCTCTCGTGTACCTAAAATGTAATGAGAAAATTAAAAACATAATATATACATATATACTAAGGGGCTCTGCCGCTTGATCGCTCGCTCACCAACTACCTGTGGAGCGGGGTCATGACCACCGCGAAGCTTATCCCCCTCAAACCGAAAGATCAACCGCTTTGCATCTTCAAATTTAATACCTGTAACTCAAAATATTTTTAAATAAAATATACAAAACTCTTGTATTATAATATTATAATAATTGAGAGACATTCTATCATAATAATAACACTTGTACCCTATCGTCGTTAATTTGTCATTCTCATAATCATATTGTACTCTTGTCTGACTTAACATCGTTTATAAAGTAATTTAATTTATAATATATTTGCGTCTTGACCGTTTCCAAGGCGGCGCATGCGTGCCCACTACCCACCCTCAAATCGCTCTGTTTACACGATTCTTCCTCCTCACCTATTATAATATGGAGACAGTGGTTGACGCCCTTGAAAAAATGTCCTGATGTGAGATTTTGTTATTCGACGGGTTTTCTTGATTTTTATTGTATCTCTCGAAAAACCATTTATATTTCGCATAAAATACATATTATAATGCATATAACATTGCGTGGTGAAAAAAAAATTACATCTTAAAAACGTAAGAAATATTATATTTTTGGTTGCAGAATAGTGGTCGCCTTCTTGATAACTCAATTAGAACGGTCCACCTAAAATCAGTGGTGGTGCAGATATAGGACAGGAGACCAGTAGCGGCGGGAATAATTTTTATTCATGGCACAGAAAACTTTTTCCAACCCACCACCAACCCTTGAAATGCTAATGCTGAAATGTAGTTACACCCAAAAGTCATTCAGTGACAACTGACTACTGTCCACTCCCAATGCCCGGTAACACAGTACCCACACGCCCACCCACCATTTTTTTGTATGGAGGTTTTTGCCATAACTGGGACTCGGGAGAGACAGCAATCGAACGATAACAAAAATAAAATTATCGCACTCAGAGAAACCTTAGAATGAATAATCTTTTTTCATATGTGTATTTCAGCCTTCAAAAGTTTTTCGGCCACTGCCATGCTAACTCTGAGTTATATTAGCACAGAAAAAAACTTTTGTCGACTGACGATTATAGTATTTATAAACATAATAACTAGTATAATCCACAAAATGTATAACATTATAAAATATAGGTAACTTTAGTGCTAAGTAAGTAAATAATAATATTAATAGTTTATAGTTGTATAAGATTGAATAGATAGACCCATCGATGTATACCTAGATACCTTATACAATGTGATTCACCAAGCATGCTCATTGCTCACCCCTATATTTTTCTTTAATAATACATTTATTAAAATTCTGATTTTTGGAATTTTTAAATACACTTAATACATTCAAACTCTTTTAGTTCATTACTTCAAATTCTTGAATTTTCTTGTACTACGAAGTGTCCTGCGGCGATACAAACTTCTGGATTTAAATGAGAACCCCTTTTTGCTGAAAATTATTTAGTAGATATTTGTTTAACATTATAAAGTGCTTAACTCAAAATTCGAATGATTAATTTCTTCGCTATTAAAATATTTGTACTAAGGATAGTACCTAGTCCTTAAAAATAGTTTTATAAAAATATAAAATAGACTTACCTATAACATATAATGGAACTAGTATATATTTTGATTGGGCCATTTTTACAATTTAATATTTATTAATGTTGGCAGAATAATATAAATTACTAAAATGTTCAAATCACCATAGCCCCTATACCTTATAAGCCCATTACTTTTTATCTTTAGAACACACATACGTCAAACCCTTCATTAAAATAAATTATCAACTGAATAATTTACAGTTGAAAGTTGGGGTCTCATTTGAAAAACAGAAGTTTTGTATCTCCACATGAAATAGTACAAAAAATCTCAAGAGTTTGAAATAATGGTCTTAAACTATATGTAAAAATTCCAAAAATTTGATTTTAAATAACTGTATTATTGAAGAAAATAGGGATGAACATGCTTGGTGAATCACCCTGTATATTTATTAACCCTATTGTAATATTATTAAGTCAATGATAATATAATTTTAATGTTACCAACTGTGAAAACATCAGAAAACTACCCCTTTTGGGACTGTGATAGTTATAATTGCTGTTGGATCTAATGGTGGAAAATGGAAACGTGTCTTTTCTATTATACCATAACGCACGTCGAAGTGAACATAATTTGTAAATATAAAATTGTTTCGAAGAAAAACTAAATTTTGGCGAATTTCTTGAAGAATACCGCTAAGGCGTCATATTTATTTTGAAAATCATGGTAGCACAACAAGCGTTAAAAATAAACTCTGCAGACTGTAGATATGGTGACAATTGACATACCTACATTTAAACGATAAAAAGCACACAAACACAAAATACTCTAAACAGTAAACAGTAAATAAAAATTACTGCTCCGTACATTTAGAGATGTGATATTAACCTTTCAGTGTTACATATTTTTTAAACTAACATCGTGTTAACAAAAGTCAATGATAAGCATATGCACAGATATGATAGAAATAGTGTAAGTTTGAAATACAACAAAATATTAAATCACGAATAGTCATTATTTTTTTTTTATGACATTATTTTATATATTATATTGAAACAAACGATTGGTCTTTATAACATTTACAAACAATTGTGTACATATATAAATCAAACAATCGATGCACGTGTGGACTGTGGAGTTACATTTCTATTTAAATGACACCTGTTCCTATATCTTATCAACCTTAGATGGGGTCGTATACGCTCGAGTGGTCTAATGTCCACGCTGAGTTGTTTAGCAGCTGAATTGGCCACTGGCTTAATGTCTCATTCTTATCTCATGTTTGCAAGCAAACTTGATGATTTCTTTTGTAACTCTAGGCATCTTCAAATAATACTATGGTATAGGTATGAATAATCTAATGTACCTATTATATAAAGTGTTTAGCCTTTGAGGCCCAACCGTTACACTGCAACACTACGAAAGAGGCAATCTCATCAATAAGATAAATCAAAACGTTACATTTGTTATATTTTATGAATGTGTTTCTTGTAATCAGTTGATACAATATACAATGAATGTTTAAAAAATTAAACAAACAACCGATGAAAAAATATGGTCCCAGCGTTGAAGAACACATCGTTCCGATTTACGAATAAATTGATTTTCATTTTTCGATGCGATGTTAATAAATAATTGTTTTGAAGTCACTCATTTATACTTCAATAACTTTCAAACAACACAATGATATGTAAATTTTAAATTAAAATGTTCATTATACTCGTATAGTGTAATATAGAACTTAAAATACAACTATTAATGAATCCATCACCACAGTCTACAATTATATTCTCGAATGAGAAAACCATTTGTTTGGATAATATGACAAACAAATATATACATAAAATCTATATAATTAACATTTAAAAACGTTCACACATAAACATTTACATTATTATAAATTAAGTTGTCTCTGTGCCAGCCTAAATATTTCTGTTATTTTTTTATACCTAGATTAGCCAAGTATTTAACTGTCAACATATTTTTCGTTGGACGATTTTTTCGATTTACTTGCCAAAAGTTAACTTTAAACCACTTAAAAAGTGTATATAAATATAATTACCTTTTTGAAACCGATTAGCGTCAAGTATTTTGTTGTTATCACAATATGATACAATATAATATTTTTTTATAATGAATTATATGTATTTCATTTTCTTAAGTATGGTACTAAAATAGTACCTAAATGTATTTTATTTAAAATATTGCTATCTTAATAGTTAAGTATGATTAACAACATAAACTTATTAGGTAATACTTAAGAACGCCTCATTTCCAATAAGTAACTTTATACTATTCTAAAAATCATTGTGTATCGAACATTGTGATTTGTAAACTGAAAAAGAAAATAATGGAATAACTTTGTCAGTTGAGATTCTGTGATACAAAGGTTCTTTTCGCGTCAGGGCAATAAATTGGATTAAAAGCCCAAAGGGGATTGGTCTCGAACACAAACACACAATAGAAGTGATCCTATAAGAAAGTATAATCAACAATCACTGTAAATAAAATATAGATTAATATTTTCCACGTATAAAATATCTTTTATTATTTTTTAACTTATGTACTTGACGAAAAACTCAAACATTTAATTTCTTATAATTTCTAATAAATTTTCAATTGTTTCGGAGAAATACTATAGATACCTACTTTTTTTATAATTATTTCAGTCGTAGTAAAATTATAATAGTAAAATGTTTATTTAACAATTATACGTTTAATGATATGTCGCTATAATTGTATTTTTCTCATTAGCCTATTTCAAATCAATTCATTAAAATTTTAAATAAATGCGACTTGTTATTTATTTATATAACTATTACTCTGGCATCTTATGTGGGTCTGCAACCCTCTACATTATAATATCACTAGTTTTAATAGTCTTTTGAAATTATAAAATAATTTATAGCCTTAAATTAATAACATTAAATCCTGTTTACATCTAAAATACACAACAACAAAAAACAACAATTTGTATATAAGAACCTACCGAAATATATTAACTGGGTAATTTAACAATTATTTAAATTTTACGAAAAACGAAAAAGCTCGTTAAATTATTTTTAAAAATATTTAAAATCAGTGAAGTAAGCCAATAATATATGTTGATATGATTTCATAGAATTGTGGAAAATGTATGGAAAATATATTTAATATAAGTACATAAATTAATTGACATAAATTTACTACTTAATTCATTATCATCTACCAGATGACCTCTTCATTATACTTCAAAGTTAATAGATTTTAACGCAGTAATTTTTTATTTATTATTAAAATATAAAACCTGTAAACGTTTTTACATTAAGCATATAAGCTGAATACCAATTATATTTACATAATAATGTGAAAAAAGAAATATCCCTGTGGTTACACTTTATATTAATGAACTTATGGACTTGATTTAAGTTTAGGTTGGATAGATTTTTTTTAAACGTATCCCTACAGTACGTTTCGTTTAATTTGATGGGAAAAATTGAAAAACGCTATTCAAAAGTACTGCGATACCTACAAAAGCTTTCAACTGTCCAAAAATAACAAATGTTATTATTATTTAATTTGACAATAAAATAAAAATTACTTTTGTGGAAAATAACTTTTGATTGTTTCTTTAATTTTGAATGGTTTTTTTTTTCAATGATATTAATTCTTTTAAATTTTTATTTCTAGAATAAAAATAAATACGTAGTCGAGAAAAAAAATATTTTATAGACTCAATAGGTCTATACATATAGAATCATCAAAATAACATACACTGTACTATAGTGCATATCGGTATTGATCATGTTATCAATATCACAAATGTGTATATGATAATAAGTGGAACTCACTATTATATTTATAAATACAATGAGTACCTCTACTTAAATTTAAAAAAAAAAAAGTATTATTTACCAATCCTGCATGTATTTCAAATTTTGGGTTGGTTTTTTTTAACTATGTTAATTTTAGTAATAAAATATATTTCAAGTATTTAATCATCATTTACCAAAAGAATAATAAGTATTTTTTTTTCAATGAAATTTGTATTTAATCCATTATAAAATCTAATAGTATGTACTATGTATACAGCTAGGGATTGATACTGAATTTAGTTTAAAATCTGCTAAAAATGAGTACCCATTTTTGTCGGAAAAGTTATTCTACATGATTATTATTTATCATTGTATGTATCATAATTACCTTTAAACGATTTGTAAACTAAAAAAATATTTTATGCTCTCTGTAATAATCACTGGATTAACAAGTATCTGTATTAAAAGTATATTATTATGTACCTAAAATAATATTAAGTTCCAAAAAAAATGTATTTTATTTTAAATAGAGTTAAATATAAATAAATGCTATTTAGAAAATACTTTAAGTATACAGACGTAAATATTATAATATGTTTAGTATGGACAACCACTAATCAGGTTATAATTGAATCTTACAATAAAGTCACGACCGTTTATTTTAAAATTGATGCAGCTAATTGTTGTTAATATTTCATATCATAGTAAAAAATGTCATAAAATATTTAAAGTTCTCATAGTAGTTTGAAGATTTCATTCTAGATGTTACACAATGACAAACACAAAGACTAAATTCTGACAAAGTGCCAACTCATAATTATCGTTTCAGTTAGCTACGTACAACTATATCTTAACAATAAACATTTTAGCACACATTGTGCTGAAGTAAATTTTAATACTCTTTCATTGGCAATATACAAATATACGTATTACATATGTTTTGGTTTTATGTATTTCATCTAATTATTCCACCTTTAATTGGAAATTGCACACATTATTCGTACAAACTACCTACAATGTAAACCCCATGTCTTACTTTGACCACGAAAATTGTGCACAGTGCTGGATTTCTAACTTTGGCCGTATAATATTATACCCTACACACGCACGTTTTTCCATAGGTACAGCTATTAGTTTCATTATGGAATTCTTTTGAAAAACTACCCACACACCGGATGTTTCCTAGTTTTCTGAACAAACTTTGAAAATTATCTTAATATGCGGTTACTATATTAATGAGTGGATTCGAAAACGACTTTGTCTTGCGAAACAGGGTACGATGTTGAGGTTAAATATTTCAACCCTAGAAATTGAAATACTAAAAATAAATATACATAGATCAACAAATCACTAAAATTGTTGTCCGAAACCCCAATTTTGATATTTTTTACATTTTTAAACTCGCATCTGCATGTGCATATTTTTCAGCGTCACGTGCCAGGTTATTGACAACCGTAAGTTGTCAGATAATCTTGAAAATAGTGTACATATCTAAATAGAACCAATAGAGGTTAGGTTAAGGGGTTCAATATTTTCAAAATAATGAAGTTTTGTTATTTATTTTTGTGAAATTGTGAACAGATTGTTAAGTGATCCAAAAGTGTCATATACCTACTCAGTATAGTCCCGAACGTCAACTAGAGCTAATTTTGATTTGGTCTAATTTTTTTATTTTATTCTCAGCTTATTCTTATACACATAATATATTTTTCTAAAGTGTTTTAATCCAAAATTGAGGAGTTATGTCAATAATGTTATCTATTCACTCAAATATTATTTGAACAATATTAAAATGAAAAAATATTTTCTTTCACGTCTAAACATTTGATATAAATTTAATGTTAAATAATTGAAATCGAAATGTCCTTTAGATGCACTAAGACATGTTTTTAAATTAAAATATATGAATAAAGCATGAACGTTAACAGATTGATACCCAATAAAGTTCTTGTTCTTCGTTTTAATATGGAACGACCTAAAAGGATTTAGTACACTTTATATTTGTTTTATACCTTTTGCTGTAACATCTGCAGTAATGCAGTACCTATATAAAAAATAAATTTTACAGTAGGTAAATAAAATTACGTCGTTGATAACGATTGTGATATTCATTTAATTAACCGAATTATCATTAACAATAAAAAGTCGGGAATTTATGTGCATGAATTGTGGGCCGACGAAATGACAGGGAACGAGGATTACCCTCCATTTATTTTGTAATTCGAAGCTTATTTCTTAATATTTAATTAAGCCAGTTAGCAACACGGGCAAGTGGATAGCGTAAGGTCCTCGCTTTTAAAAATTCAATTATTTTCGTTCTTGTAAAAATAAAACGAATTTTTAAGAAATGAATAATGATAATACCTATCAATCTGACAGGTCGATTTAGAACACTGTTAATGAAATGTACGATTTGGTCGTCATTAAATCACTAAAAAAATTTAATTTGTGAAAAGTTTTTAAGTTTGATCTTAATCTTACTGTATTACCCGTCGACGTGTTCGAATAGGCATTGACAATAATGTTAATTATTTGTTTTTTTTTCTTTATTAATAATATACATACACAATCTTTACAATAAGGCACAATAAGAGTATGGGCTAAAAGATGGTAAAAACATGAAAAGCGCGAGGAGGGAGGCCTACCAGTGTGGGTACCCTCTAACTTGGGGTAAATTATTAAAGTTATATATAAAATATAATATAATATATTGTGTGTTTGCGTTATTGATGTACGGAATATGTGGTGTGTGAGTGTGTTATGGAGTAGGAATTATAGGGAGTGTTATTTTGTTTATTAAGGATGTTAAAACAGTAAGAAGGGGGTTAAGTATGGATTTTAGTTCGTCGAGGAATTTGGTGATGATGTGTAGAGATTGATCGGGTGGTGGTTTGTTAGCTGCGATTTCAGAGTAATTATTTCAAAAGATAGAAACGGTAATATAATATTATTAAATATTAGCGGATAGCATATTATATTTTAATCTGCAAATTTACTACAATATATTTTATTTGAATAAAAAATAAAATTATCAGTCGACGTCGACAATAGTTATTCAATATAATAATATGTCGTACGAATATTCTTGACGTGCAAGAATTATAAGAGGTGTATGATTTATTATGTTTTTCAGTTATTGGGTATGATTTGCAGGGGATTATAGAGACCAAATAAAGTCCTGCAGCTGCATATAGGCGCATTTAGACCTAAAACATTGCAGTTGGTGCTAAAATTGCAGTAACTAATAAGGCACGAGCATATAAATTTACAGGGGGAGGAGGGCTAAATTATGAGTAAATTTAGATTTTTAGGAGTGTCCTAAGTCCACCTATCACCACGACCTAGTTTTAAATCACGTTTAGGCAATTTTAATTTGCTTACTTTACCATACACGCTCCACATTTCAACTCGAGCAATTTAAAACGAGCAAAAGCTGTAGCTTTCAGGTTATCCTCTTTCACTTAGTGTATTTTCTCGGGAAGGCTAAATTTTGAGCCGGAGCTAATTATGTCGATGCAATATTTTTTTTAATCCAATTCAAATAGTCATAATATAACTTAATTTATTCCCGTCTTATTAAGTTCTATAACCAATAATGCATGTAAGTAAAAGAAAGTATAATTAAGTATGATGCGCGTCGCAAGAATAAAACAAAAATAGGTTTAGTAAAATGCTCGATAAAAAAATTAATATTTTTTGGAAATTCATAACTTCGCTATCTTTTTGTTTAATTGAATCCCTGGTAAAACTATATTATATTATATTATTATCTGAATATTACGATTTCAGAACCTTAATCCTCGGGTTTCGTTTACCAGTCATAATCTTTTCTGTGGTGATATCTTTTGTAAATAATTATTAATCTTGATACAGTCACTCGCGAGTACTTATACCAACTCTATTTGTCTTTGTTCGGAGATTGCATTTACGGCTTGCGTGCAATCAACGAAGAGTCAAATAAATCAGAAACGAAACAATGGTCGGTGGAATTTAGTACTGGGTTTGAGCTTTTATTTCAATAGACACCGTGTTATTTGAAAATACTTATGTGGGCTTTAAAATAAAATAAGTACCTACGAATACATATATTATGAGTATATAATATATATATATGAGTATATACTATATATGTTTAAAATATGACGAATAAATATACAATTTATATGGCTTGAAAAGAATAAGTTTAATAAGTGTAAGCATTAGAATGCATTAGAATAAATTATAAAAAATGCTAAAATTCCATCAGGAGGTAAAAAAAAAAAATTAAAGATATAAGCACAGATATAGGCAGGTACGATACATGTTCATTATAATGGAATATAAAATAATATATTTATTTAACACTTTTTAAAATTTGAATTATTAAGTAAAATATTGTACTTCAATTCACTCAGCAATACATATGTACATTAAATCATTTTTACAATTTTCAACTTACAGGCTGGATTTTATTAAATCTTCTAATTGTTTAGTTTTGTACAAATATTATGCATGGCAGAACGTAGACGGATTATTATACCAGCCAGTATTAGTTACACATTATACGTTTACATAGGCAAATTATACAATTTCAAATACATGTTTACAACTCCAAGATCAACACGTGGCAGCTTATATTATATATAGTTACTGCCTTAACTGCGAATATCAAAACAAGATAAATATTATATATATATACATATAAATTAATATAAAGTTATAAAATATTTAATATTATAGTAAACATTTTTTTTTTTTTTTGAAAATGATCACATCATTTTGTGTCACCGACTAATGAGAATTTCTCCCAAGGCGATTTTACTTTGACGAACCGTTTATTATTTATGGTTTTAAACTATGTAGAGGTAAAAGTTTACCCAGTAGTCTATTTATCAAAAGTTTTTCTTACTTGAGTGTAACTTTGAAGTACGAAATCTACTAATATGACCATTTCTTTGCACTGGAATAATGCCGCTTGAATTATGAATCATTAATTATCATTATCAGATAAGATGACGTTAGAATAACTTAGACCCACAAGTGTTGTTTCCGTTTTACTATTACGCATTACATACCAAACTTATAACGTTCAGAATAATCCATTAAACTATGCTATTTATGAGATTACAATATATCAATTTATTATTAAATTTAAAATCATAATTACGTAAGAATTTTTTTTTATATTTCGACTTTGAAACATTTTACAAAAAATTCACAATTTTAAAAATGCTCATACAGTTAGCTTTAAAATTAAAATGTCTTAAAACCCAGTGAAGCCCAGTGGCGGCGTGATAGGGTGTTTCATGAGGCAATTGCCTCACGACCAATTAGGTGGTGGTACCCCCCCCCGGGTACGGATATTAAAAACCACATATGAAATATGGTCAAGGGGACGAAGTGGCCGAGTGGTCTAAGGCGAACGCAGCCGGTGCTAGCTCGATTCCTTGGTCGCGGGCGGCAATTTTCTTTGGGCAAGTCACGGAGAATAAGTGCCTCCATCTCCCACCCGGGCATGTTGGCATGACAAATACCTACGGGTGTCCCAAATAAAAAATTCTGCCAAAACAAACAGACACGTGTAACAAATCTACAGTACCCTCCCCTACAGTACCACAGGCTAATAAAATAAGTTGTCGAAGCCTTAACCCTAATAAAAAAAAAAAAATAAATATGGTCAACTAATGTCTAATACTATTAATTATACTAATTTTATAATAATTTTATTATATTTCTGATATTAACACAACAAAGTATATTATCGTTGTAGAATTGTGAATTGGGGGTGTGGGGGCTTTGCCCCCACGGGTCTGTGTGATAAAATTTAGGTGGTGGTGGTCCAGCATTTATACTTGCCTCATAAAATAAAATAGTTCACGCCGCCACTGGTGAAGCCTTAGGTATTAGTTTTGGCTTTAAACTATATAGCACATGAATGTATACTCTAATATTATTACCTAATATAAATAAAGAGTTATAAACGAATTAGTCTGAAC